>JARGCV010000988.1:2235000-2835000 GCA_034064705.1 Bothrops alternatus
CCCCCGTGAAATGGTCGTTCGACCCCAAATGGGGTCGCGACCCACAGGTTGAGAACCGTTGGGTTAATTGAACAAAAAAGCATTTGTGAGACTCTTCTGTTATTTTCCACTAGAAAGCCAGAAAAAATGGGCGGTGAAACACTTTTTTTCATTAGAAGGCTGTATTTTTATTTACTAAACTAATTCACGGAGCTGCATACTTGCATACCCATGCTTGCGTGCTTTGGGAAGAGGTTGGGAGTGCGTGGAGAGCCAATTGGGTCTAACAGTTAAGGCTAGAGATTGTGAGTTCAAGTCCCGTCTTCACCATGAAAGCCGGGTGGAAGACTTTGGGCCAATCCCCAAGAGACCATGAGTTCTAGTCCTGCATTAGGCATGAAAATCCTCTAGGAGACTTTGAGCCAGTCCCCTTCTCTCAGCCCAGCCCACCTCACAAGGTTGTTGCGGGGAAAATAGGAGGAGGAGGAGGAAAGTGTGTTGGATAGGTTTGCCACATTGAGTTGTTTGTCAACATACTAAAGGCAGACTAGGAGGGGCGTGGTAGCCTAGAAGCGAAGCTCTTGCCCCAACATCAGGGGGCTGTGAGGTCAATCCTAGGCAGCTGCAGATATTTCTGTCTCTGGCACACAGAAAAAAATATCTGTTGTGAACTCCGTGTAGGCGTCCGGAAGGCGTCCGGTCAGTAAATGCTCAGCTCCGTTCAGTCACCCAGAAATAAGGGATTACAGGGACGTAAATAAATAAATAAATAAATAAACAAACAAACAAACAAATAAATAAATAAATAAATAAATAAATAAGGCAGGATACAAATAAGTAAAAAAAAAAAATCGTGTGAATGCAGCCCATGGGGTTGTAGCGCAAATCTAGGAAATGGGTCTGTTCGGTGTGTTGTGTGAACCTGGGAGAGAAACTGTAGATGCATGTTGTATCTCAAGCGCCAACTGACCGCGGGGGCTTTCCCTCCAGATGGAACACTTCATTCAGTATCTGAATGAGCCCACGGTCAACACCCAGATCTTCCCCCATGTGGTCCACGGCTTCCTGGACACCAATCCAGCCATTCGGGAGCAGACGGTGAAGGTGAGGCAAGACGATATAAAGGCATGTGCGAAAGACCTTGGAAGGCAGGATGAGAAGACTCTGCTAGGGGAATTGACAGATTAGAGACAGCTTTGCCCTTAGCTGTGTAATGGGTGGAGGAAGAGAGTTAGGAAGGACCCTGCCTAGTTTCTCAGGCTGTAAAAGAGACGGGGGGGGGAGATTTGTACTTTCAGACTTACAAAATTCGGTTAATGTAACCTTACAAGAAAGCAGAATTAACTCATCTGGTTGTGTTTCCTGACTGGTCTACCTGGGAAGACTGACAGATGTCAAGGACAAGTTCTCTATCTCCCGGGGGGGGGGAGGGTCACCGAGCCCCTTACGTCCCTCCCTGCTGGGTGAGATAAACAATCTTTCATCTGTTGTGAGTCACAATCCCCCAGGCTTGTTCTGGGCGAGGAGGGCATCTTACATAATTGGTGGGATGGAAGTGGGAGGTAGGAGGAGCCCGAAGCTGAAGTTGGTGAGGTCATCTATACCTTCCCCTCAGAATATCTGTGGGGATTCATCCAGGTCATGGTTGTCCCAGAGGTGCTTTTTCTTGTTTTTCTTCTCATCCATATCTGTGTTCTCAAGATCACCTGAATGGTGCAAATGGGTGTGGAGCCTTCTTGAAACTGCTGAAAGGACTCTGTTCCACACCCATTTGCACTACTCAGGTGACCCTGAGGACACAGGTCAACCTCCAAGTGGCCTCAACGACTCTCCAAAAGGATGCAAAGGACCAGCTCTCTGCCAGGAGTATAAATCCTTCCATTCCCCACCATCCAGTCAGAGCTGAAGAAGCTTCTTGGATGAGAAGAGAAACGTCTTCAAAGAAAAACAAAGTCCAGTTGCCTCCTGAAAAAGCATCTTTGGCACCTCCCCTCTGAACCTTTCTTCTTTGGCTGAAAAAAAGACCACAAGGTGATCCCAGTGTCACCGTCCATAATGTCCACCCTCCATAATGTCCACCCTCCACCCTTCTTCCAAGCTATCCCCGTCTCCAAGCACCCCTGCCCTGGGGCCCATTCTTCCTGCCCCCGCGTGCCCACCCTGCGGCCTCTCGCTCAGGGGCTCCTGTCCTGTGTTCTCCTCCACAGTCCATGCTGCTCCTGGCTCCCAAACTCAATGAGACCAACCTCAACGTGGAACTCATGAAGCACTTTGCTCGCCTCCAGGCCCGGGACGACCAGGGCCCTATTCGCTGCAATACCACCGTGTGCCTGGGCAAGATTGGACCGTACCTCAGTGTCAGCGTGAGTGGGACCGGGTTCAAGGAAGCAGCGGGTAGCAGCGGGCTTTCGGAGCAGACGGTGGAAGGCTGGGAAGCTTTAGAGCAGGGGTTCTCAACCTTGGCAACTTTAAGACTTGTGGACTTCAACTCCCAGAATTCCTCAGCCAGCTGGCTGAGGAATTCTGGGAGTTGAAGTCCACAAGTCTTAAAGTTGCCAAGGTTGAGAACCCCTGCTTTAGAGCACCTTGGTCACTTTAAGACCTGTGGACTTCGACTCCCAGAATCCCACAAGCGGCCATGGTTGGACATCCCTGTTTTAGAGAGAGTTGGCTCTGGGAAGAAGGATGTGGGAAACTGGACACAAGATCACAAGAAGTCCTCAACTTACGACCACAATTGGGACTGGAAAATTTGTTGCTGAATGCTGCAGTGCTTAAGTCATGTGAACACCTGCACCTGATTTTGCAACCTTCTTTGCCCTGGTCGTTAAGTGAACCGCCATGGTCGTTAAGTGAATCACCATGGTCATTAAGCAAGCTCTCACATGACCGTGACTTGTGACGTTCCCTGCCGGCTTCCCCATTGACTCAGCTGATGATCACATGAATTTGGCAGCCCGCAAGCGTTGTAAATACATGCGGGATGCCAGGCACCTGGGTGACGAGTGCTGAACTGCAGGGATGCTGTATTATTGGTCATAAGTGCGAGGACCAGACCTCAGCCCTTTTTCTCAGTGTGGTTGTAATTTTGATCATAATTTGGGGCCTACCTGTAATATGTGAAAGATTGATGGGTTAAATATGGATTAAGATAAGAATGATAAAATTGGAAAGGACCTTAGAGGTCATTTAGTCCAACCCCCTGCTTGGTGCAATGCATCTTGTGTTCCACAGTTCTTTGTACCATGGTTAGCCTTGAATGATGGACTCACTGATATACAGTAGTCCTTGAGTTATGACCACAGCTGAGCCCACCATTTCTGTTGCTAAGTGAGACGGTTAAGTGAGTTTTGCCCCATTTTACAACCATTCTCGCTTACCACAGTTGTTAAGGGAATCACTACAGTGGTTAACTTACTAGCACAGCTATTCAATGAATCTGGCTCGCCCGTTGACTTTGCTTGTCAGAAAGCCGCAAAAGGGGATCACATCAACTCCGGGATACTGCGACCGTCATAAAAACGAGTCAGTTGGCAAGTGCCTGAATTTTGATCACGTGATGATGCTGCAATGGTTGTAAGTGTGAAAAACAGTCATAAATCCCTTTTTCCCCCATGCCATTGCAACTTTGAACGGTCACTAAATGAACGGTTGTTAAGTTGAGGACTGCCTGCATCAAATACCTTGATGATTGCACTTTGGGGACTAAGATGCACCCCCCCGGAATCCTCAGTCCTTTTCTGCTGCCATTTTATTATTGCAGGTGAGCTCAAGTTGTTTGCTGGGTGTTCTCTTTACAGACGAGGCAGAACGTGCTGATCTCGGCCTTCAGTCGGGCCACCAAAGACCCCTTTGCCCCCTCGCGGGCGGCCGGGGTCCTGGGCTTCGCCGCCACCCACAATTTCTTCTCCATGAAAGAGTGCGCCTTCAAAATCCTGCCAGTGCTGTGCAACTTGACGGTGGACCCCGAAAAAACTGTCCGGGACCAGGTGAGGAATGGGGTGGGGGGCAAACTCCCCTTGCAAGTTTCTGAAGGATGATGACATGGTTCCGAAAAGAAGCAGCTTTTCAAAGAACTTTGAGGCTTATTTACCTTAAAGAATCCTTTTATTTCTGCATAGCTTTGGCACACACGAAAGTTAAGCCAAAAACTGAATCCTCCCTCCCCTAATCACCCCGTAACAAAGCATAACTCACACCTTCATTGTACAGTCATCAATCACATTCTCCAATTAATGTGAAGTGTGAAGTGCCCCTCCCGTTACAGCTGACCTTGGCAATCCTGTGCTCAGATATTGTTATGGGTAGCTGCATATTTTCCCATCCACTAGGCTAGTATTATCTGCTTTAACTGTAAAAGCGCTATACAGGCTAAATAAAACAGACTTGCTTCTTCATATATATGGCAAGCAAGAACATCTGATGTTAGCAGTCTTGACAGGTGGGTGGAGAATTCCAGTGATTGCCCCGCCCAGTTACTCTGTCCTTGCCTCCTATTGCACAGGGGCAGCATACCTGTAGGGCAGGTACTCTGCCACCAGGTGTATCTCTGCCCTACAGGTGTGCCTTTGAGCGATCTGAGGGAAGGACGCTAGGCAAAGGACGCCCAGAGTCGCTTTATTAGTGAGAAGGGGAGGAATATGAACTTAAGAAATGAAAAATAAAATAAAAATTGGAGCCACAATTTAAAGAGGAGGGGTTTGGGTTGTTAATGCCCGAAGCCTGATTGTATGACCTTTTTTGCTACTGTCGTTAAGTGAATCTGGCGTCTTCCACTGATTTTGCTTTTTGGAAGCCACTGGGAAGCTTGTAAATGGTGATCACCTGACCCTGGGATGCTGCCTCTGTGCCCAATGTTATTTACCTTTTTCCCCCTTGGTCATTAAAAGAATTGTGGTTGTTCAGTGAATGGTGTGGTCATTAAGCGAATCTCGCTTCCCCCATTAACTTTGTGGGAAGGTCACACATGACGATCATGTGATCCCGGGATGCTGCAACCATCATAAATGCTGCTGGTTGCCAAGAGCTTGAATTTTGATCACCTTGGGGACACTGAAGCAGTCATAAGTGTGAGGACTGATGACATTTTTCAGCATCATTGTAACTTCAAATGGCTGCTACAGGTCTTAAGTTGAGGACTGGCTGTATTGATGAAATTGACTATTCACCAGCTGGTTATTCATCTTGTTCTGAGCCAGAATGTGCTTAAGATGGTTTACAAGTCAGTGGTTGAGTTCACATGACACTCTAAGCGAGTCTCAGAAGAGTTGAATAACTCAGCCTGTTGTGGGAAACCAGCCAGCATTTAAACACGTCAAAAACCAAGGTTAAGGCTACCATAAAATGTGTGAGTCTAGGGCATTCCCTTTCCGTGAATCACATCACACTAAACAATGAAACATGGTTTACTAACCGGCATGGCTGACTTCACAAAGGGGCTGTGAAGCGACATGACAAGCCTAAATTAACCATAGTTGTCCATGGTTAATTCAGGCTCAGCATGTGGCTTCACCAGCCTTTGTGAAGCCAGCCATGCTGGCTAGTAAACCATGTTTCATTGTTTAACATGAGGTATGAAGGCAGCCACTTGGGTTTTATTCAGTAAACCAAGGTTAAGCAACTCCATGCAGGAACCTAGCCTTCCCTGGGGGAAGGGGCTAGCGATCTTTGTCACCCACTCCATGGGACCCCACGGTTGGGCAGAAACAGTAACCCACTGGAGGGTCTAGAACAGGGGTTCTCAACCTTGGCAACTTTAAGACTTGTGGACTTCAACTCACAGAACTCCTCAGCCAGCTTTTCTGGGAGTTGAAGTCCACAAGTCTTAAAGTTGCCAAGGTTGAGAACCCCTGGTCTAGAATCACACATCCAATTAAGCCAGGATTTGATTGATTGTACTCAACTTACAACCACAATTGACTCCAAAATTTCTGTTGCTATGAGACACATGTTAAGTGAATTTTGTCCCATTTCACAACCTTTCTTGCCACAGTTGTTAAGTGAATCACTGCAGTTTAGTTAATCACACGGCTGTTAAGTGAAGCTGGCTTCCTCCATTGACTTTGCTCGTCAGGATCAGTCGCAAAAGGGGATCACGTGACTCCGGGACACTATGACTGTCATAAATACGAAGCAGTTGACAAGTGTCTGAATTTTGATCAGGTGATCAGGTAGATGCTGCAGTAGTCTTAAGTATGAAAAATGGTCATAAGTCGCTTTTTTCAGTGCCATTGCAACTTTGAACGGTCACTAAACAAACTGCTGTAAGTCGAGGACTGCCTGTAGTTTGTAGAGCTGTGGGGAAGCTTCTGATTGTGTTGGCTTTTTTTTAAAAAAAAAACCCGTCTTTGTGTCTCTTTCATTGCTTTTTTTTGTCGGGTGATTTTAATTTTTTTTCAGGCCTTCAAAACCATCCACAGCTTCATGACTAAACTGGAGACGGTTTCAGAAGACCCGGCTCAGCTCTCAGAACTTGGTGAGACCATCCTGACAATCAATAGGGGCCAAGTGTTGAGTTTGGGCTTTGGGCCTTGTCGGTGGTGGGATTCAGCCGGTTCACACCACTTTGACAGAACCGGTAGCTAATTTTTTTGTTGCCCAGGTCGAGAACAGACTTCTGGAAGCGGCATCCACACAGAGAACGGGTTGTTCACACATTGGAATCCCACCACTGGGCCTTGTGGTTTGACTAAACCAGGGTGGGCAACTGGCAGCCAAGGATTATGTGCCCGGCTTGGCCCACTTTGCAAATCCCGTCCATTCTCCCTTTTCCTGCTTTGGGCTCTGGCCACGCCTCCTGCTTAGAACGCGAGGCTCCACCCAACTTATTTGGGCCTCATGGATCTGGTTCGCTGGAATCATAGAATTCTAGGGCTAGAAGGGACCGTGGAGGTCTTCTTGTCCAGGGCTCTCCAAACCTGGCCACTTTAAGACGTGTGGACTTCAACTCCCAGAATTCTGGGGGTTGAAATCCACACGTCTTGAAGTGGCCAGGTTTGAAGAAGCCCTGTAATCGAATCCAACCTACTGCTTAAAAAGCACTTCCTGGCATTGCAACGGTGTAGCTTGAACCCAGGACTCTGCCTCCCCCCTCTCTCTTCAGAAAAAGATGTCCAGGCTGCCTCCACCAGTCCCGCGGTGGGCTCAGCAGCCAGTTGGGCCGGCTGGGCTGTGATGGGGGTCTCGTCCCTGACGTCAAAGCTGATCCGGACAAATGCTGGCACAACACCAGGGGCAGAGCAGGTGACCAGGGACGCCCCCGTCAAGACACCGTCGGAGCCCCCCAAATCAGGTCAGTGGGGCTGCTAACCCACCCTGTTGAGTGCACCAATTTAGCCAGGCTTTGAATGCTGTTGAAAGTCAGGAGGCCTCGTCTGGGTTAGGTGGGCTGTGTGAACGGGGCCAATTTTGCCATACAGGCACTCTTCGATTTACAACAGTTCACTTAGTGACTGAAAAAAGTGACTTATGACCGCTTTTCATACTTAACGATCGTTGTAGCATCCCCAGGGTCATGTGATTCACATTTGGATGCTTGACTACTGACTCACATTTATAACAGATACAGAGTTCAGCGGTCACGTGATCCTCTTTTGTGAGTCAGATTCACTTAATGATGATGGCAAGAAAGGTTGTAAAATGGAGTGAACTCCCTTAACAAGTGTCTTACTTAGCAATGGAAATTTTGGAGTCCGCTGTGGTCATGTCAAGGACTACCTGTATATTTAAAACATTTATCTATCTCCCTATCTCTCTACATATCTATCTCTCTATCCATCCATCTATCTCTATGTATCTAAGTATCTATCTATCTATCTCTGTCCATCCATCCATCCATCTCTCTCTCTACGTATCTGAGTATCTACTGTACCTACCTACCTATCCATCCATCCATGCGTCCATCATCTCTCTCTCTCTATTTATTTATTTATCTATCTAATCTATCATATATCTATCTATCATGTCTATCATCTATTATCTATCTATCTATCTATCTATCTATCTATCTATCTATCTATCTATCTATCTATCTATCAATCATGATTCTATCCAGCCCATCCATCCATCATCTATCAATCCAACCATCCATCTGTCTATCTCTATCAATCAGTCTTCTCTCTATCCATCCATCCATCTACATCTATCATCTCTCTCTCTTTGTCTGTCTATATCTATCTATCTATTTATCTCTATCTATCTATCTATCTATCTATCTATCTATCTATCTATCTATCTATCTATCTATCTATCTATCTATATCATTCTATCTATCATTCTATCTATCCATCCATCTCTATCTCTATCCCTCCATCTATCTCTGTCTATCATTATATATATCTGATCTATCATGTCTGTTTATCTATCTATCTATCTATCTATCTATCTATCTATCTATCTATCTATCTATCTATCTATCTATCTATCATATGATCGTCTATCCATCCATCCATCCCATCCATCCATCTATGGTATCTGTTTCATCTATCTATCATCTATTAATCCCTCCCTCCATCTATCTGTCTATATCTATCCATCGGTCCATCTCTCTCTATATATATCGATCCATCCATCTATGTCTATCATCTCTCTCTCTCTCTCTCTCTCTCTCTCTCTCTCTCTCTCTCTCTCTATGTGTGTGTGTGTGTGTGTATAATATCTATCTGTCTATCTATCACCTATAAATCTATCTATCTACATCCATCCGTCTATTTCTATCCCACCATCTGTCTCTGTCTATCATTATCTATCTATCTATCTATCTATCTATCTATCTATCTATCTATCTATCTATCTATCTATCTATCTATCATATGATCGTCTATCCATCCATCCATCCCATCCATCCATCTATGGTATCTGTTTCATCTATCTATCATCTATTAATCCCTCCCTCCCTCCATCTATCTGTCTATATCTATCCATCGGTCCATCTCTCTCTCTATATATCGATCCATCCATCTATGTCTATCATCTCTCTCTCTCTCTCTCTCTCTCTCTCTCTCTCTCTGTGTGTGTGTGTGTGTGTGTGTATAATATGTATCTGTCTATCTATCACCTATAAATCTATCTTTCTACATCCATCCGTCTATTTTTATCCCACCATCTGTCTCTGTCTATCATTATCTATCTATCTATCTATCTATCTATCTATCTATCTATCTATCTATCTATCTATCTATCTATTTATCTATCTATCTATCTATCTATCTATCATCTCTCTGATTCGTCCGTGCGTCTGTCTGTCTATATCTAAAGCATTTATCTACTTATATATCTATAGGCACCGGGCCCCTTCCTGCTTCTGAGGGAGCAGCTCCCTCCCCTTCCAGCCGGTGGGACGTGGAGGAGGAGGAGGTGGGGGGGGAGGAGAGCACGGCAGACCAGTGGGATGATGAAGACTGGAGCAGCTTGGAGGTAAAAGGTCACCCCCCCACCGCCCACCCCACCCCCGTGAAGAGCTGAAGATGAAAAGCTGAGATGGATCAGAGATGCTGGGTCACCACAGTTCACTTGCAGATAGTCCTCAACTTAGAACCGTTTGTTTAGTGAGCGTTTGAAGCTGCAACAGCACTGAAAAAAGTGACTAATGGCCGTTTTTCGCACTTAATGACCGTTGCAGCATCCCCGTGGTCACACAATCAGAATGCAGGCACTCGGCAACTGGCGTGTATTTATGATGGTTTCGTGGTTCCCGGGTCACATGATTATCATTTGTAACCTTCCCAACCACTTTCTGACCAGCAAAGCCAATGGGTGATGCCACATTCGCTTAATGACCATGTGATTCACTTAAGAACTGCAATGATTTGCTTAACAAACATGGCAGTAAAGTTGTAAAATCAGATCTGGTCATATGATGACTTGCTTTTACAACCATCGTGACTTATGACTGTCATGGGCAGACTCCATCACAGTCATAAGTGGAGGACTATTTCTGAATATGTTCAATAAATAAATTGATAGATGATAGAGGGATGGATGGATGGATGGATAGATAGATAGAGGGATGATGGAGGGAGAGAGAGAGGGGGATGGGTGGGTGGGTGGATGGATGGATAGATAGAGATGGATGGATGGATGGATGGATAGATAGATAGATAGATAGATAGATAGATAGATAGATAGATAGATAGATAGATAGATAGATAGATAGATAGATAGATAGATAGATAGATAGGGATGGGTGGGTAGGTAGGTAGGTAGGTAGGTAGATAGATAGATAGATAGATAGATAGATAGATAGATAGATAGATAGATAGATAGATAGATAGATAGATGATATAGACATGATAGAGAGGTGATAGATAATAGATAGACAGACAGATATTATAGAAGCTTGAGAGAGAGAGAGAGAGAGATTTTGGAAGGGAATAACAACTGAACTGCAGTGGCTTCTTAATTTGCTTTAAACCTGGTAATTACCGGTAGTTGAAATGTGAGGGCATGAAAATTGCATTACAATTCAACAGTTAAAAGATGAGCATCAATAGAATAAATCTTAAAGTAATTCAGTTCTCCTATCTACTTTTTGTAGTGATGTTTATGACATGGTATAAAAAGTTCTGCAGCCTCCAGATTTAGCAAATCTATCCTAAAGTAGAGCCTTTACTTCCTAAGTTTAGCCAATGAGCACCAAACAATTTAGCATGGACAGACACAACAGAACTATAAGTGACCTCAGGCATACATGTAAGGGGAGCTGGGTGAAAGTAGCCATGAAAACAAGGCTGAGGATAAATGACTGTGGCTGCTACACAGCTGAATGTCCCTTTTCCTCTTTGTGTCAACAGCAAGAAACAGAGCAGCCCAAGAGGCAGCCCAGTCCAGATGACTGGAACAGCCCCGGCTGGTCAGAACCGGCCCAGACATCTGGCAGTAGGACAGTAAGTTTGCTTCAGGCTGCCTCAGACTCACCAGGTTTCCCTCTGTTGGCTTCCTCATTCTCCACGGGTGTAGTTAGAATAACATGCCAGCAGATGGCAGAATGGGACTTGCCTGGCCCAGGTTCAGAAGATTGGGATTGGAATGGGAGACCACACGGTGAGCCACAGCAGTAGTACAAAAAACAGCCTGTAGGAAAGCCGGATGGTGGGTGTGAAAACTGCCTGGATGGGCCAACATCAATCCCAAAAAACAAGCTTTTGTTAAAATGAGGTTGAGGGACACTGGGGGGAATGTTCCAGGGATAACAAGGCATTTGTGGGTCTTAGTGTCCCCCTCAAACCTCTGGAAGTTCCAGAAGTTTCTGCCCCGAACCTCTTTCATGAGGACTAGAAACTTTCGTGAGGATTTAAACATTTCTCCAAATAAACTTCCCAAAACCAGGGGCCTTTCCCCTCCCCTCCAGTTGCAGAAAAGAGACTCATCCAGGTTTTCTAACTCAATTTGTCTTCCATTTCGTAGATTACCCCCACAGTCTCTGACAGGCAGGATTCCGACTGGAGCAGCTCTGCCTGGGATCTGGAGCCTTCCTGGAGCCCCCCAAAGGGAGGGGATATCCCCACGGAACCGCTCCCCTCCAGCCTCGGCACCAAAGCCGCTGCAGCCCGTCACCAAGACACCAAACTGGCGAGCGAATACTACTGGGGTAGCATCGGCTCTGGGGACAAATCCGACCCGTTTTCCTGTCTGGCTGGGAAGCCACCATCGGAGAGGCAGGTGTGTAGCTATGGGGATGCAGCCTATCTTGGGTGGATTAAACCATGAATTAGGTTAGGGGCGCTAAATGAATCGAGGACTACCTGTATTGCTGAAACTGGCATCAGGGAGGAAAACACAGGCTGCGTATTCATTTTCCTCTGAGCCAGAATGTGGTTGGGATGGTTTATTAGTCTGGTTGACTGGTTTCACACAACACATGAAGTTGGTTTGTAGGAAGCCCAGCCTATATTTCAACATGTCACAAACCAGGTCTTCACCTTAAGCCCACCATACGATTCATCAATTTGGACGTCCCTATTCCATGAATATAACTGTAAGGACCCACCCCACTTTGCCTCTGAAGAAGACAGAACTCTTGGAATATCTCTTCCAACAGGCATCCTTTATTAAGAGAAAATGGTTGCAGGCGTTCTAGAGAGGACCTGGGGCCCAAGCCCTACGGTTCAAGGTTTTAAGGGGTCCCCAGCAGCCCCACCCCACCCCACCATCCTTCCAGCGACAATCTCAGGCGTTACATTTCCACCCTTTTCCTCACTGCCAGCGGAAGGGAGACTTCAGAAAGGAGTAGATGAAAACTGATGGCCCCATTGTTATGATTAGTCCTTTTGGTGGTATCCACATTCAGTCCCTTTTGAGGTTGTACTGAAGGAAGTGAGGGCCATAAAACCCCTTTGTTCACCCCCCCTTCCCCTTCATCGTATGACAGAATCCAGAGAGGGCAGAAATGGGGTTTTCCATAGTCGATAACTAGAGAGGAAATATAATTGGATTCTGACAATAACACTGGTGTCTTTGTTAATCCTGGTTTAGCGTGTAGCTTCACCAGCCTCCGTTGTGAAGTTAGCCATGGTGGTTAGTAAACCCTGTTGCATTGCTTAGCATGATGTGTGAATGCAGCCACTTAAGTTTCGTTCAGTAAGCCCTTCTTAAACTGTTCCATGTGGAAAAAGCCA
The DNA here is from genome assembly GCA_034064705.1 of Bothrops alternatus. Taxonomy (NCBI): domain Eukaryota; kingdom Metazoa; phylum Chordata; class Lepidosauria; order Squamata; family Viperidae; genus Bothrops; species Bothrops alternatus. The sequence continues at coordinate 2,247,594 of JARGCV010000988.1, forward strand.
CTGAATAACTTTCCCTGGATATAACAGGGGTTAAAACCAACTTTTTGTGCTGAACCACAGGGACTAGAAACACGAGAATGCAACTTCTTCTGTTCTTAATGATTGAGCAGATCACAACCACACCCTAAACCCCAAATGTAGAGTTGTAGCATGGTGCAAATGTCAGACCAGCCTTTAAATTCATATATTCTGGGTTTCCTTAGAAAAATGCTGACGCCCTGCGTGAGTGGACCCTCGAGGGGAACTGGGCCACACTGGACTCAGATCAAGGTAGGGTCCCTTCCCATCAGCGCATTTACTCATGGAGTACGGATAGTCCTTGACTTATGACCACAAGGGAGCCCAAACTTTTTGTTGCGGAGACATTTGTTAAGTGAGTTTTGCCCCATTTTACAGCAATAGCCATAGCCCTTAGACTTATATACCGCTTCACGGTGCTCTACAGCCCTCTCTAGGCGGTTTGCAGGGTCAGCCTATTTGCCCTTCCCAACCATCTGGGTCCTCATTTTACCCACCTCGGAAGGAGGGAAGGCGGAGTCAGCCTCGAGCTGGTCAGGATCGAACCGCTGGCAGGGAGGAGTGAGTTAGCCTGCACTGCCGCATTCTAACCACTGCACCACCACGACCTTCCTTGCCACAGCTGTTGCATGAATCACTGCATTCGTTTAGTCACATGGTTGTTAAGTGACTCTGGCTTCCCCATTGACTTTGCTCGTCAGGTGGTCTTAAAAGGGGATCACGTGATCCCAGGACGCGGTGACCGTCGTAAATATGAGCCCGTTGCCAAGTGTCTGAATTTTGATCCCGTGACCCTGGGGATGCTGTAATGGTTGTAAGTGTGAAAAACGGTCATAAGTCGCTTTTTTCAATGCTATTGTAACCTTAGTCACTAAATCAGGGGTTCTCAACCTTGGCAACTTTAAGACTTGTGGACTTCAACTCCCAGAATTCCTCAGCCAGCAAAGCTGGCTGAGGAATTCTGGGAGTTGAAGTCCACAAGTCTTAAAGTTGCCAAGGTTGAGAACCCCTGCACTAAATGAACAGTTATAAGTCAAGGACTACCTGTATTATTGTTATCCTTATTGTCTTGTTTACTATTCCTGTTGTTGTTATCATTATTTGAATGTACACTCAAGAGTTTCTGCACTGGACAAAGATTCTTTGTGGGTCTTATCACACTTGGCCAAATAATTCAGTTTAATTTAGTTCAACTCAATTCAATTCAATTTGGTTGAGTCCAGTCCAGTCCAGTCCAGTTCCCCTCCGCCTTGGCTATGCTCAGAGGGGCTTGGCAGCCCCCCCCCCAGCCACTCTCTCTCTCTTCTCTGGATCCACAGGTCCCAGCAAGACAGAGCTGGTCCGGAAGAAGCGAGAAGAGAGGCGCCAGGAAATGGAGGCCCGGCGAGCCGAGAAAAAAGGGGCCAAGGGACCTATGAAGTTGGGGGTCCGGAAGTTGGACTGAGATTCGGCCCCACTCGGCCCTTTTCCTCTTTTTCCTTTGGATGGCCTGATGCCTTCCAAGAGGCTGCAAGAAGGAGGCGACTGGTCTGCAACTCTGGTTCCCCAACACAGTTTGGAAAGGGGGCAGGAAATTCGGGGCTCCCCCACCCGTACAGCCAGGCCCAGCTGCGTCCGACCTTCGATTGCCCCCCTGCAGGCCGATTTCTCTGGTTTCAGGTAGTGAAAAATAGACTTCCGGAAGGCTGGGGATGAGGGGAAGGGAGTGCTGGATCCATCACAGGGTCTCTCTTTGCCTCTGTGGGAAGAACATCAGACTTTTGCACAGAGGCAAAGTACCAGGCGGATGTGTACATACATGAGCGTGTGTGTGTGAGTGTATGTGTGTGTGTGCAGGTGATAATCCATGCCTGTTTCATCAGCTGAGACGGAAGCAGGGGAAAAAACTTGGAATGAAAAGCTGCAAGAGGATTCCCACAATCCCTAGCCAATCTCTCTCTCTCTTTCTCTTTCTCTCTGTCTCTTTCTGTGTCTCCTTTCTCTCTTCCTGTCTTTTTTTCTTTCTTTGTCTCTTTGTCTCTGTCTCTTTCTCTCCTTTCTGTATCTTTTTGTCTCCTTTCTCAGTCTCTGTCTTTTTCTCTCTCCCCCCCCCAACTCTGGTTTGCACTTGCAAACCAAATGCCTTTGCTTGGCATGGCAAACTTGGTTAAAGTTGTCTTAATCCTTGGGTGGTTTTGCCTGCAAATTGCAGCTGCCTCAACGTGGTAGTTTGCAAATCTGGAAAATGGGTTCATTCCAAGAGGGAAAAAGTAATGCATTTCCCCCCCTCTAGGCATAAATCTTGCAATTTGGCTGGTTTTCAGCAACCAAGGTGGGGGGGGCATAATTTGGTTTTTTCCCCTCAGGGCTATTGAGAATTATGGCTGGAGGGGGGGGCACAGCAGCGAGAATCTGAATCCCTCTCATGTTTTTTTCTTTTAGTAAAATAGCTTGCAAACAACTCCAGAAGATGGTTTGGCACTATTGTTTTATTGGTTTTACAGCCTGATGAAAATTACACTTAATTCAAAAGTCTGGGCTGAAATTTTGGTGAAAACCAGGCTAGGAAAAACATCCTCAACCTTCTGTTACTCCTCAGATTACTCCAGAATTATTTCAAGAAACAGCCCTTCAGGCAGTTAATGTGATTTTTTTTTTTAATGTGCATTCACTCAGAGACTTCTTCTGTTTAGAAGATGGCTGGAAATAGCTTAGCTTTTTTTGAAGTAAACATTAAAAAGATCTTTAAAAGGGTCCTGACCAAAGGTCCTGACTCATGGCTATTTGTGCAACAAGCAGGACAGGGAGAAATTGGTGTGAGCAGTGGGATCCACAAAGCAGCCATTCCTGTTTCCTCCAAGATTCAATGATCTCCTGAGAGGGTAGTGCAGGAAGGACACAGATCCATTGTCCCACCGTAGGATTAAATGCAGCACAGATGCGGCTTTCCTGCAGCAGACCCAGAGTCCAGCTGCTGCCCGTCCTTCCTCTTCCTCGCCCGCCTCCCTCCCTAGATAGCAACAAGCAGGTGCATCAAATGAACTGGATGTTCTCTTGCAAACGGGCACCCGCATACGTGTTTCACATGCGATGCGGCTGGGGACCGGCAGATCTGCACCTCTCCTGTCATGTGGTGCTGGTGCTCCTCGGGCTGGATGGAAAACTGGAATCCGAGACCTGTTGTGGGAAAAAAGCAAGATCCTAAGAGGGAACTGACCTGGCTTGTACTATTTTAGAGAAGAAACTCCAACTGAAAACAGAAACAGAACAACAGTCTAACCCCAAGCAAGAGATCCTAGACCATTCCAGACAAGAAGCCTCCAGTGATGAATCCACAATTCTGGTAGCAAGCCGTTCCACTGGTTAATTGTTCTCACTGTTAGGAAATCCCTCCTTAGTTCCAGGTTGCTTCTCTCCTTGATTAGCTTCCACCCGTTGCTTCTTGTCCTGCCTTCAGGGGCTTTGGAGAATTGGTGGATCCCTCATCTTTGTGGCAGCCCCTCAAATACTGGATTACTGGCATCATGTCATCCCTGGTCTTTCTTTTCATTAAACTAGACCTGCCCACTTCCTGCAACCGTTCTTCGTACGTTTGAGCCTCCAGCCCCCTAATCCTCTTCGTTGCTCTTCTCTGCACCCTTTCTAGAGTCTCAACATCTTTTTTATAATATGGTGACCAGAACTGGATGCAGCATTCCAAGCGTGGCCTTACCCCAAGGCATTATCAATCAGAATTAGAATCAGAATAGCAAGGTGGAAGGGACCTTGTAGGTCAGCGGTTCTCAACCTGTGGGTCGCGACCCCATTTGGGGTCGAGCGACCATTTCATGGGGGTCGTCAAACACCGCAGTCCGCCATTTTTTATTTTTATTTTTTTTGGTCGGCCATTTTTTCCCCTTTGCGATGCGCCCCGCCGCGCATGCGCGATGCAGGCCGGGGTTGAGCCCCGGAAAAGGTTGAGAACCGCTGTTGTAGGTCATCTAGTGCAATCCCCCACCCAAGCAGGAAACCAGTTTTGTGATGACCAAAACTGGATGCAGAATTCCAAGCGTGGCCTTACCAAGGCTTTGTCAAGGGGCGCTAGTACTTCACACGGACTCGATTCTGTCACTCGAGTCTAGGATTGCGTTGGCTTTTTGTGGCAGCTCCGCTCAACCACCGCAAGCACAGGTCGGGAAACCCACCACCCCCACCCCAGTTTTGCCCTCAGTTTCCATTTCTGCGTCCCTTACCTCTCCCAGTGACGAAACGTCGGAGAAGGACTGCGGAGACAAAGAGGAGTTGTCGGAGACCGAACTGCCCGTCTTTAGTCTTTCTGTGTGGCAAGAAAACCGAGACGGCAATTAGCGCAAGATCAAAACTGCAGGGGAGTCTTTCTTCCAAGAGAGGCCCTGGATGAGTGGACTTCAGTTCCCAAAGTTCCCCAGAGACCACGGCTGCTCCTGAGAATTCTGGGATTTAAAGTCCACGCAGCTGGAAGGCCTGCTGAAAGACCACAACTGCAGTTACGGACAACTGTAACTTGACTTAACCACAGTTTGTTTAGTGACCTTTAGAAGGTACAAGGGCATTGAAAAAAGTGTCTCAGGACTGTGTTTCACGCTTATGACTGCTTCAGCGTCCCGATGGTCACGTGATCCAAATTCAGATGCTTAGCAACTGACTCGTATTTATGACGGTCGCAGTGTCCCGGGGGGTCCCGTGATCCCCTTTTGCGACCTTCCGACAAGCAAAGCCCATGGGGAGGCCAGATTCACTTAACAACTGTCTTATTAACCTAACAAACGGAAATGATTCACTTAACAACTGTGGCAAGAAAGGTCACAAAATGGGGCAAGCTCAGCAACAGAACTTTGGGGCTCCATTGTCGTAAGTTGAGGACTACCCGTATTCCGCCCCCCGCTGCTCTAGGACCCCTTAAACCCCCCCACCCCGCCCAAATCCCATGTGGTTCTTATTTCCCAGCGTGCTTCTTACGGAAGGCAGCAGGGCCCAGAGGGCTCCCGTTGTGGCCCTCAGGCAATGGCCGTCGCATCTCGGAGAGGCTGCTGCAGCGCATTCGAACCTCGGCCTCCCGCCTCTTCTCTTCCTGCGCCTGGGTGTGGGTCAAGGTTGCAGGATGGAGAATAAACAATGTTGAGTTGGAAGGACTGCAAGGCGAATTGTCTACAGCAGAAATGCCCAGTTCTTGCATGCAGTAACTTGAAAATCAATCGGAATAGAGCTGGAAGGGACCTTGGAGGTCTTCTAGTCCAGCCCCCTCTGCAACGAGGAGACCCTATACTATTCCAGACAGGTGACTGTCCAGCCTCTTCTTAAAAACTTCCAGTGATGGAGCATCCACAGCTTCTGGTGGCAAGCCGTTCCACTGGTTAATTGTCCTCACTGTTACGAAGTTTCTCCTTAATTCCAGGTCGCTTCTCTCCTTGATTAGTTTCCATCTGTTGTTTCTTGTCCTGCCCTCTGATGCTTTGGAAGTAAGTTGACACCCCGACACACACACACACCTTTGTGGCAGCCCCTCAAATACTGGAATACTGCTATCCTGACACTCCTAGTCCTTTTCACTAGACTGGCCATTCCCAAATCCCGCAGCCGTTCTTCGTATGTTTTAGTCTCCAGGCCTTTAATCATCTTAGTTGCTCTTCTTTGCACTTTTCCCAAAGTCTCAACATCTTTTTTGTCATGTGACCAAAACAGGCATACAAACCCAAATAAATAAAGGGGTACTAATGTTTCACCTGATTTGGATTCTATGCCTAATGGATCATAGATCACAACAGGGCAGTTCATTTCCTGTGCTGGGGCCGCAAAACTGATGGCAGGCTGGGCGTGCCTCTTTACAACCAAACCATCATTTGGTCAACTGGGTTTTGCTATCAATCATGGTCTAGACCAGCTATTCCCGAATATTTTGGACTTGGGGCCCCTTTGTATTCTTAAAAATGATGGGAGGACCAGAAAGAGCATTGGTTCACGTGGGTTATATCTATTGATATTTATTGTGTTAGAAATAGAAGTTTTAAAATGTTTACTTCACTTTGGGGATACCCAGGAGCCCCCAAACCTCAGTTTGAGGGGCACTGGTTTAGGTGATACAAGACATTTATAATAAACTGTGGCTTGTGGATTACAGCTATTGGTTTTACTCTGGCATTAAGTCAGGAGGGCACAAAATAAGATTATGTCTTTTGTGGCACCCCCTGATTTCCCAGAACGAGGTGCCAAGCCTTTGCAAATTGGGCAGGGGGGGCTGTTTTAACAGGCAAATAGCACCTGCAGTTGTAGATTCACATCCACCTTATTCTATTGCCCCCACACAACCCTGTCAGTCAAACGTGAGCTGACTCATGTTGTGGCTTGGCGCAATGCACTCTGATTGAGCCACTGGATCACCTGCCTGATCCAAAGGGGGAGGGGGGAGCTGGTGAGAGATTGGGAGAAATCAGCTGTGTAAAGCAATGGTTCCCCATATTTCTGGCTTTGCAGACCAGCCGCGGGAGGGGAGGAAATGGTTCCGTGCGAGCACAGATGAGCACATGTACCTGGCCTTGCACGGCCTGGTTCCAAACGGGCCCTGGCCAGTACCAGTTGGGGTTGGGGACCCCTGATGTAAAGGGTAGCAGAACCGCGGTGACTCACCAAGTGTAGATCCTGTAGTTGATGCTGCTTTTCACTCGGCCCGACGTGGACCAGGTGGTTGAAGTTGCTCGGGGCAGAAATGAGTCTAGCGCGGAGGCTGGGGTTGCGCATCATCTCTCTGTGGGAGACAGAGGGGCAGCGTCTAGCACGGGGATGTCAAGACTGATGCGCCCTTTCGCCTCCATTTTCTCCCTTCACTCATAGTTTTGACAAGATCGTGGAATGCAAAAGTGGGAGGAATGATAGCTAGGCAACCGAGGGTCTCTGACGTTTTGCTTCTCATCCAAGAAGCTTCTTCGGTTCTGACTGGGATGGTGGGGAAGGATTTATACTCCTTGCAGACAGCTGGTCATTGGCCTTCCTTTAGAGCAGCGGTTCTCAACCTGTGGGTCGCCACCCCATTTGGTATCGAACGACCATTTTACGGGGGTCGCCAAACACCGCAGTCCGCCATTTTTTTTTCTGGTTGGCCATTTTTTTTGGGTCGGCCATTTTTCCCCTTTGCGACGTGGGCCGTCGTGCTGCGCATGTGCGATGCGGACCTGCCATTTTTTTTTTGGGTCGGCCATTTTTTTTGGTTGGCCATTTTTTTCCCCTTTGCGATGCGGGCCGTTGCGTGATGTGCCCTGTTGTGCTGCGCATGCGCGATGTGCCCCGTCACGCCGCACATGCGCGATGCGCCCCGTCGCACCGTGCATACGCGATGTGGGCCGGGGTCGAGCCCCGGAAAAGGTTGAGAACCGCTGCTTTAGAGAGTTGTTGAGGCCACTTGGTGGTTGACCTGTGTCCTCAGGGTCATCTGAGTGGTGCAAATGGATGTGGACTCTTATTGGAACTGCTGAAAGGACTCTGTTCCACACCCATTTTCACCACTCAGGTGATCCTGAGGACACAGGTCAACCTCCAAATGGCCTCCAAAAGGATGCAAATGACCAGCTGTCTGCAAGGCGTATAAATCCTTCCATTCCCCACCATCCCAGTCAGAGCTGAAGAAGCTTCTTGGATGAGAAGCGAAATGTCTTCAAAGAAAAACAAACAACTGGTCATTTGCCTTCTTTTAGAGAGCCGTTGAGGCCACTTGAAGGTTTACCTGTGTCCTCAGGGTCACCTGAGTGGTGCAAATGGATGGGGAGCCTTCTTGGAATTGCTGAAAGGACTGTTCCACACCCATTTTTGCACTACTCAAATGACCCTGAGGACACAGCTCAACCTCCAAGTGGCCTCAACGGCTCTCTAAAAGGAGGCAAATGACCAGCTGTCTGGAAGGAGTATAAATCCTCCCATTCCCCACCGTCCAGTCAGAGCTGAAGAAGCTTCTTGGAGGAGAAGCGAAACGTCTTCAAAGAAAAAACGAGAAAATCCAGTTGCCTCCTGAAAAACAAAAGCACCGTTGGGACAACCAGGATTACAATTAACAAATCTGGCCTGTCATGCAAACTTTTCACTGAGAACAGCACCAGATTTTGCAACAGCCTGTGTAATTTCTGAATAGCAGTGGTCACAAAATCCCCAGGCTGCCTGTCTCCGATCAGCCTCACCTCCTCTGATGTTGCGATTCCTCCTCAGAGATCCGGAAAGAAAAGCATCGCTTGTGTCTAGTTCTCATGAGGTACCGCCGGCTGTTATCGGTGGTTTTGGGGATTTCAAACTCATCCTGGTCTGAAGGAAGGAAGGAAGGAAGGAAATTCAGGCTCCTCACATCAAGTTTAGATTTGCACAATGCACTTGTGTCAGTGAATGATTTAAGTGAATCGTGCAGCATGCCAGCTCGGCTAGTGCTAACTGTGACCACAAACTCTGTGATCACAAATTCAGCCACTTTGATTAGTAATCCTCGACTTAGCAGCAGTTCACTTAGTGACTGAAGTCTCAACATCACTGAAAAAAGTGACTTACGACCATTTTTCACTTAACGGCCATTGCAGCATCCCCATAGTCACATGATTTACATTCAGATGCTTGGCAACTGACTCACAATTATGACGGTTGCAGTGTCCTGGGGTCACGTGATCCCCTTTTGCGGCCTTCTGACAGGCAAAGTCAGAATTCAACAACTGCAGTGATTCACTTAACAAATGTAAGCAAGAAAAGTTGTAACATGGAGCAAAGCTCACTTAACACATTTCTCACTTAGCAACATAAATGATGGACTCAGTTGTGGTGGTAAGTCGAGGACTACCGGTCATTTGTACTGTATTGCAATTTTAATGTGATTTTGTTTATATATACATACATAGATACATAAATACACACACACACACACACACAAATATTTCTGGTTTCATTTTGATGTAAGCTGCCCAATAAGGTGGGTGGCAAGCAAATTTAATAAATAAATAAATCTGGGGACCCACAAACGAGGTGCATTCAGACCCAGGTCAAGCGTGTTGTGCAAATGCAGCTCCCATTCCCTCTGCAAAGTCCTGGTTCTCCCGCTTTACCTGCTTCGTGGACCCTCCTTACCTGCGCCTTTGTTTCTGAGGTAGGTCAGACGGACTTTTTCGCTCCCAAAGGTGCACAAGGAGCCTTCGGGATTCAGTGCGCGCACCTGACCGGAGAACAAAGGGATCAACGACTCTCGTTCACCTCTCCTGAATTCCAAACCCCCCAGTGGGCCAGCAGCCTCCGCTCTCCTGCTATAGCTTCAACATCAAGGAGGGACACAGGACAACACACACCTCAAATGCACACACATCACACACAAGCAAGCCAACCCCTCCTTTCTCTACACCAGTGGTTCTCAACCTTTTCCGGGGCTTGACCCTGGCCCGCATCGCGCAAAAATTTTTTTAAAAAAAATGGCGGGCCCGCACCGTGCATACGCGGCGCGACAGGGCGCATCACGCATGCGCAGCGCGACGGCCCACATCGCGATAGGGAAAAAAATGGCCGACCAAAAAAAAAATGGTTGACCAAAAAAAAAATGGCAGGCCCGCACTGCGCATGCGCGACGGGGCGCATCGCGTATGCGCGGCGCGACAGCCCGCATCGCAATAGGAAAAAAAATGGCCGACCAAAAAAAAATATGACGGACTGCAGTGCTTGGCGACCCCCGTGAAATGGTCGTTCGACCCCAAATGGGGTCGCGACCCACAGGTTGAGAACCGCTGCTCTACACCAACCCCAAATCAAAGAGAAAAACGTATTGGGAACAGATGCAGTGGTGGGATTCAGCCGGTTTGCACCACTTTGGCAGAACCGGTAGCTAATTTTTTGTGGCCCAGGCTGAGAATGGACTTCCAGAAGTGGCATCCACACAGGGAACCAGTAGTTCACCTATTTGAATCCCACCACTGAGCAGATGGGTTGTGTATCACACCCCTGGCACCTCCTCCAAGACACCCCATTCTCCCTCAGACACGGAGCCACCTGGTCTTGGAAGAAGCAGGACATGGCACCTGCCTCATCCACATACAGGTAATCCTTGACTTACAACCATTCAATTACTGACCATTCAAAGTTACAACGGCAGTGAAAAGGGGGACTTAGGACTGTTTTTCACACTTAACGACCGTTGCAGCATCCCCATGGTCAGGCGATCAAAATTTGGATACTTGGCAACTGACTCGTGACGGTCGCCGTGTCCTGGAGTCACGTGATCCCCTTTTGTAACCGTCTGACAAGCAAAGTCACTGGGGAAGTGACTTTAATTTGATTTGATTCATTTAACAATCGTGTTGCTAACTTAACAACTGCAGTGATTCCCTTAACAACTGTGGCGAGAAAGGTCGTAAAATGGGGCAAAATTCACTTAACCTGCTTAGCCGCAGAAAGTTCGCCAAAGGGGATCACATGACCCCAGGACACTGCAACCATCATAAGTATGACTCAGTTGCCAAGTGTCCAAATTTTGATCACTTGACCACAGGGATACTGCAACGGTCGTAAGTGTGAAAAACGGTCATAAGTCCCTTTTTCCAAAGCTGTCATAACTTCAAATGGTCACGAAACAGATGATTGTAAATCAAGGACTCAGCTTAAAGGCATCCACCCTATCAAACTATTTTATGTCCAGGAATGCAGGCCTTTCGGACAGCAGCCTCACACCCACAGCATCCATTTTGTGAAAGCTCTCGCGGCTGGCTGCACCCTGATTGCTGATTTAGTGCCTCTTTCATTTACTAGAGTTTTAACCTGTTCTTTGGGGGACAGAGAACATGGCAGGCACCTTTTTCAGGCAGATGGTCTGAATCCATTCGGCCTTCCGGACATCAAATATATCCAGGCTGTTTTCGCTGAATACTGACAAATAAGGGGCATTGTAGCCTGAAATGGAAAAAAAGAGGATGGGGTTAATGCCAGTGTGCCCAGTCTGCCCCTCATTCCTGCAGCTATCCACGTCCTGCTGCAATCCTGCCGATTATACTGCAATCAGCTTAATGCTGGTTTGTCAAATAAGCCACAATGCGCTGGGCTTTGTAGCCGAGGGGTCGAGGGCCACTTCAGCATTTGCCTCATTTCATTGACATCAAATTAGAATTAACAATTGAAATTATTCTTCGTTAATGAACATCCTAATCGCTCCTTCCGATGCATTCAAAACAAGAGCAGCATCAGATGCCAATTGTAGACTCAGCACTGCATGGCAGCCCAGGGGCATGGACAGATCCCACGAGACAGGATGAACCACAGCACCCATCATCCCCAGCCAAAGCTGCCCCTCCCCCAATCTGCAACCCACTCACAGCAGCTGAGAGGAGCGGCCGGCCACATCAGCTCCTGGGAACGGCTGCGGTGGCCATGTGCGTCCACATAGAGGCCGAAACCACTGAAGCATAAGATGAATTCACTCAGGCTGACCTCCATGGCTTTTAGTGCTTCCATCTGGGCCACGACTGAGGCCCGGACATCGTCCGCGTGGGGCAGACTGACTGGGGACCCTTCATTGAGCAGAGGGTAGAGAGAGAAGCCAGATGGGTAGCCCACGCAGAGCCGGTCCCCCAGCACATCTAGGCACTGGACATAGCCCGGCGCTTGGATCTCCTTGATACGACGGTAGGGTGGGTGCGTGGCGGTCAGCTGGAAGCAGAGGACCTGGCGTTTGCAGGCCACGCAGAGCACAGGGGTCGTGTTGCAGCAGATCAGCCCCACCGCCACTGCCTGGCAACCTTTGGCCTCCACCATCTTGGTTCCCAGTGCCTCGGGAGTCTCCAGCTCTGCCCACGAGAAGATGCGGACCCCGTGGTTCTTGCCACAGAGCACGGAGAGCAGCTGAGCTTCAGGGGAGACCAGCAAGAGCTGCACCCGCCGGCAGTCGCCCAGCTGCAGCACATCTGGAGGGGAGAAAAGGGGATGAAACTCGTGGTCAGGGGTCAGCAGCTGCAGCCACCACAGCACCCTCCGGGCAGACTGGTGGAAAATCAGGGGCAGGAAAATTATGGTGTGAACAATCAAAGGAAATACGGGTAGTCCTCAACTTAGCACCATTTGCTTAGTGACCAAAATTACAATGGCACTGAAAAAAGTGACGGATGACCGTTTTTCACATTTCTGACCATTGCAGCATCCCCGTGGTCACGTGATCAAAATTCAGTGTCAGGTCCACCACGCTGGTGTCCTGCCATTCTGTTGGGAGGGGGAAGGAGGAGGAGGAGGCTCTGCTGGCAGTCGTCATATGCTTTCTTTTTTGCAGTAACCACTTGGGAATTAGGGAAGGGGATTGTCTTCAGAAACGAAGCAGGCTCCTTCCCAGCCAGTTCCAGCCTGGATCCAAGGCCTCTGTGCCCTGAGGATGACCTCTTATCTGCCCTGCACCTCAGCATTCTCAAAACAAACTTGTGGCATCACATAGCCTGCCAGTGGTCTGGTCAGAGGGAGCTGGGTTTTGGAATGGGAAAAACTGCTTGGTGCGTTGCACAGACGGTTAGATTCCACCTGACTTTACTGCATCTACTTTCTCTCAGTAAACGTTCTTTTGATTAACCTTAATGGAGTCAAGAGTCATGCTTTCCTGAGAGGATCAGCTGGGCCACCTGGCAGCTGACTCATAGTTATGACGGTTGCAGTGTCCCTTTTTACAATCTTTTGACAAGCAAAATCAATGGGGAAGTTGTTACTAACTTAACTGCAGTCATTCGCTTAACCACAGTGGCAAGAAAGGTCGTAAAATGTGTCTGTGTGTGTGGGGGGGAAATCACTTAACAACTGTCTTGCTTGGCAAGCAAAATTTTCAGCTCAGTGCTGGTCGTTAAGTCGAGGACTACCTGTGTCATGTTGCTTTAAAAACAAACGGGACGATTTAGCTTGCTTCCCAAATCAACTAGTTTCTAGCTTTGCATAACAATTCATACACAATACAAGTGTTGGTTATGACCTATAAAGCCCTTTATGGCAATGGACCAGGATACTTGCGGGACCGTCTTCTGCCCCATGAATCCCAGCGACCGGTTAGGGCGCATAGGGTTGGCCTCCTACGGGTCCCATCTGCTAAACAATGCCATCTGGCGGGGCCTAGGGCTAGGGCCTTCTCCGTTGCTGCCCCAGCCCTCTGGAACCAGCTTCCCACAGAGGTTCGTACTGCCTCTTCCCTCCTAGCTTTCCGGAAAGGGCTGAAGACACATCTATGCCGACAGGCTTGGGGCATATGAGCTGAGCTCTGCCCCTCGGCCCTAAGAGTGTCCCGCCATCAGTGCTTGTGAATTGATTGTGTTTGTGTGGGGTATGAATGTGGTTGATTTTAAATTGTTGTTGTGTTTTTGTTGTGAGCCGCCCCTGGTCTTCGGAGAGGGGCGGCATATAAGTGCGAATAAACATAAACAAACATAAACAAGTACAGGGAGTTCTTGACTTAGGACCACAATGGAGCCGAAAAATTTCGTATGCTGTTGTGAATTCAGTTGTGCCCCATTTTACAACCTTGCCATAGTGGTGAAGGGAATCCCTGAGAGTGGTGAGTCAGGCGTTTCTTAAGTGAATCTGGCTTCCCCCATTGACTTTGCTTGTCAGAAGCCAGCTTGGAAGGTCGCCAGTGGCCCTAACCCTTGGGCAGGGCAACCGTCATAAACACAGGCTACTTCTCAGGTGTCCGGATTTTGATGGCGTGACCTTAGGGATGCTTCAACGGTCATAAGTGTGAAAAGGGGTCATAAGTCACTTTTTTGAGTGCCATTGTAACTTCGAATGATCACTAAATAAATGGTTGCAAGTCAAGGACTACCTATAGGCCTCGACATAAGACCATTTTTTTAGTGACCTAAGTTATGATGGCACTGAAGAAATGTCTTATAACCAGTCCTCGCACTTACAACCATCATTCCCTCCCCACAGACCCAGGATCAAAATTTAGACGTTTGGAGACCAAGCGTGTATTTACAATGGTTGCAGCATCCCGGGGTCACACGATCACCCTTTGCAACTTTGGATTCACTTAATCACCATAGGATTCGCTTAGTGACCACAGCAAAAAAGGTTGCAAAATGGGATTCACTTATCAACTGCATCGCTTAGCAAGGAAGGTTCCAATCTCAATTGTGGTTGTGAATCAAGGACTAACCTGAATATTAAGCCTGTAAAAGAAACTCTCCAAGATCAATCATAACCAACTCTCAGTGTGTGTGTGTGTGTGTGAGAGAGGGGGGGAGGGAGGGAGAGAGAGAGAGAGGGAGAAACAGCTCAGATCAGCTGGGACCAAGTGGATTGCTCACCGTTTGTCCTGAGATTAACAAGGAAAACTCCGTCATCAGTACCTAGAGCAAGACGATCCCTGTCTGCAAAAACAGACACACCACCACAATTAGTGTAGTCCAGCCCCAGGCCACAGCCTGTTTGGAACTGGGCCATTCAAGTGGTGGGCGAGCTCTCGTAGCTGGGCGGGCACTCATGCGGGAAGCAGCATTTGCGTGAGCAGCACCTTCGTGCACTCACCACTTGTGTAAATTGAGCTGTGTGTGGGAGCATGTACACCCACTGCTTGCACGGAACCATCCCCTCCCCCCGCCAGTCTGTAAACTGGAAAGGTTGGAGACTCTTACGGTGGTCCACCGCAAATCAAGGCTATTGTTCCTGCTCCAGAGACAATGCCCTGGAGGAGCAGAACAGACCCACCCACTCCGACTCCCAGAACTGTATTTCAGGCAGCACCTATGATTGCAGCCGAGAGGGCATGGGGGATGAAGGGCAGCCCGTTGTCGTAGGCCTCCTTCAGCACATAGACTGCACGTTCACAGTGCCGGTTCTGTCGCAGGAGCTGGTGCAGCTCGCTCAGCACCTGCGTCCACCTCCGCATCTCTGCCTCGCTGTCGGCCAGGAAGAGCATGGAGCTGGTGGTGGGAGGGCAGGAGAGCTGGGCGGATGTCACCTGTGGAAGGAATGGGGTGAGCAAGTGGACGCCAGCTGGTGCCCAGCAAAGCTGGACACTGCAAACTAAGGAGATGGACGGCACACAGGAACAAATGTGGAAGCATATTAAAAACAGCTGGGGCCACTTCTGGACTTTGTGTTTGAGTTGGAAAAGAATGAAACTTTGTTTTGGCTTCTGTTTGTTGCAACAGAAATGGCTATCATATAAAGGTAACCTTCAATTTACAACAGTTCATTTATTTATTTATTTATTTATCTATTTATTTATTTATTTATTTTATTTGTTGGATTTATATGCCGCTCCTCTCCAAAGACTTGGAGCGGCTTACAACATCTATATAAAACAACAGATCATAATCTGAATCCAACCAAAAATATTTAAAAAATGAGAAACCCCACACACATTCAACATTCACACCACAGTCCACAATCATTTAGTGGCTGTACAGTTACTTATTTTTGAGACTTATGACGTTTGGGCACGTGATCAAAATGCTTGGTAACTGTCAAGTCTTTATGATGGTTGCATTGTGATCCCCTTTTGTGACCTTCCGACAGGCAAAGTCAGTGGGGAAGCCAGATTCACTAAACAACCTTGTTACTAATTTAACAATTGCAGTGATTCACTCAACTGTGGCACCAAAGGTCGTAAAATGGGACAAAACTCACAACAACTGTTTCGCTTAGCAACATAAATTTGAGGCTCAATTGTGGTCGTAAGTCAAGGATTAGCTATATATAGTATCTTGTAAAAATAAAAAGCTATTATCTTATTCTATTGTGCTAAAAAGAGTCGGAAGTCAATGTTTTTTTTTTCTTTTCCCTTATACTTTTTCCTCTTCTCTTTTTCCTCCTCGACTTTCCCATTATTTTCATTTTTCTTGGTATTTCATATTTTGATATACTAGTAAAAATATGAGTGTACGAAAACAGCAGAGGCTTCGACCACACCCTTGTGGCCGCTCTCTTGCCTTTTTTGATCGAACTGCCTTCAGGCATTTTCAAATCCTGCTTTTTCAGAGGCTTCCCCCCCCCAACCTGGCACAGCCCCCATTTTTGAGCTTTAACCCTGGGAAGCTCCATTTGGTGGTGATAAGGAACTCAGCAGCTGCCCCACATGGAGAAACCTCAGTTTAGGATCCCTGTTATTTCTGCAAGTGAGCTGGAATATCCTTGTTGGATATTCATTCATTTCTCTGAGGTCTTGCATTAACCGCAACTACGCACGGTCACTCATGCCTTCGTCACTTCCAGACTGGACTATTGCAATGCTCTCTACATAGGGCTCCCCTTGAAGTGCACGCGGAGGCTCCAACTGGCGCAGAATGCGGCCGCGCGGGTGGTGGTGGTGGCGCTCTGGCGGGCACGAACAGCCCCCATCCTGCGCGAGCTGCACTGGCTGCCGGTGGTCTTCCGGGTGCGCTTCAAGGTGTTGGTCACCACCTTTAAAGCGCTCCATGGCATAGGGCCCAGTTATTTACAGGACCGCCTACTGCCAGTAAATACCTCCCATCGACCAGTTTGCTCCCACAGGGAGGGCCTCCTCAGGGTGCCATCGGCTAAGCAATGTCGGCTGGCAGCACCCAGGGGGAGAGCCTTTTCTGTGGGGGCACCGACGATGTGGAACGAGCTCCCTCCGGAACTCCGGACGTGTCATGATCTCCGCACCTTCAGAAGAGAACTGAAGACTCACCTCTTCAATCAAGCTGGCCTGGCCTAGAGCTCCTCGGGTTTTTATGTAATTTAAATTAAGTAGTTAGGGTTTTAGTATGGGATTTTAATTTGGTTTTTAGTATAGCCTAGGTTATTTAATTCTGTTTTAAATATTTATTATTGTTACGTTTTAAATTTGGCTGTAAACTGCCCCGAGTCCTACGGGAGAGGGGCGGTATAAAAGTCTACAAAATAAATAAATAAATAAATAAACAAACAAACAAACAAACAAACAAACAAACAAACAAACAAACAAACAAATAAATAAATAAATAAATAAATAAATAAATAAATAAATCATCAGCAAAGTCTCCACTGAGATAAGATATTCCCATTTTAGACATCTCTCGTCCCTTCTGGCTCTTACCCGGAAGATGCAAGGCACATCTTTATTGCTGGCATGGATGACATCAGAGGCCAGGACAGGAGCCACGGAAAACTGCTCATCCCTGTCGTCAGGATAAAAACAGGTTTGAGAAAAAAAATGTACCCAGTTCCTCCTGAAGTGTGACTAAGAATAACAGAATAACAGAGTTGGAAGGGATCTTGGAGGTTTTCTAGTCAACCCCTGCTCAAGCAGGAGATCTTGTACCATTTTGGACAAATGGCAGTCCAGTCTCTTCTTAAAACCTCCAGGAGCCACAACTTAAGATAAGTCATTTCATTGATTAATTGTTCTCACTGTCAGGAAATTTCTCCTCGGTTCCAGGTTGCTTCTCTCCTTGATTAGTTTCCATCCGTTGCTTCTTTTCCTGCCTTCAGGGACTTTGGAGAATAGATTGAACCTCTCTTCCATGTGACAGCCCCTCAAATTACTGGAATACTATCATCATGTTGCCCTTTGTCCTTCTCTTCATTAGACTACAGACTAATCCAATTCCTGCAACCGTTCTTCATATGTTTTAATTTCCAGGCCTCTAATCATCTTTGCTGCTCTTCTCTGTACTCTTTCCAGAGTCTCAACATCTTTTTAGTATAAGTGAGTAGAGAAAATGGCAAAAGGTAAGAACATAAGAAGAGCCATGCTGAATCAGGCCAAAGCCCATCGAGTCCAGCATTCTGTGTCACACAGTGGCCCACCAATTGTACATGGGGATCTTGAGTAGAAAGAGAAGGCAAAACCCTCCCTTTCCCTTGACCCCCAACAAATGGTACTCAAGGGAATCCTGCCTGCCTCAACCAACATAGAGGCGGCACATGGACATCCCTTTTAATAACCACCGATACACTTGGCCTCCATGAATCTGTCTGACCCTGCCTTGAAGCTATCAAGGCTGACAGCTGTCACGACCTCTTCTGGAAGTGAATTCCATAAACCAACGACCCTCTGGGTGAAGAAATATTTCCCTTTATTTGTCCTCACTTTCTTAGCTACGAGCTTTAGAGAGTGCCCCCTTGTTCTGGTATTGTGTGATAGAGAAAAGAATTTTTCTCTATCCACCTTTTCTATCCCATGCATGATTTTATACACTTCGATCAAGTCACCCCTTAAACGCCGTCTTTCAAGGCTGAAGAGACCAAGGCGTTGCAATCTGGTTTCATAAGGGAGGCGCTCCATTTCCTAATATCATAGAGGTCGGGAACTTCCATCTCAGGAGCCTAATCTGGCCCATCAATTTGACCCATGCCTCAAATTCCTCTGAGCCACTCTATGAATCATCGCTGGGTTTGCCTAAGATATCTGACAAGGCCGCCAACACTCTAACCCAGAGCTTCTCAACCTTGGCAACGTGGGCTTCAACTCTCAG
Organism: Bothrops alternatus; assembly: GCA_034064705.1. Lineage (NCBI taxonomy): Eukaryota > Metazoa > Chordata > Lepidosauria > Squamata > Viperidae > Bothrops > Bothrops alternatus. Next base: position 2,265,992 of record JARGCV010000988.1, read on the forward strand.
AATTCCCTAGTCAGAATCTATACTCACCGCATATCGGTGACATGCATGACGCCCAGCGAGATCTTTCCTTCTGAGGCGTCAAAGAGGAAAATCTTGAAGTCACTGACAACCACGAAGGCCTTGTGCCAGCCTTTCCTCACCCCGGAGGGTTTGGGCACCTTTGGATAAAAAGAGAAATAGGCAAACTTGTTTTCTCCAGAGAAGCAGATGCGAGTCCAAGAAATATTTTCATATTTTTTTTAATTTTTATTAATTTTCTAATATTACATCTGCATATTTGAAAAGCAATGTGGCAGCTGAGTACAATAATCCCATTACATTTAAATATCATCAATACAAATCTCAAAGTATTACGACAACTAATTCCCTCTCTTTCCCCCTTAATATATACTGTCTCATATTCAAACCAACATAATTCTTATTCTATCAAACAGAAAATAACTTTCTAGCATTCATCAATAATCTTCAGTTTATACATATCTTAATTAATTGAACATTCCATCTTTTAGACAGTCAATGACCTAATAAATTTGTCTTAATTTTAATTTTCCATTAATATTTTAAATTTAACGTTGATCTTTTTCATTTCCAAATTTTAAATGACCCCAATTTCTATCACGGTTCCCCCACAAAGTTTCAGAGACACCTCTGATCTATACATGAAGTAATATTCTTATTTAGTAATTCTCCAGCTTCTTAGAATCTTAAATTTAATAGCCAGGATTTCTTTTATCCAAGAAATATTTTCATTCCTGCAGGGCAGGAGATCCCCTTAGAACAGAAAACATAGAATAATAAGGCTGGAAGGGTCCAAACCCCGACCCAAGGCAGGAGAAACTTTGCCATTCCGGACAAATGGATGTCCAGTCTTTTCTTAAAAGCCTCATAACCTCTGAAGGCAAATCTTTCCACAGGTTAATTGTTCCCACTGTCAGGAAATTTCTCCTTAGTTCTAGGTTGGGTCTCTTTCTGATAATCTTCCACCTGTTACTTCTTGTCCTGTAACTTCATGTTTAGTCTGGAAGAGGTTTACACCTATCTTGCTCATTTTCGTTTTCTAATTCATAATCTAGCCTCCACCCTTGGATCTCTTGGTGGTGTCCCATCCAGCCCAAGCCTTAGCTTTTTTCCAGGTCAGTCAAATTTTGGATGAAAATCCTGAAGTTGGAAAAGTGCCATTTCTGAGGTCTGCCCTATCTACGTTTGGGAAGGCTGTCTCTTACCGACAAATATCCCTCAAAGGCGGTGCCGGTTCCGTTTACCGGATTCACCCCCAGGGTTTTCTGCAGCTGATCCGGAGGCATGGGGCAGATGGAAGCTCCGACCGCACAGGACACGTGGCAGACAAAGTTGCAGGCTGAAGAAGAAGAAGAAGAAGAAGAAGAAGAAGAAGAAGAAGAAGAAGAAGAAGAAGAAGAAGAAGAAGAAGAAGAAGAAGAAGAAGAAGAAGAAGAAGAAGAAGAAGAAGAAGAAGAAGAAGAAGAAGAAGAAGAAGAAGGAAGAAGAGGAAGAAGAGGAAGAGGAAGAGGAAGAGGAAGAAGAGGAAGAGGAAGAAGAGGAAGAGGAGGAAGAAGAAGAAGAAGAAGAAGAAGAAGAAGAAGAAGAAGAAGAAGAAGAAGAAGAAGAAGAAGAAGAAGAAGAAGAAGGAGAAGAAGAAGCAAAAAAAAATTTTTTTTAGCATGTTTAAATTTCTTAGGAAGCTGCAGGAAGACAGCTATCTTGTCCTAGAGTGGCCAAAAATCAGGGAGAGGCTGGTAGCCCCTCTTCCAACCTGTGTTTTTTAACTTTAAGATGTGTGGACTTCAACTCCCAGAATTCCCCAGCCAGCCATTGTGTTAGTTGAAATTGCCCAGAACATTTTGATGTCTATCATAGCTAAGCTGTATATAAAGAACCAGATGGTGCAGGTTGCTGAGCAATCTTTTCCCTGCCTTTTAATTGAGCTATGGTCTGTTTTCCTGCAATCAAGTTATGTTTCTAGTCCTCATGCACCAAAATGAAAATGTGTTAAACAGGAATGTAAAGAGATTGCTGTTATAGCCCCCTTTCCTTGCCCCCCCCACATTTTGTGCCCTACCACAGTCTACTCACTCTCACAAGCCAGGCCTTGCCGGACCAGCCCGACCATCAGCGATGTGCAGCGCATGCATTTGGTGGGAGCCAAGAAGCTGTGGATTTTGAAGCTGTGCGTTCTGGACTGGGAAAACACAGCAGGGAGAAAGTTTGCAAAATGATTCAATGCACGTCTTCAATGCAGAAAAATGACAACAATTTTTTAAATTTTCACGATTAAGCCCTAGGTCTTCACCTTGAGGCATCCAGAATGGCTGCTTTCTGCAAGGGGGGCTCCTGCCTGTATGAGAAAAATATATATAAAAAAAGTTTGTGTGTGTGTCTGGGGGGTGGGGGTGGGGAGAAAACAAAGATTGAAATACTTCACGCTAACCTGGTTTCTGTGTTTTGCCCATCTTTTTCCAGATTCAAGGGGAATCTCTCCCCATTGTCATCTGCCACATCTGGCCCAAGACAACATTTTATCAGCCCTTCGCTAATTATTTTGCACAACATTTTATCAGCCCTTCGCTAATTATTTTGCCCAAATTATTTATTAAGCCATGCCAGCTGGGCAGAGAGTGAAGAAAAGGGGCTGGAAAGAAAACAAAGAGAATGCTTTCTTTCTATCTCTGCTTTTGAGTTGGGTTTTTATTGTACCCTGAAGTGAGAATTCAAGAATTGGCAGAGTAAATAAGAGGCATACAGAACACAGAATCCCAGAGTTGGAAGGGGCCTTGGAGGTCTTCTAGTCCAACCCTCTGGTGAAGTAGGAGGGAGGGGGAGAGGGACGAGGGAGAAGGAAGGAGAACAAGAATGGAGGAAGAAGAAGGGGAGGAAAGAAGGAAGAAAAAAGGGAGGGGAAGGAAGGAAGGGAGGAAGGGAGGGAGGGAGGGAGGGAAGGATGGAGGGTTCCCATTACAGGTAGTCCTTGATTTATGAGCATTTTGTTTAATGACCATTCAAAGTTCATCACTACTAGATGGGGCACTGAAAAAGGATAATCGTGACCGTTGTTCACACTTATGACCCTGACAGCATCCTCACAGTCACGTCACCAGAATGTGGGCACTGGGCAACTGATATGTATTTACAGCGGCCGCAGCATCCGGGGATCACATCATTGCGGCTTCCAACAAGGCAGGTCAATGGGGGGGAATCAGCTTCGCTTAATGACCATGGGGGAAAGGAGTCATAAAGTTGTATGTGACTCACTTAACAACTACACTGCTTTGCAGTACATGTTCCACTCTCGATTGATTGATCGATTGATTGATTTGTTGCCCACCTCGCCACAAGGCAGCGCTGGGCAGCTTATAACGTGAGACTGTAGTCGTAAGTTGGGGACTAGCTGTATGGGGAAAGATCTCTCCATTCCAAGCAGGACTTACATTGGACCGGAGGCTTCTCCTGCCTTCGGGGTGCAGCTGAGCTTCCTCAGACGGTCTCCGCGCCTCCTGGGAGTCGGGGCTGTTCCCAAAAGCGATGGTGTCCTTCTGAAAAATAAGGGGGCAGACGGGCCTGATTGCTTGTCCAGCGTCCGGATTTCGGTCACTAAAGGCTCCTCTCTGGGACGCCTTGCAGGCCCCAGATCTTAGCAGGTTTTCTTCTCTCTCTCTGCTTTTTTGAGGCCACAATATAATCGTTTTGCATCCTCTTAAAAAACTTTTATAGAAATGGTTTTCACCATTCTGGGCAAGCATTAACACTGTGTGTCCCAAATCTGGGTAAAGTTATTTATTTGTTCATTTGCATTTTATTATTTGTGATGATCATCCCAATTTAAGTTTTTAAGCCACCCAATCAAATTGTTGGAGGCAAAAATAATCAACCAGAAATCTATTATATTGATATATCTAAAACACAGAGACCCAATCAAATAATCTTAGCTGAAGTTTAAGGCTCTCTGCAATTAGAGTCTGAGCAGATTAGCATTTATATCCAGATTAGTGCAAAATTTTCTTGCAAATGCAAAATAGCAGTATTAGTTAAATTTTAAGGTTCCCTCTACTCTGACTAGGATGTAACCTGAAGAGCATTTTTGTAATTCTCCTCTTTGAGCAGGGGGTTGGACTAGAAGACCTTCAAGCTCCCTTCTGCTTGATTGATTAACCAGGAGACAAAGAGGATGAATTTTCACTGTCAGTGTAGATTAAAATTACTGTAGCATTTTCATTTGACTTTGAGAGAATTTATTATACAGATAGTGCTCGATTTACAACAGTTGATTTAGTGACTGCTTGAAGTTTACAACAGCACTGAAAAAAGTGACTGTTTTTCACACTTACGACATTGCAGCATCCCTGTGGTCACGAGATCAAAATTCAGATGTTTGGCAATTGACTCATATTTATGACGGTTGCAGTGTCCCGGGGGGGGTCACGTGATCCTCTTTTGATAAGCAAAAACAATGGGGAAGCCAGAATTCACTTAACAACTGTGTGACTAATTTAACAATGGCCGTGATTCATTTGACAACTGTGGCAAGTGAATGGGGCAAAACGCACTTAACAGCAGTCTCACTTAGTGACAGAAATGTTGGGCTCGGCTGTGGTCATAAGTAGGGGACTACTTGTATCTGTCCAAGATGAAAACTTACGCTGGTGCTTCGGAAGAAGAAAGGGAGCAGGGGTGTTTGAGACTTGATGCCTGTTAAGAAGAGCAGAGAAAATGGAGAGGTTTTGTGGATTGCGGTGCCGAACGATCCTGGATCTGTCTTGAACTATTACACCTTTAATTAATCCCTTGATAATGGAATTCCTGGATTAGCAGTAGAAGTCTCAGAATTCAACCACATTTTGGAGGGGAATTGTAGGAGTCAAAGCAATGTTTCCCAAACTTATCAACTTTAAGATATAAGGACTTCAACTCCCAGAATTCTCCAGCCAGCTGTGGTGGCTGGGGAATTCTGGGAATTGAAATCACATATCTTAAAGTTGCCAAGGTTCAGATACATTAAGTTAAAGACTCAAAAATGTGAACTGTGACCAGTTGGGGTAAACTGAAAGATGACCTAAAATTAAGTCGCATTCGAGTTGACTCTATTTGGAGCTGTGATTAGAATTGAATGTTTCCGTTTAATTCTTAAAACAGCAACTCCCCTAGGACGGGAAGCTTTTAATTAAAGAACAACTTCAAAAGGGCAGCTTCTGGGGTTTGTTTTGTTTTTTGCTGCTCATGGTTTACTTGATGCAGCACAGGATGGGTAGAAAAAGTCACTTGTATTTGCCTTTTCAAATTCATTTTAAGAAGACAGAAAATGTGTTTCCGTTTGCTAAGCAGCTCAGACCTTCAGGACGTAAATCCCTTTGAACGAAAGGAATCCCTTTCCAACTGCAATACTTTTGGCAGAGCAATTTGTAAAAATAAAGTAAATAAATATTTAAGGGCAGGAGCACCACTCAATTCCCATTTTATTTTTGCTCACTGCTATGGCCAACCACCATTTTGATTTAATTTAATTTTAATTTAACAAAAAATGACTTGTCTTGGCTGATGAAAGTAAATGCTTTGTTTTTATTATTATTTAGGGATTGAGTTCTATCCTGCTTTCTTATTTTTACAAATAACTCAAGGCAGCAAACATATCCAAATGCACCTTCCTCCTTCTATTTTCACTACCACAGCAACCTTGTGAGGTAGCTTGGGCTGAGAGAGAAAGAGACGGGCTCAGAGCCACCCAGCCGGCGTTCATGACTAAGGCAGGATTTGAACTCACGGTCTCCCATTTTCTAGCCTGGTGCTTTAGGCACCAGACCAAACTGGCTCTTTATAATGAAGGCAATTTTTTGTAATTTGTGTCCAAGTACTTGTTCCATCAAGTCTGAGCAAAAAGACTTGATCCCCAAAGCTCGCAGGGTTAGGCCCGGTTAATATTTTCCACAGGGAAATCCTTAGGAAACCCTTTTCTGGGTAAACTTTGCCAGAAGTGCTTAGCTGCAATGATATAGCTTAGGGGTCCCCAACCCCCGGCCCGTGGACCGGTCCCGGGCCGTGGCATGCCAGCAACCGGTCCACACAAACAAGCAAAGTCCCATCCGTGGGATGCAGGCAGCACACAAAAACACACACCCTCCGGTCCGCAGAAAAAGCTCTCTCCACGAAACGGGTCCCTGGTGCCCAAAAGATTGGTGACCTCTGATACAGCTAATGCCTTTAACAGTGCAACACGTCTGCTTTGCCATCCAAATCCGCATCCTCGGTGGAGAAGAGCACTCTGCAGATGCTCTGAGGTAAGGTGACCAACCGTCCTCCTTCAGGGAGGACAGTCCTCCTTTTGTGAGTTCTGTCCTCCCTCAAAAAGTGTCCTCCTAAATGTCCTCCTTTTCGATATTTGAAGACTAATCTGCAGGGCCTTTTTTTCTCTCATAGAACGCTCAGAACGGCGTTCTGGCACCTTTTTTTTGATGTTTTTTTTTCAACTTTTGCATGAGCTGTGCTACTCCCGCTATTGGCTTTCGAAAGCCAATAGGAATTGCTGCTGAGCGTGCCAAAACACCCGGCCGGCAAATTTTGCACTTGCAAGTTGTCAGCAGCGAAGGCGAATTGGCAAGAACTTTGCACCCCTCCCTGCTACCCAACTACACCATCTCCTAGTTAGTCCCGAAGATACCTGGAGGAGACTGGAGTGGTAACTTTCTCTTGATCTTCGGCTCTGCTAGGGCAATAATGGCTGCGGGCGCAAGAGGCAGGGGTGGCGGGGGTGCTGCGAGCAGGGGTGTGAAGGGCGGCAGCGGCCGGCTGCCCCCCGTGCTGTGGGAGCCGCGGGGCCCTCTCTACACAGGGCTGCACAGGGTGGGCGGTGGTGCTGGTGGGGCGCCTGCAGGCGGGGTGTGTCAACGGTGGGATGCCCTCTGGGGCCGGAGCCTGCGCGGCTGGTGCTTTGGGAGCCACGGGGCTGGCTCTACACGGGGCTGCACAGGGTGGACGGTGGTGCTGGCGGGGCGGCTGCAGGCAGGGTGTGTCGATGGCAGGCTGCCCCCCCGGGGCTGGAGCCAGCACGGCTGGTGCTTTGGGAACCGCGGGGCCCACTCTACATGGTGGGGTAGTGGTGCTGGCGAGGCGGCTGCGGGCGGGGGACGCAGTGGGCGGTTGACCTTCCATGGGCTGGGCCAGCTTTTACGATATTTTTTTCTTCAATTTATTTGTGTCCTCCTTTTCATTGTAAAAAAGCTGGTCACCTTATCTGAGGCCATCTTGTCTCCTAGGGCAGTGGTTCTCCAACCTTTATGGCTTGGCAGCTCGGGGGGGGGATGGGTGGGGTGGAGAGGGGAACTGACTCTCAGCGCTACCAAAGGAAGCCACGAAGACCCTCAGCAGACCAATGAATACTCAAGCCTGGGAAAGCGCTTCAGAACTTCAGGCCAACTTGGGCGAGGGGCGGATGTTGGAGCGGGCACCCGGTGGCCATCCAGACTGGCCCCTTACCTTCCAGAGAACGGGCCTTCAGCTCCCCTTTCGTCTTCTCCAGTTCCTGGCGCAGAGTCCGGTTCTGCTGTGCAGCCTCCTGCAGCTGTCTTTGGGGAAAGCCACGAAAGTGGGAAGAGAAGAGAGAAAGGTTATTTGGGGAGGGGAGGGGGCAACGGCTCCCTGGGACTCCAACTCCCATCATCCCTTGCCCCGGGCCCCGCTGGAGGTCTCACCCAGGTGTTGAAGGGAGCTTGGAAAAGTTTTCCTTCTTCTGCTACAGGTAGTAGCTTACGACTTACGACCAAACGGAGCCCAAATTTTCCGCTGCTGAGCGAGGCAGTTTAGCGAGCTTTGCCCCATTTTACGACCTTTCTTGTCACAGTTGTTAAGCGAACCCATGCAGTTGTTAAGTTAGTTTGCATGGTCATTAAGTGAACCTGGCTTCCCCACTGACTCTGCTTGCAGAAGCTTGCAACCGTCATAAATACGAGTCAGTTGGCAAAGGTTCAAAGTTTGATCGCGGGACCCTGGGGATGCTGCGATGGTCATAAGTGTGAAAAACGGTCTTAAGTCACTTTTGTCACCGCCGTTAATAACGGTCACTAAATGAATGGTCGTAAGTTGAGGACTACCTGTATATATATGTGTCTGAATCTCAGCATCGTGCCGAGAGCCCAAAGGGGCAACTGGACATCAGCCAGGCTCAGCAGCCTCTGCAAAGAAGGGCCAGGCCAGGCTGGGGGGGGGGCTCACCCACCGTTCCAGCCCCAGGTGGGCCACCTTCAGCCTCTCCAGCTCCGTCTGGATGCTCTGCTTGGCCCGGATCTCGGCCTCCAGGGCCGACTGCAGCTCCAGCTTGGCCGAGGCCTCCACCTTCTGCAGCCGCCGGGCTTTCCAGAGGGCGTCCTGCAGAGGAAGAAGGGCAGGGGCCTCAGTCCGGAGGGAGGGGCGGTCGGTGCAAGAGGCAGGCTTGGGCTGGGGGGGGCAAAAGGGATTCGCACAGGGCCCTGGCCACGATTGGCCCACGAAGGCACCTTAGGGGTGGGCAAAATGGTGGAATTGGCACTGCCGGGTGTTGCCGGGCAGCAAAGGGTTTGCCCTACAGGTGCCCCCTCCCATGGGAAGATGGACTAGGAAAGGGAGGGAAGAAGGGAAGGAAAAAAGAAAAGAAGGAAGGAAGAAGAGAGGGAGGGAAGGAAAGAAAAGAAGAAAAGGAAAAGAAGGGAGGGAGAAAGGGAGAGAAGGAGGAAAGAAAGGAAGAGGGAGGAAAGAAGGAAAGGAAAAAGGAAAGAATGAAGGAAGGAAGGAAGAAGAGAGGGAGGGAAGGAAAGAAGAAAGAAAGGAAGGAGGGAGGAAAGAAGGAAGGAAAGGAAAAAGGAAGGAAGGAAGGAAGGAAGAAGAGGGAGAAAGGAAAGGAAGGAAGAAGAGAGGGAGAAAGGAAAGGAAGGAAGAAGAGAGGGAGGGAAGGAAAGAAGGAAAGAAAGGAAGGAAGGAAGGAAGGAAGGAAGAAGGGAGGGAAGGAAAGGAGCCAGCCTCAAAGACCTCTGATTTGATTTCCCCCCTTTCCTCTGACACCCCCTCCATCGAGTGACAAGGGCCCCCCTCCCCCCAGGCCTCTCTTACCGGGGTCTTGGGGCCCGGGCTCTGGGACCCCGCCTGCTTCAGGGCCTCCATCTCATTCATCATGCGAGTGGCCATGGCCTGCAGGTGCCCCCTGGACTCCTTCTCCTCGCTCACCCTGGGGGAGGGGGGGCAACAGGCAGGGAAGGTCAAGGGAATCCGCCTCGGGGGGGTGGGGGCGAGGGGTGAAACATCCCCTGGCTGCCTGCTCCTGCACCTTCCCACCCGTTCCCACCCATTTAACGACCACATTGCTTAGTGACCAGTTCTGGTCCCAGTTTGCAGGCATAAGTCCAGGACTGCCCTTTAGATAATTTCCACAACATACTGTACATGTACAAATGTAATTTCCGCCAGCTGATGTCTCCCAAGCTTGTTCTGACTACAAATCCCAGAATTCCACTGGAGAAGATTCAAGGAGGTCTTGTCCCTTGAGCCTATCTGGAGGGCGCCAGGCTGGGGAAAGGCTGCACTAGATGCTGGGGTCATTTACGAGAGAAGGAAAGACACTCTGTTTATCCTCAGAGGCAACCTTGCCAATTCAAACTCTGGAGGGATGCTCACCACTTCAAAATGTCGGCGATCTGAATCTCCCAGTTGGTGAAGGTGGCTTTGTGGGATTCAGATGTGCAGCTCCCTGGTCCCGGGTGCAAGGCGTCATTAGCCCGAGAATCCACCTGTTGCAGATCAGAGCCTTTAAAACACCCATTGGGGTACACTGGGGGAGGGGCTAAAGCACGAATGGGGTATCTACATTCAGGTCCCACCAGTCACAACAGCTCTGCTGATGCATCAGACTTTCTCAGCCCGGCCTTCCTCACAGGGTTGTTGTTGTGGAGCAAGGTGCCAGGCAAGTGCCCCATTTTATGCTCCTGGAGAAAAAGGGAGGGGAAGACAGGTGGGTAATTTGGGAAACCATAAAGCACGTCTACCTGGTCACCAGGAGGCCTCCGGGAGCTGCAGCTACTGCCAGTGGCCACTTGGCCTCCTCTGTTTGGCTCCGTATTTTCGCACCTAGGCAGAAAAAAAAATCATGGCACAGGTAGGCTTCAATTTACGACCACAAAATCTCCAACTTTGGCAACTTGAATAGAATAGAATAGAATAGAATAGAATAGAATAGAATAGAATAGAATAGAATAGAATAGAATAGAATAGAATAGAATAGAATAGAATAGAATAGAATAGAATAGAGAATGGGAGAGAATGGAATTAGAATTAGAATAGAATAGAATAGAATAATGGAATTAAGAATCAAATCAAATAGGATAGGATAGAGCTGGAAGGGACCTTGGAGGTCTTCTAGTCCAGCCCCCTGCTCCAGCAGGAGAACCTATACTGTCTCAGACAGCTGAATGTCTAGTGGATGACTTGTGCCTGGCTGGAGAATTCTGGGAGTTGAGGTCCACAAGCCTTCAAGTTACCAAGGATGGAGAGACCCTTGACAATAGGGATCACAACTTCCATCTTTAAACCATGTGGTCATTGAGTCATCACATGACGAGACCCAATTTCACGGTGGTTAAGAGAACCACACAGTCGTTAAACGAATCCCGCTTCCCCCTTTGACTTGGCTTCTTGAGAGCCAACCGGGAAGATTGCAAATGGCAATCAATCACCCCGGGACGCCTCCTCTCTTCTCTCGCCAGCTTCACGCCGCCTCTCGTTCTGCTGCTCACCGCTGCCTCCGGGCCTCCTCCAGCTGCTCCTGCAGATCGGCCACCTGTTTGGTCAGAGCCTCGACCTGCCGTCCCTTGGCTTGCAGCTCCTCCGTCCACGCACCGCACGGCTCCGGACGTCTCCTGGAGCTGGACCGCTGGAAGAAGCCCGGGCTTGGCTTGGCCTGCAAGAGAGCCCCAAATCAATGCGGCGCAGTGGCTAATGCTGCCGTTCGGATTAGGGTCCTCCGACGTCAGCCTAGCCCTACCCGCAGCTCCTCCAGCTCCTCTTTCAACTTCCGCATTAGCTGCTCCACTCTCTCCCGTCCCTTTCGCTGCTTGGTCACCTCGCCCACCAGGTTTTCGATCCGGAGCTCCAGCTGCGGGAAGAGAAGAGATTTCTCTGGTCTTCCGGGGGAAAGGTGGCTTGTTCCAGGGGAAAGGTGGTTTGTGGGGACCGTCTTGTCTATTCCTGCAGCCCAGAGGCTGCGGAAGGCAATCTGGGATGCTCCTGGATGCCTCCTTAAGCTGAGGCCCTGAGCAGGGGACTCCGCCCGGGTGGTCCACCCACCTTAACGTAAAAAAAGATAAAAGATTTCCCCTGTCTGGTCATGTCTGACTCAAAGGGGCGGAGCACATCTCCGTTTCCTAGCCAAGGGACCCAACATTGTCCGAAGACACCTCCATAGTCATGTGGCTGGCAAGACTATCCGCCAAGGCACCTGGAACGCTGTTACCTTCCCACTGGAAAGGGAACCTAGAGGTGATCCTTGACTTATGACCACAAATGGAGTCCCAAATTTCTGTTGCTAAGCGAGACAGTTCTTAAATGAGCTTTGCCCCATTTTACGACCTTTCTTGCCACAGTTGTTAAGGGAATCATTGCAGTTGTTAACTTAGTAGCACAGTTGTGAAGTGAATCTGGCTTCCTCATTGACTTTGCTTGTCAGAAGGGCAATTGCCTAGGGCAATGCAACCGTCATAAATATGAGTCAGCTGCCAAGCGTCTATGTTTTGATAATTCAGAACTGGCACTCTTGGGAAGGACCCCAGTGAGAAGCGTATGCATGCATGCGTGCGTGCGTGTGTTTGTGTAGTGTGCGTGCATCCGTACATGCGTGCGTGTGTGCATGTGCAGAGAGGAAGTTACCTCCTTGCGTCCACTCTCGGTACGGGCCAGCTCCTTGCGTAGCCCTTCCACCCGTCGCGCAGCAGCTTCCGTCTCCTCCAGTCGTTCCCGCAGCATGCGCGAGTGCCGCAGCAACTGGGCCTGCAGCTCCCCGCACTTGGCCTCGGCGCTCTGCAGTTCCTCTGCCGTCTCCCGATGGCGCTCCTGCTCCTCTTGCAGCTCCCAAGCTTGAGCCTGTAACTGCTCCTGCAGCTCGGTCAGACCCTACCATGAGAAGAAGTCATTGTCAGCATCAGGCCTGAGCACTTGGCCGTCAGAAGGTTCCATCTGGATCGCCAAGTGGCGAAACACGCAGACATCAGGCACCAACTGTGATTTTGGACCACCTTCTGCAGCCTCTCCAGCTACAGCACAGGGTAAGGAACAGCAGGATCAAGAGTCCAAACTGGGTGCAGATAGAAAATTGCCCCCCACAAGGTTGAAGTTTGCCTTGCATCAAAACCACTTGGATTTGACCAGCCTCGTGCAGTGCACGGAGAACACTGGACCAAACTCGCACTGGCTGTGGTAGGTATGAAGACCCAGTGCTTTTTTTGTAAAACAAATAATTAAAAAAAAAGGTGCCGGAACTCACACACGTCATATAACCCGCCTTGCCTACCCTATAAGGTTCCATCCAAAAAAGGTGCTGGAACTCCGTTCTGGGTGTTCTATGACAAAAAAAGCCCCATGAAGACCCCTCTATAAATACCATGACTGAATTGTGACTGCAGGGCGAAAAAACAAACTATCCAACATATAGTATCAGAGTGCCAAAAATAGAGTCTGTAATGGAGACTTCGCAGATTTCCTGGCTGTGACAAATGAAGCAAAAATTATACCTGTAATTCGGACACTATATCTGTAATTTATAATATTTTAAATTTTATATTTCGCATTTTGTATTTATACCCCTTGTGTTCCTATCAAAATGTGAGGTGCATGTGCCATACGATAAATAAATGCACACAGTCACTCAATTCTTTGGTCATCGCTCAGCTGGATTACTGCAGTGCGCTCTATATGGGGCTACCCTTGAAGAGTATTCGGAAGCGACAACTAGTACAGGATGCAGTGATGTGACAGTTCTGGAGGCCCTTAAGGCAGAGGTCCCCAACCTTTCTAGTTTGGCGGCCCGGAGGGAAAGGAAGGGGCAGGCGTGTGTGCGCATGACGCTGGGAGCAGTGCAAGCGCCCGCATGATGCTAAGGGCGGGTTAGTGCCCACGCCATACTGGGCACAGGACTAGCGTGAGTGGGGGAGACTGCGTGCACATATGCACGCACTGGCCAGCCATTCACGTGGCCGGTGGCCAAAAGGCCACGGCCCGCTAGTGGGCTGTGGCCCACAATTGGGGACCCCTTAAAGTGGTGTGTATAACACCACTGTTGTGCAAGCTGCATTCGTTGCCAATTTGCTTCTGGGTCCAATTCCCATTATTTTGGTTCTTATTTTTCTTAATTTTAACTGTTTTTAAATTTATCTGTTTACCATTTTATAAGCTGCCCAGAATCACTTTATCAAGTATAATGGGTGGCATATTAATGTAATAATTAAATAAAAATACCTGCCAGGACACAGGTATGTGTTTACATTGTGTGACCAAATAACTTTAAGAAAAACAGAATATGAAGGATTCCTTGGGGAAAGCAGGGATTGGGGTTGACCCCACCAGTTCTCAGTACATCATGTTCAAATTCAAAACCTAATAGAAACAGGAATGTGATCTAGTCAGTTTCAAAGTCCTGTCTAGACTGTTTCACCATGCTGATTAGGAAACTCAATTGGACAGTCCTGCTTATCAGAAAGAGCATCTTTCTTTAGGCTGCTTTGAGTAAATGAAATGAATTAATTTATGCCTGGTTTTGTCCAATTAGGCAACTTTAAGACACTGGAATTCAACGCCCAGAATGTCCCAGGCACCATGGCTGGCTGGAGAATTCTGGATGTTGAAGACCAGCATCTTGAAGTTGCCAAAACAGTAAACCCTGGTTTATGCATGAAAGAACAATTGAAACAATGAAACATGTTAGTCTACATTGCCCCTTTCTGCAGGTGCTCATCAGGGATTATTATTTTGATTCTTTACTAAATATCTTGATTTGTCAGGATATTTCAGTCTGATTTCATTTCCTTGACTGCAGTCTGGGAAACACCTGGGGGACCAAGGTGGGTTTGGATACCTGAAGAGCATCCTTCTTCTCCTGTTCCAGAAACGAGACACGCTCCTCCAACGCCTTCACTTGACCCAGTGCAATGCGATTGTGATATTGTTTCTGCATCTTGTCATTCTCCAGCTGATTCTCTGCTAGGTGGGAGAGACAGAGAGAGAGAGAGAGAAAGAGAAAGAGAAAGAGAGAGGGGGAGACAGAGAGAGAGGGAGAGAGAGAGACACACACACAGAGAGGGAGACAGAGAGAGAGGGAGAGAGAGAAAGAGAAAGCGAGAGAGAAAGAGAGAGAAGGAGAGAGAGGGAGAAAGAGAGAGGGGGAGAAAGAGAGAAAGGGGGAAGAGAAAAAAGAAAGAAAGAGAGAGGGAGAGAGAGAAGGAGGGAGAGAGAGGGAGGAAAAGAGAAAGAGAAAGAGAGAGAGAAGGAGGAGGAAGAGAGGAGGGAAAGAGAGAGGAGGGAAAGAGAAAGAGAAAAGGAGGGAAAAGGGAGAGAGAGAAGGAGGGAGGGAGAGAGAAAGAGAAAGAGAGAGAGACAAAGAGAGAGAGAAAGAGAGAGGAGAGAGAAAGAAAGAGAAAAAAGGAGGGAGAGAGAGAGAAAAGGAGGGAGAGAGAGAAGGAGGGAGGGAGAGAAGAGAGAAAGAGAAGGAGAGAGGGAGGGAGAGAGCGAGGGAGTTGAAGAGAAAGAAAGAGAAAGAGAAAAAGAAAGAGCAGGAGAGAGAAGGAGGGAGAGAGAGAGACAAGGAGGGTGATGGAGAGAGAAGGAGGGAGAGAAGAGAAAGAGAGAAAGCGAGAGAGAGAGAGAAGGATGGAGAGAGAGAGAGAGGGAAAGAGAAAGAAAGAGAGAGAAAGAGAGAAAGCAAGAGAAAGAGAGAGAGGGAGGGAGGGAGAGAAGAGAAAGAAAGACAAAGCAAGAAAGACAAAAGAGAAAGAGAGATAAAAAGAAAGAGAGAGCGAGAGAGAGAGGGAGGGAGAGAGAGAGAACATTAATGTCCTTCATATCTTCCTTTTAGTGGCCGACCTACACAGAGCATGCAGGCACAACTCGTCCTCGACTTACAACGCTTTAGCGACTGTTTGAAGTGACGATGCTACTAAAAAAATGACTTAGGATTGATGTTTGCACATCAGGGTCACATGATCAAAATTCGAATGCTTGGCAACTGGCATGTACCTATGACGGTTGCAGTGTGCCGTGGGTCATGGGGATCACCTTTGGTGACCTTCTATCAGGGGGAAGCCGGGTTCACTTAACAACCACGTCACTAATTTAACAACTGCAGTGTTTCCCAGTGTTTCACTTAACAACGGTGGGCAGAAAGATTGTAAAATGGGACAAAACTCACTCAACAATTGTCTCACTTAGCAACGGAAATTTTGGGCTCCATTGTGGTTGTAAGTCAAGGAGGACCTATGCTGGCATCAGACATGATGCAAGTACGCAGTTGCGTCTTTTGCGTGAGGAGGCCGGGGCCATTGCTGACACCCAATGGTTTTACCACAACGTTCCCCGCAACGAGAGAGGGGGAATATTAAGCTGTTTCTTCCACCCATTTGAGAGCCGAGGAAATTGTCAAGATTCCAAAGGCATTTCTCTAACGCAGCGGTTCTCGACCTTTTTCAGGCCGAGACCCCACCTGCGCCGCCCATGCGCGGCGCGACCCTGACCCGTGCCGCGCACGTGTGGTGCGACGGGCCGAACCACGCATGCGTGGCGCGTGTGTGACGGGCTGAACCGCGCATGCGTGGCGTGACAGGCCGAACCGTGCATGCGTGGCGCGCGCAACGGCCCGAACCGCGCATGCATGGCACGTGCGCGACGGCCCAAACTGCGCATGTGCGGCACAACGGGCCGAATCGCGCATGCGCAGCGCGATGGGCCGAACTGCGCATGCGCGGTGTGCACGTGACGGCCAAGGGGAAATGGGGGGGGGGAAATGGCGGACTGCATTGTTTGGCGACCCCCGCGAAACGGTCGTTCGACCCCAAATGGGGTCGCGACCCACAGGTTGAGAACCGCTGCTCTAACGGGACCTTGAGGTTAAGACTGACTTTTTTTTTTTTTTTTTTTTTTTTGGTTAAGACTGACTTTTTTTTTTTTGTGTGTTTTTTTTTTTTTTTTTTTTAAATTCTTTTATTAAAACAATCAGCATTGGACATAAAAACATATTATGCAGCAATCAACATGATACCTGGTATACAATACTAAGTATTCGTCTTTGAAAAAGTCTGAATTAGTAAGCCTTTTCCCCCCCCCCCCCACCCCTCGCGTCTAGTCTCAACTATACTCCTGTTACATTTTATTTGATTGGCGTTTCTTCTATCTGTTTCGAAATTAATGTGGTCAACATGAAACATAAGATCTTATTGCTAAACAACCCTCCTAGAACATAGCATACAACATTAGGTATTAATCTTTGTAAACATCTGTTTTAGTAAACGTTCTACCCTCCTCCCTTGCATCTTCAAGTATAATCCGAATACATTTTGTTGGATTGGTGTTTCTCTTATATATGGTCTATCTACTGTTTCTAGTCTATCGCCTATTGTATGTTTGCGCTTCTGACTCGATTTCATCCCATTACTAGTGCAATCTTTTATAGTCCCTAACCAGAGGTCCTGGGGTGAGAGTTTCATATCCTGAGGTAGAAATTCAGTCTATTTTAGCCATATTAAAGCAAACATCATTAGTCATAAGGTTATGTTAAGAGGTATTAGTTATAGAACATATACATTCAACATTGGGTGTTAGTTTTTGTAAACCTTTGATTTGTTAACCCTTCTTCCCTCCTCCCGTCGAGCCCTAGCTGAACGCCAGCTACATTCTGTTTGATTGGTGTCTCTCTTGGATATAGTCTATCCAATGTTTCCAGTCCATCACAACCCAAAGCAGCATCTCTTGTGAATTTTCTTGGCAATCGTACAGAAGTGGTTTGTTGCTAACCTCTTCTGGATTGAATTTTTTTGTGAGTTCTCCTCCAGCCTGAGATCGCTTGCTGGTCTCCCATCCAACCACCTAACTAAACCAAATCCCGTTTTTAATTCTCAGCTTAGGTAAGGTCAGTCAAAGGCTGCCATTCATTATTCTGGGCAGTAAAATGATCCCGCAAGAGGCTTGTTTTTCCCCCCAAAATATTATTTGACAAGTACCTGTCAACTGTCTCTTCAAAGTAGCCGCCTCATTTTGGAGACTTCGGATCTCCGCGTCTTTGGCCGAGGTCTTGGAAGGGGATTTCGCCAGAGAACCTGCGCAGGGCGAGGGCAATGAGATGGTAAGAGGTCCCCGATGGGTTTCTGGATAGCAGTAGTCCCGCTAGGATAGCATTTACTCACCCGATCCCTTTTGGGGTTGGCAGCGCGCCCTGAACCATGGGCAACCACAACGGGGTGGGGTGGCCCCACCCGCCAAGCCGGGCAAAATAAATCAAGCTTAACGTGTTGTGCAAATGCAGTTCCTGTGTCTTGGGCTCAGCCTGATTCAGTGGGTTGTATAAATACGTTTAATAAAGAACCAGCGGCAATTGTCTCGAGTGGGTGGGGTGATCAACCTGAGTCTGCATTCTGTCTGTGCTTAGCTTTCTTATTCCCAGGTCACCTGATTCCCAAATTACACTGTAAGTAGCCAATAAGGCTGGGAAACCTTGATTAGTGGGGCTGGACTAGAAGACCTCTAAGGTCCCTTCTCGGCTACTGCTTCTTCCTCCCGTGGGGTTACCTACCTTGCAGTTTCCGACTCAGGTCCAGCTTCTCCTGTTCCAGCTGACGGATCCTTTTCTCAAGCCGGCTGATGCCGGAGCTGGTGGGGGGGGACACCGGGGGTCTCTCGGGGAAGGGTCTGTGGGGGGACACAGGGACACGGAGCTCAGAGCTTTGATCTCTGCAAACAACGAGAATCCATCTTCACCGAAGGGCCGGAAAAACGGATTTCCTTGCTGAAAAAGCAGGATGGGGGGCACACGGATGGGGAATATCTGGCTCTCCGGAGGGGCACTGTGGCACCCCTTCCAGGACCACGTCCACTTGTGGGTCTGCCCACACCAACCAAAATACGCCTTATCAACCTCAGTCGCCGTTGAAATTCCGGTTTCCTACCAAATAATGCAGCTCCGACATTTCCCGTGAATTCATTTAGGGCGCAGGGGTTCTCAACCTTGGCAACTTTAAGACTTGTGGACTTCAACTCCCAGAATTCCTCAGCCAGCAAAGCTGGCTGAGGAATTCTGGGAGTTGAAGTCCACAAGTCTTAAAGTTGCCAAGGTTGAGAACCCCTGATTTAGGGAAACTTATTTGCTGGGAAACAGGCTAGGCCAGTCAGGTGCCTGAAATTTGCAACTCCAGCAAAACAAAAGGGGAAAAAAAATCATGATATTGTGTTGTAATACAGGTTGTCCTTGACTTACAACCATAACCGAGCCCCAAATTTCTGTTGCTAAGTGAGTTTTGCCCCAGTTTACAATCTTTCTTGCCACAGTTCTGAATGACACGGTTGTTAAGTGAATCCGGCTTCTTCCCCATTGACTTTGCTTGTCAGAAGGTCGCAAAAGGGGACGACGTGACCCCGGAGATACGGCGACCGTCGTAAATATGAACCAGCGGCCAAGCGGCCGAATTTTGATCACGTGACCCTGGGGATGCTGCAGAGGTCATAAGTGTGAAGCACGGTCACTTTTTTCAGTGCTGTAACTTCGAACATTGTAAGTTATAAGCCGAGGACTACCTATATTCACATGAACTGGGGAAACAGCTCACCAGCCCAGACTAACACTCTGAACCTCTTTTTAGCACATGCCCAGGAGCACTTCGTACATTCACCGTTGGCTGTTGGAATACGGCCGCCTCCGGGTGCAAAAATCAGACGTACGGAAAGCATCAGAAAGTCCCGTCAGGTTGAGAGATCAAATCACCCTGACATCTATCCTCAGACCATCCCAGAAGCCAAGCAGAAAGGGGACTGCAGCTCCCTATTGGCTGGCTGATGGCAGTTTTGAGATAGCTTGCTGCTGAAGCTGGAGGCTCCATGCAGCCCAGAGCATCAGAAAGGAGCCTGGGAGCGCAGCTGCAAATCAGAGCAAGGCTGCCATACTCACGTCCCGGAGATGTAGGTGAATCCAGCGAAGGGGAGGTGGTGGGCCAAGAACGTGGCGTGGGGGATTGGCGGAAGCATCTCCTAAAAAAATCAGGAAGAGAGGAGGAGGAAGATCAGGCGCCATTTTCCCCCCAAAATGCCCCTCCCGCCTGGGTACGCGAAGTCAGAAGCGGTTGGAAGGGGCTGGGGGTCACGACCTTGTGGGGGCTTCCTCCGCCATTGCAGGGTCTGTATTCAAGATTAAGCGAAGAAGCCTTTTCTCTGGCACACACACACACACACACACACACACACAAAGGCAGTCCTCGACTTACAACGGTTCGTTTAGTGACCGTTCAAAGTTACAACGTCCCTGAAAAAGGTGACTTAGGACCATTTTTTACACTTATGACCATTGCAGCATCCCCAGGGTCATGCAATAAAAATCTGGACGCTTGGCAACTGACTCATATTTATGACAGTTGCAGTGTTGCGGGGTCACATGATCCCCTTTTGTGACCATCTGACAAGTGACGTCTATTCCGTTCCGTTCCATTCCACTCTACTCTACTCTACTCTATTCTATTCTTCTATTCCATTCTCTCTCTTCTGTAATTATTCTATTCTATTCTATTCTATTCTATTCTATTCTATTCTATTCTATTCTATTCTATTCTATTCTATTCTATTCTATTCTATTCTATTCTTATTCTATTCTATTCTATTCTATTCTATTCCATTCCATTCTTTGTCCTATTCTATTCTATTCTATTCTATTCTATTCTATTCCATTCTATTCCATTCCATTCCATTCCATTCTTTCTCCTATTCTATTCTATTCTATTCTATTCTATTCTATTCTATTCTATTCTATTCTATTCTATTCTATTCTATTCTATTCTATTCTATTCTTTCTCCTATTCTATTCTATTCTATTCTATTCTATTCTATTCTATTCTATTCTATTCCATTCTTTCTCCTATTCTATTCTATTCTATTCTATTCTATTCTATTCTATTCTATTCTATTCTATTCTATTCTATTCTATTCCATTCTTTCTCCTATTCTATTCTATTCTATTCTATTCTATTCTATTCTATTCTATTCTATTCTATTCTATTCTATTCTATTCTATTCTATTCCATTCCATTCCATTCCATTCTTTCTCCTATTCTATTCTATTCTATTCTATTCTATTCTATTCTATTCTATTCTATTCTATTCTATTCTATTCTATTCTATTCTATTCTATTCTATTCTATTCTATTCTATTCTATTCCATTCTTTCTCCTATTCTATTCTATTCTATTCTATTCTATTCTATTCTATTCTATTCTATTCTATTCTATTCTATTCTATTCTATTCCATTCTATTCCATTCCATTCCATTCTTTCTCCTATTCTATTCTATTCTATTCTATTCTATTCTATTCTATTCCATTCCATTCCATTCCACTCCACTCCGTTCCGTTCCGTTCCGTTCCGTTCCGCTCCGCTCCGCTCCGCTCTGCTCTATTCTATTCTTCTATTCCGTTCTCTCTCTTCTGTAATTATTCTATTCTATTCTATTCTGTTCTGTTCTGTTCTGTTCTGTTCTGTTCTGTTCTGTTCTGTTCTGTTCTGTTCTGTTCTGTTCTGTTCTGTTCTGTTCTGTTCTGTTCTGTTCTACTCTACTCTACTCCATTCCACTCCACTCCGCTCCACTCCACTCCACTCCATTAAGGTTTCCCAACATTGAGCACTTTTAAGACGCGTGGACTTCAGCTCCCAGAATCCCCCAGCCAGCTAAGCTAAGGCTTGGGAAACCCTGCTCTGAGAGCTAAATGTCCTGCACTTTTTAAAAGAAATATTTGGTGGGTCTCGCTTTTTGGCCCTTCGGGGTCTGCAGCCAGCTAGGGCATCCCTGCCTGTCTTCCTGCACCCCCCTCCAATCTAGCACTGGGGGTGGAAAGGCGGGGGGGGCTTGGCCTCAGCACTGATTCGCAACCCCCTCCCAGAGAGGAGGCTCCCATTACCGCTTCTTTCAGGGTGTCGTCGTCGACGTCGAAGTTGGAGGTGTCGGCCGGGCTAGTCACCTCGGGGATGAAGGGGGGCGGGCTCTTGTGAAGCTCCTCCCAGTCGATGCCTTCAAAGAAGGGGTGGCCCTTGAAGTCCTCGATGCCATTTCGGCCCAGACGGACCTCTTGGCGGCACAGGAGTTTGCGGATCAGGTCCTTGGCGCTCTCCGAGACGTCGGTGATATCCGGGGGGAACTGCAGGTGGTCCTGGAAGAGGAAAAAAGGGGGGGATGCAAGCTGAGCGGAGATCTCTGGGGACCCTCTGCTACCCTTGGCAGCTGGCATCGATAGGGGGCACTGTGCTCTGCCGGGGACTCCAGAAACCAAATTTCGTGGAGTAACTGAGATCGTTAAACCAACAATCAGGGTTTACGCAAGGACAGGAGCAGGGTTGCACAGCTGTTAGAATTCATCCTGCCTTAACAGAAGTGAAGTAGCATGTTCAGCCACCAAGAACCTGCCTGAGCAGCGGGGTTGGACTTAGAAGACTTCCGAGGTCCACCTCTATGATGATGACCATGATTAAGAACGGACTACAGCCAGTCCTTGACTTACAACACTTCGTTCAGTGACCGTTCAAAGTTACAACGGCACTAAAAAAGTGACTTATGACTGTTTCCACACTTAGGACCGTTGCAGCATCCCCACCGCATCAAGATTCAGACGCTTAGCAACTGGTTCATACTTACGACAGTTGTGGTGTCTCCTGGATTCACGTGATCCCCTTTTGTGACCTTCTGACAAGTAAGGTCAATGGGGAAGCTGGATTCACTAAACAACCATGTGACTAACTTAGCATCTGCGGTGATTCACTTAACAGCGGTGGCCAAGAAAGGTCATAAAACCAGGCAAAACTCCCGTAACAACTGTCTTGGCTGACGGGCGCTAATAGATGTATGGATCACAATCCGACGACAGCACCCTAGGCAAGTCCGCAACTGGATCTCAACACTAGAAATGTACATACACTCAAGGTTCATTCAGCTGGGGAAAGTAATCACCTATAAAATCACACTAGACGAGAGAGGAGAATTAAAATTGAGGAAGAATCTCCAAGATGCAGGGATAGAATTAGAATGGTGGGCATACCCCCAACTACAAGCAAGATATAGGCAAGATAAAAAAGAGAGGGGTATAAAGATAGAACCGACAGAACTAGATAAAATTTTATTAGGTCCCGAGGATAAAATGATTAAAAAAATATATCATTTTCTTTTAGATCAGACAATGTATGAAGAACAGGTTAAGGAGACCATGCTAATTTGGAGTAGGGATTTTGGTTTCAGGATCGACCTGCATATTTGGCAAGAACTGTGGGAAAGAAATAGAAAACTCACCTTAGCTACCACAGAGAGCCTTCTCTGTGGGAGCTCCTATGTTTTGGAACGAGCTCCCCCCTGAACTCTGTACGATGACGGATTTACGTACCTTCTGTCGGGAATTGAAAACATTCCTTTTTCTTTTTTTTTTTTTTTTTTTTTTAAATTCTTTTATTAAAACAATCAGCATTGGACATAAAAACATATTATGCAGCAATCAACATGATACCTGGTATACAATACTAAGTATTCGTCTTTGAAAAAGTCTGAATTAGTAAGCCTTTTTCCCCCCCCCCACCCCTCGCCTCTAGTCTCAACTATACTCCTGTTACATTTTATTTGATTGGCGTTTCTCTTCCTTTTTCGACAGGCCGGCCTGGCATAGAAGCTCGGGTTCCAGCAAGGTTAAAATTGTTTTAGGGGATTGAGTCATTTTTAAGATATATAATGTATTGGGTTTTAAATGGGATTTATGGCCAAATTGTTTAATTTATTCTTAATTATTTTAATTTTTGTATATTGATGTTTTTAATTTTGGGCTGTACACCGCCCCGAGTCCTTCGGGAGAGGGGCGGTATAGAAATCGGAAAATAAAATAAAAATAAAATAAATATAAGGAAAATCTTTACAAGATGTTTTATAGATGGCATTTCCCACCCGCAAGGCTAGCCAGAATGGGTTCAAACATCTCACCCTTATGCTGGAAATGTAAAACAGCAATAGGATCATACTACCACATGTGGTGGGAATGCCCAAAGACTCCTGAGTATCAGCACAGGACACGAAACTGGTTGAGGGATATATTATCACTGGACTTAGAGTTAAAACCGGGAAGTCTTCTTGTTGGGAATAACGACAGAAAAATACGACAAGGGAACAATCTACCTGCTTCTTCCACACATCCTGACTGCAGCTAGGCTCGCTTTTGTGCAAAGATGGAAGAGCGAGGAAATTCCCACAGAGGAAGAGTTAATACATAAAATATTAGCATGTGCGGAAATGGACAGGCTCACAATGATGATATTAAAAGATAAATGTGGATCAGTTTATTACGAAACCTGGGATAAATTTTACCGCTGGAGGAATTCGAAGAGGATGGTTGGGATTAAGGAGGAAGGTTAAGATAGAAATATATGCTATTTTATTTTAGAATAAGTACTATATATAAATCTTAGATGTATATGTAGAGATGAAGAAGTTATTGTAAAAAGTGGAACAATCGGATAAGAATGTATATACTGGAATGTCACGTCAAATCCAATGTTTGTTTGTTTTTAATTGTATCATAAATAAAATTTGTAAAAAAAAACTGTCTTGGCTCAGCAACAGAAATGTTGGGCTCAATCGTGGCCGTACGTTGAGGACTACCTGTAACTTTGCGCCACTACTGGACGGAGAACAAAGGCACTGCAGTGGGATCATTTGAGGTGATTCGTGAAAGCGAGCCAAGCTGCGTTGGGAGGGGAAAACGGGAGCGTTCACACCCTGGCCTGGCAGCTAATTTGACTCAGGGAGGGAGTTGCCTAAATGTTTTGCCTACGGTGAAAAGTGAGGTCCGTCGCAACCGAACAGGTGCAAAATCCAGCCCTTGCGCCAAACCAATGGAAGATGGGCTTTGTGGTCCTCCTGGCTGCCGAGCGGCCTCTCCCCAGTGGGCTCTCTGTGTCCTAGATCTGAAGATTTCACAAGACAGGTGGAAAGAAGGACCATCCCTTCACTCTGCATCTCTTCCTGGTCCTACCGCCTTCCCTCCTGATCCGTGTTCCTCTTGTGTCGTGTCTCCTAGATTGTGTGCAGGAGGAAACCGATGGCGAACGAGCATTTTGGAATCTTGTGTGCATAAACACTTGCAAACAAGGGACACAGGCAGTCCTCCGACCGTTCAAAGGGGCAGCGGCACAGAAAAAAGGGACTTATGACCATTTTTCACACTTACGACCGTTGCAGCATCCCCGTGGTCACATGATCAAAATTCAGACGCTTGGCCACTGACTCACATTCGTGACCATTGCGGTGTCCCAGGATTCGTGTGATCCCCTTTTGCGACCTTCGGATGAGCAAAGCCAATGGGGGAAGCCAGATTCACTTAACAACCATGTTATTAACAGCTGCAGTGATTCACTTAACAACTGTAGCAAAATGGGGCACAATTCACTTAACAAGTGTCTCATTTTGAAATTGCTCAACTGAGGCTCTCTGTAAAATGTTTTTAGACGTTTTTATCTCTCAGATAAAGTGCATCTCTCCGCCTCCTACGGCCTTTCCCGCCCACCGCCCCCCCATCATAGGTAGGACTCACCTCGTGGTTCATGATCTTGCCGTACGTCTCCACCAGGGACTCGGCGTAGAAAGGGGTCTCCCCAAAGAGCAGCTCGTACATGCAGACCCCGAGAGACCACCAGTCGCACTCGGGGCCGTATTTGCCCTTTCGGTCCTCCATGGCTTGGAGAATCTCTGGGGAGATGTAGTCCGGGGTGCCCACAGCCACCGGAGACTGCACCTGGGACAAAGCAGGGCCCACTTCGGATTCCGCCACCTTTCCAACGGATCCTTCAGAGTTCTCAAACTCGGCCACTTTTGAAAGGTGGACCTCAACTCCCAGAATTCCCCAGACAGCATGGAATTCTGGGAGTTGAAGTGCACAACATCTTAAAAGTGGCCAAGGTTGAAAAATGTCGCTTTATACAAATGCTTATTTATTTGTAGCATATCTGATGCCCCGACGTAAGTCATGTGTTTGCTTGATGACATCATCACATGGGTTATCATTTGACACACAAACACACTCCTCGCTGTGTCCCTCCCTGTAGACCCCAAATTTGGCTATTTTTCAGAACCAGCTTCACTCTGTACCTCGTTTAACTGTAAACCTGGCTTAACTGTAAACCTGGCTTAGCTCTAAACCTGGTTCACCTCTAAACCTAACTTAGCTTTAAACTTGGCTTACACTGAACCTGGCTTAATTCTGAACCTGGCTTAGCTCTAAAGCTGGCTTAATTCTGAACTGGCTTAGCTCTAAACCTGGCTTAATTCTGAACCTGGCTTAGCTCTAAACCTGGCTTAATTCTGAACTGGCTTAGCTCTAAACCTAGCTTAATTCTGAACCTGGCTTAGTTCTAAACCTGGCTTAATTTTAAACATGGCTTAGCTCTAAACCTGGCTTAATTCTGAACTGGCTTAGCTCTAAACCTAGCTTAATTCTGAACCTGGCTTAGCTCTAAACCTGGCTTAATTCTGAACTTGGCTTAGCTCTAAACCTGGCTTAATTTTAAACCTGGTTTAACTCTAGTTTAATTAAGCTGGCTTAATTCTAAACTTGGATGTGCTCTAAACTTGGTCTTAGTTTAACAAAACGTGCCACATGCAGCTAAACAGACCATCTTCAGGAAATGAACTGGCTCCCACTCAAGCTGGTGCCCACAACACACTGGCAAAGACCCTACCCTCTTTGTGCTGACTCTTGTGTACTGCCTGGGTCCCCTATCTACCCCATCACCATCCAGGCCAGCCTTCCCCAATCAGAGCTACGACCCTGATCGCCACCCAACCCCAGCCAAGCTCACCGTGCCATCCGGAGCCAGGCGAAGGCAGGAGCCAAAGTCAGCCAGACGGATGTGCCCGCTGGTGTCAATCAGGATATTGTCCGGCTTGATATCTCTGTGGGGGGAAGGGCCAGCCTTGGTAAGTCGTGGGACCTCAGAAAAGTAGGACTGGGGGACTGGAGTAATGTGGGGCCCTCAGGAAAGGACCAGGTGACCACCCCTCAAGCATGGGGGGGGCTTTGTGGGCTTTTATGGACCAAGCAGGGGAAAAGTGGGCAAGCTGGTCAGTTCTCAGCTTCTTTCCAGCCTAACATCAGGGATTCCCAGCCAGGGCGATCCCTGGGTGGGGGTCTGCAAATATGGTGAAAACAACCTACGACGGTGATTACAACATCTCTGTGTGATTTTTCTCCCTCACTTTCAGTAAACCTCCCTAGAAATCACCAAGCAGGGAGAAAGCAGTGTGTCGGCTAAGGGGTTGCTTGTTTGTTTATTTGAATGACTGACTGACTGACTGATTTCAGTAGCCACACATCTCAGTAAATGACTCTGGGCAGCTTACAACTGCTGGAATTGGGTATGTCTAGTTTAATGAAGAGACGGACGAAGGGTGACATGATAGTAGGGTTCCAGTATCTCAGGGGCTGCCCCAAAGAAGAGGGAGTCAAGCTATTCTCCAAAGCGCCTGAAGGCAGGGCAAGAAGCAACGGATGGAAACTGATCAAGGAGAGAAGCAACGTGGAACTAAGGAGAAACTTCCTGACAGTGAGAACAACTAACCAGTGGAACAATCCGCCTCCAGAGGCGGTGAATGCTCCAACACTGGAAGTTTTTAAGAAGAGACTGGACAGCCATTTGTCTGAAATAGTATAGGATTTCCTGCCTGAGCAGGGGGTTGGACTAGATGACCTCCAAGGTCTGTTCCGTTCTGCAACAGTTGTAAGTGTGAAAAACGGTCAGTGCCGTTGAAACTTTGAATGGTCACTAAACAAACTGTTGTAAGTTGAGGACAATCTGTGAAGTGCAAGTGTGCAGTCACAAGTCATCTTATGGCTTTCTGACCCACCCCAAGGACCCTCCCAATCCATGACCAAGGTTGACAGGTAGAAGAAACTTACCTGTGGACATACTGGAGCTGGTGGAGGGAATGGATGGCCAGGACCATCTCTGCCAGGTAGAAGCAGGCCATGTCTTCGGGCAGACGGTCCTCAAACTTGCTCAGCAAGGTGAGTAGGTCTCCTCCGGCGTAATAATCCATCACCAGATACTGGCAAAAGAACCACCAACCTCTAGCATCCCTTCCCAACCTGTGTTCTGCAAGTGTGGACTTAAACTCCCAGAATCCCCCAGTCAGCGAGGTGCTTGCTGAGAATTCTGGGAGCTGAAGTTCACACCTTCCCTTAGGTTGGGGAAGGTGAGGTGAACACAGAAGCCTGCGTGGCCCATTAACTGAATGAACTGAAGCCGTTTCCTCCCTGACTTTCAAATAATGGCGGCTTCCGAGGGCGTTTTGGTCCAAAATCTCACTTAGTGGAGAGACTGCAAAGCCCAGCATCCTCAGCCTGCACTGCCAACAGAATTGTGGGATAATATTTGCACATGGGTCAGAATGTAGAATAACGTTCTCAATCTGGGAAGCTTTAAGACAGATGGGCTTCAATTCCCAGAATTGTGCTGGCTGGGGAATTCTGGGAATTGAAGTCCCCCCACCTTCCCTCTCCTGTCTTAAAGCTGCCCAGATTGAAAAAACACTGATGAGGAAAATCAGCCTTTGCCAATCCCTTATTTTCACCTGGTTACCTCAGGCTGCATTTAGAACCTGAAGCTAGTGGCCTTTTCAGGTTTCTAGTCCATTGTGAAAAAAGATGCTACAAATCAAACTGCTGAGCCAGATGACATTAAATTGTTACTAGATTTACTGACTCTATGTTCTTCCAAAGACAGACCACATTTTGGGGAGCAGGGCATCAAGAGACTTTTTTTTAGAGTTGAATGCTAGAATTGGGCAGTCATAATCAGTGGGCAGAGAGGTGACAGGTGACTTTTCTGAAATTTTCCAGAGAAATTACAATTTTCCCAGCTCTTTTAGCAGCAACACCACAAATGCTCCTGATTGGAAGTGTTGGGCTTGAGAGAGGATGTACCATGGAAGAAAAGACATTCACCCTCATATTCCTTCATGTGCACACATGCACAACACCCTCGTTCACATGTAACCTCATAGCTAAATCTCTATGCTTGCAAGGTACAAGCAACTGGCTGAATGCACATTTTTTTCCTTTTTTTTAATTCAAAAGATTAAAATGCAAAATTCAAAAGAAAAAAAACATTGAACAAAGACAAAACAAAACTAGACAAGAACATTAAAAAATGTGAATTGAAAAGAACAAAAATCAAAAACCCTTATTATCCCTCTTAGTGGAACATTAACAAATCTGTTGCAACAATCATAGCTTCCATCACTTTGAAAGGAGGTCCAAAATTTTACCAGCTTCTACATCAATTGGCACCTGACATTCTTGATTCACACCACACAAAATCTGTAACTTGGAACCCAGGCTAGGTTTAACATGTCATGTGAATGGAGGAAATCAGGTTTGCAAAGCAAATACCCAATTCAGGCGCCAAAATTGGGCCAAAAGCCATTGCACAAAGCACCTTTCTCTGATCACTTCGTCCCCATTCTCCACCCCAGAGAAGGAAACCACCAATGCCAGTTCCCAACAGATCGACATCCGAGAGGAAACCCAGTTCAAAATTTCCTGCCCCACAGGATTCGAAAACGTGTCCCGTCCTACCAGGTAGTGCTCGTCCTGGAAGGCGTAATGCAACGTGGTAATCCACTGCCGATCTCCGTGCACGAGGACGTCTCGTTCCTCTCGGAAACAAGCCGTCTGAAAGGAGACAGGTACAAAACGTGGCAGGTGCAAATCTCTGCTTACACCTTACCCTTCTGCTATCCAGGTGCAGACAAAGTGTCAACTTACGACCACATTTGGGATTGGAATTTTGACTGCAAGTCAGTGTGGTCGTAAGTCAAGGGTGATTTGTTGTGATGCGGTCGTTAAGTGGAACAGTCAAGTGGGACATCACATGAATGTGACTTGCAACCTTCCCTGTCAGCTTCCCCATTGACTTTGCTGATTGGAAACTGGCTGGGAAAGTCACAAGCACTATAAAATATTAATATGAAAGCAATTAATGAATAACCTTAATAAAGTAACAAAATCACCTTAATAAATCCGAATTATGAAAATAATTCTTTGGATCCTTGGTTAGGATTTGAATTATTAAGTTTTCACCAGTCTTCGATTGTGAATCTAACTGTTCATTACCCACAATAATCATTTAAATTTATATGCTGACTCTCAATAACTCTGCATGGCTCACAACAAAGAAAAAAATTACAATAATTTAATTTTAATTTGAAGAAGAGCCAGGTCTTTGTTGTGTGTATGGCGGGGTTGATGTCCCCTTTTTCCCATCTTCCTACAACCAACCAGCCCACCTGATGGCTAAGAAAGTTTCTGGGTTTATGAAGCAAAGGAATCAATGAAAATTAGAGGTCAGCTGGGGATCAAAAAAACAGCCAGATTCCGTATCTGTCATTTTCTTGACAATGGCAGAAAAATGCTTTCCTACTGCCTTTCTCCAGCTGCTTTGCCGGGCTAACTTAGTGATCTCCTAGTGGTCTCCCATCTAAGGTCTAACCCTAACTTGTTGAGATCACTTTTTTTGACTTTGGCAGATGGGATTTCATGGCAAGGGAATCGGCACCTCAGCTCTTTTCAGCATTTCCCATTTGTGCAGGATCTTCATGGCGTAAATTTTCTCCGTCTGCCTCATCCGCACGACGGCCACCTGGGGGGAGAGAGCAGGACAGAGATGGGGGGGCAGAATAAGAATGCAGAATCATAGAATACGTGAGCTGGAGGGGACCCTGGAGGTCATCTACTCCAACCCTATGTTCAAGCGGGAGACTGTATACCATTCTAGATAAATGGTTTTTTTCCTAAGACCTCAAGTGTTGGAGTGCCCACCACTTCTGGAGGCAGGTTGTTCCACCGATTAATTGTTGTCACTGTCAGGAAATTTCTCCTTAGTTCCAGGTTGCTTCTCTCCTTGATTAGCTTCCATCCGTTGCTTCTTGTCCTGCCTTCAGGCGCCTTGGAGAAGAGCTTGACTCCCTCTTCTTTGGGGCAGCCCCTCAAATATTAGAAGGCTGTCATGTCACTCTTTCATTAGACTAGACAGACCCAATTCCTGCAACTGTTCTTCATGTGTTTTATCCTCCAGTTCTCATCTTTGTTGCTCTTCTCTGCACTCTTCCCAGAGTCTCAACATCTTTTTTTTCTATCGGGGCCATCAGAATTGGACACAATATTCCAAGTGTGGTCTGAGCAGTGCAGTAGAAAATGGTGCTAGCACTTCATATGACCTTGATCCAATTAACAATTAACCAGTGAACAATTAATCAGTGGGAAGACTTGCTTTCAGAAGTTGTGGGGGCTCCATCACTGGAGGTTTTCAAGAAGAGACGGTACAGTCACTTGTCTGAAATGGTCTAGAGTCTCCTGCTTGAGCAGGGGGTTGGACTAGAAGACCTTCAAGGTCCCTTCCAACTCTCTTATTCTGTTACTATCCCTTTGCTGATGCAACCTAGGACTTTGTTTCGGTGGAACCAGATTCTGCCCCTGTGCAAATACTCCAGCCACCAATAGTGGGAAGATATAGTCTAATAAAGAGAAGGACGAGGGGGGACATGATAGCAGTATTCCAATATCTCAGGGGCTGCCCCAAAGAAGAGGGAGTCAAGCTATTCTCCAAAGCGCCTGAAGGCAGGACAAGAAGCAACGGATGTAAAACTAACCAAAGAGACAAGCAATCTAGAACTAAGGAGAAATTTCCTGACAATGAGAACAATTAATCAGTGAAATGACATCTGAATAGAATAGAATAGAATAGAATAGAATAGAATAGAATAGAATAGAATAGAATAGAATAGAATAGAATAGAATAGAATAGAATAGAATAGAATAATGGAATGAAGAATAGAATGGAATGGAATGGAATAGAATAGAATAGAATAGAATAGAATAGAATAGAATAGAATAGAATAGAATAGAATAGAATAGAATGGAATGGAATAAGAATTAGAATTAGAATTAGAATTAGAATTAGAATTAGAATTAGAATTAGGAATAGAATGAAATAGAATAGAATAGAATAGAATAGAATAGAATAGAATAGAATAGAATAGAATAGAATAGAATAGAATAGAATAATGGAATGAAGAATAGAATGGAATGGAATGGAATAGAATAGAATAGAATAGAATAGAATAGAATAGAATAGAATAGAATAGAATAGAATAGAATAGAATAGAATAGAATAGAATGGAATGGAATAAGAATTAGAATTAGAATTAGAATTAGAATTAGAATTAGAATTAGAATTAGGAATAGAATGGAATAGAATAGAATAGAATAGAATAGAATAGAATAGAATAGAATAGAATAGAATAGAATAGAATAGAATAATGGAATGTAGAATAGAATAGAATAGAATAGAATAGAATAGAATAGAATAGAATAGAATAGAATAGAATAGAATAGAATAGAATAGAATAGAATAGAATAATGGAATGAAGAATAGAATGGAATGGAATAGAATGGAATAGAATAGAATAGAATAGAATAGAATAGAATAGAATAGAATAGAATAGAATAGAATAATGGAATGAAGAATAGAATGGAATGGAATAGAATGGAATAGAATAGAATAGAATAGAATAGAATAGAATAGAATAGAATAGAATAGAATAGAATAGAATAGAATAGAATAGAATAGAATAGAATAGAATAGAATAGAATAGAATAGAGAATGGAATGGAATAAGAATTAGAATTAGAATTAGAATTAGAATTAGGAATAGAATGAAATAGAATAGAATAGAATAGAATAGAATAGAATAGAATAGAATAGAATAGAATAGAATAGAATAGAATAATGGAATGTAGAATAGAATAGAATAGAATAGAATAGAATAGAATAGAATAGAATAGAATAGAATAGAATAGAATAGAATTATGGGATAGAATTATGGGATAGAATAGAATAGAATAACAAATATAGAACAGAACAGAACAGAATAGAATAGAGGAATGTAGAATAGAATAGAATAGAATAGAATAGAATAGAATAGAATAGAATAGAATAGAATAGAATAGAATAGAATAGAATAGAATAGAATAGAATAGAATAGAATAGAATAGAATAGAGAATGGAATGGAATAAGAATTAGAATTAGAATTAGAATTAGAATTAGAATTAGAATTAGAATTAGAATTAGAATTAGAATTAGAATTAGAATTAGGAATAGAATGGAATAGAATAGAATAGAATAGAATAGAATAGAATAGAATAGAATAGAATAGAATAGAATAGAATAGAATAGAATAGAATAGAATAATGGAATGTAGAATAGAATAGAATAGAATAGAATAGAATAGAATAGAATAGAATAGAATAGAATAGAATAGAATAGAATAATGGAATGAAGAATAGAATGGAATGGAATGGAATGGAATAGAATAGAATAGAATAGAATAGAATAGAATAGAATAGAATAGAATAGAATAGAATAGAATAGAATAGAATAGAATAGAATAGAATAGAATAGAGAATGGAATGGAATAAGAATTAGAATTAGAATTAGAATTAGAATTAGAATTAGGAATAGAATGAAATAGAATAGAATAGAATAGAATAGAATAGAATAGAATAGAATAGAATAGAATAGAATAGAATAGAATAGAATAGAATAGAATAATGGAATGTAGAATAGAATAGAATAGAATAGAATAGAATAGAATAGAATAGAACAGAACAGAACAGAACAGAACAGAACAGAATAGAATAGAATAGAATAGAATAGAATAGAATAGAATAGAATAGAATAGAATAATGGAATGAAGAATAGAATGGAATGGAATAGAATGGAATAGAATAGAATAGAATAGAATAGAATAGAATAGAATAGAATAGAATAGAATAGAATAGAATAGAATAGAGAATGGAATGGAATAAGAATTAGAATTAGAATTAGAATTAGAATTAGGAATAGAATGAAATAGAATAGAATAGAATAGAATAGAATAGAATAGAATAGAATAGAATAGAATAGAATAGAATAGAATAGAATAGAATAGAATAGAATAGAATAATGGAATGTAGAATAGAATAGAATAGAATAGAATAGAATAGAATAGAATAGAATAGAATAGAATAGAATAGAATAGAATAGAATAGAATTATGGGATAGAATTATGGGATAGAATAGAATAGAATAACAAATATAGAACAGAACAGAACAGAATAGAATAGAGGAATGTAGAATAGAATAGAATAGAATAGAATAGAATAGAATAGAATAGAATAGAATAGAATAGAATAGAATAGAATAGAAGCTGGAAGGGACCTTGGAGGTCTTCTAGTCCAGCCCCCTGTTCAGGCAGGAGGACCTATATCATCTCAGAACAAGTGACTGTCTAAGCCCCCAACTTTTTTTTTTTTAATATAAAATTCTTTTATTAAAACATTCAACATTGAACATAAAAAAAACATATTGTGCAGCAATCATCATGGCACCTGATATACAATACTAGGTATTAGTCACTGAAAACGTCTGAGTTAGTAAGCCTTGTTCCACCCCTCGCGTCTAGCCTCAACTATACTCCTGTTACACTTTGTTTGATTGGTGTTTCTCTTATCTGGTTCCATATTAATGTGGTCAACATTAAACCAAAGATCCTATTGCTAAACAATCATCCTAGAACATAGCATACAACATTAGGTATTAATCTTTGTAAACATCTGTTTTAGTAAGCGTTCTTCCCTCCTCCCTTCCCTCTTCAAGTATACTCCGAGTACCTTTTGTTTGTTTGGTGTTTCTCTTATATATGGTCTATCTGCTGTATCTAGTTTATTGCATATTGTGACAAATTTTGCGGAAAACGCGAAAATATCAGCGTACTTGAAAAATCGCTCCAATGAACAATTTTTGACGGACTGGAAACAGTGGATAGACTATATCCAAGCCCCCAACTTTTTGAGCACCAGTTCTGTGGACAGAGGTTTTTCCATGGACCGGAGGGTGTGTGGTTTCGTGTGCTGTCTGTATCCAGTGAAGGGGGCTTCACTTGTTTGTGCGGCTCAGTTGCTGCTAGGCCATGGCCAGGTGCCGCTCCATGGACCAGGGGTTGGGGATCTGGTCTAGCCTCTTCTTAAAAATCTCCAGGGATGGAGGTTCATGAAGTTGAGACTGCTCCATCACTGGAGGTTTTGAGAAGAGACTGGACAGCCATTTGTCCAAAATAGTACAAGGTCTCCTGCTTGAGCAGAGGGTTGGACTAGAGGACCTCCAAGGTCCCTTCCACTGTTCATGCAACCTTTGCTTCGGTTGACCCAGTTTTTGCCCCTCTGCAAATACCCCAGCCACCAATAGTGGGAAGATCTTGGTCAGCCAGATCTAGTGCACAGTGCAAGGCCAGAAAAATGAGTACAGGTAAGTGCTCAACATATAATCATAATTGAGACTGTTATTTCTGTTGCTAAGCAAGATGGTTAAGTGAATCAGGCCCGGTATTATGATTATGATTATTATTATTTTGCCATCGTTGATAAGTGAATCATTGCAATTGTTAAGTGAATCCAGCTTCCGCCCGTCACGTTGCGTGTCGGAAGCTGGCTGGGAAAGCCGTAAATGATGATAAAATGAATCCAGGATAAGGCAAATGTCATAAATCATAGGCCCGTCACCAAGTGCCCCAGTTTGGATCATGTGACCGGGGAGGACGCATAAGTGAGGATCATTATTAAGTCACTTTTTTTCACTCCCGTAACAATGTTGAATGTAATGCAAGTCAGGTCATAGTGTGAATGCAAGCATCTCCTGACGTGGCTTGGGGGTACCCCAAAGTGCCTCCAGAGTGAGGTATGGCTTTAAATCCCCCACTTCTGTGACTCACCTCACCAAAGGCTCCTCTCCCAATCACCTTCAGGATCTCAAAGTCCTCACGACGCAAACTCAGCTGTTTCGCACGGGCAACCAACGGGGAGGCTTGAGAGAGAAGAAATTAAAAAAAAAACAAAAACTCGTTTTACTGAGTCGTTCGCCGCAATGGCACCAGCCGAAAACCTGCTGAACTGGATGCATTCAAGATCCAGCCATTCTGTGTGTCAAGTCTGATTCATTTGAAACTTGGTTAGTTTTTTTCTGTAGCCCCTTTGGTGCTTGGGTGACTTAAGCACCCCCAGAAGAGAGTTAATTCTAGTACTCACATAAGGAACCTGCCAGGCCCAGCTAAAAAACTTCTAAGTTTGTTCTAATTTTTACATCGGTTTTTAAAGTTTGCCTGCTTCACATAATAAAGTTAACCTGGCTATTGGTTGCTCTGGCTTCACACAAATGCAAGACCCAGCTCTTCAGACTAACCAAGCCCTGGTTTTCTTGGCAGCAACATGGAATGGATTTGCCCGTTGCTTTCCTTTGGGCTGGGCTGTTTTTGCTTTGTGGAATACACAGCCTAGCTCATATCCAGGTGATCGCCTGGTGGCCTCCGCTCCAAATCCCTTCCAATCCTTAGCTAAATTTGGTTTGGCTACTCTAAAGAAAAGAAAAAACAGGGGTGACATGATAGCAGTGTTCCAGTATTTGAGGGGCTGCCACAAAGAAGAGGGGGGTCATGTTTTTCACCAAAGGACCAGATGGAAGGACAAGAAACAGTGGTTGGAAACTGATCAAAGAGAGAAGCAACCTGGAATTAAGGAGAAAGTTCCTAACAGTGAGGACAATTAATCAGTGGAACAGCTTGCCTCCAGAAATTGTGGGCGCTCCATCACTGGAGGTCTTTAAGAAGAAACTAGACAGTCACTTGTCTGGGATGGTATAGGTTCTCCTGCTTGAGCAGGGGGCTGGACTAGAAGACCTCCAAGGTCCCTTCCAGCTCTATTCTATTCTTCTTCTTCTTTTAAGTTTTATTAGTTTTTATAAGGTTAAGGGTAGAATGGGGTCAGGGTTGGGGTTGGTGATAGAGTTTCCATAGGTAACATTTTTGATATTTAGCAAACAGCATATTGTCTGGGTACATATATTTAAACAACAAAAATATAGTAATAGATAACAGTAATAGATATAGTTAATTATCGTAGGCAATATTAATCACTCCATGGTGTTCTTCTTGCTAATATGTATTCAAAATTACGTATCACATTCCTTTCATTCTGAATCATTTTTCTAGCCATTGATAAAAATTATTCTTTCTAAAGTAAACTGAACTTTCTTTCTCTTTAATCTCTAAAGTCAATCTATCCATTTCTGTGCACTCTAGAATTTTTTTAATTAATACTTCTTAAGTTGGTAAGTTTTCATTTTTCCAATATTAGGCAAATACAATTCTTGCTGCTGTTAATACATGTAACTCCCTCTCGTAGTTAGCTCCTATTATTCCTAACAGAAACAATTCTGGTTTAAAGTCTATTTGTTTTTTGGTCTATTCTATTCTATTCTATTCTATTCTATTCTATTCTATTCTATTCTATTCTATTCTATTCTATTCTATTCTATTCTATTCTATTCCATTCCATTCCATTCCATTCCATACTCCTATTCTATTCTATTCTATTCTATTCTATTCTATTCTATTCTATTCTATTCTATTCTATTCTATTCTATTCTATTCTATTCCATTCCATTCCATTCCATTCCATTCCATTCCATTCCATTCCATTCTTTCTCCTATTCTATTCTATTCTATTCTATTCTATTCTATTCTATTCTATTCTATTCTATTCCATTCCATATTTTCTATTCTATTCTATTCTATTCTATTCTATTCTATTCTATTCTATTCTATTCTATTCTATTCTATTCTATTCTATTCTATTCTATTCTATTCTATTCTATTCTATTCCATTCCATTCCATTCCATATTTTCTATTCTATTCTATTCTATTCTATTCTATTCTATTCTATTCTATTCTATTCTATTCTATTCTATTCTATTCTATTCTATTCCATTCCATTCCCTTCCATTCTATATTTTCTATTCTATTCTATTCTATTCTATTCTATTCTATTCTATTCTATTCTATTCTATTCTATGCTATGCTATGCTATGCTATGCTATGCTATGCTATGCTATTCTATTCTATTCTATTCTATTCCATTCCCATTCCATATCTAAGCTGCAGAACAGGGAGTTTCTCAACCCTGGCAGCTTTAAAATGTGAAGTCCATATATTAATCTTAAAGCATGCTGGCTGGGGAATTCTGGGAGTCAAAGTCTGCACATTTTAAAGCATGCTGGCTGGGGAATTCTGGGAGTTGAAGCCCACTTGTCTCCAAACTGATGAGACTGAGAAACCCAGCTCTAACCACTAGGCCCTTGGGTCTTCCAAAAGCTAGAGTCCTGCCTGCTGCTCTTCTTTCTTTCCCGAGAGATGCTGGAAGCACAGAAGCCGCGGTGGGAACTATAGTGAATCGACCCATTCTCCTGCCCGCAGCTGCTCGGCCGCTGCCCTGGGTGGGTCGGGCGGATGGTGTGTGTCCTGTCCTGCCTGGCTTGGTGAACCTGCTCTCCCCATCTAGGAGAAGGCCACCTCCCCACCGCCCTGCTTTGGTCAGAGCAAGAAAGCCACTGTCCTCGGTGCAGCTTGGAGAACCACAGCTTGGCTGGTTGCTATGGGGGAAAAAAATAAAATCAAGGTTCTAGTCCTTAAGGTGACAGACAGCCCCCCAGTGGGCCAAACCAGATTCATAAAGGAGAGGTGGGGAGACCTCTGGGCCCTTTGCCACTTTCCTTTGCAAGATGTTCAGGAAAACCAACTCAGCCCTTGAGTTGGTTTTGCACCTTCCCAGCTGGCAATGGAGCTGGGAGCGAAATGTGCCCAGGCGCATCGGTTGCCCACAGGCGCAGCCATTCCTGGCACAGGCACAGCTAGGCCTCGATAACACCTGGCAAGGATTTGGTTCTGCTCAACTCGGGGGAACTCTCAGAGCTGCCAGGATTGGGTCCCAGCCTTAAAATGTGTGGACCTCAACTCCCAGCTGGCTGGAGAATTCTGGGAGTTGAAGTTCACAAATTGCCAGGAGATTTCCCCACTTTGCATTTTCAGCTCCTGAGCAGAAATGACTCTTTGGCTTCTACCCAACACACAGAAAAGTATCCAGGATCCCTGATTTTCAATGCAGATAGTCCTTGACTTACGACTACTATTAATTAATTAATTTAACATACATGCCACCCCCATCTCACCAAAAGTGACTCTCGGCGGCTTAAGAATCGTTCAGTTCGGTTGGGACCAGAATTTTTGATGCTCAACCAGGCGGTTGTTAAATGAGATGTGTCCAATTTAGTGACCTTTTCGTCACCGATGGTTAAACGAATACTTGAGTTACGAAGCGAATCAAATGGTGGTTAATGGAATCCGGCTTCCCAGCCTTGATTTCGCTTGTCGGAAGCCGGCTGGGAAGATCAGAAATGATGATCACAGGACCCTGGGATGCGTCCGAATTTTGATCATGTGAACGCGAGGACACAGCAACAGTTGTAAGTGTGAGGACCAGTTGTAAATTACTTTTTTTCAGTGCCGTTGTAACTTCGAACAGTCACCAAATAAATGGTGTTAAGTCGAGGACTAATCCTAACTATAACACTACAATTGCTGGTTCCCTCTACAGGATAGGATAGGATAGGATAGGATAGGATAGGATAGGATAGGATAGGATAGGATAGGATAGGATAGGATAGGATAGGATAGTTCTGATAGATGAAACCCATCAAAAGAACTTCAAGGCAAAAATTCTTCCTTAAGGAAACATTTTATTCAGGAAACAAAGTATCAGCACTACATAGTTGAACCCAAAACTAAATTCCTTTCCCCTGGATACAAAGTAACAAGTTGCAAATCCCACCCCCATGAAGCAGTCATAAATCACATTCTCCAATTAGCCTGAAGCTCCGGCTCCCTCTCCAGCCCCTCAGCCTGCCAAAATGTGATCAGTTTGTGTCCTTGAGTTCCCACAGAGCTGCATTATTATTATTATCCCCTTCTACATCTAATGCCTAAGGAGAAAAAAAAGCAAGCTGAAAGCAGAGAAAAATGGCAGCAATTTCAGTTGTCAGAGTGGGAACATCCATTAATAAAAAGGATAAATCCTGCAATTCAAACAAAACTATAGGTTAGGGGTTGCCTCTCGGCTTTTTAGAGTGTTCATCATACATCACTAAACTTTACCCAAGTGGCCTCAGATAATGGGTATCCTTTCCACTGTACTAAATACTGTAATTTTCCCTTATAAAGTCTAGAATCAAGAACATGCTTCACTTCATAATGTGTCTGTCCGGCTACTATCAGAGGGCCAGGTGCCTTCTTAGTGGGAGGTTGTAAAGTAGAACCCCGAAAAGATTTTAGTAGACTACAATGGAACACAGGGTGGACTTTCCCTAAAAGCTGGATTTATGATCTTTACGATGGGGAAAGGGCCAAGGTATTTCAGTCCCAATTTCTTACTAGGCAACGTGAGTCATAAATATTTTGTGGACAAGTAAACTTTTTCCCCAACCTGGAATGACCTCTGGGGAGCCCTTTTTTTATCCGCTTGTTTTTTATACATCTCGGAAGTTTTTTTCAGAGCGAGTTTCGTTTTGTCCCAAACCTCCCCCCACTCCTTCACCCACTGATCAAGAGTTTGGGAGGTAGAGGGTCCATACTCAGGTATTGGGTTGAATTCTTTTCCCATGGCGATCTTAAAAGGTGTAAAACCGGTGCTGCTGTGAACAGTGTTATTGTAAGCCACCCCCGTGAAAGGGGGGAGGTCAGTCCAGTTCGATGGTTGATAGTTCACATAGCATCTAAGTTACTGCTCTACCATCGAGTTCACTTTTTCAGCCCCCCATTCGTAGACGGGTGAAAAGCCGATGACAACCCCTGCGCCTGCGATGAGCCAATTAATTTGAGAAACCCCCTCCAAAATTTGGCTGTAAATTGCACCCCCCCGTCAGAGATTATCCATTTTGGTGCACCGTGCAGTCGCTCCCCTCCAGCCTCCATCCGCCCGAGGCCCGAGCTTGGCAGGTCCGGCTGGCCGGACACAGGCTGTAGAGCACAAGACAGTGGCAGCTGCCTCAGGAAGAGCGGTAGGTGGGGTGGACGCTCCCGATGTCTGTGGCGGAGGAAGCGGCGAGGAGGCTCTGCGCGCAGCCCAGCCCAGCCCCAGCAGCAGCCCCACATGGTCCCCGAGTATAAGCACACTCCCGCCCTGCCAGGCAAGCAGAGCTGCAGCATCTGCGGGAGAAGAGCACAGGCGGGCAGCGGAAGGCACGAGGAGTCCTGATCCCAGCACAGCCCCTCTCCTCTCTCTTCCCACCCCCTCAGAAAAGCTGCAAGGTTCAGGAGCCTCCCCCCATGCCCCCCACTCCCCTAGGGAAGAAAACAATTGTGAGGCACTCCTCTGTTTTAACTCTTTTTCCTTGTCGCTTTTTGGAGTTTTCATCCTGCTTTTGTGAGACGGCAGTACTTGGGAGGGGTGTAGCTGCCCCCTTCCCCCGCTCAAGCCATCAGCTGAGCAAGACATCCTCCTTCCCACTGCCTCACCTGCCAGAGACCCCCCTGGCTCTCCCCCAACCCTGCCCGGCTGTCAGAATCCAATTCTATTTCATCTCTAGTTATCGACTATGGAAAACCCCATTTCTGCCCTCTCTGGATTCTGTCATATGATGAAGGGGAAGGGGGGTGAACAAAGTGGTTTTATGGCCCTCACTTCCTTCGGTACAACTTCAAAAGGGACTGAATGTGGATACCACCAAAAGGACTAACCATAACAATGGGGCCATCAGCTTTCATCTACTCCCCTCTGAAGTCTCCCTTCCGCCGGCAGTGAGGAAAAAGGGGGTGGAAATGTAACACCTGGGATTGTCGCTGGAAAGATGGTGGGGTGGGGTGGGGCTGCTGGGGACCCCTTAAAACCTTGAACGGTAGGGCTTGGGCCCCAGGTCCTCTCTAGAACGCCTGCAACCATTTTCTCATAATAAAGGATGCCTGTTGGAAGAAATATTCCAAGAGTTCTGTCTTCTTAAGATGCCAAGTGGGGTGGGTCCTTACACCGGCCCTCACAGGCCTCCCTCCCCAGGAGCAACATTGAGCTGACCACGCCCACCCAGACTGCCATGACCACTGTAGCCACACCCACCCAATGGGCCACACCCACCCAATGGGCCACGCTCACCTGGCACCCGGCGATACATAAGTTGGTTTTGGGTTGCAGTTTGGGCACTCGGTCTCTAAAAAGTTCACCACCACTGGAATAGAGTAGAGTAGAGCAGAGCAGAACAGAATCGGAGCTGGAAGGCACCTTGGAGGTCTTCTAGTCCAGCCCCCTGCTCCAGCAGGAGAACAGTGGTTCCATTCATTCACACAACTCACTGATCCGAGTCCATTGAAGAACTGGCAGGGTTCAAGCCTGTTTAGTTTTATAGCTTAGCATTTTGGACAAACCCTTGATCAGTTAGTACAGGTAGTCCTCAGCTTACAACCACAACATTTCTGTTGCTAAGTGACACATTTGTCAAGTGAGTTTTGTAGTTTGATCACGTGATCCCCTTTTGCGACCTTTTAACAAGGGAAGTCAGTGGGGAAGTCAGATTCACTTAACAACTGGGTTAATAACTTATCAAGTGCAGTGATTCACTTAACAACTGTGGCCAGAAACGTCGTGAAATGAGGAAATATAATAATAATAATAATAATAATAATAATAATAATAATAGTAATAATAAAATCTGCAAACATGTAGAAACAAATAAAGTTATAACTAATAGCCAGCATGGGTTTGTTGAAAAACAGATCATGCCAAACCAATCTTATTTCATTCTTTGACAAAGTGACTAATTTAAGTAGACCAGTAAAATGCTGTGGACGTAGTATACTTAGACTTCAGCAAGGCATTCGACAAAGTAGGACCACAACCTACTCCTTGGTAAGCTAAAAGAAAGTGGGACAGACAGCATCACCATCAGATGGATT
This sequence comes from Bothrops alternatus, assembly GCA_034064705.1. Taxonomy (NCBI): domain Eukaryota; kingdom Metazoa; phylum Chordata; class Lepidosauria; order Squamata; family Viperidae; genus Bothrops; species Bothrops alternatus. The sequence continues at coordinate 2,308,132 of JARGCV010000988.1, forward strand.
TGTAATTGGCTGGCAAATTGTACTCAGTGAGTGGTCTTTAATGGTAGTACATCTACATGGAGGGAAGTTAGCAGTGGGGTGCCCCAGGGCTCTGTTCTGGGCCCAATGCTCTTCAACATCTTCATCAAGGATTTGGACAAGGGAATAGATGGGGATCTCATCAAATTTGCAACACTCCAGAAGACAGGCTTAAGATACAGGAGGATCTGGACAGACTTGAACACTGGGAGATCTCTAACAAAATGAAATTCAGCATAGAGAAATTTAAAGTCTTACACTTAGGCAAGAAAAATCAAAAGTACACATACAGATTAGACAAAACCTGTCTCAAAAACTGAGAGGGACCTTGGAGTCCTAGTGGACAATCGCTTAAACATGAGCCAGCCGTGTGCGGCAGCAGCCAAAACAATAATACAATCCTTGGTTGTATAAACAGAGGCATAGAATCAAAATCACGTGAAGTATTAGTACTGCTGTATAAAGCCTTAGTAAGGCCACATCTGGAATACGGCACCCGGTTTTGGTTACCACATGACAAAAATGATGTCGAGACTTGGGAAAAAGTGCAGAGAAGAGGAACTAAGATGATTAAAGGCCTGGAGACTAAAACATACGAAGAACGGTTGCAGGATTTGGGTTTGACCAGTCTAAAGAAAAGAAGAAATAGGGGAGACAGGATAGCAGTACTCCAGTATTTGAGGGGCTGCCAGAAAGAAGAGGTCAATTTATTTTCCAAAGCACCAGAAGACAGTGAAAACAATTAACCAGTGGAACAACTTGCCTCCAGAAGTTGTGGGTGCTTCATCACTGGAGGTTTTTAAGAAGAGGAAACGGTATGCTTGAGCAAGGGGTTGGACTAGAAGACCTCCAAGTTTCCTTCCAGCTCTATTCTGATTGACAGGGCTACCTGTACTGTCCTCATTTTATATATCCAGAAGTTATTTATATATATATATACACATATACATATACATATACATATACATATACATATACATATACATATACAAATACAAATACATATACATATACATATACATATACACACACACACACACACACACACACACACATATATTCCGTGTTAGATGATCAGGCAAAAGGTGGCTTCTTTTAGAAGATAACATTACAGTCAGCCGTTAGAAAAGGCACCAAGCAGTGATCCCTCTGTCTGCAAGAGAGCCTGGGGCTTACTTCATTCCAGGAAATATTAGCATCAAGTGTGTTTTTGTTTGATCAGAAAACAATCAAACACTTCCCCTTGGAAATCCATGTGTGATAGAATTAAATCAGCTCCTTTCAACACTCATTAGCTGGTGTGGGGTGGTTTTCTGTTTTGTTTTTTCACCTGTGGTGGTTGTTTATTTGGCTTAGATCTTGCAACTCAGTTTACCTAACCTGCTTAATCTAGATCAGATCAAGGGACACCAGGTGCATTCACACACCATACCGCTCCAATTTCGTAGGGGGAATCTGATTTGGGGGATGGAGATGATCCACCCAAATGTCCATTGCCGAGTGAGACATTGTCAAATGAGTCTTCCCCGTTTTACAACCTTTCTCACCACAGTTGACTTTGCTGATCGGAAGGTCGCAAAAGGGGATCACGTGACCCTGGGACACGGCAACCGTCATAAATATGAGCCAGTTGCCAAGCACCCAGATTTTGATCACGTGACCACGGGGATGCCATCAATGGTCGTTAAGTGTGAAAAACGGTCATAAGTCGTTTTTATCAGTGATATGTTGTAACTTTGAACGGTCACTAAACAAATAGTGATAAGTTGAGGATTAACTGTATTTGCCAATCGGAAATATTTCACTAGAGTGGGGTTTATGGTATTTTGTAAGCCAGACTCAAAAAAAGCAGATGTTTCTTCCTGACTGGGTTAATCTGCTGTGTGATCCTCGTTGATCTTAGCTAGTCGCTGGGCAGGTACCAGTAGTCCTCGACCTGTGGCGATTCGTTTAGGGACCATCTGAAGTTGGGATCAGAACTTCCATTGCCAAGTGATGCAGTTGTTCAATGTTGTTAAAAGTCGTTCAGAAATGAGATGGGTGGCAAATAAATTTAATAATAATAAAAAGTGACTTATGACTGTTTTTCACACTTACGACCTTTCCAGCGTCCCCAGGATTGTGTGATCAAAGTTCAGACGCTTGGCAATTGACTCATATTTACGACGGTCGCAGCGTCCCAGGGTCACGTGATCCCCTTTTGCGAACTCCTGTCAAGCAGTGTCAGTGGGGAAGCCGGATTCGCTTAACATCCGTGTTACTAGCTTAATAACTGCAGTGCTTCACTTAGCAATTGAAGCAAGAAAGTTTGTAAAATGGAGCCAAACTCACTTAACAAATGTCTCACTTAATCACAGAAATTGTGGGCTCAATTGTGGTCGTACGTCGAGGATCACCTGCAACTATCTTGTGACTTCAGGATGCAGCAACCGTTATTTATAAATACATGCCAGCTGTCAAATGCCCAACTTTTAATCCCTTGACCGTGGGAATGCTGCCACAGTCGTAACTCAGTTTTTCAGTGCCATCATAACTTCTTAAACAAGTGGTCGTAATTCGAGTACTACCCGCGTTCAGCAAAGGAATAGCCAGCATTGGTTTCCAGCGCAGTGGCGGAACGGAGCAGCCCAGACACTCCATGCACAACGGTGGGAACCTCTCCTCCCTGGTTTGCTGGGTCTTGTGAATTTGGATCCGGCTCTTCGACTCTGAAAATCCTTTTGGATCTTGACGGACAACTCGGCTCACGCCCAGACAGGCCCCATCAAACCAGCCAGACGGCATTCCTCCAGGAACCAGCAGGGTGGGGACCATGCCGAGATTGAGTCCCGGGTTCGCTAGAGTGACAAAACTCTTCCTTCTGGGTCATGCCCCCCCACTCCAAAACAGCTGTTGGGTCCGGCCCCGAGTGCGAATGAGCAGCCCCTGTGCACAGCCCTCCTTAGGTCTCTGTCTGGTTGCATTGCCAGTTCGGCAAAGAGCAGCGAAACGTGCTGGATTTGAAGACAAAGTGCTGGGAATTTGGGGCCCTCCCTTCTCTCAGGTTCCACAATTCCTGTTTCACATGGTTCAGATTGCTAAATGTCCTTGTTTTGTGGTTAATTTCTGATCAACAACAGAGGTAGTCCTTCACTTACGATCACAACTGAGCCCAAAAATGTATGTTGTCAAGTGAGAAATGTGTTAAGTGAGTTTTGCCCCGTTTTGCAACTTTTCTTGCCACAGTTGTTAAGAGAATCACTGCAGTTGGTAAATTAGTCACATGGCCGTTAAGTGAATCCGCTTTTCCCATTGACTTTGCTTGTCAGAAGGTCGGGATGCAGCAACCTTCATAAATGGGAGTCAGTTGTCAAGCATCCGAATATAAATCGGATGGGGATGCTACAACGGTCGTAAGTGTGAAAAACGGTCATAGGTCACATTTTTCAGTGCCATTGTAACTTTGAACGGTCACTAAATGAACTATTGTAAGTTGAGGACTAGCAGTACCTTGAGTACTAACCGTATAGTCCTGGCACTGTAATTCCTTGGTTCACGTTGTCTACTTCTACATAGATTTATTTATGTTTATTTTGGTTTTGCTTCTTCTCAAAATGGCTCAGAATTGGGCAATTTCCTATAAGTTTAATAAATTACAGTTGGTTGCACAGTCAGCCAAATGTTGAGACTGGATTTGGCCTCTGGAATCCTGCCCCAGGGCCTGGGATAGGCAGATGTAGATCTTTGATGGGGTTAAAAGCAGGATGGAAGCTGTTCCAAGTACAACTGCCTTTTGCAATTGATTGACATGGATTTTGACAATGCTGGTCCTTTGTTGATCCAAATCAAATTGCCTTTGCAATTGACTGATGGAGATTTAGTCAATGCCAGTCAAATGCAAAAGGCAGCCTTACTCAGAACAGCAAGTGACTTCTTCCTTAGTTCCTGTTGTGCCACTCCGGGCGTCAAGGGAGATACAAGGATTGAGTGCTTCCTCATCTGGCACCCTCAACCATTGTTACCTGATGCTGTTGTATTGGGTCTCTGATGCTGTCTCTCCATCTTCTTGTGGGTCTGCCTTGTGTTCTTTGATCTTCTTCTTTTTCTGTATATGCTTTGTAAGATATGGAATCCCATGACATCCTCTTTAAAGTGAGCAAACAACTTTATTTGCTGGTTTACTTTGTACACATAGTCCTTGACTTACAACAGTTGATTTAGTGACCATTCGAAGTTACAGCGGTGCTGGAAAAAGTGACTTATGACCGTTTTTCACACATACAACCTTTGCAGAGTCCTCATGGTCACATGATCAAACTTCAGATGCTTGGCAACTGGCATGTCCTTATGACCGTTGCAGTGTGCCCAGGATCACGCGATCCACTTTTGTGACCTTCTCACAAGCAAAGTCAATGGGGGAAGCCGGATTCACTTAACAACCGTGTGACTAATTCAACTTCTGCAATGATTCATTTAACCACCGTGGCAAGAACGGTCATAAAACGGAGCAAAACTTACTCAACAACTATCTCGCTCAGCAACAGAATTGTAGCAGAATTATGAACATATGTCAAGGACTACCTGTAGTTTAAAATTGGTTCTATGCCGATTCTTCCTCTTACGATCTCATTTCTGATTTTAGCAATTGACTGGCATTGACAAAACCCTCATCAGTCAATTGCAAAATAGGATTCTTATTTGCTGCTTGGGGGCCTCTCCTTCATTCACAGTAAAGTCCACGACAACCAACCCACAAAATGAGAACGTAGATTAACAAGATAACAGAGCTGGAAGGGACCTTGGAGGTCTTCTAGTCCAACCCCCTGCTCAAGCAGGAGACCCTAGATCAGCGGTTCTCAACCTGTGGGTCGCGACCCCATTTGGGGTCGAATGACCAATTCACGGGGGTCGCCAAACACCGCAGTCCGCCATTTTTTCCCCCATTTTTTCCCCATTTCCCCTTGGGCGTTGCGCGTGCGCTGCGCATGCGCGGTTCAGGCCGTCGCGCCACACATGCGTGATTTGGGCCGTCACAGCGCACATGCGCAGTTCGGGCCGTCGTGCCGCGCATGCGTGGTTCGGGCCATCGCACGTGCGCCGCGCATGCACGGTTCGGGCCGCCGCGGCGCGCATGTGTGATTTGGGCCGGCGCGCCGCGCATGCATGGTTCAGGCCGGCGTGCCGCGCATGTGTGATTTGGGCCGGCGTGCCGCGCATGCGTGGTTCGGGCCGCCGTGCGTGCGCCGCGCATGCACGGTTCGGGCCGCCTCGCCACGCATGTGTGATTTGGGCTGGCGTGCGCACGCCGCGCATGCGTGGTTTGGGCCATTGCGCCTCACATGCGCAGCGCAGGTCGGGGTCGCGCCGCACATGGGCAATGCAGGTCGGGGTCTCGGCCTGAAAAAGGTTGAGAACCGCTGCCCTAGATTCAGACAGGTGGCTGTCCAGTCTCTTCTTGAAAACCTCCAGTGATGGAGCATCCACAACTTCTAGTGGCAAGCTGTTCCACTGGTTAATTGTTCTCACTGTTAGGAAATTTCTCCTTAATTCCAGGTTGCTTCTCTCCTTGATTGGTTTCCATCCGTTGCTTCTTGTCCTGCCTTCTGGTGCTTTGGAGAACAGGTTGACCCCCCCTTCTTTGTGGCAGCCCCTCAAATATTGGAACACTGCTATCATGTCACCTCTATGTCTTCTTTTCACTAGATTAGACATACCCAATTCTTGCAACCGTTCTTCATTTGTTTTAGCCCCCAGTCCCCTGATCATCTTTGTTTCTAAAGTCTCAACATCTTTTTATAATATGGTGACCAAAATTGGATGCAATATTCCAAGTGTGTTCTTATCAAGGCGTTATAAAGTGGTACTAACACTTCATGTGATCTTGATTCTATGCCTCTGTTTATACAACCAAGGATTGTATTAGCTTTTTTTGGCAGCTGCCGCACAAGGCTGGCTCATACTGAAGTGACCGTCCGCTGTGACTCCCAAGTCCCTCTCGCCAGTCGCTGCTTTTGAGCTAGGATTCACCTAACCTGTACCTGGACAGATTAGATACAGAAACAGAGGTGATGGCAGGACTTTTTCTAATCCCAGCTGCTTCGTTTGCTCCCCTCCCACCTGGCAACACCGCCCTACTCCAACCGAGAAGCCGCTCACAACCCAGACCCACCAAAGCAGGTTCGCCTTGCCAGGTTGCCGGGCTGACGGGGACAACAAACATTTGGGCTGTGCATTTTCCCCTGCAGTGATGCACCGGCCTCCAATCACGGGCCAAGACGGGAGTGAATCCTGCTGCTGGAATCTGAACCCTTTCGAGGAGCAGCTGAGTGGGTGGGTGGGGAGGGTGGGATGGCCCCAAGTCATTTGGATATGACTGTGCCCCCAAGCACGAGTGCACTCTCCCAGCGACAGCGAAGGAGAGATACTGGCACGGGGCTCAGAGCAGCTCAGCTGCAACACAGGTAGAACGTTTCTGCGCCCACACCCTCCCGGTTTCCTGCCAGGAGGGGCAAAAGAGTCAAAATGGCAGCCACAGCACCCTCAAAAGTCAGCCTGTTTTTAAAAATGGACACAGCATCGTCACACCATTGGGGAGCCTCATCCTGGCCTCTCTTTTTGTGTTTTGTTTTGGGTTTTTTTGTATTTTTAAAATACAGGTAGTCCTCAACTTATGACCACAATTGAGCCCAAAATTTGTATGGCTAAGCGAGACAACTGTTAAGTGAATTTTGCCCCATTTCATGACCTTCCTTGCCACAGTTGTTAAGGGAATCACTGCAGTTGTTAAGTTACCGGTAGTGGCACAGTTGTTAAGTAAATCCGGCTTCCTCTTTGACTTTGCTCGTCAGAAGGATCATATGGCCCCGGGACACGGCAACCGTCGTAAATATGAATCAGTTGCCAAGCGTCCGAATTTTGATCACGTGACCAGGTGAATACAGCAACGGTCATAAGTGTGAAAAGCGATCATAAGTCACTTTTTTCAGTGCCATTGTAACTGTCGTAAGTCGAGGATTATCTGTAATAATAATAATAGTAGTAGTAGTAGTAATAGTAATAATAATAATAACAATAACAACAACAACAATAATAATAAAGTTGGACGTCACCTAGTCCAGCCCCCTGCTCAGGCAGGAAACCCTATACCATTTCAGACAAATGGACTGTCCAGTCTCTTCTTAAAAACTTCCAGTGTTGGAGCATTCACCGCTTCTGGAGGGGAAGTTTCTCCTTAGTTCTAGGTTGCTTCTCTCCTTGATGAGTTTCCATCCGTTGCTTCTTGTCCTGCCTTCAGGCGCTTTGGAGAAGAGCTTGACTCCCTCTTCTTTGGGGCAGCCCCTGAGATATTGAAACATGGCTCTCATGTCCCCCCTCGTCCTTCTCTTCATTAAACTAGACATACCCAATTCCAGCAATTGTTCCTTATATGTTTTACCCTCCAGTCCCCTAATCATCTTTGTTGCTCTTCTCTGTACTCTTTCTAGAGTCTCAACATCTTTTTTACATCGCGGTGTCCAAAACTGGATGCAGTATTCCAAGTGTGGCCTTACTAAGCCCTTGTCAAGTGGTATTAACACTTCACGTAATTTTGATTCTATCCCTCTGTTAATGCAGCCCAGCACTGTGTTGGCCTTTTTTGGCAGCTGCAGCACACGGCTGGCTCATATTTAAGGAATTGTCTACTTCAGGACTCCAAGATCCCTCTCACAGTTGCTACTGTTGAGCAAGGTACCGCCTCTACTATACCTGTGCATTTGGTTTTTCTTGCCTAAATGTAGAACCTTACTTTTTTCACCACTGAATTTCATTTTGTTAGATAGCGCCCAGTGTTCAAGTCTGTCCAGATCCTCCTGTATCCTAAGCCTGTCTTCTGGAGTGTTGGCTATTCCTGCCAGCTTGGTGTCGTCTGCAAATTTGATGAGTTCCCCATCTATCCCCTTGTCCAAATCATTGATGAAGATGTTGAAGAGCACTGGGCCCAGAACAGAGCCCTGGGGCACCCCACTGCTAACTTCCCTCCATGTAGATGCGGTTCCATTGAGGACCACACGCTGAGTACGGCCGGTCAGCCAGCTATGAATCCCTCTGGTGGTGATGCTGTCTAACCCACATTAATAACTTTGTTAAATTTCGAAGTCAAACGTGAAAATACAAAGGAATATAAAGGGGGGAGGGAAGCGCTAAAGAAATTGAAGGTGACCAAAACAAAGAGGAGGTCAAACTTTGGAAGACTTTGGTGTCCACCCAGGATAGGCTGGCTGGGGAATTCTGGGAGCTGAAATCCAGCTGTCTTCAAACAGACAAGTTTGAGAAACAGTGATTTAATCCAATAAACTATGGCCACCACCACTAGCATAGCAGGTTCTGATGTTGCAAAATGTCTCTCATACTTTGTTCCTGGTACTCAGAATTCCCCACGTGAAGACCCTCGTCTTCCAGAGGTAATTATGATGTATCTCTGGATCAAGCCCATACTTTTCAAGAAACACTACAAGATGAAATGCCAAATCTAGGTACTCCAGGCTGTTCTTGGGGTCCCCGGAGGTGTTTAAACAGAGGCTGGCTCTTAAAGACCTAGCAGATCTTGCACTAAGCTGGGGATGGACTAGACTAGAAGACCTCTAAGAACCCAATTCTATGATTTAAGGAAGCCAGGAACTGGGTGGATTCCACCCATTACAAGAACTACAATACAGGTAGTCCTTGAGTTACAACAGCTCACTTAGTGACCATTTGAATTAACAACAGCGCTGAAAAAGGTGACATGATTGTTTATCACACTTATGACCTTTGCAGAATCTCCGCAGTCACATGATCAAAATTCAGACACTTGGCAACTGGCTCATAGTTATGACGGTCGCAGTGTCGCGGGGATCACGTGATCACCCTCTGTAACCTACCCAGCTGCTTCTGACAAGCAAAGGCAGTGGGGGAAGCCAGATCCACTTAACAGTAGCATGGGTCACTTAACAACTGAACGAGCTTCTGACGGGCAGTCAAGGGGGAAAGGCTACATTCCCTTAACAACTGTGTTACTCGGTTAACTGCTACAGCCATTTGCTTCACAAAATGGCCGAAAAAGTAGTGCGCGCCTCACCGCCTCACTCAGCAACAGAAAATTTGGGTTCAGTTGTGGTTTTCCATCCAAGGCCACGTCTGTCTCGTGGCTAGGTGCCCAGGCCTTCCTGCCTCTCTCTTTGCAGCCTGGAAGGGCCTCATTGGAGAGCGGAGCATCCTCAGCCCAAGGAGCACCTCAGGGATCCCAGGAAAAACACCCTGACGGCAAGGCGGGCACACACCCACGGAGCACCCAAACCTGAGGAACAGGTCTGGCTGGCAGCGCCACTCACGTGGCGAAGGAGACACCGCCGGGAAAGGGGGAGGGGGTGATCAGGATTACATCACCCAGGACTCCCCCTTATCCCACAGAGGAAAGAAGGACTGAACAATTGGCTGTGCAAGAAGGGCGCCAGGCTGTTGTGCAACCCAGAAGTGAACTGCTCACTTCCCACAGCACTCGGTGTGAATGTTGCACACAGATGGCAAAGAACAGGAGAGAAAACTATTTTATACCAAGCTTGACTCTGGGTGACTTTATGGATCTGCTCTCCCTGTTTTTTCTTGGCGGTGGGATCTCCTGTTGGCCTCCCCACCCCAGCACTAATTCAGAACTCCAAGTCTGGCAGCCTTTTCGGATTAGCTGAGATCAAACGGACGCTGCTGCTGCTGCTTCTTTCGTTTGCCTTGTGGCACAAAACTATGGAACTGCAGGTGTTCAGACTGAAAGTTCATTCTCACTGAGGAATCATAGTTTGCCAGAGTTTGGAATGTGGATAGCCTACTACTACTACTACTACTACTACTACTACTACTACTACTACTACTACTACTACTACTACTACTACTACTATTATTATTATTATTATTATTATTATTATTATTATTATTATTATTATTATTAAAGATATATTTAGAGATAGTCCACAAGGATGCATTCCTAAAAATAAGTTAAATGAATATATTACAGCTGGGGTAATGTACAGGAGAACCTGGATACAGGACCCACAATTGCAACCAGAAACAGATTCCAATGGAAAACAAGTTCTCCAGGATATATTTATTTAATAAATAAATAAATAAATATAGATAGATAGAAAGTTAGAAATCAAGAGTGGATGGGTGGGTGGGTGGGTGGATGGATGGATGGATGGATGGATGGATGGATGGATAGATAGATAGATAGATAGATAGATAGATAGATAGATAGATGAAAAATAAATAGATGATGGATGGATGATGGATGGAGATAGATAGATAAGAGATAGATGAAAGAGATAAATAAATGATGGATAGATGGATAGATGATAGATAGATAGATAGATAGATAGATAGATAGATAGATAGATAGATAGATAGATAGATAGATAGATAGAGAAAAGAGAGATGAAAGATAAATAGATGATAGATAGATAGATAGATAGATAGATAAGAGATAGGTGAAAGAGATAGATGGATAGATGATACACAGATATGGTTGTGCAAACTTTTTAAGAAATTTCTTGATCTCAGTGAACTGAACTAGAACACTGATTCGTATCAATGAGAGCAAAGTAGAATCAAACAAGGTAAATCTGCAAAAACAAAAAACTGAAATGAATAGATTTTGTCGCTAACTCATCTGGTGAGCAGTTTCTTGAGAGCTTTGACCATTTCTCCACCCACCCAACTCCCATCCTCACTCCACAGCTGAACTTCTGCCTCTCTCAGCCAATAGGCTTCTCAGCCTCGGCATGCTGTCTGGGGAATTCTGGAGTTGAAGTCCACCCATCTTCAAGTTGTCGAGGTTGAGAATCGCTGGTCTTGGCAGTTGTACACATTCTGTAATTTCCCTAGCAATTCAGCTATCAAGGTTACAGAAGCCCACTTCACCGGTTTTAAGAGGTGGCCCCGACGTGGCAGATATAGGACTTTCTTGTGCCCCAATGAAAAACCAGCTTCCACAGAACCATCATAAGGCTGGAAATAATACAACAAAAAATATTTTTTCCTTTGGCATGGCCATCTGCTCCAATTACAAACTCAGTGCAATCTATAATTTACTTTTAGCAAACTCCAAGGTTGCCCTGCACTTAAATCAGGTAAATTTCTTTTTAAAGAGATTAAATCCATGCATTAATTAAACTTACATTGTCTGCTCTGAAGGGGAGCGAAGAACCAGGAGCAAAGATTAAAAAATAATAATTATATTGCTTTTAACAGGAGGCTGACTGACAAGTGAACTACTGCACGCATCTTCCACCAGCCAAAAGAGTTTTTCCCAGTTTGCTGGCACATAACACCTTATGTTGATTAGTTTCAACTATGGTTAAAGATGATCAGAGGACCGAAGGCTAAAACATAAGAAAAACAGTTGCAGGAACTGAGTACAGTAGTGGCCAAAATTGTGGAAACCTTTTGGGAAAAGTGTATTTTTGAGGTTTTTTTTTGGAGTAGCACCATAAAATTATATATCAATAGAAAGATAATTTAATCAAGAATGTAATGCAACAAAGTTTGTTCAATTATCTGTACCGTATTCTATGAAAGTTATAGCCAAATAACCAGAAAAAGGAAGCACAACTTGCTTAGGTTGATATCAGGGAGCTTTCCTTCATCTGATTGTAGCCAATGAGCATGAGTGTTTAGAGAGCCAATCAGGTATCATCTTGTTTTGGCAATGAGCCAATCAGATCAGAGTAGGATCCAGGTATTGATGTCACGTAAAGAAGCTGAAAGGAGGACATTTGTTAGGGTGTTATGTGATCGCTATCAAGTTGGTTGGGTTTTTTTTGTGTTCTTTCGTTGAGTGAGCTTGTAAAACGTAATAAAATTAAAGTCATGGTGCAAAGAGTTGACCGGTCGCCCAGAAAGCCATATAAAATAGTATTATTAAGTGAACAAGGCTACAGTTATAAAGAAATTAGAAGAAAAATGGGTGGAAACCTACCCAAAGGTGGCATTTCTACAGTACACATTTCCCAAAAGGTTTCCATAATTTTGGCCACTACTGTATGTCTAGTCTAATGGAAAGAAGGACCAGGGGTGACCTGATAGCAGCGTTCCAATATCTGAGGGGCCGCCACAAACAAGGGGGGGGGCTTGTCAACCTATTCCCCAAAGCACCAGAAGACAGGACAAGAAGCAACGGATGGAAGTTAATCAAGGAGAGAAGCAAGAACTTGGGAGAAATTTCCTGACAGTGAAAACAACCAGTGGAATTACTTAGAATTAGAAGTTGTGGGTGCTCCATCACTGGAGCTTTTAAGACAATCCTGGAGAGAACATAGAACAACAGGGACCTTGGAGATCATCTAACCAACCCCCCACTCGAGCAGGAGACCTATACCATTTCAGACAAATGGCTGTCCAGTCTCTTCTTAAAAGCCTCCAGCAATGGTATAGGGCAGTGGTGGCGAACCTATGGCACACGTGACAGAGGGGGCACTCAGAGCCCTCTCTGTGGGCACGCACGCTGTTGCCCCAGCCCCGCCTCCCCCCGCAGCCCCCTCACCAGCAGCACCCCGAGAGTCACCCCCAGGCGCAGTCTGCACAAAGGAGCGCAGTCAAGGACATGGCAGCTGGCCAGCGGGGACAAGACTCTGTCCTCGTGCCCCGTCATGTGCAGATGATGCTGCGGGTGCAGGCAGAGCATCATCCGCACATGACGGGGCGCGAGGACAGAGTGCCCACAGCGCTGCAGGGCCGCCTGGGCAATCTGCGGCAGGCCGTGGAGGCGGTGGGTGGCCCTGCGGGTGGGCAGGGGGCGGAGCAGGGATGAGGGGCAGGGTGGGGGTGGGTTTTGGGCACTCGGTCGCTAAAAGGTTCGGCATCACTGGTATAGGGCCTCCTTCTTGAGCAGGGGGCTGGTCTAGATGTTCTCTAAGGTCCTTTCCAACCCTATTATTCTATGTTCTCTAATCCACTTGGAAGCAGATTAGGCACCCACTTGTGTCCTTCCTGGCACAGACAAGGCCTCTGAGATGCACTCCCACGAGTGACTCCCTCGTTCTGGGATAACCCCATGATGAAATCCAGACGAGAAGAAGGTGGCTACTTCTTGTCTTAACAAGCCAATTTTCACTAATCATACATTGGCACAATGATTGGGGCGTCTCTGGTGTATGCCCTTGATGCATCCCAAATAGACTGATTTTTTTTTAAAAAAAGTCTTTTACTACAGCCAAACCACATTCACATCTTCAAATTAAAAAGGACTTTAGTCTTTTTGGACAACCCGTTGTCTGAATGGTTGTCAGATTTCCTGCCTGAGCAGGGGGTTGGACTAGAAGACCTCCAAGGTCCCTTCCAACTCTTGTTATTCTATTCTATTCCTCCACCAACTTTACAGAACCAATACAGGTAGTCCCCGACTTACAATCACAATGAAGCACTTCTGTTACTAAGTGATGGGACCATTAAATGGATCATTAGACAACTGGACCCAATTTTTACCAGTCGTTAAATGAATAACCTGGCCATTAGATGAATCGTGTATTTGTTAAGCGAATCTGGCTTCCCCAACTGACTTTGCTTGCAGCAAGGCGGCTGGGAAGGTCGCAAGACCTGATCACGGGACTGCAAGATGCTGCAACCGCCCTGAAGGTGCTCAAATTGCCACCCCTTGTCTGCAAGGCTGGTGCAACGGTTATTCCTGTTGCTTTTTTTCCACCCCCGTCATAACTTCGAATGATCTCTAAGCAAACGGCCATAGCCACCAGTATGCAAAATAAGAGCAACCTCCCCCCTTTCTTCCAGCACGGATGATGTTACCTAGTTGGGCAATGAAACAGCTGCAATTCCAAAGCTGCTTTTCCAAAAGGCAACTGGACTTTTCTTGGATGAGAAGAGAGACGTCTTCAAGGAAAAACAAAGGCCAGTTCCATTTTGGAAAAGTATCTTTGGGAGAAGCATGACCTGGATGATCAAGAATCCATGTAGACCAGTGTTTCTCAACCTTGACAATTTTAAGGCATGTGGACTTCAACTCCCAGAATTCCACAGCCAGCGTTGCTGGCTGTGAAATTCTGGGAGTTGAAGTCCACATGCCTTAAAATTGTCAAGGTTGAGAAACACTGATGTAGACCGAAACATCTGCAAGAAAACCACATCTGCCAGCTCAGAGAGCACCAAGGACCCCACAGTCCTTTTCTTCCTCTTTCCCCCCCTCTTCCTCCTCCTTCTCTTTGCAAACTCCCCCCCTTCTACCACTGATATTACCTAGTTGGGTCATGAAACGTCTGCAAGAAAACAACCAACCTCAGAGAGCACCAGAGACCCCACAGCTCTCCTCCCCATCTCCTTCTTCCACTCCACAAAACCCCACTCCCTCCTGTCACTGATGGTGCTGCCTAGTTGGGTGATGAAACGTCTGCAAGTGAGTCAGCACAAGGACCCCACAGTCCTTTTCTTCCTCTTCTCCCTCTTTGCAACTCCCCCTTCTATCATTGATAACATTACCTAGCTGGGTCATGAAATATCTGCAAGAAAACTGAGAGTACCACAGAAACCCCCCCCCCCAAAATGGCCATAAATCAAGAGTGAAAACCTACATCTGCACACCTGTGGTGACTTTACATCTTGCATTCTGTGTGATGGGAAGGCAGCCAATGTTTCAATGAGGGTCAACAGTGTCTGAGTGACACAGGCCAAATCAATCGGAACACAATCAAGGACTAATTGTACTATGAGGCTTACCCATCCACTTGAGGGTTGGGTGTGTTGGATGTAAAGCATCTGAGGTTAGCAGGGCAGGTAAAAACAAAAACAAAATTTTGATCCTGACTTTATGGCCTGCACCCTGTGGATAAGCCTGAAGCTGGGGGTGATGGGATTTAGGATTTAACATATCCAGAGGGTCCCAGGTTATGGAAGGCTGGCTCAAGTTAAGGACTATAAGTTGATTTGTAGTAAGCCTTGTATCATTTTCAACATAAACACGAGGACTAGAAACCTTCTGAGAAAAAGACATTTCAGAGGGGTAGAGCAGCCACTACAGAAGACCTTCTCTGATCTCTCTAGCTAACCAACTCACTTTCTGACTAACCTTCTATATTTAAGAGGTGGGTCACTCATCCAGGTCTAAATCTGGATTCACACAACACCCCAAACCTGGCTCGGAGACAGCTGGCCATGTCTTTGCAGGTTGTGTGAACCGGACTGCCAATGTAGAAAGGAATAGAATAGAGCTGGAAGGGACCTTGCAGGTCTTCTAGTCCTCAATTACTCTTTTGGTGTTTGCTCAGCCTGACACACAGAAGCCGGAATTGCCACAGATGCTCCCTAAAGGGAACCAGGGCATTAAGAGTCAACCAATGCAGGCTTAACTCAGGCTTGGCTCTTGGGCAGCACCACACTGTGGTTTGTTTGAGGGAACCTGGCAACTACTGTTTGCAAACCTCAGCTTCCACCTAAGGGTGATTCATAGCCCCAAGGAAACGTGGTTTCTTTAGCAAACCAATGTCAAATCTGATTTTTACACCTTTTCCTCGGACCTTCATCCAACCAGGCATCCCATAAGAACATAAGAACCTAAGAAGAGCCCTGCTGAATCAGGCCAAAGCCCATCGAGTCCAGCATTCTGTGTCACACAGTGGCCCACCCATTGTACATGGGGATCTTGAGCAGAAAGAGAAGGCAAAACCCTCCCTTTCCCTTGACCCCCAAACAAATGGTACTCAAGGGAATCCTGTCCTGCCTGCCTCAACCAACATAGAGGCGGCACATGGACATCCGTTTTAATAACCACCGATACACTTGGCCTCCATGAATCTATCTAACCCTGCCTTGAAGCTGTCAAGGCTGACAGCTGTCACGACCCCTTCAGGAAGTGAATTCCATAAATCAACGACCCTCTGGGTGAAGAAATATTTCCCTTTATTTGTCCTCACTTTCTTAGCTATGAGCTTTAGGGAGTGCCCCCTTGTCCTGGTATTGTGTGATAGAGAAAAGAATTTTTCTCTATCCACCTTTTCTATCCCATGCATGATTTTATACACTTCGATCAAGTCACCCCTTAAACGCCGTCTTTCAAGGCTGAAGAGACCAAGGCGTTGCAATCTGGTTTCATAAGGGAGGCGCTCCATTTCCTTGATCATTCTTGTTGCCCTTTTTTGCACCTTTTCCAGTTCCATTATATCCTTCTTGAGGTGCGGTGACCAGAACTGTACACAGTACTCCAAGTGTGGTCTCACCATCGATTTGTACAGAGGCAATACAACACTTGCTGACTTATTTTCGATTCCCTTCCTAATCATGCCAAGCATGGAATTTGCTTTTTTTACTGCTGCTGCGCATTGGGTTGACATCTTCATCGAGCTGTCCACCAAAACCCCAAGATCCCTTTCTTGGGTTGTCTCAGAAAGTTTGGTCCCCATCAGTTGGTAAGTATAATTGGGGTTCTTTGCCCCGATGTGCAGAACTTTGCACTTGTTTAGGTTACAATGCATTTGCCACTTTGTTGCCCACTCACACAATTTCGAGAGATTCTTCTGAAGCTCCCGACAATCCAATCCTGGGAACTTACGAGAGCCTGGAGATGGGAGAGTGCTTAAAAAGAGGGGCTCTCTTCCAACGAAGCCTCCCCCCCCCCCGCGTCCCCTTGTGGCGGCCTTCCTTTCCCGCAAAAGCGGGGTGGGCTGAAGCAAGGAGACCCCCACTCCAGCTCTCGCGAAGCCCCCAATTACCTCCCTTCCTTCGCCTTTAGGCGCAAAGCCCTTCCCGTCCAAGGCGCGTTGCCAGAGGCTCCTCCGCTGACGGGCTGAAGGGTCCGCACTCTGCACTCTGCACGCGCCCAGAAGCCCACCGCCCGACTCACCCCACTCCAGGAACTGCCGCACATTCCGCTCCCGGCGCAGAGGCGCAGCGCTGCATTCCTGGTGGACGCAGATCAAGAGGTCCAGCAGCCCCTCCAGACCCGCCGCCGCCGCCGACCCCTCGCCCTCCAGCAGCCCCCGCAAGCCGGCCAGGCGCCGCTCCAGCGGGCTGCACATGGTGGCGGCCCCGGCGGAGGACGAGGACGACGAGGAGGAGGAGGAGGAGGAGGAGGAGGAGGACGCGGCCGCCTGGCCGGATCCTCCGCGGAGCGCAGAATGGGAGCAGCCCCAGCCGAGCAGCCCCGCCCCGATGCTCGGGGGTTGGGCGCCAGGCGACACCTGGCCAGGTAGGAGGGCGCCTCGCGGAGAAGCGCCGGGCAGACTACAGCGCCCATCCTCCGCAGCCGGCTCAGCGCCTCCCTCTCCCTCCCTCCCTCCACCCCCGGGACCCTCCCCGGCTGGCGCCCCATTCGCCCCGGCGCGCTTTTGCAGCCGGAGAGGGTCGCTCTGCGCGCGGCTTCTTCGGGGGGTGGGTGGGTTTTTTCCCCGCCCCCCTCCTCCTGCCCTCGAGATGCCCAAAGGTGGATCAAGCCGGACCTGCTTCCCTTTTTTTCCCCCCCAGACTGGTCAAAGTTGGCTGCAGACTATACACACACACACACACACACACACACACACACACACCCGACTGGGGCTCAAAGGTCAAAGCGCCGTCCGAGTGGAGCTGTGCGTGTTTCTCTCGTAGTAAAAGTGGTTTTCCGCAAAAAGATTTTTTTTTTCTGTTGGGATCTCCTGATGGTCCCCCCTTCCCTGTACTTAACGATCCAAGTTATTTTTCAGCCAAGATTGGGTATCTGCTGCCCCCTAGCGGGGCTATTTTAAAAAGAATTGAGATCTCAAAGCAAACCTATATCAATTAGCCACAGAAGAAGAAGATCTAGAATCTAGCCCAGTGTTTCTCAACCTTGACAATTTTAAGGCATGTGGACTTCAACTCCCAGAATTCCACAGCCAGCAATGCTGGCTGTGGAATTCTGGGAGTTGAAGTCCACATGCCTTAAAATTGTCAAGGTTGAGAAACACTGATTCTAGAATCTAGCCCAACCCTCTACTCTAGCATGAGACCCGGCCCATATCAACTCAGACAAATGGCTCTCCAGTCCCTCTGAAAGCTTCCAGTCTTGAAGCAACCCAGTGGTGGGATGCAAATAGGGGAACAGCCGGTTCTCTGTGTGGATGCGGCTTCCCAAAGTCCATTCTGGGCCTGGGCAACAAAAAATTAGCTACCGGTTCTTCTGAACTGGTGCGAACCAGCTGAATCCCACCATTGGAGCACCCACAACTTCTGAAGGCAACTTGTGTTCCCCTGGTGAATTGTCCTCCCTGTCAGGAAGTTTCTCCTTAGTTCCAGGTTGCTTCTCTCCTTGCTTAGTTTCCATCCATTGTTTCTTGTCCTGCCTTCAGGGGCTTTGGAGAATAGGTGGACACCCCCCTTCTTTGTGGCAGCCCCTCTAATATTGGAAGATTGCTGTCATGTCTTTAAGCCACAGTTTTGCTGAGTCCAGTTCATTCCACAACTAGCCAGATGTTTTGGGTACCTATTCTACACAGCCCTGCAGATACAGTCTGTCTCCTTTCCCTGAATTGACCATAGTTATTTTTAGTGCTTTTAGAAACTTTCAATGGTCCTGGATCTTCCAGGATTATTAAAGAGAAACCCAACCTAGAACTAAGGAGGGATTTCCTGTAAATGAGAACAATTAAAAAAAAACTTTCATTGTGAGTTACACAATGACAATTTTTTATTTATTTTATTTTTATTTATTTTAATTAAATTTATATGCCGCTCCTCTCCGAAGACTCGGAGCGGCTTACAACATAAATAAAACAATTTAACAAAAAACTAAATCCAAATCTAAAAAACAATTAAGAATAAAATAAAGAATAGAATAAATATATTCTATTCTAATTAATCAGTGAAACAGCTTCCCTCCAGAAATTGTGGGTGCTTAATCTCTGGAGGTTTTTAAGGAGAGATTGGGCAGCCCTTTATCTGAAACGGTGTAGGACAGTGGTGGCGAACCTATGGCACGGGTGCCAGAGGCGGCAGTCAGAGCCCTCTCTGTGGGCAGACGCGCCGTCGCCCCAGTCCTAGGCCTTCAGCTGGGTTTTATAAAACCTTTTCGCTTTAGGCCTCTGCCGCCGTGTGCAAAAAAAAAAGAGGTTTAATTAATCGGTCAATTTCAACTTCTCGCAGGAAAAAAAAAGATCTTGCAAAGTTGGGATTGATTGAACTTTTTAGTCCCACCCAGTCTGCTGTTACCACTGCAGCCACGCCCACCCAATGGGCCACACCCACCCGGCACCCGACGATGCATAAGTGGGTTTTGGGTTGCAGTTTGGGCACTCGGTCTCTAAAAGGTTCGCCATCACTGGTGTAGGATCTCCTGCTTAAGCAAGAGGTTGGACTAGAAGGCCTCCAAGGTCCTCCCCAACCTTGTGATTCTATTATTCAAACTCTGAGTCATCTAGGAATGAAACACCACCAATACCGATAAAAGGTGACTCACCCCCTTGCCTATTTTCCAGCTTACATGTGATTAAAAGGCAAAATTGCTAGGTGAACAAGGGGTTACCTCACCTAACTTTTTTGTTTGTTTGTTTGTTTTGCCATCAAGGACTCCCACACTCGTTCTCAGCCCTACACCATGACCAGCATGCCAAAAGGGATGGGCTCACCCCCTACAGTAAACCCAGCAGCTCCAAGCTGGCAGGGAGCAGTGCACCAACCCAATTCTGGCCTTGTGGTCTCTAAGGCAGTGTTTCTCAACCTTATCCACTTGAAGGTGACTGGACTTCAACTCCCAGAATTCCCCAGCCAGCATGCTTCAATACGTGTGGATTTCAACTCCTAGAATTCCCCAGCCAATATGCTTCAAGATGGGTTAATTTCAACTCCCAGAATTCTCCAGCTAGCCACACTGGCTAAGTTGAAGTCCACAAGTCATAAAAGGGCCAAGTTTGAAGACCCCTGCTGTACAGTGTACTAAATCTGAATTAATATCAAAATCATAAAATTGGAAAGGACCTCAGAGGTGATTTAGTCCAACCCTGCTTGCCACATGCTGATGGACAATTCTGGGAATTGAAATTGGAGATTGTGGGAGTTTTAAACACACCAATGTGGCCTACTATGCAAGTCCAACAACAGGTCAATTCAGTAACCAAGTTAAGCATTTGTGAGAATACCATTCAGCCAACATGCCTAGATAAGTGTTTCTCAATCTCTGCCACTTTAAAATGGGTGGACTGCAACAGTCCACCAGATGAGTGGACTATGAATTGCAGTCCACCCATCTTAAAAGTGGCAGAGATTGAGAAACACTGCTTTGTGTCCAAATTTTGATTGAATAAGTTGCTCTGATTCACTGGCTGACTTCAGACAGAGCAGCCCTGCTTCTCACACCTATTTGACCCCAGCCTGGTGTGTGTGTGTTGTGCAAAGCTAGTCCCTGACTGCAAACCTAGTCCCTGAGCCAAAAATTTCAGCCAGCTTTCCACGTCCAAATATTTCTTCCTGGAAACCTAAGTTTCCTCTCATACGATTGTTCTGTACGGAGCAAAGGTGAAAGGAAGAGCCATTTGCAGATGACATCATGGTGAGTCATTTTGCACTTCCGAAATCCAGTTTGGGAAACGTGTGTGTAAAAGGGGAAAAGGATTTACCAGAGATCTAAAATCTTGGGAGGGCCAAGTACACCTGGAACTTAAATCCAACAAGACTCCTCTCCCTTGCTCACAATTGTGGAGAAATTGTTTTCACCAGCCATTCTGTTGGACGGCACTGTTTTTGTTTTAAATAAGAGGGAGCATACAAGTATACAAAATCCTAGAATCAGAGTTGTTAAGAACGCAAGAGGTCATCTATCCCAACCCCCAGGGCAACATCCATTCCCCGTTGGAAGACTCTAGTACAGGCAGTCCTCAATTTACGACCAGGTATTTAACAACAAAAAATGCCCATTCAGGACATTGGATTCAACCTATGACTACACGACCTGCTTTAACAACCGCCGTTAAAAAAAAAACTCATTGAAAAATCTGGTTCCATCACACGGTGCCTTGACTTACAACCTTAACTATTTACGACTGGAATCCCAGTACCAGTTGTTGTCATAAGTCAAGGACTACCTGTAAATGGTTCCGTGTGTCACAGAGCATGCAGTTCCAGAGACTATTTCGCTTAGTGACAAAAACGATAGCTCCAGTTGCCATTGTAAGTTGAGGACTACCCATCACAAGTTCCCCTGGCTCTTGCTAAGACGCTGCTTGGCTAAACTTACCAGATCTTTTCCGGGTTCCTACTTAAGGAAGGCCTCTCCCATCTGCTCCAGTTCATGGTTGACCTTTTTAAAATGGCAAAGATTCTTTGGCCACTTGACCTTTCCTTAAACCAGGGGTCTCCAAACCTGGCAACTTTAAGACTCGTGGACTTCAACTCCCAGAATTCCCCCACCAGCATAGACCCTCTGTGAGTCTGTCCTCAAATCCAAATCCAACCTCCAGCATTTCCTGGTATTTCCCCTATAGAAGAGGTGTCTGATTTTCTGCCTGATTCTAGGATGCTCTAGGTCCTGCCCAGCAAGACTTTGGCCAACTGATGGATGAGTTGATGTGAAAAAGATTCCTAGGAGTTCCACAAACAACTGCCCCACTTCAGTGTCTTACCTTAGGGCACAGGTCAGCAACCTGCAGCTCCGGAGCTGCATGCGGCTCTTTGAGCCTTACCCTGTGGCTCCCAGCCTCCTCTGCCATTTGCAGAGACAGAGACAGTGAGAGGCACTTGCGCTTCCTTGCTTCTCTGTCTCTGCCTGTCTGTCTGTGTGTGTGTGTGTGTTTGTGTGTGTGTGTGTGTGTGTAAAAGAGAGTGCACTAACAGTGTTCTCCGAGGAGCTGAAAATCTTTTTGGGCGTGGCTCCTCCTTTTGCTGCGTCTCTGCAGGAAACAGGAAGCAGGAAGGGCAGGAGAGAGCTAGCTAGCCCAGCTATGCTGACTCAGGAATTCTGGGAGTTGAAGTCCATGAGTCATGAAAGAGTCAAGGTTACCTACCCCTGAGCTTGTTGGAGAACAGCTTGAAGCCAGCTTGCCAGGTGAGCAGCAGATAGGAGAGAAGGAGAGAGGGGGGGAGAGAAAGAGAGAGGGAGAGAGGAAAGAGAAAGAAAGAGAGTGGTGGAAGAGGACTGGCAGACCAAGGGCAGATAGAGAGAGAGGGAGAGAGAGAGAGAGACAGAGACCCTTTTGACATCTAAAATGAAGATAACACTGCATATATTAGAATGCCGGAAACCCAGGCTACATATGGGGGGGGGGAAGCGAGTCACATGGCAACTGTGCCCTGGAACCTGGGTAATCCCCAAGTAGCTTTACTTATCCTCAATTTCTCTTCCCTGTAGCAGACACTCTGGAAAAATTCCAGCGCTGACAGAAGCCTGGCTATTAATTCAATTCTAGGCTGTCTGGGATGGTATGAAGCAGGGGTGGGCAACTCTGGCCCCTGACGACTTGCGGATTTCAACTCCCAGAATTCCTGAGCCAGTCATGCCGGCTCAGGTATTCTGGGAGTTGAAGTCTGTAAGTCTTATAGTTGCCACCTAAGGACACCCCTAATATAAGGTCTCCTGCTTGAACAGGGGGTTGGGCTAGAAGACCTCCAAGGTCCCGTTCCAGCCCTAAGACTCTATGATTCTTTGGAGGCAAAATTCAGCTGCCTTCAAAAATTCGGTGACCTCTCAGTGTTAAAACAGACAAGTTATTTCTTTTTGTTTTTCCCAATTTTCCAACTTCTCCATCTCGACCACAACTCTGGAGTTCCTTTATATAGGCAGTCCTGGACTTATGACCATTTCTTGAACAACCATTTGATGTTACCATGATGCAGAACAAAGTTATTTGTGACTGGTCCTTACACTTACAATCAGTGGTCATACTTATGACCAGTCCTTACACTGATGACGATTGCAGAATCCCTGTACATGTGATCAAAATTCACATACTTAGTAACTGGTATGTATTTACGACGGGGGCAGCATCCCAGAGGTCATGTGACTGCCATCTGAGGCCTTCCTGGGGGGCTTCCGACAAGCAGTCAGTGGAGGAAACCGGACTCACTCAATGACACCCTCCCAAAAAGGGTTAAATTAGATGTGACTCAGTCAATGACCGCATCTCTTAGTGACTGAGGTGCTGGTCTCAATTGTGGTCGTAAGTCGAGGATTACCCATAGTCTCCCATCCCTGCCTGGCTTTTTTTGAAGTCAGCCAAGATCAATGGTTGATAACGGTGAGCCACTTGGTAAATATTTGTATCAAGCAATCTTTAAAAAATGTGACTGAGGGAAAAAACCCCCAAATAAATGAGGAACCATCTTATTAATCGAAATTAACCTTTGTCTTGGCCCAGCCTGCTGTGTAACACCAGGTGCCTCTTTTGTACAATAGAGGACAAAAAAAAGTGTACAGATATAACACCACACACTAAAGATAGCTGGCTGGGGGATTCTGGGAGTTGAAGTCATGCATCTTAAAAGTTGCCCAGCTTGAAAAAGTCTCCACTAAACCAAACTTCATCTGTCACATTTGGTCAGACAGTTGTGAGAATCCAACCCTGGTGATTAATTTCTGGTTTGGTGCATTGTTTAGATCTATGTACAGAATTAAAGAAAGCATGGTAAAATAAACAGCATCAGTCAAACCCAGAGGTCCTACGTCCTTCCCGTGGCCCTATTCACACCACTCTCGGCAAAATAGTTAGCAGGCTTCATTCACTCAACAGGT
The DNA here is from genome assembly GCA_034064705.1 of Bothrops alternatus. NCBI lineage: Eukaryota > Metazoa > Chordata > Lepidosauria > Squamata > Viperidae > Bothrops > Bothrops alternatus. Next base: position 2,331,812 of record JARGCV010000988.1, read on the forward strand.
GGATCGATTACAGGATCTAACATGGTTAACCTTAAATCATAGGTTAGTTTGAAAAGTGCTTAGAAATCACACCCAAAGCTGTTTCTCCCAGAGGAATAAAAATGCCTTGCTACAGATGGCCGTGCTCGCAAATATAAGCTCCAATTTAACCAGGAAATGGAACTACAGTCCCTATTATCCTCAGCCAGCACAGTGGAAAAGGAATATGGGAACTGGAGTTCTACACATTTGTAGATTTCCAAGCTAAGGAGTGACTGAAGCCAGTTCTGTCTTTGACAAACAGATGTTCCTATTTTAAGCCAGACCATGAATGAATTTTTTTCCTAAATTGGAACTTTCCAAGGATTTGGGGCAGTATGGGTTGGTTTGGGTGTGTGTTCTTTTAAAAATATATTTGTAATAAATTTCTGCAATGTAATGAACGCTTTTAGTTTGGGAAAAACACATATTTAAATAAGCAGAGCGATCAAGGCTGAGAAACGGGCAGGGACTGATGTATGTACAAAACCACAGTGGTGCAAAACACAAGCTCTTAGGAGGTGTGAGGGATGTTTACTCTTTGGCTTTTCCAAGATTCAGGAGGTCCAAGGGCAGATTTTTGAAAACCAAAGGGGAAAACACTCAAAATCTTCCCTGCTTCGGGATCCATCTCACCACCATGGCCAAACGAAGCCCAGTTCAGCACTAGCTGGATTTTCTGGCCATGCTTGCCAAATTAAACCCCAACTCATGTTTCTAGTCCTCAACATTCAAAGCGAGCTCTAGGACTGAAGGCTGACTAGCCTTCCATCCTCCCGAGGTCGCTAAAATGAGGACCCAGATCGTTGGGGGCAAATATGCTGACTCTATAAATCACTTGAGGGCTATAAAGCTCTGTGAAATGGTTATATACGTCTAAGTGCTATGGCCATCTTCCTTCCTTCCTTCCTTCCTCACTGTGGTTAGAATGCAGTATTGCAGGCTAACTCTGCCCACTGCCAGCAGTTCAATCCTGACTGGTTCCAGGTTGACTCAGCCTTCCATCCTTCTGAAGTCGGTAAACTGAGGACCCAGATTTTTGGAGACAACATGCTGACTCTGCAAACCGTTTAGAGAGGGCTGTAAAGTACCATGAAGTGGGATATAAGTCTAAGGGCTATTGCTAGGAGGGAAATAATTATTCCAGGGAGTCTGAGATTGGAAGTGCCCACAGGGCTGAAAATGGATGCAGAGTTGACAAACCTGCTGCCATCAAGCGTTGGATTTCAGGGCGATGGAACGAAACATCCAGATGCAGAACTTCAAATTCAGCTTTTAATGCAGGGGATACGGGTGGGATGTTTTAACTGTCTCCCTCCACAAGACTGGACATGTTGGAATATTCATGAGCAGGAAGAGTCATGTGGTAACTCAGTCAGCCAAGGTGAAGAAAGTGCTACTGAATCTGTGCAAAAAGGTATTGAGTTAGGAGCTGGATTTTCAGTCTCAGGTTTGTCTCTATATCTCTCTGTAAGAAGTCTTCACTGAGCTATGTTGCTGTAAAGACGAATGTATGGTACTGTAAATATTTTGATATAAAGAAGTTATTTTGAATCAGCTAAATGCAGTCAACTGTGAGAGCTTCTGATTTATTTTTTCACCAACAGAGAAATTAAAATTCTCTAACAGGTTATGGGCTCAGAGCTTACTAAGGACTGTATTGTAATTTAAAGCTGGAAGAAATTGCCTGTGTTTAGAAAGTATAAGAACAAGGCAGAATTAGCAGAATGGCTGCAATGGAATTTGAGGAAAGCTCTGTGCCTCGTTTGGGCCAGAAGAATTACATTGTGTGGGCTGCTAAAATGGAATGTTTGCTCAAGGCTAAAGAGCTGTGGTATATCGTAGAAAATCCACCACAAGTGTTTGCAGCTGCTGATCAGAAAAGTCATGATCGAGCAATGGCTTATCATCTTGAATTTAGATGATGAACAATTTCTAAATGTTGCAAATTTAAAGATTGCAAAGGAGATTTGGTTGAAGTTGAGAGCTGTGCACGTGAATGTTTCTGCATGCAATATAGTGCAATTGTCAAGAAAACTTTACAGGGCCTGTTTGCAACCAGGTGAATCTGTGGAACAGCATTTAAATAAAATGCAAAGTTTATTTTTGGACTTCGAACAACGTGGGATTAAATTCCCTGAGTCCCAGAAGGTTTTATTGGTGTTGAACAGTTTAGATAAAACCTGGGACACAGTTTCTGCGATATTTGAGTGTAAAGAACAGGAAAAATTAAATTTTGAGGCTTTAAAGGCATGTTTGCTTAATGAAGAAGAAAAGCAACATTTTAGGAACAGCCACGAGGAGAAATTCCTGAGAAGGGGGTCCAGACTGCAAGTCTCCGGAGAAGAAACAAGCAGATGGGACCAAGTTGCATCAAAAGAGAGATTTTGCAAGCAGAGAGCTCAGCAAGAAAAGAATTGCTACATTTGTGGAGCAAACACACATCTGAAAAGGAACTGTTTGCAGAGGAACAATTTGCAGCAAAGGACATTTGTGCAAGCAAAAAAGACTGATTTGCAAAAGGAACATTTTGGTGTTGCAAAAGTTTGCTATAGCAACAACAGAGACAAGCGGCTAATAGATAGTGGGGCAAGTCAAACAATTGTTAATGACTCTGAATTATTTTGCAGGTTTGTTCCAGTAGCACAAGAAGCAGTGGCTTTGGCAAATGGCCATAAAGCAAAAGTCATCGGAAGAGGCGATGTAAAAATTCCATATTTGGAATCAAAGTTTACCAATGTGCTTTGTGTACCTGAGATGGAACATAATTTGTTAAGTGTGTCTAATTTAGACAAACAAGGTTTTGAGACCATTTTTGTAAATGGGAAGTGTCTCATCAAAAGGAATTGGAATATTTGTGCAGAAGGCATAAAGGAAGATAATCGATATGTATTGCAGGGACAAAAGGTTCAATGTTCCCATATATTTAAGAATGTTGCAGAGCATGATTCGTGTGTTCATCTTCTACATAGAAGACTTGGCCATGCAAGCTTTAAGGTTTTTGCAGCAAATGCAAGAGTTTGCAGAAGGGCTAAATTTGAAGGGATGCAAAACATATTTGGACTGTGCAGTATGCAAAGCATCGAAATCAAAGGCATTCCCAGTTAGTAAATATAGCACAAGACAAACAAAAAGAGCTCTAGGGCTGGTCCATGCAGATCTGGTGGGACCTATGCAAGCCAGTTTGGGTGGAGCAAAATATGCACTGGTAATTGTTGATGATTATAGCAAGTATAGTTTTTGCTACTTGCTTAAAGGAAAGACAGAGGTGCTACAACAATTCAAACAGTGGGTAAGTTTTGTAGAGAGAGGGTACAGACAACAAGTGTGCCAGTTGCAACTGACAGAGGTACTTAATTTATGTCAACTAAATTCCAACAATGGTTGGAGCAGTTGAGGATAAGACACAGACGTACAAATCCTTACACAGCAGCAGAGAACAGTGTAGCTGAAAGAAGGAATGGTGTTTTGCAAACAATGAAAGATTCATTATTAGAGGATTCTGGTATGAGCAGGTCATATTGGGGAGAAGCCATATTGACTGCCAATTATATAGTTAACAGGCTGTGGAGTTCCTCCATTAATAATACTCCATATGTCATTTTATATGGGAGAAAGCCATCACTGGCACATTTGAGAATTTTTGGAAGTACTGCATGGGTACACATTCCGAAAGCAATCAGAAGAAAGGGACAGCAAAAGGCAAGAAAGCTCAGATTTGTGGGCTATGAGCCAGGGTCAAAAGGATATCGCTTTAGCGATGGAAGTAAAAGAATTGTAATTTCAAGGTCTGCTAATTTTGCAGAACAAAATTGGGACAGAATTAATGCAAATTCTGGGTATGTCTCACTTAATGATGGTGATCTATTTAACGACAATAACTCATCTAATGATGGAAAAATGATTATTGAAGATGTCAATGTTCAGGGAGGAGAGGCTGAACAAGACATGAAGCCAGAAAGACTTGAGACACAGGAGCAGTTAATACCACGTAGGTCAGAGTGATGTAATAAAGGAATTCCACCTGACAGGTATTCTGCCAGCAAGGTAAAGGTTTGCAATGTGTAGTATGAGCCAAGAAGTTTTAAAGAAGTGTTGGCATTACCAAAAGATGAACAAGAAAGATGGAAGGAGGCCATGGATAAAGAGATGAAATCCTTGGGAGACCATGAAGTATTTAAATCAGTGACTTTGCCACAGGGAACCAAAGCTGTGGGTTGTAAGTGGGTATATAAGAAAAAGGTATTGCCAAATAATGATGTACAGTATAAGGCCAGGTTAGTGGCACAAGGTTTTTCACAACTAAAGAATGTTCACTACAATGAAGTATTTGCGCCAACTGTAAAAAGTGAGAGTATAAGATTAGCACCGGCGTTGGCAGCGGCATATAAGCATAAAATCTGGCACTTTGATATCACAACTGCATTCCTCAATGCTGAGTTAGAGGAAGAAATTTATATGATCCAAGCACCAGGATATGAAATTGCAAAACCTAACATGGTGTATAAATTAAAAAAGGCTATTTATGGGCTGAAGCAGTCAGCCAGAAACTGGAATATCTGCTTAGATACTGCTTTAAAGGGTCTTGGATTTAAGAGTTGCAAAGCTGATAATTGTATATATACTGGACAGTTACAAGGAGGGAATTGTTTACTGTTATCATTTGTGGATGATCTTTGCTTCATCGCAAAGGATGCATCACAAGTCAAGGAATTTGCTGATAAATTAGGAAAGAAATTCGAATTAAAGGATTTGGGAAAAATAAAAAAATATCTCGGTGTAGAGATACAGAAAAATGAAAAAGATGGTTATATTCTCAGTTAAAGGAGAAAAATCGAGCAGTTATTGGAGAAATATAATATGAAAGATTGCAATACTGCTCCCACACCCATGAGTACGGATTTTATAATAGTTTAAGTGCGGATAAAGGTGAAACTTGTGATCAAGAGATATATCACTCAGCAATAGGGAGTTTGTTATATCTATCACAGTAGTCCAGACTAGACATAGCTTGCGCAGTAAGCATTTTGAGTTGTTTTACTGCTGCACCTACAAAGTTACATTGGATGGCTGTAAAAAGGGTTCTCACGTATTTAAAGGGAACCATAAATTTGGGTCTTCAAATACAGATTACTGAGGAATTGAAATTAAAGTGTTATGTCGATAGTGACTATGCAAATGACATAAACACAAGGAAACCAAATTCTGGGATTATAATATTGTTTGGAGGGACTCTGATTGGATGGAAGTCCAGAAAACAAACAACTGTTGCTATTTCAACAGCGGAAGCAGTGTTTATTGCTTTATCTGAATTGTGTTCTGAAGTAACATGGTATGTACAGTTGTTGCAAGATTTAAATAATTAATGTAAAAGAATCTGTAAAGGTATTTGAAGACAATGCTGCCTGTATAAAAATGGCAACTGGTGACAGGATGAAGAACAGAAGTAAACATTAAGTATTGTAATGTCAGGGAAGCTGTAAAAGGAAAATTGATTAGTTTACATCATTGTTCTTCTGAGGATAATTGGGCAGACATGATGCCTAAACCATTGGGTGGTTTTCACTATGGAGAATGTATTAAGTCAATAGGTCTGATGTCTCTTCCTGTCATGAAGGGAGGAGTGTTGGAATATTCATGAGCAGGAAGAGTCATGTGGTAACTCAGTCAGCCAATGTGAAGAAAGTGCTACTGAGTCTGTGCAAAAAGGTATTGAGTTAGAAGCTGAATTTTCAGTCTCAGGTTTGTCTCTGTATCTCTCTGTAAGAAGTCTTCATTGAGCTATGTTGCTGTAAAGAAGCATGTATGGTATTGTAAATATTTTGATATAAAGAAGTTATTTTGAATCAGCTAAATGCAGTCAGCTGTGAGAGCTTCTGATTTATTTTTTCACCAACAGAGAAATTAAAATTCTCTAACAGGACATTAAGTAGGATTTGTGGTCAGAAGTAAATTGATGAGCTATCTTCCTCTCCATCCCCTTTTGCAAAGGGGGCAGCATAGATGCAACTAATCCCCCCCAATCTTGGGGTACACCCTGGACTGAAAATGCAGGTTGCAATGCTGCTCATAGGCCAGCTTTGATGCTGCACAAGACCCCCAACTGATGAGCAGACTGGCTTCTGCAATTCTCAGCAACAGCCACATCCGCTGGGCGATTCTGGGAATGTAAGCCAGCCTTCCCTGCTCCTCCCCCCCCCCTCACACACACTCCAGGAAAGAAACCCACCGATCTTTCCTTCCAGCCAACCTGAAGATTCCCAATCCCATTTCCCAGCGAGGTTGCGAAAGAAAATTTCAAGCTTTAGCATTGTCTCCCTTTTGAGACTCCATGCTCTCCTGCAAATTCATCCCAGGGCTAGTTATTCGAGTGGGGTGGGGACAGATAACAGGATCACCCATGCAAGGAACTGGGAGGTGGGGAGGGGTCCATCCAGCTTTGCCTCAATGCTCATTCCAATCTCCCCCTCCCCATCTTCTGCCTCAGGGATTCAGAGCATGCTCTGCAGGAGTGTTTCTCAACTTTAACCACTTTAAGTTGGGTGGGCTCCCACTCCCAGAATTCAGCTTGGCTGGCTGGGGAATTCTGGGAGTTGAAGTCCACACATCTTCAAGGTTGAGAATCATTGCTCTGCTGGTGGCTAAACCTTTTTGACTTCTAGCAAACAATGCTGGTTTTTATCCAAGGATGTTATAGCCACTCGGAACACCTGGAGGAACACTGCTTTGCTGCCCAATGCCATTTACGGTCCTAAAAAGTGTACAACGACCACAAGAACATGAATCCCTCCTCCAGAACAGGGCTAAAACCGCTCATAATACTGGGAGAGGAGAGGGACGTCTGGCAGAGATGCCAAGGTGACTTTTGTGGGCAGTAAGATAATGTTCCTCTTCAGCAATGGGTTCCAGGAATAAGGATAGGCATAAAAGAGGATAAAGGCCACAAATTCCCCCTGGAAAAAGGGGCCCTGCGTGTCTCATCCTGGGATAACCATCCGGCTTGTGAAAAAAACACGCCCTGTTAAAGGATGACAAGAGTCCGGGGTCAGCTATCCCCACTTCCCGGATTATATTCCGGCTAAGGTAAAAAAAGTGAGCAATTTTTTCCCGCAGCACCACAGAAGATTACAGCCTTAAAACATTGTATTACACTTTCTTCCAGGGGACAATCTCTCACACACATATATCTGCATATATATGTATATATATATATATATATATGCATATATATATGTATATATATATATATATATATGTATACGCAACTTGGCTTTGTGCAGAGTGGGAAGATTTGAACTCAGTCCCCCGCGGGCAGCGCTTGGGTGCCTCCACCCAGAGCATGTTGCTGCACTCGGCAGGGCCGTTCGGAGGCGGAGGGTGTCATTCATGCCTGCGCTTGGAAGGTGGCACCAGGTGGGAAGGGAGTTCAGCTGGCAGCTCATGCCCTTCCAGCTTGACTTTGATGAGATGGTTGGCCAAGGCGAACTCCTCGTCGTCCAGCAGGCCGTCCTTGTCCACGTCGGCCAGCTTCCAGATCTTGCCCAGGACGGTGTTGGGCAGCTTGGACTTGACCATCTCCTTCTTGGCGCTGGCACCCGTGATCTTGCCATTGACGGGCGAGAGGGTGTAGAAGATCTCGTCGTAAGTGGGCTTGTCCTTGCTGACCACCCACTCCACGTCATCAATGCCCTCGCCGGCGCCCTCGCCGTAGCCATGGCCGAAGGGCCCGTTCATGGTGCCCTCAAAAGCCCCGCCCTTCACCACCTGGGAGGGCATCTGTGACTCCTCCTGGCGCACCATCACCATCAGCCGGGCAATGTCGTTGGCCAGCATGTCGTCCACCGCATCCAACAGCTTCTGCTTCAGGGGCTGGAATTTGTTGAAGTCCTGGGTCAGGAGCTGTTCCTGAGGACACACAACCACACTGAATTGTGATTTGGGGCAAGAGACAGCAGCGGGGTCTGTGGACAGCTGGAGAGGTCAACTCCAGGGGTATGGACCACCAAATACCTCAAGGAGAAGGCTGGGGCCATAACTACTGTTCACAAGAACTTGGTGGGAAGCAATGTACAATCTGAAAAAAGTGACTTATGACCGTTTTTGCCCCTTACGACCATTGCAGTACCCCTTTGGTGATGCAATCAAAATTTGGACACTTGGCAACTGACTCATATTTATAACTTTGCAGTGTCTCCTGGGGTCCCGTGATCCCCTTTTGCGACCTTCTGGCAAGCAAAATCAATGGGGAAGCCAGAGTCACTTAACAACTGTGTTACTAATTTAACAACTGCAATGATTCGCTTAACAACTGGGACAAGGAAGGTCATACAATGGGACAAAACTCACTTAACAACTGACTTAGCAACAAAAATTCTGGCCTCAATTGTGGTCGTAAGTTGAGGACCACCTGTATGGAGATAACAAGGCCATGTGCGATCCCAGATCCTTTCCCACCCCTGGGACACCCACTTCCCAAAGTCTGTCCCTCCCCCCCCACCCTCGGGGTCTGATCCAGGATTCTACCTGCATCTTTCGGAGGTTGGGAAAATCACCAGGTGAGATCTGATGCTCTCGCTCGATCTTGAGGTAGATCTCACCCAGGTTGTTCAAGAGCTCCTTCTTCTTACTCTCCTTGCCAAAGACGTTGGGCATCTCCTTCTTCAAAGCGCTGATAACGTAGGCATGGACCTGCCGGGGGTCAGAAGGAAGACGGTTGAGAGGGGGCCTCTTTCCCTAGTCAACACTGGACCGGCTGAGACGTTAGTGGGAAATGTCAGAGCCTTAGAATTGAGGTACCCTTGACCGATGGCCATTTGTTTAGCAACTGTTCAAAGTTATGACGACATTGAAAAAAGTGACTCATGACTTGCTTTCACCCTTAGGCCCATCACTCCATTCTCATGGTCCCGTGACCAAAATGTGGATGGGTGCTTGCAACTAGGATGTATTTATAACAGCTGCAGCATCCCAGGGTCGTGTGATCGCCACTTGTGATCTTCCCCGCCAGCTTCCAACAAGGAAAGCCAATGGAGGGAAGCCAGAATACAGACTAACAGAGTTGGAAGGGATTCTTGTAGGATCAGAGGGCTGGAAGAGGTCTTCTAGCAGGAGACCCAATGCTATTCTGGACAAGTGGCTGTCCAATCTTTTTGTAAAAACCTCCAGTGATGGAGCCCCCACAACTTCTAAAAGCATAATGTTCCCCTGGTTAATTGTTCTCACTGTCAGGAAATTCCTCCTTAGTTCTAGGTTGTTTCTCTGCTTGATTAGTTTCCATCTGTTGCTTCTTGCCCTGCCTTCTTTCTGCTGCTTTGGAGAATAAGCTGATCCTCTCTTCTCTGTGAGAATCCCTCAAATACTGGAACGTTGCTATCATGTCACCCCTGGTCCTTTTCTTCGTTAGACTAGCCAGTGTTTCTCAACCTTGACAATTTTAAGGCATGTGGACTTCAACTCCCAGAATTCCACTCCAATTCTGGGAGTTGAAGTCCACATGCCTTAAAATTGTCAAGGTTGAGAAACGCTGGACTAGACACACCCAGTTCCTGCAACCGTTCTCCTATTTTTAGCCTCCAGACTCCTAATCATGCTTGTTGCTCTTCTCTGTACCCTTTCCAGAGTCTGAACACCTTCTTTATATTGTGGTGACCAAAATTGGATGCAATATTCCAAGTGTGGTCTGACCAAGGCATTATAAAGTGGTATTAACACTTCACGTGGTCTTGATTCTACCTTCTGTTAACGCAACTTTGGATTGCATTGGTTTTTTGGGGCAGCTGCCGCACACAGCTGGCTCCTATTTAAGGGATTGTCCACTAGGACTCCAAGGTTACTACTGTTGAGCCAAGATTCTGTACCTGTGCATTTAGTTTTTCTTGCCTAAGTGTAGGACCTAACTTTTCTCACCAATGAATTTTTTGAGATTAGGCCCACTGTTCAGACTGGACTGGATCCAGTGCTGTTATAAAAATAAATCTAAAGAAAATAAACAGAAGAAGGGGGCGGCCCTTCAAAACTGCCAATGCAATTCTGTTGACAGATGTGTCCTCAATTATCTCTGTGGCTCTCAGGGGGTTAGAAAGTTTGTACAAAATCTTGGGATGCGCAGAAAATGAACAAACTTACGTTAGAATGAAAAGACAAGGAGGCGACAGAATTTTATGAAATTTGGAATAAATGTTATAATTGGCTAGAACAGAGAAAGAAAAAGATATAATTATTGATGTAAACAAAATGTAAAGAAGATGGAAAGAACGGTTAAAGTGTATAGCACTATTCTGTTAAAAGAAAAGATTGATGTTTATGTATTTTAAGTTTGTTTTGGTGTATGGTGAAAATAATAATAATAATAATAATAATAATAATAATAATAATAATAATAATAATAATAATAATAATACTAATAAGAAAAAGGAAGTTTGAAAGGGTCAAAGCAGCCCTAAAAACAATTCAGATCCAAATTGGCTTAAGCCTCTAAGCCAGCGTTTCTCTAGCAACCTGAAGAGGTCTGGACTTCAGCTGAAGTTCAGATCTTTTCCAGTTGCTACTATTGAGAAACATTATTTAAGCCAAAACTTGAAGAAAGGTACAAGTCAAATCTGATTCTTAGTGACTTGGTGGACACAATCCATATAGTTTTCTTACCAGTGACAGAAAAAAATGCCTTGCTACCACCTTCTTCTGGATGCTTTTTCAGCTTTTAACTCTAATCCACAGTTCTGGGATCTCCTAGTGGTGTGCCATCCAAGGAATATAAATCCAGTCCTGCTTAGCTGTATGGGTAACTTTCAACTTATGAAAACCGGCACTAGAAACCTCCGTTGCTAACTGATGCAGTCATTAAGTCAGTTGCGGCCTGTTTAATGACCATGACCTTTCTTGCCATGGTCATTAAACGAACCACCATGGTCATTAAGTGAATCACATGGCTATTAAGCAACTGGCTTTACCCACCTTGTTGGAAGCCCCAGGGAAAGTCACAAATGGGGATCATGGACTCTGCAACTGTGGTAAATACAGGCGGTGAATTCACAAATGCTCCAATTTTGATAATGTGACTGTAAGAATGCTGTGATGGTCATAAGCGCGAGGACTGGTCATAAGTATTTTTTTTCATTATTTTCATTAAAAGTTTGCCATTATAACTTCCAACAGTCACTAAACAAAAATGATTGTAAGTGAAGGACTAGCTGTATTGCCTTGTTTTTTTTCATCCCTGTTGTAACTTCAAATGGAAACCAGATTGCAACGCCTTGGTCTCTTCAGCCTTGAAAGACGGCGTTTAAGGGGTGACTTGATCGAAGTGTATAAAATCATGCATGGGATAGAAAAGGTGGATAGAGAAAAATTCTTTTCTCTATCACACAATACCAGGACAAGGGGGCACTCCCTAAAGCTCATAGCTACGAAAGTGAGGACAAATAAAGGGAAATATTTCTTCACCCAGAGGGTCGTTGATTTATGGAATTCACTTCCAGAAGAGGTCGTGACAGCTGTCAGCCTTGATAGCTTCAAGGCAGGGTCAGACAGATTCATGGATGCCAAGTGTATCGGTGGTTATTAAAACGGATGTCCATGTGCCGCCTCTATGTTGGCTGAGGCAGGCAGGATTCCCTTGAGTACCATTTGTTGGGGGTCAAGGGAAAGGGAGGGTTTTGCCTTCTCTTCCTGCTCAAGATCCCCATGTACAATTGGTGGGCCACTGTGTGACACAGAATGCTGGACTCGATGGGCTTTGGCCTGATTCAGCAGGGCTCTTCTTATGTTCTTATATAAAGGACAGTCATAACTTGAGGACTATGTATTAATTGAAACAAGTGATTTACCTATTGCGGTATGGCAGTGTTTGCTAACCTCAGCTGGGGAATTCTGGGAGTTGAAGTCCACACTTCTTAAAGTTAGCAAAACCTGGGCATGTGAAAATCAACAATGCCCCCTTGCAAAGCACAAAGGAAGCTTTATGGAACTTGACCAGAATCTGCCCCTTTGCACCAGGAACTCAGATGGGAAATTTTTCTGGAAATTTTCCTAATTACCTAAAAACCAAAACAAAGATCAGATTTTGCCGAGTGCTACTTTCAATTGACCACATTTCTATAAAAAGCACACACTGTTCTTTGTTTTTCTACTCTGCAGAACTCCTGCAGAAAAGGGGTTTCCTTTCTTGAGACATCAGGCTAAATTTTGGGAAAAAACAGAAAAAAAGGAGGAAGCATTCCCTCTGTGGGCTGTGTGTTACAAAGGTTAACTGGGATTTCACTTGTGATTTTGTATTGCCTTTTAGTACAACAACTGCAGGTGTGAACAGTGCTGCAAAAAACAAGGACCAATTTGAGGTTTAATTTCCATTTCAGATTTTAAATCCTAATTTAAGGGAATTCCAACCACATTCCACTCACCCAGGTGCATGGTCCATTTTCCCATAATGTGGTCATTAAAGCGGGTCCCCCCTCCCCCCTATTAAAGGACCATCTGTTGGAAAGTTTGTGAGTTTCAACAAAGGGAGCTTTTAAGAGAGTTGTACCCTAGAAAGCTTCTACTGCCACTGTTTATGCGTTCACACAAAAACAGCACATTTCTAAAAATAGGATGCTTTTGGTGGGAAATTTTCTAAGCCATCCCTACAGTCTCAGCTTTTTGGAATCAATACCCCAAAAGGCCAGATTTTTCTATGAACAGAGCCAGTACCAGACATGCAGTAAAAGAATAAATAAAAGTGATCGTCACACATATCTAATTTTTAAATTTCAAAACTTTTGAACCTGGAAAAAAATAGACAGTCTGCGGTAATTGTCGTACATCAGTCTTAAAGTTGCCAAGCGTGGAGACCCCTTGGTTTAGGGAATTGGCGAGGGTCCCACCTGTGTATGGGGAAGGACAGGCAGAGCCTGGGGGCGATGTCAAGAGAGGAATCAGCCTGGAGTTGTTACATTCTCACAAATGGTCTAAGTTCAACTCTTCTGGAATTCTGTTAACTCTTATCTGCCAACCTGGCGCGACGGCCCGCATCGCAAAGGGGAAGAAAAATGGCCGACCCCCCCCCAAAAATGGCCGACCAAAACAAAAAAATATGGCCGACCAAAAAAAACAAAATGGTGGACTGCGGCATTTGGCGACCCCCGTGAAATGGTCGTTCGACCCCAAATGGAGTCACGACCCACAGGTTGAGAACCGCTGAACTAGATCATTTTGTATAGGCATGAACAATAAAATCAGCTTAACTGGAACTTAACTTAGAGAGGGCTGTAAAGCACTACGAGGGGGTCTACAGGTACTCCTCGACTTACGACCACAATGGAGCCCCATTTTTTTTTTGCTGCTGAGGTATTTGTTAAGTGCGTTTTGTCCCATTTTACGACCTTCCTTGCCACAAGAGGATCATTGAAGTTGATAAGTTAGTAACATTTCTGGCTTCCCCATTGAGTTTGCTTGTCAGAAGGTCGCAAATGGGGACCATGTGATCCCAGGGCACTGCAGGTGTCACAAATACGAGTCAGATCCCAAGCAACTGAAATTTGATCACGTGACCATAGGGATGCTGAAACAGTTGTAAGTGTGAAAAATGGTCATAAGTCACTTTTTTCAGTGCTGTTGTAACTCTGAACGGTCACTAAGTGTATGGTTATAACTCGAGGACTACCTGTATATGTCTTAAGTGCTATTGCTAGGTGCTAATAATGTGCAGTCCTGATTCTTTGTGCCTGACAGACCATTCCATACTAGCCAGACTCCAAAGATGCCCCAAGGCTACAGGTCCCCCACTGCCACTGCGATCTCCTTCATCCCCAACCGTCCCCCAAACACAGACAGCGCTTCTGACCTTGGCCAGCCGGGCCCTCTTGATAAGGTCGTTCAGCTTCCGGAGAGCCGCATTGCGGGGCAGCGACTGGATGTCCTTGAAGAGGTCTTGTTCCTCCGCCTCAAAGAGTTTACGGTTGTCCGGGATGAGCAGCGGGTGCGACCAGAAGGATCCGATGTAGACGCGCACCACTTCCGGGGTATTGATGATCTTGCCCAGCGACCACATCAGCGCCCCATAGACCCGCATCAGCTGCTGTGTCTCGATCTGGTCCGCTTTGTTCAGCACCACCCGAATCTTGTCCTCGTGGTTCTTGAGACCTTTAATCACCTCTGAAAACTCATCCGAGATATCCAGCTTGTGGGCGTCGAAGAGCAGGATGATGCGGTCCACCCGCTCGGCAAACCACTCCAGCACGGCGGCAAAGTCGTAACCTGCAGCGAAACAGAGACCGGAGAAGGCAGAGGTCAGTGGCTGGGGGTGCCTGGCCAGCCCCATTGGGAAAGTCCAGCTCGTTCAGTGGAGTTGAATTCGTATGGCCAAGTCCTTCAGATTTTGGGGGACCAAAGCTTGCAAGATTGGCACGCAACTGGGGATGGGGTTGAGTCTCCTGCCAGGCTTTTCCAAAGGTGCTTTCTTCAGGAAGCAACTGGACTTCTTTTGAGGACGTTTTGTTTTCCAGTTGCCTCCTGAAAACGCACCTTTGGGACAACCGTATCTGGATGACCGAGAACCTCCGTAGACATCCTGCCAGGCTGAGCTTTGCAAATTCAAACTTTCTCCTCTCTCTCATGTACCATAGAGCAGGGCTTTTCAGCCAGTGGTAGGAGTACCACCTGTGGCACATGGGCACCTGGCCGGTGGGACGCGACCATCCTACAAAAGTGGTAGTCGGGGAGGGGAAGGAGCTGAGCCGGTGGCAGCACCACACAGGCCTGAGTGAGAGACGGCAAGATCGGCGCTTCTTTGGACTGGAAAAAATGGATAGATTATATACAAAGGAAATATCAATTTAAGAAATCGTATTTAGTATATAGTTAAATATTTATATGTTGGATTGAAAAATGTAGTTAAATTTTTAATAGGATTTATATAATATTTTGGGGTAGTTTAGTGGGTTTTCTTGTGTTGTTTTTTACCCTGTATTCACTTTGGGAAGTCGGGGGTGGGGGGGTGGGGGTGGAGGGGTTTCTATAATCTTCTCAACTGTAACATGATATTTGATAAAGGATGGGTTGCTCTGCGGCACCTTGTACCACATCTGGAGGGGAAGAGATTGAGGAGCGAAGGTTGAGGGAAGTAGGGAGGTGGCATGAGGGGGAGGAGAGAGTGGGGGTAGAGATGGTTGGTGGATAGAGGTAGAGGTAGGGAGAAAGGAGGAGGGGGATGTGGTTGGGGGGTGCCGCAGAGCAATACCTATAGTTAACTATTTTACTTAAGTTTTTATGTTTTGTTCTTGTGATTGAAAAAGTTGTAAATGTTTTTATTCAGTTGAGTTGTTTTAATGTGATTTTTTTTTATCTTTTGTTATTTATAATTATAAAAATTAATAAAATTTTATATATATAAAAAAAAAAGATCGGCGCTTCTTCAAGGCTGTCAGGGCTCAGTGGAAGTGCCAGGATCAGCGCCAGGCTCCAGCTGGAGCTCAGTGCTGATCCTGGCGCTTCCGCTGAGCCCAGAAAAAGCACCAATCAGCTGGAATGTTGCAGCCCCTCCAGGGTCTTCTGATTTACATTCAGAGGCTTGGCAACCGATTCCTATTTATGATGGTCACAGTGTCCCAGGGTCATGGGAAGTGACCAAAACCTGCTGCAACCACCCAGCAGACGGGGGGGGGGGAATAAAAACCAAACACCCCCCACCCCGCCCCCGCTGCCAATCCTTAACAAAAATGCTCACAACAATGAAAACCTCGGACAGGAAGAGCGCTGCCGGGCAGGCAGGCAGGTGTCTTGCTCGGCTGTAGCTTGGGGGGCACTTTTTTCAGTGCCATTGTAACTTTGAACAGTCACTAAGCAAACTGTTGTAAGTCGAGGACTACCTGTACTTTATCACTTTTTTCCTTTTTGGGGGGGTCATCAAGTTTTTAACACCTTGCTAGGCGACTGGTGGTCCTTGGATATTGCCATATCCTAAAAGCGGTACAATCGGTGAAAAGGTTGAAAAGCCCTGCCATAGAGCCTTAGTGAGACCACACTTGGAATAACTGCATCCAGCTCTGGTTACCACAATATAAAAAATGGAAAGGACGCAGAGCAGGGCAACAATGATGATTGGAAGGGAGGGGCTGGAGGTTAAAACATATGAAGTATGATCGCTGGAATCCGGTACATCTAGTGTAGTGAAAAGAAGGACTGGGGGAACAGAAGTAGCCTTCCAATGTTTGAGGGGCTGCCCCAAAGAAGAGGGAGTCAACTTGTTCTCCAAAGCACAGAAGGCAGGACAAGAATGTCAAGAATGTCATTTCAGTGAAGCAGTGGAAGTGATGTGCCGATGTCTGGAGGCTGTTAGGGTTTGGATGGGTGCCAACAGGCTCAAGCTCAACCCCGACAAGACGGAGTGGCTATGGGTTCTGCCTCCCAAAGATATTTCAATCTATCTGTCCATTAGCCTGGGGGGGGGAGCTTTTGACCCCCTCGGAGAAGGTCCGCAACTTGGGTGTCCTCCTCGATCCACAGCTAAATTTGGAACATCATCTTTCGGCTGTGGCGAGGAGGACATTTGCCCAGGTTCGCCTGGTGCACCAGTTGCGGCCCTATTTGGACCGGGAGTCTCTTCTCACAGTCACTCATGCTCTTATCACCTCGAGGTTCGATTACTGAAATGCTCTCTACATGGGGCTACCTTTGAAAAATGTTCGGAGACTTCAGGTAATGCAGAATGCAGCCGCGCGAGCAGTGTTGGGCCTGCCTAGAAATGCCCACATTTCGGCATCACTCCGCGAGCTGCATTGGCTGCCAATTGGTCTCCGAACCCAATTCAAAGTGTTGGTTATGACCTATAAAGCCCTACATGGCATCGGACCAGGTTACCTACGGGACCGTCTGCTGCCCCATGAATCCCAGCGGCCGGTTAGGGCCCACAGAGTCGGCCTTCTCCAGGTCCCGTCAGCCAGACAGTGTCGCCTGGCGGGGCCTAGGGGAAGAGCCTTCTCTGTTGCGGCCCCGGCCCTCTGGAACCAACTTCCCCCGGAGATCCGTGTCGCCCCCACCCTCTCCGCCTTTCGTAAATTGCTTAAAACACACTTTTGCCGGCAGGCCTGGGACAGCTAACATCTTGGCCCTAGCCAGTGTATGTTCATGGAATGATTGGTTTCTTTTTTTTTCTTTTCTTTTTTTTTAGCTTAAGGGTTTTTTATATGTATATAATGTCATTTCTATCATGCTGTGAGCCGCCCTGAGTTCTCCGGAATAGGGCGGCATAGAAATTAAATAAATTAATAATAATAATAATAATAATAATAATAATAATAATAATAATAAAAATAAATTAATAACAAGAAACAACGGATGGAAACTGACCAAGGAGAGAAGCACCTGGATGGTAGAATCAGAAGCAGGCCATGGGTATCCCCAGAGAAGTCTGTTGTAGCTCTGAAGGGTTGATAAGAACTCGATTGTAAGTCAAAGACTATCTGTATGCAATAATGTGTCCTTGAAGAGGATTCTATCATCCCAGCAGGGATTCATGCAGAGTCCAAATCTCTGTTTCTTTCTGAACCATAAGGACTAGAACCTTATTTTTTTCATAAATGTTTACTGAACACTTTACAAAAACATAAACAGAGGAAAAACAAAGCAAATGTTTTACAAAAAATGAAGGAAAGAAAGAAGGAAGGAAGGAAGGAAGGAAGGAAGGAAGGAAGGAAGGAAGGAAGGAAGGAAGGAAGGAAGGAAGGAAGGAAGGAAGGAAGGAAAAGAGACAGAGAGGGAGGGAGGGAAGGAAGGAAGGTTCAGTTTTCCTTTGTAGTAAATCTAAGTACAATTACAAAAATATCTCTTCCTCTAGGATTACAAATGCTCACTGTTTTCTCCATTTTTTTTTCCTAATCACAAACAATAAGTGCCTTTTTTTCCATTTTATGTAAAAATGTCTATTACGGGGTTTCCACTCAGCCACAAACACAGATATTGTTTTCCCTTTAAGTAAAGAAGCTTAATTTAGTCATCTCTTGCAAATTTAACAAACTCGGGAATCTCATCCATTCTACCATCCAGATTCGTACCGAATCCAAATCTCTCCCCTTTCTTCTGAATCCTGAGGATTAGAACCTTATTTTCCTCTGGAGGGAAGCATTACTACTCTGCCAAAACAGAGAGCTTACTAGATGCCAGGCCAGAGAGGAAGAAGGACAGTTCCCTTGTCTCAAATCCAGGAAGACAAAAAGGCAGAAAAATATCTAACGTTGCACAAGCCAACTTCCTTGGAACAGAGCGGGAGAGTTACTCCGCGCTGAAATCACCTCTGGCTATCAGACCTATTTGCAAATTATGGAAATATGCGCCTGGGAGAGAGATGCACGGAGACTTTCTTGAGAAGGGAAAACATTCTACGCATGCACTTATGGCGCCCCTCCCAAATGTCTCTGCAACAGGAAAACTCCAAAGTTTTCCCCGGCATTGTCAGATGTTAGTCATTTGGAAGAAAGGAAAAAACACTCAGGGTGGAGGGTTCCACGTCGGTCACGTGGGCGCCAAGAATGTGGAGCCGGTCAGCCGGGCACACAAAGATTTGCTTAGTCCTCGACTTATGACCACAATGGAGCCCAACATTTCTGTCGTTAAGTGAGACATTTGCCGTGTCTCCTGGGGTCACGGGATCCCCTTCGGCGAACCTCTGATGAGCAAAGTCAATGGGGAAGCTGGATTCACTTAACCGCGTGACTAACTTAACAATGGCCATGATTCACAACTACTGTGGCAAGAAAGGCCGTAAAATGGGGCAAGACTCACTTAATAACTGTCTTGCTTAGCAACAAAAAATTTGGGTTCAACTGTGGCCATCAGTTGAGGACTACCTGTATGAATGTCTGAAACACCATTCCAGGAATCAAATGCAGTTCCAGAATTTTCAGTTTTCAGACCACAACAACCGCACAAATATCAAGAACGGTCAATTCAGATTAAGAACAGCTCTATTAAAGAAAAAAGAAAAAAAAATTGTGTCAAGAGGTTTGGACAGAAAAGCAGTCAACGGATATCAGGGACACAGAGCAATTTTTAAAATGAATCCACAACATTAGAATAGAATAGAGCTGGAAGGGAACTTGTCCTGCTCAAGCAGGAGAACCTACACCAGGGGTAGGCAACCTTGGCTCTTTTATGACTCGTGGACTTCAACTCCCAGAATTCCTGAGCCAGCCAGGCTCAGGAATTCTGGGAGTTGAAGTCCACGAGTCATAAAAGAGCCAAGGTTGCCTACCCCTGCCCTATACTGTCTCAGACAAGTATATTAGCCTCTTCTTAAAAATCTCCAGTGATGGAGCACCCACAATTTCTGGTGGCAAGCTGTTCCCCTGGTTAATTGTCCTCACTGTCAGGAAGTTTCTCCTTAATTCCAGGTTGCTTCTCTCTTGGGTCAGTTTCCATCCGTTGCTTCTTGTCCTGCCTTCAGGGGCTTTGGAGAATAGTTGGACCCCCCCTTCTTTGGGGCAGCCTCTCAAATTGCTATCATGTCTCCCCTATTTCTTTTTTTCTTCAGACCGGCCAAACCCAAGTCCCGTAGCCATTCTTAGTATGTTTTAGTCTCCAGGCCTTGGATCATCTTAGTTGCTCTTCTCTGAATTTTTTCCAAACTCTCAACATCTTTTTTGTGATATGGTGACTAAAATTGTGATATGATGACCAAAATGCTTAAGGACATTAAAAAAAAAAAAGATTTGCTATCTCTCAGGGCCAGAAAATTGCATCAGCATTTTGCTGGCCCTGGTGGGGTGAGTGGCCCACAGTTTCCCATTGGTTTTTCTGATCTCAGCAGTCTTAGAACAGTTCACTATATTCCTGTTGCAGCTTCCTGCAGGGGAAACCCAAAACTTTGTGCCTGTGTGTTGCTAAACCTGTCACAATGCTGCTGATGCATTCCCCAACTCAAATCTAAGTTACTTGCATTTTCTCTTTTTATACTTCCACCAAAATCCCCTTTAATGCCCTTCTGAGACACTCCAGTGCTGTGTTTAAAGTGTTTCTAGTGCAATTTAAAAAGGTCTAGGACTGCTATCATGTCACTTGTAACCCTTCTTTAACTAAAACAGGGGTCTCCAAAGTTGGACATTTTAAGACTTGTGGACTTCAACTCCCAGAATTCCCCAGCCAACATGACTAGCTGGGAAATACTGGGAGCTGAAGTCCACGAGTTTTAAAAGTTGCCACATTTGAAGACCCCTGCAGGAACTGGGTATGGGTAGCCCAGGGGTCTTCACATGTGGCAACTTTTAAGACTCAGCATCCTATCAGCTCAATCTCTTCTGTGCTTTGACTCTTTAGAGTCAAATAAATCACTGCTTTTCAAAAATGAGTGTTTCAGAACAGACTTTTGCCTCCCACAGCAGGTATGGTTTGTTGGGAAAATTCAAAACATTTAAAAGCAAGTTACAGGTAGTCCTTGACTTACCACAGTTTGTTTAGTGACCGTCCAAAGTTACAACGGCATTGGAAAAAAGCAACTTATGACTGATTTTGTTAAATTTCATTTAACAAATTTTGGGTTCAATTGTGGTCATAAGTTGAGGACTACCTGTATTATAGAAACCAACTTACTGGGCTGAAATCAGAAGACCGTATTTACTTGCAAGGGTTTCAACCCACTCAATGGCACTGCATTTTTGTAGAACACTCTAACCACCCTCCCTACGTTGCAAAGTGAGCAGAAATAACATGCTGCATTTTCCCAATCTGCAGATTTATGCTCATGCTTACTTCTCAGTATTTATAATTGCAAAGAAAAAAAAATCAAGGGAAAGAAAAACACAAATGTCTCAACTTTAGCAGGCTAGATTTACACTTGCATAAATATACTGATTTTTTTTTAACAGAAGAACGCCCCAAGCTTAGATTTTACCCACCCCAGGCACTTAAAACCATTCATCTACGCCAAGTCCAAGTTATGGAACAATTACACTCTTAAAAAGCCAAACATTTTCCTGTGGAAAACTGTAGTAGCAGCAGAAAAAAAATGTTCTCCTTGGAAGACAAATCCATTGCATGTCAGTGTCCCATCCAGTAACGGAACTGGTCTCGGCATCTGGTAGCCAAAACTCATTGGGTTATGAACCCGTGATGAATAAATCTAATCTGCTGTGGCCCAGTTCACACACTGCAATAACAATGCAAAATAAAAACCTCTTTTTTAATGTTTTAATTAATTGAGTTTTATAGTTTTAAGTGATTTTACAGATGATCCTCAACTTACAGCCATTCCTTTAGTGACTGTTTGAAGTTACAGCAGCACTGAAAAAAGTGACGTATGACCATTTTCCTATATAATTATTTTAAGCTATGTAAATATTTCAGATAAAATAAATAAGCTTTAATAGGGTCCAGCTTGGCTTGGGCTAAGCATTTATGCAATGAAACAGTGAATAGAAATAGAATAGCTGGAAGGGACCTTGAGGTCTTCTAGTCCAGCCCCTGCTCAAGGAGAACCGCCCTATACCATCTCAGACAGGTGAAATGTCTAGTCTCACATTTTTCTCAAGCTGCAGTGAAGAACACACTGCAGATCACTCAAATGCATCACACCCAAGTCGGTCTTTTTCAAAGACAGGAAAAACACGTACAGGGGCTCAGCTGCACTCTGCAGTTGTTTAAACTGCTTCAACACTGAGCATGCACAATCTGTCTTCAGTAACCGTAAGGTTAGGCCACTGTTGCCCAATCTTGTCAAGTTTAAGATGGGTGGATTTCAACACACACACACACACACACACACACACACACACAAACAAACACACACACACACACACACACACACACACACCAGAATTCCCCAGCCAATATGCTTTAAGAAGGGTGGGACTTAAAACTCCCAGAATTCTGGGAATTGAACTTCACGCATCTTAAACTTGCTAAGGTCAGGCAACACTGGGTGAAAATTTTATTTTTTTTAGAAAAGTGGGACGTGCAATTCTCAAAAGCAGCATTTTTCTGGCCAGGGTTTTTATCACCCAGCATGAATTCAGAGATGCTCAAACACTGTTCCTTTCATCTCCGGGGGGGGGGGGAGGGCTGGGGATGATGGGAGCAACCCTAAGCACATGCAGACAATGCCAGACACAGCAAAGGTCTTCCAAACTCTCCCTTCTCTTCTCTCCCCAAGTTTAAAATTTTAATATGCACTTTTTAAACCTACCCAGCAGCCCTGTTGCTTTGCCGAAGCGCAAACCCTGCCAGTTTATGGACCCAGACCAACCGCAACTGAGTGTGACACAGGCACACCTGGAGACACACACCGAGTCCGTAAGCCATAGTCCAGCAGGGATGTGCAAAATGACACTTCTGGCACGGGTGCAAAGTTAGAACAAAACGTTTCCAGGAAGAACGGACCCTCATCTGCCCTCTGCCTGGAGAAAAAAACCCACACCAGAGTTTCCATCTCCGCCTTCCCTTATTTGGCACGGGTGTCCCGAGAATGTCTGAAGGCAGCTCCCAAAGGGATCGAGTCACTCTGCCCAGGAAAACCCACTCACGGACACAGGGGAGGTGGGACTGACTTACTCAGCCCAGGAGAGCAGAGAGGCGCATGCCTAATCGTGGGGCCCAAAACCAGAAAAATTCCTGCACTGGATTTCACGGGGGAGGGGGGGGCACACCCGCCCAGGGTCAAGCTGGGCCTTATCACCGATTGCAGCGTTTCCTGCCCGCAGTGGCCAGTCAAGCCGGGGATTTTGACTCAGCTAGGAAAGTTTCCATCCTGCGTTCCTGCAGAGAGAAATGCACCACTCGGAGTCCCAAAGGTGGCAGGGGGCACAGATGGAGAACTTGGAAAGGCTCCCCCCAGAGTGAGGAGGGGGCCCGCCGAGATCTGTCAAGGAAGGAAAGACGGGAAGGGGAAAAGCATTTGAGAAGGGGCAGCTGTTTTCACCCGACTGAGTCCTTGGCCGGTGCTGTATTAGACCCACCAACCTGCATGGGAAGCCATGTTTTCCCCCAAGGCATGGAACACAAAACAACAAGGGATGGAAGGGACCTTTGAGGCTTTCTAGTCCAGCCCTCTGCTCAAGCCTGGATCAGTGGAATGGCTTGCCTCCAATACTGGAGGCTGTTAGGAAGAGACTGGGCAGCCATTTGTCCAAAATGGTACAGGGTCTCCTGCTTGAGCAGGGGGTTGGGCTAGATGACCTCCATGGTACCTTCCAACTCTGTTATTCTGCTTCCAGAATGCAATTTCTTCCTGGGATGGGCTCTGGACAATGGGAAGGGAGAGGTAGGAAACAAAAGCCCCTTACCCCTTATGGACTTTGGGGGGGGGAAGAGCTTATGACTTCTGGTTTTGATACTTAGCCAAGACAGATTATAGATAGAAGAGAGTTATGTTGTAACTGTAGGGCAAGGAGTCAATTTATAACTCTATTTATAATTGTCGTAAAGAAGATCAAAAGTCACTTCTTTGTATTCTTTTTCTGTTCTATTTTTACCCCCCCCCCTTTTCAGCTTTCTCTTTGGTTTCTACCTTCTCCCCTTTCCTCTTACTTTTCATGAGTTTGTATCTCCTTTGGTCTTCTTTTCTAAAACTTCAAAAGCAAAAACAAAATGTAGCCAGCTGTGTGTGTGTTTTTTTTATCTCAAAATGATCTTTAGCAATTGATTTTTGTAAGTGGAGGGAAACTTTCTTCTCCAAAGATCTGAAAAGCAGCTCTTAGGCTAGAAGCGCAGTGAGTTGGCTCCAATTTTACAATCTTTTTTGCTGACCGTAGGCAAGTAATTCATATGGCCATTAAGCGAATCGTATGGTCTTTTCAGCTCATCTGGCTTCCCCCGTTGACTTTGTCGGAAGCTGGCTTGGAACACCGCAAAAGGGGATCGCATCACAAAATCCAAAATCCAAATTTCCCGCTGTCTTCTTTACAGCCCAGGAAAGGCCCCTTATTCGCCAAGGCATTCATCCATCTCCCAACTATAGAATTTAGAATATAGAATTTAGAATATAGAATATAGAATAGATTAGATTAGAATAGAATAGAATAGAATAGAATAGAATAGAATAGAATAGAACAGAATAGAGAATGGGAGAGAATAGAATAGAATAGAATAATCGGAGAGAATGGAATAGAATAGAATAGAATAGAATGGAATGGCTGGAAGGGACCTTGGAGGTCTTCTAGTCCAGCTAGTCCCTGCTCAGGCAGGAGAACCTATACCATTAATTTAATTTATAAAAATTACTGGCTGCCCATTTTACAATAGGGTAACTCTGGGTGGCTTACAGTTACATCTAAGTAAAAAAAAATAAAAAATTAAAATCAAACGTTAAAACCAAGGACATACGGGGAGGACGGGGGTGGAGGCGAGGTCTGTTCTGAATCAACCACCTCCATTGTGCTGTTCCACCACTGGGGCCCCGAGCCAATTGGCAGAGCCAGGTCTTTAGGCCCTTATGAAAAGATAGGAGGGTTGGGGCCAACCTCTCATGGGGGGGCAAGATGTTCCGGAGGGCAGGAGCCACAGCAGAGAAGTCCCCCTCCCGGACTCCACCAGCTGGAATAATCGGACTGACGGGACCTGCAGGATGCCTCCTTTGCCGGCACGGGGGGGGGGACAGGCCAATCCCAGTGGGGTGAGGGAGTCCCTAGAGCAGCGGTTCTCAACCTTTTCTGGGGCTCGACCCCGGCCCGCATCGCGCATGCGCGGCACGACGGGACGCATTGCGCATGCACGGCGGGGTGCATCGCGCAGGCGCTGCGTGGTGCATCGCGCAGGCGCGCGCATCGCGCAGGCACGGCAGGGCGCATTGTGCAGGTGCGGCACGGCGGGGCGCATCGCGCATGCACGGCGCAACGGGGCACATCGCGCATGCGCGGTGGCCCGCATCGCAATAGGGGAAAAAATGGCCGACCAAAAAAAAAAGAATGGCAGACTGCGGTGCTTGGTGACCCCCGTGAAATGGTCGTTCGACCCCAAATGGGGTCGCGACCCACAGGTTGAGAACCGCTGCCCTAGAGTAAATTGGAGGGCCACGGAGGGCTTTCAAGGGGGTCACCGACACCTTGAATTGCACCCGGAAGCAGCCTGGCAACCAACGAAACTCGTGGAGCAGTGGTGTCACAGGGGCTAATTCTGGGGGCCCCAAAACTGTCCACGTTGCCACACTGTGCGCAAGCTGTAGCTTCCAAATGCTCTTCAAGGGTAGCCCCATGGAGAGCGCATTACAGTAGCCCAGCTGTGAGATGACTAGGGACCGAATGACTGAGCGCAGCAAATCCTGGTGTCACGTGTCTGACTAATGAAACGCTTCGAAGAATTTTCAGGCATGGTTTAACCTAAAAAAACCTTTATTAGTGTAGAGACGTGTCAGCACGGCATAATGGATGCCAAGATCTGAATTTCCCTTCCATTGCACATAACATTCCAGGCATTTCCCCTCTCCTATTTTGGGGTCATGATTCACATCTTCCAATTCACCTGGAGGGCAAAGATTCACTTCCGTTCATTTTCCCGGAATTTCCTTACTAGTCTCTTCCCTTTTCTCTGTCATCTGAATTAACTCTAAAAATACCAGACAGTTCTGCAAATTTTGTCAAAGCAAGAATATTCCATATTAGCAGCGTTGACACCTGGTCCAGGAAAGGCCGCAACTGGCACTTTTCCCCCCCTTTTTGTGGAGGGAACAAAAGGAGGACCTACAACCTTATAAACACACACACACACGCACACACACACCCTTTTAAACCTCACCTCTGCTTATCCGCTGTTTCTCCCCGGACAGGATGCCTGGTGTGTCGATGATGCTGATGCTGTCCAGGACGGGGTTTGGCAGCTGTGCACACATAAATCTGCAAAGAAGGGTAAAGGACAGGATTAGGAGGCTGGCGGCCCTGCGCACAAGCAGGGGCAGAAACTGGGCTCTTAGGGTGACATTTTTTCCATTCTGCTTGAACTGGTCATTTCCTCCCCCCCCGAAACTTAGCGGATGGAATCATTCATTAAACTTGCACGGGGGGGGGGAACCACAGCTTTCATGACCTCAGGGATGGGCAAACCCTGATCTTTCCCATTTTGACTCCTTCAAAACCTCCGCAGATGACAAGTCGGGAAAGGCATGGATAGAATAGAGAATCTGGAAGGGAACTTGGAGGTCCTCTAGTCCAGCCCCCTGCTCAAGCAGGAGAACCTATACCATCTCAGACAAGTGACTCTTTAGTCTCTTCTTAAAAACCTCCAGTGATGGAGTATCCACAACTTCTGGTGGCAGGCTGTTCCGCTGGTTAATTGTCCTCACTGTTAGGAAGTTTCTCCTTAATTCTGGGTTGCTTCTCTCTTTGATCAGTTTCAGACCACAGTTTCTCGTCCTGCCCTCTGGAGCTCTGGAGGATAGCCTGGCCCCCTCCTCTTCTTCCTGGCAGCCCCTCAAATGCTGGAATGCTGCGATCTTGTCACCACCCCCATTTCGTCTTTTCTTTAGAAAAGGAGTCTTTTAAAAGGGCTGCTTCTGCATTAGGAAGCAAAGGAGGGTACCCCAAGTTATGGGTGGGGGTTGTGTGCACATATGTGTGCAATCCCAGCCCCCCCCGCTGCCATTCATCATCCTACCCTCCCCAGGGTCCTTCCTTTTCAAACTATTGAAACATCCCAGAGAAGTGTCACGAGTTCAAGTTCCAGAGAATGCACTGGGACATAGAACATAGAATGCTAGGGCTGGAAGGGACCTTGGAGGTCATGTAGTCCAACTCGCTGCTCAAGCAGGAGACCCTATACCAGCGGTTCTCAACCTTTTCCGGGGCTCGACCCCAGCCCACATCGTGCATGCGCGGCGCGATGGGGTGCATCGTGCATGCGCGGCGCGACGGCCCGCATCACAAAGGGGAAAAAAATGGCCGACCCCCCCAAAAAATGGCGGGCCCGCATCGCGCATGCACGACGGCCCGCATCGCAAAGGGGAAAAAAATGGCCGACCAAAAAAAAATGGCCGACCAAAAAAAAAAAAGGCCGACCAAAAAAATATATATGGCGGACTGTGGCGTTTGGCGACCCCCGTGAAATGATCATTCGACCCCAAATGGGGTCGCGACCCACAGGTTGAGAACCGCTGCCCTATACCATTTCGGACAAATGGTTGTCCAATCTCCTCTTAAAGACCTCCTGGCACCCACAACGTCTGGGGGGAAGTCATTCTACCGGCCGATGGTTCTGACTGTCAGGGAATTCCTCCTTCGTTCCAGGTTGCTTCTCTCCTTGGTGAGTTTTTATCCGCTGCTTCTTGTCCTGTCCTCAGGCCCTCCGGAGCAGTGTTTCTCAACCTGGACCATTTTAAGGCATGTGGACTTCAACTCCCAGAATTCCA
Source organism: Bothrops alternatus (assembly GCA_034064705.1). Classification (NCBI taxonomy): domain Eukaryota; kingdom Metazoa; phylum Chordata; class Lepidosauria; order Squamata; family Viperidae; genus Bothrops; species Bothrops alternatus. The sequence continues at coordinate 2,359,125 of JARGCV010000988.1, forward strand.
CAGCCAGCATTGCTGGCTGTGGAATTCTGGGAGTTGAAGTCCACATGCCTTAAAATGGTCCAGGTTGAGAAACACTGCTCTGGAGAATAGCCCCTGAGGGCAGGGCAAAAAGTAACAGACAGAAGCTTATCAAAGAGAGATGCAATCTGAAACTAAGGAAAAACCTTAAGGTCTCTCTCCATTTTTCTGATTCTCTACTTTCCGGTCCAAAGTCCAGAGTACCCAGCATAGCAGCAGCCCTGCTTTGTTGCAAAAGCATTCAATAAACCAGCAATGTGGAGGAATCCGAGACCAACAGGTTCAAAGATCACAAAAACTGGCCTCAGGAGGAGCAGACATAGGCACCACCAGAGGATCCAACCATTTGTCCCTTCTGCCTGTCCTCCACAAGGGCCCTCAGATGTGAGAAATTTTAGAAGATAATAGAGCTGGAAGGGACCTTGGAGGTCTTCTAGTCCAGCCCCCTGCTCAAGCAGGAGAACCTATACCATCTCAGACAAATGCCTCTCCAGTCTCTTCTTAAAAACCTCCAGGGATGGAGCACCCACGATTTCTGGAGGCAGGCTGTTCCACTGGCTAATTGTCCTCACTGTCAGGAAGTTTCTCCTTAATTCCAGGTTGCTTCTCTCTTTGATCAGTTTCCACCCGTTGCTTCTTGTCCTGCCTTCAGGTGCTTTGGAGAAGAGCTTGACTCCCTCTTCTTTGGGGCAGCTCCTGAGATACTGGAAGACTGCTATGATGTCTCCCGTTTCTTCTTTTCTTTAGACTAGCCCAGGGGTCAGCAACCCAAAACACTCAAAGAGCCACTTGGTCCCATTTCCCACCGAAAACAAAACACCGGGAGCCGCAAAACCCTTTTGACATCTAAAATGAAGATAACACTGCATATATCCTTTTTTACCTTTATTTTATATATATCTTCAGTGTTCTCTTCATTTTAGGTGTTAAAAGGGTCTCCCTCTCTCCCTCCCTCCCTCCTTCCCTCCTGCTCCCTCTTTCTGCCCTTGGTCTGCCAGTCCTCTTCTCCCACTCAGTGTGTGTGTGTGTGTGTGTGTGTGTGAGATAGAGAGGGAGGGAGGGAGGGAGAGGCACTTGCACTTCCTCTCTCTATTTCCTCTTTTTCTCCTTCCCCACTTCCTCTTTCTCTCTTTCCTCTCCCTCCCCCCTTCTTTCTCCAGGTGAGGAGAGAGAGAGAGAGAGAGAGAGAGAGAGAGAGAGAGAGAGAGAGAGAGAGAGAGAGAGAGAGAGAGAGAGAGAGAGAGAGAGAGAGAACGAAAGGCAGAGGGCGCGAACGGGCAGGGAGGGGGGAGGCAGAGGCAGCAGAAGACCCTGTCGCTGCTGGAGGCACCCAGCTCCACTGCCTACCGGGCCTGCGGGGACGCCCCTACTCACGGTCACGTTGGCAGGCCGTCCCACGTGCAGCTGGTGTCCCCGGGCTCAGGTCGGGGCCACGGGGCATCTGTGGAATGCCCCGCCCATCGGCTGCATCGCCAAGCCTCCCCTCAGGCCGCCAGCGTCCCCAGGCTTAAGTCACAGGGCATCCGCGGAACGACCCCGTCAGCTGCATAGACAAACCTTTTCCTGCGCCGCCGGCGTCCTCGGTCAGAACCGGGGCAACGCTCCGCCTCCCGCCAGGACCAATGCTGGTGCCTCCTGTGCTGCCGGTAGGTCCGTCGCGCTGGAGGAGCTGGGGCCACTCCGTACTGCGCGGCACTCCCAGCGATCCGCAACCCAACAGCGTCGCCCAAGGAGGGATGCCCCTGCTGGCCACCCCCCCTCAGCCAGGACTGCCATCCAGGGGGCAGCAGGAGGAAGAAGGGGAGGAGGAGGGCAAGGAAGCTGGCGCCGGGCCCCAGGAGGAGGCGCTCCCGTGGGTCCAGCTGGGGCTCTTCTGCTGCTGGTTGGAAAATGCCTTCCCCCTCCCTCCATCTTCTGCTCACCTCACATTCTTTGCTGACAAAGCAGCCAGGACTCCAGTGCGCCTTCCCGGCCAGCTGGGCCAACATTCCCGCGGCTGGGGATCGCAGGGGCTGCTCTCCCTCGGGACCACGGCTTGTGGGAAGGCTGGCCCGCTCAGCTGAGGCTCTGGCGGGCTGTTACCAGCGGGAAACTTGGGGCTTCCCCGCGTGGTTCCCCGGCCACGTGCACCTCGGATGGGGCCAGCCAGGGAAAGGGACTTCCTGGCCGTGCTTCTCCCAAGGGGTGGGGCACCCGGGCGCAGGGCCAATCAGGAGCCCTGCGAGAGGGCAAATCCGCAAGAGAGAGAGAGAAGCACAAGTGCCTCCCTCTGTCTCTCTCTCTCTCTGCAAATGGCGAAGGAGGCTCGGAGCCGCAGGGGAAAGCTCAAAAGTGTCCCCAAAACTTCTCGCTCCGTCGCCCCCATATCGCCCCCTTTTCGTTCCTTTGCCCCCACGTCATCCCTTTTTGTTCCATCGCCCCCCTGAAAAATGAAATCGCCCCCTGGGGGGTGATATCACCCAGGTTAAGAACCACTGCCTTAGAGGACAGTGTGATGTTTGTAAACAATATAATCCTGCACTGAAAAGTGAGCTGAGGAACTGACTTGGGTGTTGCTGAACTATAACACCTGCTGATAGGACTCTGGGAGTTGTAGTTCAATCCTATCTGGAGGATGAAAGATTTCCTTCCCAGATATATAGGATGTTTAGAGAAGACATGAGGAAGAATACCAATAAAGCTCCCTTATGCCATTAATCTTTTGTGCAGGAGCACTGTGTCTTAATGGCAATGAAATTACCCTGATGAACTGGGAATTGCCAAAGATTATAGCTAACAATGAATTTAGCGAAGTGCCTGTGGCACAAAACTCCAATTTATACAAAGTATGGGCGGGGAGGGGGAGCAGGACAAGAGGCAGTGGCTCTGGTGGCGCGGTGCGGCCGCCGCGTCCTCAGCAAACGGGCGGGAGGGGGAGCAGGACAGGAGGCAGCGGCTCCAGTGGTGGAGGTGCGGCCTGGCCACCACGTTCTCAGCCGAACAGGCGGAGAGGGCGAGCAGGACGGGAGGCAGCGGCTCTGGTGGTGGCGGCGTAGCCCAGCCGCTGCCCCCGCCGCGTCCTCAGCCGAACAGGCGGGGAGGGGGGAGCAGGACGGGAGGCAGCGGCTCCAGCCACTGCAGTATCATCGGGGGCTGCGTCCTCAGCCACTTCGCCGTCACAAGAGGAGGGCGCCAAAGCCGGGTGCACCATGGGCGACCGCATCGGCAACAGGGAATGCCCCCGCGTGGACGTGCTGACCCGCCCGCCGCCAGCCCCACTGTCCTCGCAGCCCAAGGTCTCCTTCTCCTGCCGCACCGAGGGCGGCGGTGGCAGCAGTGGGAGGATGGCAAAGTGGCATGGCTGCCTGCTCGCTGCCGCCTCTTCGGCCTCGCTCAGCACGACCGGCAACAGCGGCAGCAGGAGGATGGCCAAGAGGACTGCGCAGCAGGTGGGGAAAGGGCCAGGCAGGCGCTGCGAGAGAATCCGCTGCCCGTGAGATGGCCAAAAGGCGCAGGTGGAGAGGGGAAGCTCCGGAAGACCCCTGGCACCCCCTTGACTAACAGAGGCGGTGGCGGAGCAGGGCAAGAGGAGACCCGCCAGGCAGGGAAGAGGCACCCCAAGACCGGCCACCCGCGGCTCCTTAGCAGGGACACCTTTCCAGCAATCCTCCCGGCCACCACGTGCAGTACGAAGAAGGAAAGAGGTTTGTGGGCAGTCCCACAAACCAAAGAAGTTCAACCGATCAATTCAAACTTCATGAGAAGTTTGAATTGATTGGTTAAACTTTTTTAGTCCCACTTTTTTTTTCCAGACTGCACGTGGTGGCTGAGAACAGGGAGCCGCAGGACATGGCTGAAAGAGCCGCATGTGGCTCCGGAGCCGCGGGTTGCCGACCCGTGGACTTGCCAAACCCAAGTCCTGCAGCTCTTCTTTGTATGTTTTAGTCTCCAGGCCTTGGATCATCTTAGTTGCTCTTCTGTGAACTTTTTCCAAACTCTCAACATCTTTTTTGCGATAAGGTGACCAAAATTGGCTGCAGTATTCCAGGTGTGGCCTCACTACGGTTTTATAAAGCGGTACTAATACTTCGCGTGATCTTGACTCTATTTATGCAGCCCAGGATTGTATTAGCTTTTTCCCCAATCTCATCCAGGCAGGTTTTTCTTCTTAGAGATGAAACTCTGGGGAAGTTTTACAAGTAGTCCTCAATTTAGTGACCGTTTGAAGTTACAACGGCTTTGAAAAAAGTAACAAGACTGTTTTTCACATTTACGGTCCCCCTGGTCATGTGATCAAACTCCAGATGCTTGACAACTGGCTCATATTTATGATGGTTGCCGTGTCCCGGGGTCACGTGATTCCCATTTGGTGACTTTCTGATGAGCAAAGCCAGCGGGCAAAGCCACGTTCACTTAGCAACCGTGTCAGTAACTTAACCACAATTCACATAACTGTGGCAAGAAGAGTGGTAAAGTGGGGCAAAACTCACTTAGCAACTGCTACGCTTAGCAGCAAAAATTTAGGGCTCAGTTGTGCTCGTACGTCAAGGACTACACCTCTACACATTATTCACACAATAGCCACAAACCACTTCCTTTGCGGGCTTACAAAATGCTTCGGTTTCCACCACAGAAGGAAGTTGCATGCAAAACTCTGCGAGGCGAGCTGGAAACTCAGGCTGGGAAAGGCAGCAGAGGTGACGGGGAAGCCATTTCTCTCGGGAGATCTGCCTTCCCTGAGCTGGTGCTGGCCGGAGAGGCGATGGGAGTTGTAGGCCACCCACCCAATGTGGGACTGCAATCCCCATTCAGCCCCAAGCTGTGAGAAAGAGGAAGTCTGGATCAGGCAGTCATCTTTCAACACTTTTACTTGGAAAACTGAGACCAGCTTAGCTGGCTTCTGAAGCAATATATCTTCCTTTCCTTCAAAAAAAAAAATGCCAAGTCCCACAAGGATGACAAAATCCGGTTTTCACGAGAAAATCAAGTTGTAAAGTGGAGAAATCAACTCTCCGTTGCAGCAACTTCGTCATGGGAAACAGGAAAGCATAAGGAAAAAAACCCACAGTGTAATCCCACCGTGATTCTGTTCAGGATAAGAGGGGTGGAAGTGAACTGAAACTCTTCTGGTGGGCTTTCCAGATTTTGGTGGGCTTTCCAAAGTCAGTGGAGGAAGTCAGATTCGCTTAAGGACCACATGGTTCACTCGGATGATTCACTTAGTCAACAACTCTGCCTGTAAAACCAGGCACAATGCACTTAAACCACCTTGCTTTGCAACAGAAATTCTGGTCCCCAATTGTGGTGTAAATTGAGAACTTCCTATATTCCCGTGCTGGAATTGGTGCCATAAAGAATCTGCCTCCTTAAATTTATCTATCTCTTTTTTTTAAACCATGCAAGTCAACTTAATAGTCATGTCTTGTGGCAATGAATTCCACAGGTTAATTTTTCATTGGGTGAGAAAGAGACCAGGTGGCACATTTCTATTCTAAATCTTCAATAAAACCACCAAGCTCAGAGAGCACCAAGGACCCTACAGCCCTCAGCGTCCTCCTCCCCCACTCCACACACCACATTCTCTTCTCTCCCTGGTGTTACCTAGTTGGGTAATGAAACGTCTGCAAGAAAATGGCCAAGATCAGAGAGCACCAAGGACCCCACCAGCATCAACCTCCTGCTCCACCTTCTCTTCTCTCCTCCTCCTGTCCACAAGCCCCCTTGCCTTCTAGCACTGATGATGTTACCTAGCTGGGTAGCAAAATGTCTGCAAGAAAACCATCAAATGCAGAGAGCACCAAGGACACCTCCATTCAACCCTGTGGACAAATATTCTCCTTTATCATTGCAGAAACAATTTCTCTTATCATAGCCTAGTACAATAAAACCAGATTGCTAGAATCTCTGCAGTGGCTGCTTTTTAACCAGGCCAAACCCAAAGCCTTGACCCCAGGACCTCCTGCTCTGAACCCACATGGAGAATGCCTGGATCATCACTTTCTCTTTAAAGCCAGGCCTTCCCCGATGACTGGACAGGGTGGGGAGGGGACACCTGCCGCACACACTCTGGCACAAAATCGGCCTGCCCAGGAATGCAATTCGAATTAGCACGCCCAGCCACCGGCCTGTGCAAGACCGCCCAACCCACAGGAGCAACGAGAAAGGGGTGCCTTTCATTTTTGCAAACTCTGCCAGCGGCAAGGATCCTGAAAACAAAAAAAAGTCCCCTTCTGTAAATCCTGGGGACCCTCCCAGATGGTCCTCACCCGTGCTCTGCCTGCTTTTGCGTTTTCAACATTGCAGCTGCGTGTTGACACAGCCCGTTCAGTTCCACTAGTAAAGGACAGAGTGTCCACATTCACACAACACACTAAGATGGGCGGGTTTTAACCCAGGTGTATTTGGGGAAGAAAGTTTAGAGTTTGGTCAACTCGTAATTCAAAGCAGTGTTTTCAAACTTGGCAAGTTTAAGACAGGTGGACCAACTCCCAGCACAGCCGGCTGGGAAATTCTGGGAGTTGAAGTCCACCCATCTTAAACCTGCCAAGTTTGAAAAGCAGCAGACTAAGGCGTTGCAAAATGAAGAATTTGGGTTCAGTTTGTGTTATGTTGACACACGGGCTGCAGAAACTTCTACAAATTGACAGGCTGATCCCAGGCCTGCAAAGTCTTTTTCCAGACCACAAAACCAATATCTGACACAGCAGAAAAGGTGCAAACCTTTTCGTATTTAAGCCAGGCCTGCACGCAACCCTGGGCCCGTTTATTATCCCTGATTTTAAACACTGAGAACCAACAAATGTATTGTTATTGGGCTAGGATCTTTTTTGCTCAGAACCATTTTTAATATTTGTAAATATCCAGAGGTTTTTTCCCCTCCTTCCTTAAAAATCATGTTTCTACAGCTGCAAAGCCAGCATTCCAGGAATCTTTTGGAGTTTTTTTCTTTCTTTCATGCATTAATGACGCCGATTGGCCAGCACAACTGGCAGACGCCTCCGAACACCGGTAATAAAGAGAACAATGGAATAACTCTTGATGCGACTTTTAAAAAGGCAGGTTTAACCCACAGCGTTTTTGCAACCTATATTCCAAAGGAGAGCTTTCTAGTGTGACCCACAACAGATAAAGGAATAATGGAATTTTGCAGTGGGGGGAGGAAGTTCACTTCTTGATATTTGTATGGGATTTTTTTAGATTTTGAGACTTTCCCGGTTTTCAACATGCTTTCGGGTAGAGTGCGACCAAACGTGGCAAGGGCCAACGAGACAGAAATCAAACATGAAACCAAGGAGAGGAAGGGTAACCATCTTCCAGCTGGGCAGGAGATGCATGCAATGGCACAAGCGAATGGCCAACTGAGACGGGCACAAGCTGGCAGAAAACAGCAAAGCTCCAGCAAGCAGCCACGCCCAGGGTTTGCAGTGATTCAGAGAGAAGAGAATTGTGTGGTTAAACCACCCAGGGGGCTGGCATTACTCATATGTTTTTGCAAGAGCGCCTGTTGACCTCTAACCCTCCCTCCTCCTCCGATGCCAATTCAGACAAGGCTCAGGAGAAATTTCCTGACAATGGGGACAATTAATCAGTGGAAGGGCTTGCCTCCAAGTTGTAGCTGCTTCATCACTGTAGGGTGTTACAGACTGGACAGTCATTTGTCTGAAATACTACAAGGTATCCTGCCTGAGCAGGGGGCTGGACTAGAAGACCTCCAAGTTTCCTTTCAGCTGTTATTCTGTATTCTGGTCATTCAGGCTGTGGTGGCTGAACCTGATGACTCACAATTCCCCATTAACTAGACTCCATTCATAGAACCGCAAATGAACGCAAGCTGAATTTAGCCACTGCTGGGCAGGGACACTGTAAAGTCAGCTGCTTTGCAAGGCCACTAGCTGGGTTTAGGTCAACCTGGCCTGGTATGAAGAGATGGATGGAGAGACATCTCTGCCATCCTCTATCCGGTTCGATGCCTCTGTAAACTGGTGGCATCGGACTACAGCAGTCGCTTTGTCAGTGAGATGGCAGCATATAAATCAAATCTATAAACTACCTTCTAGGAATGGATCTCCTGCTTGAGCAGGAGGTTTGACTAGAGGACCTCCAAGGTCCCTTCAAACTCTTACTTTATACTTTGCCCTGACCAGGGAAACCCTCCTAGACACTGGTCCCGGGAGGGCACTGGAGATGCTTCTGCCTTTGGCTGCAAAGGATCTGCTCCTTTTACTATGTTTCTCAACCTTGGGGGCTTTAAGACGGGTGGGAGCCAGGTATGCCTTAAAGCCACCAAGGTTGAGCAGCGGTGGCTCGAGTCCTCCATATCAGCCCCAAAAGACCTCCCTCCCTCTCTGCTGCCCCTTGCCCACCTTGCAGCTGGAAAACTGGCAGCAGTGGCTCTAGTCCTTAAGATCAAACTCTAAGGACCTCCCTCCCTCCCTTTCACCCCCTACCCACCCTGCAGCTGGAAAGGCCTCAAGATCGGATTCCAAGGACCCCTCCTCCCTCCCTGCAGCTAGGAAGCCAGAGGGGCCCTAGTCCTCAAGACCCGACTCCCCTCCTTGCTGCCCCCTGCAGCCGGAAAGCCAATCCCGCAGAGTGCCCCCCCCTCACCTGTTGAGGAAGGCGTTGCCGAAGGCGTTGAGCTTGCGGAAGGGGCGTCGGGGGTCGACTACCAGCGCGTTGCCCGGGATGACGCCCTCGCTCTCGCCGCCCATGACGGCGATGAAGGAGTCGGTGGTGGGCTCGGGCCCGATGCGCATGCCGGGGAAGTCCTGCTCCAGCAGGTGGCGGATGAAGGTGGTCTTGCCCGTGCTGTACTGGCCCACCAGCAGCACCATGGGCTTGCTCTCCCAGTCGGCCGGCTCCAGCGCCGGCGAGTGGAAGTCGTGGAAGCGGTAGTGCTCCTCCAGCGGCAGCAGCTTGCCGGCGTAGAGCTGCTTCAGCCCCTCCGAGACGTTGCGGAACAGCTCGGGCTCCTTGCGCCGCCGCGCATCGCGGCTCACCCAGCTGAACATGGCCGAGCCCAGCCCTGCTGCAGGGAAGCCGGTCAGTACCAGAAGCAGCCCAGCCCCGAGAGCGGCCCGCACGCACTCGCCACGCGCCCCGGGACGCCGCCCCTTATAAAGCCTCCGCCCGAGCCACGCCCCGCAAGCGCGGATTGGCCCCGGCCCGGCGGCCGCGCCCTCTCCGCCTGCAGCGCCCCGCCCCCGGATGCTCCTCTGATAAAGCCTCCGTCCGGGCCACGCCCCCTCAGTGCCGATTGGCTTCTCTCTGGCGGCCGCGCGCTCTCCGACCGTCTTACCACACCTCCCCGGGGGATGCTTCCTGTGTAATACCTCCGCCCGGGCCACGCCCATTTGGGGTTGATTGGCTCCAGCAGGACAGCCGCACCCTCTCAGCCTGCCCCGCTACAGCACGGCGGCCGCTCCTCATGTAAAGTTTTCGTGTGGGACACCCCCCCTCAGCGCTGATTGGCCTCTGCCAGGAGGCCTGACACGCCCTCCCCGTATAAGGATTCCTTTAGGGACACGTCCCCCAGTGCCAATTGGTTCGTCCCAGACGGCCTCGCCCTCTTCTGTCATTCCTCTTGTAAGAAGCCTCCGCCCAGGCTACGCGCCCTCGACGCCGATTGGCCGCGGCCGTGGCAGACGAGTCAGAGAGGCGGAAGTGTAGGGCTGCTCAGGGATCTATGGCTCTTGAGAACGAGGGAAACTGTGCCGGGGTGCTCAACCTTGGCAACTTTAAGACTTGTGGACTTCAACTCCCAGAATTCCTCAGCCAGCAAAGCTGGCTGAGGAATTCTGGGAGTTGAAGTCCACAAGTCTTAAAGTTGCAAGGTTGAGAACCCCTGATAGAGGGACACAGGGCAGGGGAGGGGTGTCCTGGGACTGCCTCTGAGTATGTGCAAAGTATTTCCAACCAGATAATTATTTTTTTAATTGTTGGGTTTAGAGCTGCCTATGCACTTCCCCTATTTCAAATGGATTAAAACAGTGTTTCCCAAGTTCAGCAATGCCATGTGTGGGGATTCTGGGAGTTTAAGTCCACCCATGTTAAAGTTGCTGAGCCTGAGAACTATGGCTCCCACTGCATTCTGGGAGCAAGTGAGCTATTGTAGCTTGGCTGGAGAAAGGTCTAGAGACCACCCAGGCACTGGAGAGGTTCAAAAAAGTCAAGATGGCAGTTGCAAAGTTCCACCTTTTACAATGTGAATTGCACATGTGTAAAAAACAAACACTAATCTTGCCCTCATATAGACACATCCACCGCCTGCCATCTTGACTTTTTTGACCCTGTTGGGCAGGGGGTAGGCAACCTTGGCTCTTTTTTGACTGCTGGACTTCAACTCCCAGAATCCCTGAGCCAGTATGGCTCAGCTTGGAAACCTCTCCTTTTCCCCTCAGTGTGGCTGGCTCAGGAATTCTGGGAGTTGAAGTCCACGAGTCATAAAAGAGCCAAGGTGGCCTATCTCTGGCCTAGGCCTAGGTCGCTTTATGACTCGTGGACTTCAATTCCCAGAATTCCTGAGCCAGCATGGCTCAGCTTGGAAACCTCTCCCTTTCTCCTCAGTGTGGCTGGCTCAGGAATTCTGGGAGTTGAAGTCCACGAGTCATAAAAGAGCCGAGGTGGCCTACCCCTGCCCTTGGGCCACACTTCCCCTGCAGGTGGGACTAAGCTGGGGACAGAACTATTGAACTTTTCTTTGCCTTCCAAGTAAACCATCCTTGCATTTTGATTGTCTATTGAGGAATTCAGGCTAGCATGCTTTCCTCCCATTTTCCCCAACAACCCTGCGAGGGAGCCTGGCGCAAAACGTCCATAAGCTTCCATGGATGGGATGAACCCAAATCTAGATCATTCCCAAACCATGCCTTTTTTTGGCCGGGAAACACACACACACACACACATACACACACACACACACACACACACATTTTCAACTATTCCCAAAGGGGCCTCAAACAAGCCTGTAATCATGGCTGATAAAAATCAGGCAGAGCTTTGGTCCCATCTGGGATGCCATTTTAACTTTTTTGACACCCCAGTGTTCCCTTTTCTATGGGCGGGGTAGTTCCCTGACCTGAGCTGCCTTCGTCCATGTCCAGATTCCGGAGGGCCCCCAGCTGGGCCCTTTGCATGACAGCTTCAACCAGCTGGGCAGTTGAACGGCCCGCCTGAGATGGAATTCTTCTTTGTGAACCGGCCTGCGCGTTGCAGCTGAGGTCAGCGGGTTCCAGAATGGCTGGGCTCTCCTTGTTGTAAGATGCTGGCTTGCTGGATAAGTCAAGGCAGACCTTGGAACTATAGGAAGTCTTCAATTTAAAACCATTCATTTAGCAACCGTTCAAAGTGACAACAGCAATGAAAGAAAAGACTTATGTCCGGTCCTCACAGTTATGACTGGAGCACCATTCCGACAGTCACGGGATGAAAATTCAGGTGCTTGGCAACTGGAAGTCGTTTCTGACTTTCCTTGCCGGCTTCTGGTGAGTAAACTCAGTCAGGCAGACCGGATGTGTATAACGACTGCACGATTCGCTTAACAACTGCAGCAATTTGCTTCACAACCGAGGCAAAAAAAGATCGTAAAATCAGGTCCAACACCTTTGGCTCAGAAATTGTGGTCCCAGTGGTGGCCGTAACAACCACAACTGAGCCCAGAATTTCTGTTCCTAAGCGAGACAGTTGGTAAGTTAATTTTGCCCATTTTATGACAATTTCTTGCCATAGTTGATAAGTGAATCACTGCAGTTGGTAAATTAGTAACACAACTGTTAAGTGAATCGGGCTTCCCCATTTGACTTTGCTGGTCCAAAGGTCACAAAAGGGGATCACTGACCCCAGGACGCTGCGACCGTCATAAATGTGAGTCAGTTGCCAAGCATCTATATTTTGATCACGTGACCATGGGGGATGCTGCAACAAGGGTGGAAAACGGTCCTAAGTCACTTTTTTCAGTGCTCTTGTAACTTCAAACGGTCACTAAATGAACTGTTGTAAGTCGAGGATGGCTTGTGGGGACTGGGGAGGGTGGAGGGTGTCAGAAAGCTGAAACCTGCCATTTGGGATGGCAGGATCTTTTCCTCACAATGCCCCCGCCGGCCTCTGAGTCGTTGCTTAGCTGCCGCTGGCCTGTTTTCCTTCATTCCGAGGAGGATCGGAGCCAGAAATTCCGATCTCGGCCGCATCAGGCCTCCCAGCAGAGCCGGGCCAGGAAGCCAGGAAGGGAAGTTGGGTTGGGGAGAGAGAGGAAAAGGATGAAATTTTCCTTCCAAATATGGGAAGAGCCACATCCCGAAAAGTCCCAGCAGACTTGTGCATGTTTTCCAGCGCAAGGGAGGGAAAGGAACGAGAGAAATAAAATACAAATACAAATTCAAAATAGCCAGAATAGGGGTAAAGGGAGGAAGAATTGGGGTCCTGATGCCAAACTGGCTATTGTTACACGGGGCGAGAATCAAGCCGGAGTCCGGACATTTATTTCAGTCACCTGGCCTGGCTGGGGGGGGGGGATGCTCCAACCTTAACCCCTTTTCCCTCTCTACTGGAGATTGCCAGAATGTTGGAGGTGGAGTTGCAGCCCCCTCCCCTAATCCAGACAGCACATCAGGACATCCCTGCAGCTTCCAAGGAGCTCTCGTTCCCCAGGAGAAGGGCTCTCTTATTTATTTTATTTATTTATTTTATTTATAATCAAATTTCTATACCACCCCTCTCCCAAAGGACTCGGGGCGGTGTACAGCCTAAAATTTAAAAACATATAAATATACATAATTTAAAATAATTAAAAATGAATTAAACAATTTGGCCGTAAAATCCCCATTAAAACCCAACACTTACAAATCTTAAAAATTTACTCAATCCCCCTAAAACATTCTAACCTTACTGGAACCAAACGTTTTTCTTGGCCCATCCAAGAGGGGAGAAGGGAAATTTGGACGGCAGCCCTCAACATCTGTGCTCTCACCTCCTGCCCGCAGCTGCGGTGTGCCAGCCCAGAGAGAGCCCAGCTGGAAACCCCTTTGCAGCGAAGTCAGCCCAAGCTGAGGCTGCAGCTGGCTGGAAGGAGATGAAAGCCACAGCTGGAGAGGGGGGGAGAGGCTGATTGCATTAAGGGGTCTCCCACTGCAACCTTAGGAGACCCCGAACTGGCCTAGATGGGACCCAGGGTAAACAATTTAAAGCAGTGTTTCTCAACCTTGCCCACTTTAAGATGGGTGGGTTTCAATTCCCGGAATGCTGTGTTTCTCAACTACTTTGGTAAGGTAGACATCAGCTCCCAGAATGCTGTGTTTCTCAGTTTGCCAATTTTAAGATGGGTGAACTTCCGCTCCCATAATTCCCCAGCCAGAGTATATGTAGTACTCTAAGTTGGATCCACCCGTTACAGGAAGTCCTTGACTTACAACCATTCATTTAGTGACTGTTCATAGTTACATCAGCACTGAAAAAAGTTTTTCACACTTACGACTGTTGCAGCATCCCCAGGATCACGTGATCAAAATTCCGGCACTTGGCAAATGTTTCCTATTTATGACAGTTGCCGTGTCTCCCGGGGGGGTTCCTGTGATCCCCCTTTGGCGACCTTCAGACAAGCAAAGTCAATTGGGAATCCAGATTCACTTAGCTGCCATGTTACTAATTTAAGAACGGCAGTGATTTGATTAACAACTGTGGCAAGAAAGGTCGTAAAATGGGGCAAAGCTTACTTAACTGTTGTCTTAGTTAGCAACTGAAATTTTGGGCTCAACTGTGATCGTAAGTCTACTTGTGCTGAATGCTGGTCCATTCTGGATCTGATGTCATTTCTTCCTTGGATATAAGGTTCCAAGTTCCTTTTATTTATTTTTTTTAATCAATTACATTCTAACAGCTGGCTCAAAGGAGGTGAGCAACCTAGGTTGAACCAGGATTGATCTGTCTTTGAAAGAGAGTTCACCAGGAAGTTGGAAAAAAAACATTGGGAGGATGCAGCCTTGTACCACATCCCTAATTTGCCAAAATACAGGAAGTTACCAACAGCTGAGCCAAAGGAGTTTTGATTTAAATTTAAATTTCCATATTATGCCCAACTCAGCTTAGTCAGTTGTGTGAACTCAGCCCCTGTGAAGCATGGTTTAAGGGCAGTATTTCTCAATCTTGAAGATGGGTGGACTTCAACTCCCAGCATGCTGGCTGGGGAATTCTGGGACTTGAAGTCCTCAAGAGGTCAAGGTGAAGGAAACACTTGTTTAGGGCTATTGTGAAGTCAGCCAGTACATGTTACCATGTGTTATTAGTTTTATCCACATCATTAAGCCATGATTATTTGAACCATTATTTGCTGTTCAAACCACAATTTACAGGTGCAGTAAGCTACGAACCACTGAATGCTCACATCATGTAATGCCCAAATCAAATAAAACAACTGCTGCTTACTTTGATGACCGAACACAGGTGTTGATGTAAGAGAGAGAAAGGACTAGACAGAATTCACACACGATATGTGTGAATCCAGCCTCAAAGCTAGTTCTCCACAAACTTGTATCAGAGTTTGTATTACTGTGCTGTCTGGTCTTATGGCTGTAATAAACAGATTGATTGATATTACTGTGGGGTCCTCAGTCAGAGTCTCACATGGAAGAGGATACAAATTTCAGCCTCTAAATTACTATTTTTCAAACTTGGCAGCTTTAACATGGGTGAACTTCAAGTCCCAGAATTCCCCAGCAAGCATGTTTTAATATAGGTAGATTGCAACTCACAATTCCTTAGCCAGTCTGGTGTTTAGTGTTCAGCTGATCCCAGCGATATGTTTAGCATGCAGTATGAACACACAATCGTCACGCCACTGAGATTAGTAAGCCCTTGTTTATAAAATAATGTGTTGTGCAATCCAGCCATTTCTAGTGCAGTAAATCATGGTTCAGAAAGAAGACCATGATTGCATTCCCACAGCCTGTTAACTCTGCTCCTATATTAACCCATTTGCTGGCATTGCTCATTGCTCAATGGTTCAAAGTCTAAATTAAGCCAATAGGCCAGTGCTTTTCAAATTTAGCCACTTTAAGAAGTAGGCAACTCCCAGAATCCCCCAGCCAGCATGTCTGACTGGGGAATTCTGGGAGCTGAAGTGCACACATCTTAAAGTGGCTTAATTTGAAAAACAACAACAACAACAACCTGCAATGGACAGTTACATTACTGCAGTGCAGGAGCTGAGAGTTTTTCCCCCAACCTTGCAAACACGGATGCATGAACTTTGACCATCGTTTTCAAGAGAAAATCAAAAAACAAAACACTTCCAAACAGAGCAATTTAACAGTAAGTTATTAATCGGCCACATGACTTTGTTTAGTTTAAGTTACACACACACACAATACAACTTGCAATATACTTTCTCGAAGTGAGCCGGAGGGATACATGAGCTGAGGTCATCCGTGGCCTGAAACGTCCGAAGACCAAAGTTATTTATTTGTTTGTTAAATTTATTGTTAAATTCCAGATGGATTTTTGAGGAATGTTTCTCCCTTTGAACCAAGGCTGGCAATTTGTTACAGCAGTTCCTCTCTGACCCACCAGGGGGCAGTAGCTAGTTGAGTCTGGCTGCCTTCTGCATTAGCTGAAGCAGTTTTTCCTTGAAAAGGAGGCCACTAGGCGATCGTAGGACCACCGTGGGAAGTTGTAAAGTTCCTTGGAAGAAAAAGGCAGCCACAAAGCTTTCTAGTATGTCGGATGCTGTCATGAAATGTTGAGATCAATTTGGGGAGACTCAGGTCAGCAGTCTTTGTCTCCAATCCTCTCATACCTGGTTTTGCCTTCACAACAGCCTTGTGGGGTAGGTTAAGCTAGAGTGACTCAGCAAATTTCATACACTGCAGTGCAGTAAGGTGGTTAAAGTCCTAATAATGGCATTTGCGCAATATCTTATAGAGATAGTCTTCAACTTACAATAGTTCATTTAGTAACCATTCAAAGTTACAACAGCACTGAAAAAAAGGGAATTACGACCGTTTTTCACACTTACGACCATTGCAGCATCCTCAAGGTCATGTGATCAAAGCTCAAGACACTTGGCGACTGACTCCTATTTATTTATTTATTTATTTATTTATTTATTTATTTATTTATTTATTTATTTATTTGGGTTTGTATGCCGCTCCTCTCCGGGGACTCGGAGCGGCTAACAACATATATATAACAATAAATTACAATAAAAAACCCAAACAACGATATCTAAAAAATACAATAAAACACCCACTCAAATTCAACAGTCAACCACAATCATCCCCAGGCCTGCCGGCAGAGATAGGTTTTAAGATTCTTTCAGAAGGCCGGGAGGGTGGGAGAAGCGCAGACTTCAGGAGGCAGTTGGTTCCAGAGGGCGGGCGCCACAACAGAGAAGGCCCTCCCCCGAGGACCCGCCAGACGGCATTGTTTCGCTGACGGGACCCGGAGGAGGCCGACCCTGTGCGCTCTCACCGGTCGTAGGGAAGTATGTGGCAGAAGAGGGTCCCGTAAGTATCCTGGTCCCATGCCATGAAGGGCTTTATAGGTAATAACCAACACCTTGAATTGGGCTCGGAGACCGATAGGCAACCAATGCAGCGTGCGGAGAGTTGATGAAATGTGGGCACAGCGAGGAAGGCCCACAACTGCTCGCGCAGCTGCATTTTGCACTAATTGTAGTCTCCGAACACTCTTCAAGGGCAGCCCCATGTAGAGAGCGTTACAGTAGTCGATCCTCGAGGTGACAAGGGCATGTGTGACTGTGAGGAGAGACTCCCGATCCAAGTAAGGGCGCAACTGGTGCACCAGGCGAACCTGGGCAAATGCCCCCCTCGCCACAGCCGACAAATGATGATCCAATGTCAGCTGTGGATCGAGGAGGACTCCCAAGTTGCGCACCTTCTCCGAGGGGTCTATAACTTTACCCCCCAGGGTAATGGAAGGACAGATTGAAGCGTCCTTGGGAGGCATCACCCACAGCCACTCTGTCTTGTCAGGGTTGAGCCTCAATCTGTTAGCGCCCATCCAAACCCTCACAGCCTCCTACGACGGTCGCAGTGTCCCGGGGGTCCCGTGATCCCCTTTTGCAACCTTCTGACAAGCAAAGTCAATGGGGAAGCCAGATTCACTTAACAACCGCGTGACTAACTTAACAACTGCAGTCCTTCACTTAACAACTGGGGCAAGGAAGGCTGTAAAATGGGGCAAAACTCACTTGACAACTATCTTGCTTAGCAATAGACATTTTGGGCTCAGTTGTGGTCATAGGTTCTCACCTCTGCCTGGCTGGGGGTTTAATCTTTTAACTTTTCTTTCTAGCCTGGCCCTTTGCATGGGAGCAGCCATTTTGGTCCCTATATTTGGCAGTCCAAGAAAATGGGTTAATTCAGGAATTAACATGAAGCATCCTGGAAGGTAGCCAGAGTTGAATTCTGAGATTCATCCCTGAATGGCTGATTTAAGCCAGGCTTGGAGGCACCTTAGAGGCCATCTAGTCCAGGAGTCCCCAATCTGTGGGCCACTGGGCTGTGGGACAGGCTGGCCCCCTCACTTGTGCTAGTGCCGCAGCTGTGGGGTGCAAAAATGGACACCGTCACACCATGGGGTATGGAAGCAGGCCACCACCGTGCCACAGGGCGCAAAAACAGGATGCCGCCAGGCCACGGGGCACAAAAACGGACCACTGCCATGCTGCAAGGCACAAAAATGGATGCCACTGCACCACGGGGGCACAAAAACGGGCCACTGCTGTGTTGCAAAACGGCCACCACCGCATCGGTGCTGCGCCATGCAAGAATGGAGTCTGGGCCAGTGAGTATCATATAGGCACTAGCCCCATCCTGTTTGCGGCAGACACGTGCTCACAGCCCCATGTACACGTGTGCACATGCACATGTGCAAAATGCTTCCCCCTCCCTTTTCCTCCGCTCCGCCAACTGACAAAGGTTGGTGACCTCTGATCTAGTCCATCCCTTTCCGAGGGCAGCATCCGTCAGGCGCAAAAGACCAGGACCACATGTGATGTTTCAATTAAGGCAGTTTATTACTGACCATACCATGCACAAGAATCTGCTCAACTAACTGCTGGTACTATCTTGCCATTCGATCAGGGTCGACAGAATTCAAGCAGGGCTGGATCTGGTCCGTTTGTGGCTACGTAGAGAGTCTAGGCCAGTGGTTCTCAACCTTTTTCAGGTTGAGACCCCACTTGCCCCGCCCATGTGCGGTGCGACCCCGGCGCGCGCGCGTGCCAGGCCAATCCGCGCATGTGCGGCACGCGCGCGATGGGAAAAAACAAAATGGCGGACCGCGATGGGCCGATACACGCATGCACGGCGTGCGCGCGACGAAAAAAAACAAAAAAACACCAAAAAATGGCAGACTGTGATGGCCCGATCCACGCATGCGCGGCGCGCGCGACGGCCTGAATCGCGCATGCGCGGCGCACGCGCGAAGAAAAAAAAACAAAAAAACAAAATGGCGGACCGCGGTGTCCGGCGACCCCCGCGAAACGGTCGTTCGACCCCAAATGGGGTCGCGACCCATAGGTTGAGAACCGCTGGTCTAGGCTGATTTCTCTTTTGACTCCACCCCCAGTTCTGCCCCTCCTCCTACAGCACCTTTCACCAATGAACACCCTGCCCCTCTCTGGAAGTTTCTAGCAAAGCACAGCGCACCAGTTCATGTGGCAGCCAGTTCCACCTGGTGACAGCTCCTAGCGCCTGGAAGCGTCTCCTGGTGAGTGGCCTAAATCGCTTTATTTCAGATTTGAACCCACCTCCTTTCTTCTCGGACCCCCATCCAGTAGTTCGAGACTGGCCAGCAAATCTCCCTCCATTATCTTCTATATGAGCTACAACACCCCCCAGGCCGTTCAGAGTTTCTCACGTCAGGCCTTCCCTTCCAGACCCTTCGCCAGCTGGTTAATTGTTTCGTCTAGCTCCTAGTCAGCTTCAAGTTACAGAACACAGAATTACTACTAGTCAGTTTCACACCACCCTCCCCCTCCCCTTTCCTTATGCAAACCCAACCCTTTGCATCAGTTTATGACCCACCAAGTCACATCAATTTATGATCTAACGGGTTGCATCAATTTATGATCCAGGGGGTCCCATCAATTTACACCCAGCATCAATTCGCAATCCCATGGGTTGCATTCATTTACATCCACCGGATTGCATCAGTATGTGATCCAGTGGGTTGCATCGATTTACTGCATGATCCAGTGGACTGTACCAATTTGTGATCCAATGGATCCCATCAATGTACACCCAGTGGGTTGCATCAATTTACCATTCACTGGATTGCATCGATATGTGATCCAGTGGATTGGCATCAATTTATGATCCAGTGGATCTCATCAATTTATACCCAGTGGGTTGCATCAATTTACCATTCACTGGATTGCATCGATATGTGATCCAGTGGATTGGCATCAATTTATGATCCCGTGGATCCCATCAATTTATACCCAGTGGTTTGCATCAATTTACATCCAATGGTTTGCATCAGTTCATAATCCAGGGGTTGCATCCATTTATGATCCAGTAGATGGGAGGGTCACAGTCTGGTCTCTTCTCCATTGTCCAGACCGGGGGGGGGGGGCGCGAAGCAGCTCTTGAGTGCCCATCCAAAATAACAGCCCCCCCACGGGAACAACCTCAAGCTTCCACATGGAGTTGCTGTTACAGTCGATAGACACCCCCTTCGGTGGGCAATCCCCCCCCCGGGTCCTCTTCCTCCATTCTGGGGACCCCTGTTGGGGCCGTGCAGGCAGCCTCCCTCTCCCGGATGTGCACCTGTGGAAGAGGAAGAATGGGCAGCCAGGTGAGTTCAGGGTTTTTTTGCCTCCCCTTCAGAGCAACCCCTCCCCTAGTTGTAGCTGTGGGCTCCCCATGCGAGACTCTTGCTCTGACTGAGCTGCAGAGGTCACTCGTGGCACTGTCTCTCCCAACTTCTCTCTATACGTTTGGCAGGAGGTGCTCAGGAAGAGACCCTCTTCAGCCCTGGGACCCAGGACTCCCCCATCCCAGCCCCAACCATGTGTGCAGAGGGGGTGCCCCAGCTGTGCCTTGCTTGGCACTGTGTAGTTCTGAGTTCCTTTTCTGCTGTAGAAGCTAATCCTGGTCAGGTTGAGCCCTCTCTAGGGCCACTCCTGGCTCCCTGGAAGAACCTTGCCCTCCCCACTTGGCAGCCATTCCCAGGGCCATCTATGGCCCGCCCTGCCGTTGGACTCTGAACCTGGCGTGCGCGTGGCCTGAAGCGCCCGGAAGCAGACCCTGCTCTCTTGTTTTAAAGGTGAGGCATGGATTGCATTTGGCAGTGCCACAGTCCAGAGTAACCAAGTTGGAAGGGATCTCAGAGGTCTTCTAGTCCAACCCCCTGTGCCATTTGAAACAAATGGCTGTCCAGTCTCTTCTTAAAAGCCTCCAGTGATGGAGCACCCACAACTTCTGGAGGCAAGCAGTTCCCCTGGTGAATTGTCCTCACTGGCAGGAAATTTCTCTTTAATTCCAGGTTGCTTCTCTCCTTGACTAGTTTCCATCCGTTGCTTCTTGTCCTGTCTTCAGGCGCTTTGGACAACAGGTTGACCCCCCTCTTCCTTGTGGCAGCCCCTGAGATATTGGAAAACTGCTATGGTGTCACACACCCCCCCCCGTCCTTCTCTTCACTGGACTAGCCATGCCCAGTTCCTGCAATCGCTGTTCATATGTTTTGGCCTCCAGGCCTCTAAACATCTCTGTTGCTTTTCTCTGCACTTTTTCCAGAGTCTCCACATCTTTGTTTTATTGTGGTGACCAAAACTGAGAGAGACAAACTTTCCAGTCCTCTCCAAAGTTTGCTCAGACAGCCGGATGGGACCAACAATACCTTCTGCAGCCTGTCATTCCACGGGTATCGAGACTACGCCACCCATAAGCCCCAGCCTGGCTGAGAATTCCCAACTGCTGCCCTAACCCATGGGGAGGACAGCAGTACAGTGAGGACTGCTGTGAGGTGCTTGGAATAAGTAGACTCTGCCCACTTGAGTTTGGACCCAGAAAACTGGGCACCATCTCTTCTCGAACCCTTAGCCTGGTCTACCTCTCAGGGAAGTTGTAAGGACAAAACTGATTAAGGCAGAGCTCTTCCACCCTCCCCACTTTTCAAATGATTTTTCACGGGTAGCTCAAAACACAGCCGAAAAGGGAAGATTTGCAGGTGGCAAAAACTTTTTAAGAATCTTCCTTTTCTGAATCAGGTGAAGGTCTGGAATCAGCCTCCCCTCTCTTCCTTTTCACCCGCTGGAAGGAAATCAGAAAGGGGACGTTTCTTTTTTTTCACTCCAGGGAAGGAAAAGTTAAGGGAGGGAGGGAGAGAGGGAGGGAGGGAGGGAGGGAGGGAGGAAGAAGGAGGGAGGGAGGAGAAAAAGAGAGGGAGGAGAAAGGAAGGAGAAAGAGCAGGAAGGAAGGAGAAAGAGGGAGGGAGGAAGGAAGGAAAAGACAGGAATGAGATGAGGGAAGGAGGGAAGGAGGAAAGAAAGAAGGCAAGAAATACAAAGGGAGGGAGGAAAAAAAGAAAGGGGTAAAGAAGGAAGGAAGGAAGGAAGAAGAAGGGAGGAGAAAAAGGGAGGGAGGAGAAAGGAAGGAAGGAGAAAGAGAAGGGGAAAGAGAAAGAGGGAGGAAGGAGGGAGGGAGGAAGGAAAAGACAGGAACGAGATGAGGGAAGGAGGAAAGAAGGAAAAAAGAAGGAAAGAAATACAAAGGGAGGGAGGAAAAGAAAGGGGTAAAGAAGGAAGGAAGGAAGGAAGGAAGAGGGAGGGAGGGAGGGAGGAGAAAAAGAGAGGGAGGAGAAAGGAAGGAGAAAGAGCAGGAAGGAAGGAGAAAGAGGGAGGGAGGGAGGGAGGAAGGAAGGAAGGAAAAGACAGGAACGAGATGAGGGAAGGAGGAAAGAAGGAAAAAAAGAAGGAAAGAAATACAAAGGGAGGGAGGAAGGAAAAAAAGAAAGGGGTAAAGAAGGAAGGAAGGAGGCATGGAGGGAGGGAGGAGAAAGGAAGGAAGGAAGGAAGGAAAGAGGGAGGGAGGGAGAAAGAAAAAGACAGGAACGAGAGAAGGAGGGAGGGAGGAAATAAGGAAAGAAAGAAGGAAAGAAATACAAAGGGAGGGAGGAAGGAAAAAAAGAAAGGGGTAAGGAAGGAAGGAAGGAAGGAAGGAAGGAAGGAAGGAAGGAAGGAAGGAAGGAGGGAGGGAGGAAGCAATGGTTCAGTCACCCAAGGGACCCCTTACCTTCTCCAAAGGGCCGCCAGCCTGGTGCTGCACCTCTCTGGCTGCTGCTGGGGAGAGAGCCCCCCACCCCCCACCCATCCAGGAAACGAGCAAAGTCAGATCAGCTCCACCCAGCGGGGCCGTTCGCTCGTAAAGGGTGGCTGGTTAATGATTAGCCTGCTGCAAATATTTGATAAGTGCTGGGAGAATTCAAAGGGCAGCACCCAGGATGGAGGGGTGGGGGGAGCAGGTGCCGCAATCGCTTGAGAGACCCCTGGGGCTTCATGTCCCCCCCCCCGCGCTCAAAATGATCTGAGAGATATCCTTGCATTTCTGCTGGAAAAGGCCTCAGGGCACCTGAGCAAATTTTTAAAAAAAACAAAGGATCAAATTAGAAATTAAAAGGGAGGGGTTGCTCCTATAAAACACGATCAGATGCCTGATCTGAACGAGCCCTCCTCATCTTTTCTACTGTGGTCTGATCTCCCCCCCCCCGGCTAAACATCCGGGGTCCCTCTCCGAGGAGAAAAAGCATCCCCCAATTTTGCTTGCCTACCTGTCCTTCTTTTGAAGTTTTACCCACTAGCTATTTAGAGTCTCGCAGAGTGTGTCTCAGCCTTGGCAACTTCAAGGTGGGTGGACTTCAACTCCCAGAATTCCCCAGCCAGCCACGCAAGTCCACTCATCTTGAAGCACGTTGGTTGGGGAATTCTGGGAGCTGAAGTCCACCTCTCTTAAAGCATGCTGGGAATTGACGTCCTGTCAGGACCCACTTCAACACCTCATCCCAAGAAAGCAGAACTCGTGGAAGCAAGCTCTTCCAAAAGGAACTTTTATTAGGAGAAGCTGATGGTAGGCATACTAGACAGGATCTGAGGGATTCCTTTACAGATCGATAGGTTAAAGTATCCCCAAGCAAACCCCACCCCATGGTTCATCCGGATGGTTCAAACAGGCCAATCCCCAGGTGTTAAGTCCATCCTGGGAAAGGGGAGATTACATCGGTATGGCTCTGGTCGTAGCAGTGATGTTCAAACGGCTCTTTGCACCTTTTCTTTTCTTTTCTTTTCTTTTTATAAATTCTTTTATTGAAACAATCAACATCAAACATAAGATCGTGTTAAAAAGCAATCATCATATAACCTGCAATACAACACTATGGATTAGTCTTTGTAAACGTCTGATTTAGTAAACATTCCTCTTATACGGTATATGTTCTAACTACTGTTTCTAGTCTATCACATATTGTTCATTCAAGCTTCAGAGGTAAATTCGTCTCAGTAGTAGTGCAATCTTTTATGATCCCTAGCAAAAGATGCTGAGGTAGAAATTCAATAACCTGAAGTAGAAATTCAGTAAGCTTTTCCAATATTAAAGCAATCAACATTAAACATAGGATCATATTAAGCAGCAATCCTCATAAAACATGAAAATACAGCATGAGTTCTTGAGAGCAGAGAAATAAACCAGGCTCCGGAGGTTTGTATTTCTTTCTCCTTCCCCCTCCCCTTTTGCTAGCTGACAGGTTAGGGAGACAAAAGTTCAGAGAGAGACACAGTGCAGGAAGGCGAAGTGTTACATTAGAGCAATAAAGGAAGCTAAGGCAATGAACCCGCGCTCAGTCCCCCCTCCCCTCTAGGAGTATGGCAGAACCCAGGGAGAGGAGAGAATGGAATCAGGAAACGAGAGAAAGAGAGGCAGGGAAGTATGGAAGAGGATAGATATGGGATGGGTTCTGACAAGTCCACCCATCTTGAAGCCTGTTGGTTGGGGAATTCTGGGCGTTGAAGTCCATCTGTCTTGAAGTATGCTCACTGGAGAATTCTGGGAAATAAGTGTGAGCCAGGAGGAAGAGTTGCTGCCTAGAAAACAGTCAGATAAGAGACTGTTTAGTCCTCGACTGTAAAATGGAAGGAGAAAGAAACTGAGATGGAGCATTCACAACAACTTCTGGAGGCCAGCTGTTCCACTGGTTAATTGTTCTGTCAGGAAATTTCTCCTTAGTTCCAGGTTGCTTCTCTCCTTGATTAGTTTCCACCCGTTGCTTCTTGTCCTGCCTTCAGGCGCCTTGGAAAATAGCTTGACTCCCTCCCTAAGTTATCAGAGTATCAAGGAGACGATGGGAGATTTGTATTTTCAAACTTCTAAAATTCCATTAATGTAGCCTTACAATAAAATTGAATAAGCTCACCTGGTCATGTTTCCTGTTTGGTCCTACCTGGGAAGGCTGACATCAATGAGGCATGTCTAAAAAGTACAAGTCTCCCACCATCTCCTTTACAGGACTTAGGTGAACTCCGGAATATACAGAAGTAGAAAAATAATTGGGGAAGAAAGATCCCGAGCAAAGATGGTGCTAATTAATGGGCTGTGGGAAGGCATGGTGGATTGGCTGGCTGTTCCTTTGAATTAAGTTGCAAGTTTCAAGCCCCCCTTGGTTTTCAATGCTCAGCCTCTGGATTGAATTTGGAGTCCTGCAAGGCAGCTATGAAGAAAGTTTGGGAGATCCTTAAGTTTTCAAAAAAGAAGACTAAAATATTTTAAAGTGCACCTGATGGGCAGCATTCTGGCTTAGCCCCAATGCTGGCTTGGAACCTCTTGCTCTTGGTTGCCCACAGAGAACGTTGAGGCAGCCAACTCATAATGGGAGACTTTCCCCCCCCCCAGGAGCTTCTGGAATGTTTCAGTGGGAGCTCAGCAGTGGCCATGGATGTCTGGAGAAACCCTTGGCTCCTGATCATGGCCTGGGCACTGCTGGACGGGCCCCTCTCCAATGGGGATAGCCAGGGCACAAATGGCCCCTGTGAGCAGCAGCTGCGATATCGGCACAGCAGCGTGGAGAGTGGGGGGCCCTGGCTGTCCACCCTGGTTCTGCTCAGCAGCATCGGTGCCATTTGGCTGTTTGTCTTCTACGCCATCCGCTGCTTGTGCCTCAGGAGGAACCAGTATGCCCAGGAGCTGGATGAGAGAGGAGAGAAATGCTGGGAGGTAAGGCTGGGGACACAGCAGCTGGAGGGCTGAGAACTTGAGAAGACGAGGTGGACCTATTTTCTGAAGCCCAGAGGGCAAGAAGCAATAGATACCGGTAGAAGATCGTCAAAGAGAGAAGCAACCAAGAACTAAGAAGAAATTTTCTGACAGTGAGGGCAATTAATGAGTAGAACCATTTACCTCCAGACTTTGTGGGGGCCTGTCCTGCAGCCCAGCAGTGGGCCACGGACTGTAGGTTGGGCATCCCTGGAGTAGAAGACATCCAAGTCCCCTCCAGCCCTATAACTCTATAAGACAGATAACAGATAGGCAGAGAGAAAGAGAGACAGGCAGAAAGATGAGAGAGAGAAAGGAGAGAATAGAGATAGATAGACAGATAGATAGATGACAGCTGATGGATGGATGGATAGATGGATGGATGGATGGATAGATAGATAGATAGATAGATAGATAGATAGATAGATAGATAGATAGATAGATAGATAGATAGATAGATAGATAGAGATGGATGATTGATGATGTCTGTAAAAATATGACTCCTGGGCATAATCATAGTATAAAATAAATAATTTACGACCACCAGGAGATTCCAAACAGGAAAATGCTTTAATAAAATCAAGCTTTCATTGGGAACTTCCAACATCGTCAGGGTTAAAAGCCAGTTGACAAGGATACCTTAAATAGCGTTAGCCTAACCCTATTTAAGGTATCCTTGTCAACTGGCTTTTAACCCTGACGATGTTGGAAGTTCCCAACGAAAGCTCAGTTTTATTAAAGCATTTTCCTGTTTGGAATCTCCT
Source organism: Bothrops alternatus (assembly GCA_034064705.1). Taxonomy (NCBI): domain Eukaryota; kingdom Metazoa; phylum Chordata; class Lepidosauria; order Squamata; family Viperidae; genus Bothrops; species Bothrops alternatus. Next base: position 2,385,142 of record JARGCV010000988.1, read on the forward strand.
GGTGATCGTAAATTATTTATTTTATACTATAGAGATGGATAGATAGAGAGACAGACAGACAGACAGACAGAGATGATATATAGATGATAGATAACATGATATAGACAGATAGATGATAGATATAGACAGACATAGACAGACAGATAGTACAGATGATAGAGATAGATGATAGACAGACACACATATAGATAGATATAGATAGACAGACAGATAAACAGAGGACAGATAATATATAACTAGATGGATAGATGATAGATAAAAGACAGATTACAGAGATAGATAGATAGATAGATAGATAGATAGATAGATAGACAGATGACAGATGATATATAGCTAGATGAATAGATGATACATAGATAAGAGAGAGATGATACAGACAGACAAATGGATGGATAAACAGATGACAGATGATGGATAGATTATAAAACAGATAGGTGATATAGGCAGACAGATGATAGACAGACAGACAGAGATAGACAGATAAACAGATGACGATATATAGATGGATAGATGATAGATAAGACAGATGATGTAGATAGACAGACAGACAGACAGATAGACACACACAGAGACAGGCAGATAAACAGATGACTACAAAAAAGATGTTGAGTCTTAGTTGCAGAATTTGGGCTTGGCCAGTCTAGAGAAAAGAAGGATTTATGGGAGACATGATAGCAGTATTCCAGTATTTGATGGGCTGCCACAGAAGAGGGTCAATTTATTTTCCAAAGCAAGGAACATTCCCTTTCCAACAACACATCTTTGTGAAACAGGGTTTTCCAGCTTGTTGGTTATCAAGTCTAAATACAGAAGTAGACTTGTTGTGGAAGATGATCTTCATTGTGCTCTTGCAAAAACTGCCCTGAGAATTTCTGATCTGGTGAAAAAGAAGCAGTCTCAACCTTCACACTGACGTTGGCTTTTTACACATACTGTCGCAAAATGTAGCAATGTAGCTTACTGTTGTTATATTAAAACTGTTACCCATGCTACACCATGCTTTAAGATAAAATTTCATTTATTTGTAATTAGAAATAAATATTTCACAATATATAATTACATATGCTTTAATTATGTTCAATTTGTAACAATGAAAATACATCCTGCATATCAGATATTTACATTACGATTCATAACAGTACCAAAATTACAGTTATGAAGTAGCAATGAAAATAATTTTATGGTTGGAGGTCACCACAACATGAAGAACTGTATTAAAGGGTCGTGGCATTAGGAAGGTTGAGAACCACTGATATAGATGATAGATAAGACAGATGGATGATATAGATGATAGATTGATAGACAGACACACATAGATAAATAGGTAGGTAGGTAGGTAGGTAGTAGTAGATAAACAGAAGACATGATTGATAGATGCTAGATGAGATAGATGATATAGAGATGATAGGTAGATAGATAAACATGACATAAGATGGATAGATGAGATAGATAAGACTGATGATATAGACAGATAAATGATAGATATATAGACAGATAGATGATAGATATATAGATGATAGATAGGTAAGACAGACACATATAGATATAGATGATAGACACATAGACAGATAGATATAGAAGGGTAGGTAGATAGACAGACAAACAGATGACAGATATATAAGATGGACAGATGATAGAGATGAGATAGATGATATTGACAAATAGATGATAGACAGACCGACAGACAGTGTTGTAGGTGCTTCAACTCTGGAGGTTTTCTGGACAACCGTTTGTCTGGAATGGTGTAGGATCCAGCCCTAGAATTCTATTATTCTGTGAGATGTCACTGAATCCACTCAATGACCCCCAATGGTTGGGTCTGCACAATGAAGTCAGATCATTGATTAATGAAGCAATTATGAGTGCTCACTAATTCATTAATGAAGAAACTATGAGTGGTCATTCATTCATTGAGAAATTACAATCAATTGTTAACGGATTAATTAAAGGGGTCTCCTCTCATTTTTCTTCTCTGATGCAGGAGGTCCGAATGTCCTGTCCAGAAGACGACGGGGACCAGTCGTGTGGCTACCAGTCTCAGGTCCTCGTTCCAGCCCAACCTGAGTTTAGATCCACCCCGCTGGGTACCAACCCTGCCCTCCAGGCGTACACCCACCAGCTGGCCTGCATGGAGCACGAACTGGAGCACTTCCTGAGCGAAGTGCGCAATCGGCAGAGCACCCTGGGGTCCAAGGCAAGGAAGGAGAGGGACCCCCCCAATCTGGACAAACTGCGCATCACCGTCTATGAAATTGCTGACAGTGAGCAGCCAGACCCGGCACGGGGCAGAGGACGCAAGAGGAAGCTCAAATAGAGAAGAGGAGGTACCATAAAGTTCTGAGATGCACCCAGAGGGCAGCTGGCAGTCAAAATGAAGGGGATTCAGGACTCACTGGGTATCATGATTTGTCTTGTGACATTTATTAGGAATAAATTATGAATCAAATCGAGACGAGTCCAGGTAGAGTTCTGTGTGCCAGTCAGGTCACTGCAAAACTGGGTTCGGTGCCAGATGTCGGGCAGGCTGGCAGAGAAGCCCTTGGGGGTTGCCGTATGTTTAGCGAGTCTCCTGGATGCTCACAGTCTGTTTCTTGGTTCTTTTGATGATTCTGTCGGGGAAAGTCAGCTGCCCACAGCCATCTGGAGTCGGGGAGCCTCTAAATCGATGCTTCTCCAACTTGGCAACTTTGAGATGTGTGGACTTCAACTCTCAGAATTCCCAGCCCAGATGAGTTCACTTCAGATTCATGGGTTGTGGGGACTCTACACTTCTCGGATGACACGGAGCAGCACCGAGTGTTTGTGGCTCATTCAGCAACTGCCAGGTGAAATGGCCGGGCTCTAACTTCAGTCGTTGACTTTGGATCAGGCAAGGAGGGGACATCGGTCTGGCTGGGGGCCGAGGGGGCCTGTGCCCAGCATCACTGAGGTCTTAGCTGGGACGGGATGTGCTGAGGAGGATCCCTCCCATCTCCGTCATCCGTTGCTATTTTTCTCTCCCATTGAGTCACATTCCAGTTCTTGGAGACTGTCGTAAGAATTCCATGTGCTTTTCTAGGAACATTTTCCAGAAGTGGTTTCCTCTGGCCTCCTTCATGGGCTGAAAAAGAAGCAGAGGCCTAAGGTCACTCAGATGGCCTTCTGCTAGAGCATTGCTGGCTGTGGAATTCTGGGAGTTGAAGTCCACATGCCTTAAAATTGTCAAGGTTGAGAAACACTGTGCTACAGGGAGGAAGAAAGGAGAGAGAGGAAGAGAAAAAGAAAGGAGGCAGGGAGGAAAGGGAAGGAGGGAGGGAGGGAGGAAGGAAGGAAGACTTTGGTACCTATTGGACAATTAGAACTCACCATCAACTGATGATTAGTCCAAAGTCACTCAGCCACCTCTCATATATACTGCAGGAGTAGAATTCACCACGCCTATTGCAGGAATAAAAATTACCATCTTTGGGTTATTGGCGCAAAGCTGGCTATCATGCAAATTGCAGGAGTAGAACTCACCTTCTCCTTGGGATTCACCCAAAGTCACTCAGCCGGAGTAGAACTCACGAAACCTATTGCTGGAATGGAAGTAATGGTCTCCTGATTATTGATCCAAAGTCACACAGCCGGCGGTCATGCAAATTGAAGAACTTACCCGGCCTATTGCAGGACTACAAGTCACCGTCTTCTGCCTATGGGCCCAAAGTCATCAATCCACCTCTTGTATGTTTAGCAAGACTAGAATTCACCGTCTTCTGGATATTGGCTCAAAGTCATGTTGCTGGCTTTTGTGCCTAAGGTGTGAGAAAACTTGCAATCTCCTGCTTAGTGGCTCAGAGTCACTCAGCTGGCCATTCTTCATATTACAAGACTAGAACTTACCTTCCGAAATGAAGTAGTAGTTACCATCTTCTGCTTATTGGTCCAAGGTCACTCAGCCGGCTGTCAATCATATTGCAGGAATAAAACTTACCATGCACATTGCAGCACTGGAAGTCACTATCTCCTGGTTTGGGAACCAAAGTTTCTCAGCTGGCTGTTCTGCAAATTAGAAGACCAGATCTTATCTTCCCAACTGCAAGAACTGCCCCAAAGTCCTGCTGCTGGCTGTTGTGCGGAATGTTTGAATAGAACTCACCGTTTCCTGATGATTTGTCAAAAGAAATCTCTCTGACTGTGCTCTATAAAATTCCACAAATACTCACCATCTCCTGCTTATGTCCCAAAGTCACAAAGCTGGCTGTGCTCCATAAAATTCCGCAAATACTCACGAATTTGTATTAAGTTGAGTTACACTCAACCTGACTTTTTCTTTGTTTCTTCTGTTTACATTTATAACGATATAATTATTTTTTTAAAAAAACTGTCCATAAATGTTCAAACGGTTAAAAACAGATTAAAAACTGATCAAAATAAGTCAAAATAGAGGGGAGAGGTGAAAAATCGTTGGGAGTGGCCTAAAAGGGGATGTTTTCTTTCCGAGCGTTTCGTTGGAGACAGTAGACTTCGAATGAAAATATACTTAAATCTATACCGAGAGGTGTACCTTACCTTTTAACTCCGTGTTTCTGAAACACGCGTCGGGGCCCTCGGAAGCCGGGAGAAGCTGCGGATCGGCCTCTGAACTGACCCCGAAGCGTATATTTATTGCAAACGAAGGTGCTTCCTCCCTTATGTTCCTCCTTTCCTTTTGCGCTTTGCTTCGGACGTTTCGCTCCTCGGTCGCCGCCGTCCTGGGGGCTGGAGGGAGTGTGCTTGGCGCCTGGCCCTCCGCGCTCTGCTTTTCCCGACGGGAAAGCCTGGCGGGGCCTCTGCTTTGCCAGAGTTCCGAACGGGAAACGTCGCTGCAGCTCCTTCTCCCGCCACGTGCTCGTAGCGCCCGACGCACGCCTTCGCGCCTTTGGAGGAGGAGGAGGAGGAGCGTGTTCACACGTGCGTCCTCGTCCCCACCCAGTCTGTGGGGATGCTCTTTGCCTGTCCACGGTTCACCTCTGGAGTCTGACCGGGCCGATTTCTGAGCTGGTGTGGGGCACTCCGGTTCTGTGATGCTGCTTAGGAAGGACTTTTGCTCCGACGAGAAAGGCGAGCGTTGGGGTAGCTCAGAGGCGATGACGTCATCCTTTGCATGGGATGACGGGGTTCTTCTTTTTTAATGACATTAAGTATTCCTCTATATGTACACCGATGTTTAAAATCGATAAATGAATGGCAGGAAGACTCAATTTTTTAAAAATAAACAGGCTTCCCTCAAAACTTTAGAGGTTGTTTGCGAATCTGTGTCTAAGAGTGGATGTGTGTGGATGTGTGTGTGTTATATATTAATACAGGTTAAATCCTACTTATCCAGTTATAGTGAATTACCTTTTTTCTAGGTTACACATCATATGAATCCATCTAATATAAGTGGGTATCCTGGGTGAGGGTGCGGGGGGGGGGGGGAAGGGAGGAAGGAGAGATTTAATAACAGCTGTTCGTTTTTATTTCAAAATATTTTAATTTCTCCTATGCTGTTTAATAATGAAATATTAATTTGTATGCATATACTTTATATGTATATATAAACTCATCAAAGGAATACCAGGATGACTTAAACATTTTTTTGGTTTAAAGCCATCTTGGACTCAAAAATCTGTTGGGGAAATGGACCCCTCTTAAGATCTAAGACAGTGATGGTGAACCTTTTAGACACCGAGTGCCCAAAACCTCCCCCCCCGGCACCGACCCACCCCTGCTCCATCCCTGCCCCGCCCCACCCACCTGCAGGGCCACCCACCACCTCCACGGCCCACCGCAGATCACCCAGGCGGTCCAGTAGTGCCATGGCAGCCAGGCCCTCCACCCGTGCCCCGCAGCATCATCTGTTTGCGATGGGGTGCAAGGGCGGAGTCCCCACTGCCCAGCTGCCATGTCCTTGGCTGCACTGCTCCAGGAGGGCCGTGCCTAGGGGTGACTCTCCTCCGGGGGGGCTGCTGGTGTAGAGGGGGACATGGGGGGAGGCAGGGCTGGGACAACAGCACATATGCCCACAGAGAGGGCTCCGAGTGCGGTCGTGCCATAGGTTCACCACCACTGATCTAAGATGTGTTTGCCATTCCAATGTAAAGCAAAAAGGCAGGGAATTGTCCTGGAGGACAAAAGGACAGGATAGAGTATGCTTCAGTCCACACAAATCTTGCAAAGTGTTACTAAAATGTCTTGGTATGAAGAATGGTGGGTTTTCTCTAACTGGGGGCAGAAAAGCAGGTCCCACAGTTATATCTCAACCACAAAACAGATCGTTATGGTACTGGCACAGCCAGAAGCAATAGTGTGTGTTGCTGGAAGGATTGGAGCGTAGGCATTGCCCTGAGAATATCCAGCGGGTAAGCTGGTGGCAAGGAAAAGCAATGGCATCACCAAAGTCAAGGAAGGGAAACAAAAGACAGATTACAATTAATGGACAAAGAGTGACAAGATCAAAGATTCAATATGCCCAGCGATGGCAGTGCCAGAACATCGGAGCCTAAGAAGATGCTGCAGGTAAGCTGGAAGCAAGGAAAACCAACGGCAACACCAAAGTCAGGAAAGAGAACAAACCATCAGATGGGCAGTATACTAGAGAGACAGTGGCAAGATAAGAAAGTCAATGTCCAGGGGTGGCAGTGCCAGAATTGTGGCACGCAGGGCCTCGCGACTTCAGAGACTGAGAAGAGGCGGCAGGTAAGTGAGCAGCAAGGAAAAGCGACAGTGGCACCAAAGTCAAAGAAGGGAAACAAAAGACAGACTACAATTAAAAGATAAAGAGTGGCAATATCAGCGAGTCGATGCCTAGTGGTGGCATTGTCAGAATCGAGGCATGCAGATGCTGGGAATGTCAGAGCCTGAAGATATGCAGAGGCTAAGAGGGCGGCAACCAAAAATGGCGGTACCAAAGTCAAGTAAAGGAACAAAAAGATAAGATGGATTATGCCTAAGGGAAGTGGTACTAGATTTCCATTCAAACAGCCCCTCAGACTCTGACGCATAAAGAAAGGAATCCAATCTCCCGCCTGCCCCTCTTTCCCTGCTATGGCCAGGTTGCAGCCTCCCCAATGTGACTCCAAGCACCACTCTGGTCTCCTCCCCCATCTCACTCGATCCTTTCAGGGCACCACATAATTGGGGAAAGAAGCAAATTCTTCACTGGGTATGTCAAAGCTCTTAGGGATCTCCTTCATAGCAGCAGCAGCAGCAGCAGCAGCAGGCAGGCAGCTCCACCTGTGGCGATCCAGGGCAGCTCTTTCGTTAATCCCAGAAATATGCAGGTATAATGTCTTCTGAGCAGGACTCTAGCTTAGAGGTCACCAACCTTTTGGACACCAGGGACCCGTTCCATGGAGAAAGGTTTTCCCATTGACCAGAGGGGGTGTGGTTTCATGTGCTGCCTGCATCCCACAGATGGGGATTTGCTTGTTTGTGCAGACTGGCTGCTGGCATGCCACGGCCCAATATTGGTCCACACACCAGGGGTGGGAGACCCCTGCTCTAGCTGAATACATTTATTCTGCTAATTGTACAAAAAAAAATCCAAACGATTAAAGCAAAAGTTATTCCTCAAGAAGGTACAGCTCGGGGAACCACAATGGTGTTTTAAGTTCTGCCTCTCCTGAGGGACACCAACTGATGTAGGATCCTGGTGAATCATTATCTCCTTGTTATTGATCCAAAAACATAATTTGCCCCTCCTACTCCAAATATACTCACTCTCTCCTGGTTATTAATCTACAAACACAAAATTGCCTCTCCTGAATAAATTCCCCAAAATATTCACCCACTCCTGGGTTTTGATACAAAAACATAATGTGCTCCTCCTGTATAGAACTCCAAATATACTCACCCTCTCCTGGTTTTTGATCCACAAACAAAAAACGCCTCTCCTATATAGAACTTGAAAAATACTCACCCTCTCCTGGTTTTTGTACCGAAACACAATATTGCCTCTCCTGTATAGAATTCCAAAAATACTCACCCTCTCCTTGTTATTGATCCAGAAAAACAAATTTCCTCTCTTGAATAAATTCTCCCAAATACTCACCCTCTCCTGGTTATTGATCCCGAAACACAATATTGCCTCTACTGTATAGTACACCAAAAATACTCACCCTTTCCTGGTTATTAATCCAGAAACACAAATTTGCCCTCCTATATAGAAGTCAAAAAATACTCACCCTCTTCTGATTATTAATCCAGAAACATAATTTGCCCCTCTTGTATAGAACTCCAAAAATACTCACCCTTTCCTGGTTATTGTCCAAAAACACAATTTGCCCCTCCTGTATAGAACTCCAAAAATACTCATCTGATTATTGATCCACAAACACAATTTTCCCCTCTTGTATAGAACTCCAAAAATACTCACCATCTCCTGGTTATTGATCCCGAAACACAATATTGCCTCTACTGTATAGTACCCCCAAAATACTCACCCTCTACTGGTTTTTGTACCGAAAAACAAATTTGCCCTGCTTTATAGAAGTCCAAAAATACTCACCCTCTCCTGGATATTGATCCAGAAACACAATATTGCCTCTACTGTACAGTACTCCAAAATACGCACCCTCACCTGGGTTTTGATCTACAAACAGAAAAGTGCCTCTCCTGTATATAACTCCAACAATACTCACTCTCTCCTTGTTATTGATGCCGAAACACATTGTTGCATCTACTGTATAGTATTCCAAAAATATGCATCCTCTCCTGATTATAAATTGAAAAACACAATTTGCCCCTCTTGTATAGAACTCTAAATATACGCACGCTCTCCTGGTTATTGAACCAAAAACACAATTTGCCATTCCTATATAGAATTACAAAAATACTCACCCTCTCCTGGTTATTGTTCCTGAACCACAAATTTACCCTCCAAATTTACTCACCCTCTCATTTTTGATCCAAAAACAGATTATTGCCTTTCCTGAATAAATTCCCCCAAAATACTCACCCTCTTCTGATTATTGATCCAGAAACACAATTTGCCCCTCTTGTATAGAACACCAAATATCCTCACACTCTCCTGAGTTTTGAACTAAAAACAAAAAATGCCATTCCTGTATAGAACTCCAAAAATACTCAACCTCTCCAGGTTATTGATCCCGAAACACAATGTTGCCTCTAGTTTATAGTATTCCAAAAATACTCACCCTATCCTGATTATTGATCGATAAACACAATTTTTCCCTCTTGTATAAAACTCCAAATTTACTCAACCTCTCCTCGTTTTTGCTCCACACACAGATTATTGCCTCTCCTAAATAAATCCCCCAAAATACTCACCCTTTCCAGTTTATTGATCCAAAACACAATTTGCCCCTCCTGTATAGAAATCCAAAAATACTCACCCTGTCCTGATTATTGATTCACAAAAACAATTTGTCCCTCTTGTATAAAACTCCAAATTTACTCACCCTCTCCTTGTTTTTGCTTCACACACAGATTATTGCCTCTCCTGAATAAATTCCCCAAAGTACTTAACCTTTCCTGGTTATTGATCCAAAAACAAAATTTGCCCCTCCTGTATAAAACTCCAAAAGTACTTACCCGCTCCTGGGTTTTGATCCAAAAACACAAAATTGCTTTTCCTGAAAAAAAATCCCCAAAATACTCACCCTCTCCTGGTTATTGATCCAGAATCAAAAAATGCCATTCCTTTATCAACTCAAAAAATACTCACCCTCTCCTGGTCGTTGATCCAGAAACACAAATTTCCTCTCCTGAATAAATTCTCCCAAATACTCACCCTCTCCTGGTTATTGATCCCGAAACACAATGTTGCCTCTAGTTTATAGTATTCCAAAAATACTCACCGTATCCTGATTATTGATCGAGAAACACAATTTGTCCCTCTTGTATAAAACTCCAAATTTACGCACCCTCTCCTCGTTTTTGCTCCACACAAAGATTATAGCCTCTCCTGAATAAATCCCCCAAAATACTTACCCTTTCCAGGTTATTGATCCAAAACACAATTTGCCCCTCTTTTATAGAAATCCAAAAATACTCACCCTTTCCTGGTTATTGTTCCAAAAACACAATTTGCCCCTCCAGTATGGAACTCCAAAAGTACTTACCCTCTCCTGCCTTTTGATCCACAAACACAAAATTGCTTCTCATGAAAAAATATCCCCAAAATACTCACCCTCTCCTGGTTATTGATCCAGAATCAAAAAATGCCATTCCTGTATAGAACTCAAAAAATACTCACCCTCTCCTGGTTATTGATACCGAAACACAATGTTGCCTCTAGTTTATAGTATTCCAAAAATACTCACCCTGTCCTGATTATTGATCCACAAAAACAATTTGTCCCTCTTGTATAAAACTCCAAATTTACTCACCCTCTCCTCGTTTTTCTTCACACACAGATTATTGCCTCTCCTGAATAAATCCCCCAAAGTACTTACCCTTTCCTGGTTATTGATCCAAAAACACAATTTGCCCCTCCAGTCTAGAACTCCAAAAGTACTTACCCTTTCCTGGCTTTTGTGCTACAAACACAAAATTGCTTCTCCTGAAAACAAATTCCCAAAATACTCACCGTCTCCAGGTTATTGATCCAGAATCAAAAAATGCCATTCCTGTATAGAAATAAAAAAATACTCACCCTCTCCTGGTTATTGATCCACAAGCAGAAATTTCCTCTCCTGAATAAATTCTCCAAAATATTCAACCTCTCCTGGTTATTGATCCCGAAACACAATGTTGCCTCTAGTTTATAGTATTCCAAAAATACTCACCCTATCCTGATTATTGATCAACAAACAAAATTTGTCCCTCTTGAATAAAACTCCAAATTTACTCACCCTCTCCTACTTTTTGCTCCACACAAAGATTATTGCCTCTCCTGAATATATCCCCCAAAATACTTACCCTTTCCAGGTTATTGATTCAAAACACAATTTGCCCCTCTTTTATAGAAATCCAAAAATACTCACCCTCTCCTCCTTTTTCATCCACACACAGATTATTGCCTATCCTGAATAAATTCCCCAAAGTACTTACCCTTTCCTGGTTATTGATCCAAAAACACAATTTGCCCCTCCAGTATAGAACTCCAAAAGTACTTACCCTTTTCTGGCTTTTGTGCTACAAACACAAAATTGCTTCTCCTGAAAAAAAATCCCCAAAATACTCACCGTCTCCTGGTTATTGATCCAGAATCAAAAAATACCATTCCTGTATAGAAATCAAAAAATACTCACCCTCTCCTGGTTACTGATCCACAAACAGAAATTTCCTCTTCTGAATAAATTCTCCAAAATATTCAACTTCTCCTGGTTATTGATCCCGAAACACAATGTTGCCTCTAGTTTATAGTATTCCAAAAATACTCACCCTATCCTGATTATTGATCAACAAACAGAATTTGACCCTCTTGAATAAAACTCCAAATTTACTCACCCTCTCCTCGTTTTTGCTCCACACAAAGATTATTGCCTGTCCTGAATAAATTCCCCAAAGTACTTACCCTTTCCTGGTTATTGATCCAAAAACACAATTTGCCCCTACAGTATAGAACTCCAAAAATACTCACCCTGTCCTGATTATTGAATCACAAAAACAATTTGTCCCTCTTGTATAAAACTCCAAATTTACTCACCCTCTCCTCCTTTTTGATCCACACACAGATTATTCCCTCTCCTGAATAAATTCCCCAAAGTACTTACCCTTTCCTGGTTATTGATCCAAAAACACAATTTGCCCCTCCAGTATAGAACTCCAAAAGTACTTACCCTCTCCTGCCTTTTGATCCACAAACACAAAATTGCTTCTCCTGAAAAAAAAATCCCCAAAATACTCACCCTCTCCTGGTTATTGATGAACAAACAGAAATTTCCTCTCCTGAATAAATTCTCCCAAATACTCAGCCTCTCCTGGATATTAAATAAATTAAATAAATAATAATAATAATATTGATCCCGAAACACAATGTTGCCTCTAGTTTATAGTATTCCAAAAATACTCACCCTATCCTGACTATTGCTCGACAAAGACAATTTGTCCCTCTTGTATAAAACTCCAAATTTACTCACCCTTTCCTCGTTTTTGCTTCACACACAGATTATTGCCTCTCCTGAATAAATCCCCCAAAATACTTACCCTTTCGAGGTTATTGATCCAAAACACAATTTGCCCCTATTGTATAGAAATCCAAAAGTACTTACCCTCTCCTGGCTTTTGAGCTACAAACACAAAATTGCTTTTCCTGAAAAAAAATCCCCAAAATACTCACCCTCTCCTGGTTATTTATCCACAAACACAAATTTCCTCTCCTGAATAAATTCTCCCAAATACTCACCCTCTCCTGGTTATTGATCCCGAAACACAATGTTGCCTCTAGTTTATAGTATTCCAAAAATACTCACCGTATCCTGATTATTGATCGAGAAACACAATTTGTCCCTCTTGTATAAAACTCCAAATTTACGCACCCTCTCCTCGTTTTTGCTCCACACAAAGATTATAGCCTCTCCTGAATAAATCCCCCAAAATACTTACCCTTTCCAGGTTATTGATCCAAAACACAATTTGCCCCTCTTTTATAGAAATCCAAAAATACTCACCCTTTCCTGGTTATTGTTCCAAAAACACAATTTGCCCCTCCAGTATGGAACTCCAAAAGTACTTACCCTCTCCTGCCTTTTGATCCACAAACACAAAATTGCTTCTCATGAAAAAATATCCCCAAAATACTCACCCTCTCCTGGTTATTGATCCAGAATCAAAAAATGCCATTCCTGTATAGAACTCAAAAAATACTCACCCTCTCCTGGTTATTGATACCGAAACACAATGTTGCCTCTAGTTTATAGTATTCCAAAAATACTCACCCTGTCCTGATTATTGATCCACAAAAACAATTTGTCCCTCTTGTATAAAACTCCAAATTTACTCACCCTCTCCTCGTTTTTCTTCACACACAGATTATTGCCTCTCCTGAATAAATCCCCCAAAGTACTTACCCTTTCCTGGTTATTGATCCAAAAACACAATTTGCCCCTCCAGTCTAGAACTCCAAAAGTACTTACCCTTTCCTGGCTTTTGTGCTACAAACACAAAATTGCTTCTCCTGAAAACAAATTCCCAAAATACTCACCGTCTCCAGGTTATTGATCCAGAATCAAAAAATGCCATTCCTGTATAGAAATAAAAAAATACTCACCCTCTCCTGGTTATTGATCCACAAGCAGAAATTTCCTCTCCTGAATAAATTCTCCAAAATATTCAACCTCTCCTGGTTATTGATCCCGAAACACAATGTTGCCTCTAGTTTATAGTATTCCAAAAATACTCACCCTATCCTGATTATTGATCAACAAACAAAATTTGTCCCTCTTGAATAAAACTCCAAATTTACTCACCCTCTCCTACTTTTTGCTCCACACAAAGATTATTGCCTCTCCTGAATATATCCCCCAAAATACTTACCCTTTCCAGGTTATTGATTCAAAACACAATTTGCCCCTCTTTTATAGAAATCCAAAAATACTCACCCTCTCCTCCTTTTTCATCCACACACAGATTATTGCCTATCCTGAATAAATTCCCCAAAGTACTTACCCTTTCCTGGTTATTGATCCAAAAACACAATTTGCCCCTCCAGTATAGAACTCCAAAAGTACTTACCCTTTTCTGGCTTTTGTGCTACAAACACAAAATTGCTTCTCCTGAAAAAAAATCCCCAAAATACTCACCCTCTCCTGGTTACTGATCCACAAACAGAAATTTCCTCTTCTGAATAAATTCTCCAAAATATTCAACTTCTCCTGGTTATTGATCCCGAAACACAATGTTGCCTCTAGTTTATAGTATTCCAAAAATACTCACCCTATCCTGATTATTGATCAACAAACAGAATTTGACCCTCTTGAATAAAACTCCAAATTTACTCACCCTCTCCTCGTTTTTGCTCCACACAAAGATTATTGCCTGTCCTGAATAAATTCCCCAAAGTACTTACCCTTTCCTGGTTATTGATCCAAAAACACAATTTGCCCCTACAGTATAGAACTCCAAAAATACTCACCCTGTCCTGATTATTGAATCACAAAAACAATTTGTCCCTCTTGTATAAAACTCCAAATTTACTCACCCTCTCCTCCTTTTTGATCCACACACAGATTATTCCCTCTCCTGAATAAATTCCCCAAAGTACTTACCCTTTCCTGGTTATTGATCCAAAAACACAATTTGCCCCTCCAGTATAGAACTCCAAAAGTACTTACCCTCTCCTGCCTTTTGATCCACAAACACAAAATTGCTTCTCCTGAAAAAAAAATCCCCAAAATACTCACCCTCTCCTGGTTATTGATGAACAAACAGAAATTTCCTCTCCTGAATAAATTCTCCCAAATACTCAGCCTCTCCTGGATATTAAATAAATTAAATAAATAATAATAATAATATTGATCCCGAAACACAATGTTGCCTCTAGTTTATAGTATTCCAAAAATACTCACCCTATCCTGACTATTGCTCGACAAACACAATTTGTCCCTCTTGTATAAAACTCCAAATTTACTCACCCTTTCCTCGTTTTTGCTTCACACACAGATTATTGCCTCTCCTGAATAAATCCCCCAAAATACTTACCCTTTCGAGGTTATTGATCCAAAACACAATTTGCCCCTATTGTATAGAAATCCAAAAGTACTTACCCTCTCCTGGCTTTTGAGCTACAAACACAAAATTGCTTTTCCTGAAAAAAAATCCCCAAAATACTCACCCTCTCCTGGTTATTTATCCACAAACACAAATTTCCTCTCCTGAATAAATTCTCCCAAATACTCACCCTCTCCTGGTTATTGATCCCGAAACACAATGTTGCCTCTAGTTTATAGTATTCCAAAAATACTCACCGTATCCTGATTATTGATCGAGAAACACAATTTGTCCCTCTTGTATAAAACTCCAAATTTACGCACCCTCTCCTCGTTTTTGCTCCACACAAAGATTATAGCCTCTCCTGAATAAATCCCCCAAAATACTTACCCTTTCCAGGTTATTGATCCAAAACACAATTTGCCCCTCTTTTATAGAAATCCAAAAATACTCACCCTTTCCTGGTTATTGTTCCAAAAACACAATTTGCCCCTCCAGTATGGAACTCCAAAAGTACTTACCCTCTCCTGCCTTTTGATCCACAAACACAAAATTGCTTCTCATGAAAAAATATCCCCAAAATACTCACCCTCTCCTGGTTATTGATCCAGAATCAAAAAATGCCATTCCTGTATAGAACTCAAAAAATACTCACCCTCTCCTGGTTATTGATACCGAAACACAATGTTGCCTCTAGTTTATAGTATTCCAAAAATACTCACCCTGTCCTGATTATTGATCCACAAAAACAATTTGTCCCTCTTGTATAAAACTCCAAATTTACTCACCCTCTCCTCGTTTTTCTTCACACACAGATTATTGCCTCTCCTGAATAAATCCCCCAAAGTACTTACCCTTTCCTGGTTATTGATCCAAAAACACAATTTGCCCCTCCAGTCTAGAACTCCAAAAGTACTTACCGTTTCCTGGCTTTTGTGCTACAAACACAAAATTGCTTCTCCTGAAAACAAATTCCCAAAATACTCACCGTCTCCAGGTTATTGATCCAGAATCAAAAAATGCCATTCCTGTATAGAAATAAAAAAATACTCACCCTCTCCTGGTTATTGATCCACAAGCAGAAATTTCCTCTCCTGAATAAATTCTCCAAAATATTCAACCTCTCCTGGTTATTGATCCCGAAACACAATGTTGCCTCTAGTTTATAGTATTCCAAAAATACTCACCCTATCCTGATTATTGATCAACAAACAAAATTTGTCCCTCTTGAATAAAACTCCAAATTTACTCACCCTCTCCTACTTTTTGCTCCACACAAAGATTATTGCCTCTCCTGAATATATCCCCCAAAATACTTACCCTTTCCAGGTTATTGATTCAAAACACAATTTGCCCCTCTTTTATAGAAATCCAAAAATACTCACCCTCTCCTCCTTTTTCATCCACACACAGATTATTGCCTATCCTGAATAAATTCCCCAAAGTACTTACCCTTTCCTGGTTATTGATCCAAAAACACAATTTGCCCCTCCAGTATAGAACTCCAAAAGTACTTACCCTTTTCTGGCTTTTGTGCTACAAACACAAAATTGCTTCTCCTGAAAAAAAATCCCCAAAATACTCACCGTCTCCTGGTTATTGATCCAGAATCAAAAAATACCATTCCTGTATAGAAATCAAAAAATACTCACCCTCTCCTGGTTACTGATCCACAAACAGAAATTTCCTCTTCTGAATAAATTCTCCAAAATATTCAACTTCTCCTGGTTATTGATCCCGAAACACAATGTTGCCTCTAGTTTATAGTATTCCAAAAATACTCACCCTATCCTGATTATTGATCAACAAACAGAATTTGACCCTCTTGAATAAAACTCCAAATTTACTCACCCTCTCCTCGTTTTTGCTCCACACAAAGATTATTGCCTGTCCTGAATAAATTCCCCAAAGTACTTACCCTTTCCTGGTTATTGATCCAAAAACACAATTTGCCCCTACAGTATAGAACTCCAAAAATACTCACCCTGTCCTGATTATTGAATCACAAAAACAATTTGTCCCTCTTGTATAAAACTCCAAATTTACTCACCCTCTCCTCCTTTTTGATCCACACACAGATTATTCCCTCTCCTGAATAAATTCCCCAAAGTACTTACCCTTTCCTGGTTATTGATCCAAAAACACAATTTGCCCCTCCAGTATAGAACTCCAAAAGTACTTACCCTCTCCTGCCTTTTGATCCACAAACACAAAATTGCTTCTCCTGAAAAAAAAATCCCCAAAATACTCACCCTCTCCTGGTTATTGATGAACAAACAGAAATTTCCTCTCCTGAATAAATTCTCCCAAATACTCAGCCTCTCCTGGATATTAAATAAATTAAATAAATAATAATAATAATATTGATCCCGAAACACAATGTTGCCTCTAGTTTATAGTATTCCAAAAATACTCACCCTATCCTGACTATTGCTCGACAAACACAATTTGTCCCTCTTGTATAAAACTCCAAATTTACTCACCCTTTCCTCGTTTTTGCTTCACACACAGATTATTGCCTCTCCTGAATAAATCCCCCAAAATACTTACCCTTTCCTGGTTATTGATCCAAAAACACAATTTGCCCCTCTAGTATAGAACTCCAAAAGTACTTAGGCTCTCCTGCCTTTTGATCCAAAAACACAAAATTGCTTCTCCTGAAAAAAAATCCCCAAAATCCTCACCCTCTCCTGGTTATTGATCCACAAACAGAATTTGTCCCTCTTGTATAAAACTCCAAATTTACTCACCCTCTCCTCGTTTTTTCTTCACACACAGATTATTGCCTCTCTTGAATAAATCCCCCAAAATACTTACCTTTTCCAGGTTATTCATCCAAAACACAATTTGCCCCTACAGTATAGAACTCCAAAAGTACTTACCCTCTCCTGGTTATTGATCCAGAATCAAAACATGCCATTCCTGTATATAACTCAAAAAATACTCACCCTCTCCTGGTTATTGATCCCGAAACAAAATATTGCCTCTACAGTATAGTATTCCAAAAATATTCACCCTTTCCTGGTTATTGATCCAGAAACACAAATTTGCCCTCCTATATAGAAGTCCAAAAATACTCACCCTCTTCTGATTATTGATCCAGAAACAAAATTTGCCCGTCTTGTACAGAACTCCAAAAGTACTTACCCTCTCATGCCTTTTGATCCACAAACACAAAATTGCTTCTCCTGAAAAAAAATCCCCCAAATACTCACCCTCTCCTGGTTATTGTTCCCGAAACACAATGTTGCCTCTAGTTTATACTATTCCAAAAATACTCACCTTATCCTGACTATTGATCGACAAACACAATTTGTCCCTCTTGCATAAAACTCCAAATTTACTCACCCTCTCCTCTATTTTCATCCACACACAGATTATTGCCTCTCCTGAATAAATTCCCCAAAGTACTTACCCTTTCCTGATTATTGATCCAAAAACACAATTTGCCCCTCCTGTATAGAACTCCAAAAATATTTACCCTCTCCTGGCTTTTGATCCACAAACACAAAATTGCCTCTCCTGAATAAATACCCCAAAGTACTTACCCTTTCCTGGTTATTGATCCAATAACACAATTTGCCCCTACAGTATAGAAGTCCAAAAATACTCACCCTCTCCTGGTTATTGATCCAGAATCAAAAAATGCCATTCCTGTATAGAACTCAAAAAATACTCACCCTCTCCTGGTTATTGATCCGGAATCAAAAAATGCCATTTCTCTATAGAACTCAAAAAATACTCACCCTCTCCTGGTTATTGATCCACAAACAGAAATTTCCTCTCCTGAATAAATTCTCCAAAATATTCACCCTCTCCTGGATATTGATCCCGAAACACAATGTTGCGTCTAGTTTATAGTATTCCAAAAATACTCACCCTATCCTGATTACTGATCGACAAACACAATTTGTCCCTCTTGTATAAAACTCCAAATTTACTCAACCTCTCCTCGTTTTTCATCCACACACAGATTATTGCCTCTCCTGAATAAATCCTCCAAAATACTTACCCTTTCGAAGTTATTGATCCAAAACACAATTTGCCCCTATTGTATAGAAATCCAAAAATACTCACCCTGCCCTCATTATTGATCCAGAAAAAGAATTTGTCCCTCTTGTATAAAACTCCGAAGTTACTCACCCTCTCCTCGTTTTTGATCCACACACAGATTATTGCCTCTCCTGATACATTCCCCAAAGTACTTACCCTTTCCTGGTTATTGATCCAAAAACACAATTTGCCGCTCCAGTATAGAACTCCAAAAGTACTTACCCTCTCCTGCCTTTTGATCCACAAACACAAAATTGCTTCTCCTGAAAAAAAAATCCCCAAAATACTCACCCTCTCCTGGTTATTGATCCACAAACAGAAATTTCCTCTCCTCAATAAATTCTCCAAAATATTCACCCTCTCCTGGTGATTGATCCGGAAACACAATGTTGCCTCTAGTTTATAGAATTCCAAAAATACTCACCCTATCCTGATTATTGATCGACAAATACAATTTGTCCCTCTTGTATAAAACTCCAAATTTAATCACCGTCTCCTAGTTTTTGCTCCACACACAGATTATTGCCTCTCGTGAATAAATCCCCCAAAATACTTACCCTTTCCAGGTTATAGATCCAAAACACAATTTTCCCCTATTGTATAGAAATCCAAAAATACTCACCCTGTCCTGATTATTGATCCACAAAAACAATTTGTCCCTCTTGTATAAAACTCCAAAGTTACTCACCCTCTCCTCGTTTTTCATCCACACACAGATTATTGCCTCTCCTGAATAAATCCCCAAAGTACTTACCCTTTCCTGGTTATTGATCCAAAAATACAATTTGCACCTCCTGTATAGAACTCCAAAAGTACTTACCCTCTGCTGGCTTTTGTGCTACAAACACAAAATTGCTTCTCCTGAAAAAAAATCCCCAAAATACTCACCCTCTCCTGGTTATTGATCCAGAATCAAAACATGCCATTCCTGTATAGAACTCAAAAAACACTCACCCTCTCCTGGTTATTGATCCAAAACACAATTTGCCCCTCTTTTATAGAAATCCAAAAATACTCACCCTGTCCTGATTATTGATCCACAAACACAATTTGTCCCTCTTGTATAAAACTCCAAAGTTACTCACCCTCTCCTTGTTTTTGCTTCACACACAGATTATTGCCTCTCCTGAATAAATCCCCCAAAGTACTTACCCTTTCCTGGTTATTGATCCAAAAACACAATTTGCCGCTCCAGTATAGAACTCCAAAAGTACTTACCCTCTCCTGCCTTTTGATCCACAAACACAAAATTGCTTCTCCTGAAAAAAAAATCCCCAAAATACTCACCCTCTCCTGGTTATTGATCCAGAATCAAAAAATGCCATTACTTTATAGAACTCAAAAAATACTCCCCTCTCCTGGTTATTGATCCCGAAACACAATGTTGCCTCTAGTTTATAGTATTCCAAAAATACTCACCGTATCCTGATTATTGATCGACAAACACAATTTGTCCCTCTTGTATAAAACTCCAAAGTTACTCACCCTCTCCTCGTTTTTGATCCACACACAGATTATTGCCTCTCCTGAATAAATTCCCCAAAGTACTTACCCTTTCCTGGTTATTGATCCAAAAACACAATTTGCCCCTCCTGTATAGAACTCCAAAAGTACTTACCCTCTCCTGGCTTTTAAGCTACAAACAAAAAATTGCTTCTCCTGAAACAAATCCCCAAAATACTCACCCTCTCCTGGTTATTGATCCAGAATCAAAAAATGCCATTACTGTATAGAACTGAAAAAATACTCACCCTCTCCTGGTTATTGATCCCGAAACACAATGTTGCCTCTAGTTTATAGTATTCCAAAAATACTCACCGTATCCTGATTATTGATCGACAAACACAATTTGTCCCTCTTGTATAAAACTCCAAATTTACTCACCCTCTCCTCTTTTTTGATCCACACACAGATTATTGCCTCTCCTGAATAAATTCCCCAAAGTTACTCCCCCTCTCCTCGTTTTTGATCCACACACAGATTATTGCCTCTCCTGAATAAATTCCCCAAAGTTCTTACCCTTTCCTGGTTATTGATCCAAAAACACAATTTGCCCCCCTGTATATAACTCCAAAAGTACTTACCCTCTCCTGCCTTTTGAGCCACAAACACAAAATTGCTTCTCCTGAAAAAAAATCCCCAAAATACTCACCGTCTCCTGGTTATTGATCCAGAATCAAAACATGCCATTCCTGTATAGAACTCAAAAAATACTCACCATCTCCTGGTTATTGATCCACAAAGAGAAATTTCCTCTCCTGAATAAATTCTCCAAAATATTCACCCTCTCCTGGATAATGATCCCGAAACACAATGTTGCCTCTAGTTTATAGTATTCCAAAAATACTCACCCTGTCCTGATTATTGATCGAAAAACACAATTTGTCCCTCTTGTATAAAACTCCAAATTTACTCATCCTTTCCTCATTTTTGCTTCACACACAGATTATTGCCTCTACTGAATAAATCCCCCAAAATACTTACCCTTTCGAGGTTATTGATCCAAAACACAACTTGCCCCTCTTTTATAGAAATCCAAAAAGAATCACCCTCTCCTCCTTTTTCATCCACACACAGACTATTGCCTCTCCTGAATAAATTCCACAAAGCACTTACCCTTTCCTGGTTATTGACCCAAAAACACAATTTGCCCCTCCAGTATAGAATCGAAAAGTACTTACCCTCTCCTGCCTTTTGATCCACAAACACAAAATTGCTTCTTCTGAAAAAAAAATCCCCAAGATACTCACCCTCTCCTGGTTATTGATCCACAAACAGAAATTTCCTCTCCTCAATAAATTCTCCAAAATATTCACCCTCTCCTGGTTATTGATCCCGAAACACAATGTTGCCTCTAGTTTATAGTATTCCAAAAATACTCACCCTGCCCTCATTATTGATCCAGAAAAAGAATTTATTATTATTATTATTATTATTTATTAAATTTCTATGCCGCCCTATTCCGGGAACTCTTGTATAAAACTCCGAAGTTACTCACCCTCTCCTCGTTTTTGATCCACACACAGATTATTGCCTCTCCTGATACATTCCCCAAAGTACTTACCCTTTCCTGGTTATTGATCCAAAAACACAATTTGCCGCTCCAGTATAGAACTCCAAAAGTACTTACCCTCTCCTGCCTTTTGATCCACAAACACAAAATTGCTTCTCCTGAAAAAAAAATCCCCAAAATACTCACCCTCTCCTGGTTATTGATCCACAAACAGAAATTTCCTCTCCTCAATAAATTCTCCAAAATATTCACCCTCTCCTGGTGATTGATCCGGAAACACAATGTTGCCTCTAGTTTATAGAATTCCAAAAATACTCACCCTATCCTGATTATTGATCGACAAATACAATTTGTCCCTCTTGTATAAAACTCCAAATTTAATCACCCTCTCCTAGTTTTTGCTCCACACACAGATTATTGCCTCTCGTGAATAAATCCCCCCAAATACTTACCCTTTCCAGGTTATAGATCCAAAACACAATTTTCCCCTATTGTATAGAAATCCAAAAATACTCACCCTGTCCTGATTATTGATCCACAAAAACAATTTGTCCCTCTTGTATAAAACTCCAAAGTTACTCACCCTCTCCTCGTTTTTCATCCACACACAGATTATTGCCTCTCCTGAATAAATCCCCAA
Organism: Bothrops alternatus; assembly: GCA_034064705.1. Classification (NCBI taxonomy): domain Eukaryota; kingdom Metazoa; phylum Chordata; class Lepidosauria; order Squamata; family Viperidae; genus Bothrops; species Bothrops alternatus. The sequence continues at coordinate 2,407,443 of JARGCV010000988.1, forward strand.
AGTACTTACCCTTTCCTGGTTATTGATCCAAAAATACAATTTGCACCTCCTGTATAGAACTCCAAAAGTACTTACCCTCTGCTGGCTTTTGTGCTACAAACACAAAATTGCTTCTCCTGAAAAAAAATCCCCAAAATACTCACCCTCTCCTGGTTATTGATCCAGAATCAAAACATGCCATTCCTGTATAGAACTCAAAAAATACTCACCCTCTCCTGGTTATTGATCCAGAATCAAAAAATGCCATTCCTGTATAGAACTCAAAAAACACTCACCCTCTCCTGGTTATTGATCCAAAACACAATTTGCCCCTCTTTTATAGAAATCCAAAAATACTCACCCTGTCCTGATTATTGATCCACAAACACAATTTGTCCCTCTTGTATAAAACTCCAAAGTTACTCACCCTCTCCTTGTTTTTGATCCACACACAGATTATTGCCTCTCCTGAATAAATCCCCCAAAGTACTTACCCTTTCCTGGTTATTGATCCAAAAACACAATTTGCCGCTCCAGTATAGAACTCCAAAAGTACTTACCCTCTCCTGCCTTTTGATCCACAAACACAAAATTGCTTCTCCTGAAAAAAAAATCCCCAAAATACTCACCCTCTCCTGGTTATTGATCCAGAATCAAAAAATGCCATTACTGTATAGAACTGAAAAAATACTCACCCTCTCCTGGTTATTGATCCCGAAACACAATGTTGCCTCTAGTTTATAGTATTCCAAAAATACTCACCGTATCCTGATTATTGATCGACAAACACAATTTGTCCCTCTTGTATAAAACTCCAAATTTACTCACCCTCTCCTCTTTTTTGATCCACACACAGATTATTGCCTCTCCTGAATAAATTCCCCAAAGTTACTCCCCCTCTCCTCGTTTTTGATCCACACACAGATTATTGCCTCTCCTGAATAAATTCCCCAAAGTACTTACCCTTTCCTGGTTATTGATCCAAAAACACAATTTGCCCCCCTGTATATAACTCCAAAAGTACTTACCCTCTCCTGCCTTTTGAGCCACAAACACAAAATTGCTTCTCCTGAAAAAAAATCCCCAAAATACTCACCGTCTCCTGGTTATTGATCCAGAATCAAAACATGCCATTCCTGTATAGAACTCAAAAAATACTCACCATCTCCTGGTTATTGATCCACAAAGAGAAATTTCCTCTCCTGAATAAATTCTCCAAAATATTCACCCTCTCCTGGATATTGATCCCGAAACACAATGTTGCCTCTAGTTTATAGTATTCCAAAAATACTCACCCTGTCCTGATTATTGATTGAAAAACACAATTTGTCCCTCTTGTATAAAACTCCAAATTTACTCATCCTTTCCTCATTTTTGCTTCACACACAGATTATTGCCTCTACTGAATAAATCCCCCAAAATACTTACCCTTTCGAGGTTATTGATCCAAAACACAACTTGCCCCTCTTTTATAGAAATCCAAAAAGAATCACCCTCTCCTCCTTTTTCATCCACACACAGACTATTGCCTCTCCTGAATAAATTCCACAAAGCACTTACCCTTTCCTGGTTATTGACCCAAAAACACAATTTGCCCCTCCAGTATAGAATCGAAAAGTACTTACCCTCTCCTGCCTTTTGATCCACAAACACAAAATTGCTTCTTCTGAAAAAAAAATCCCCAAGATACTCACCCTCTCCTGGTTATTGATCCACAAACAGAAATTTCCTCTCCTCAATAAATTCTCCAAAATATTCACCCTCTCCTGGTTATTGATCCCGAAACACAATGTTGCCTCTAGTTTATAGTATTCCAAAAATACTCACCCTATCCTGACTATTGCTCGACAAACACAATTTGTCCCTCTTGTATAAAACTCCAAATTTACTCACCCTTTCCTCGTTTTTGCTTCACACACAGATTATTGGCTCTCCTGAATAAATCCCCCAAAATACTTATCCTTTCGAGGTTATTGATCCAAAACACAATTTGCCCCTATTGTATAGAAATCCAAAAGTACTTACCCTCTCCTGGCTTTTGAGCTACAAACACAAAATTGCTTTTCCTGAAAAAAAATCCCCAAAATACTCACCCTCTCCTGGTTATTGATCCACAAACAGAAATTTCCTCTCCTGAATAAATTCTCCAAAATATTCACCCTCTCCTGGATATTGATCCCGAAACACAATGTTGCCTCTAGTTTATAGTATTCCAAAAATACTCACCCTATCCTGATTATTGATTGACAAACACAATTTGTCCCTCTTGTATAAAACTCCAAATTTACTCACTCTCTCCTCGTTTTTGCTCCACACAAAGATTATTGCCTCTCCTGAATAAATCCCCCAAAGTTCTTACCCTTTCCTGGTTATTGATCCAAAAACACAATTTGCCCCCCTGTATATAACTCCAAAAGTACTTACCCTCTCCTGCCTTTTGAGCCACAAACACAAAATTGCTTCTCCTGAAAAAAAATCCCCAAAATACTCACCATCTCCTCGTTGTTGATCCAGAATCAAAACATGCCATTCCTGTATAGAACTGAAAAAATACTCACCCTCTCCTGGTCATTGATCCACAAACAGAAAATTCCTGTCCTGAATAAATTCTCCAAAATATTCACCCTCTCCAGGTTATTGATCCTGAAAAACAATGTTGCTTATAGTTAATAGTATTTCAAAAATACTCACCATATCCTGATTATTGATGAGACCAACACAATTTGTCCCTCTTGTATAAAACTCCAAATTTACCCACCCTCTCCTCGTTTTTGCTTCACACACAGGTTATTGCCTCTCCTTAATAAATCCCCCAAAGTACTTACCCTTTCCTGGTTATTGATCCAAAAACACAATTTGCCCCTCCAGTATAGAACTCCAAAAGTACTTACCCTCTCCTGCCTTTTGATCCACAAACACAAAATTGCTTCTCCTGAAAGAAAATCCCCAAAATACTCACCCTCTCCTGGTTTTTGATCCAGAAACACAAATTTCCTCTCCTGAATAAAATCTCCCAAATACTCACCCTCTCCTGGTTATTGTTCCCGAAACACAATGTTGCCTCTAGTTTATAGTATTCCAAAAATACTCACCCTATCCTGATTATTGATCAACAAACACAATTTGTCCCTCTTGAATAAAACTCCAAATTTACTCACCCTCTCCTCGTTTTTGCTCCACACAAAGATTATAGCCTCTCCTGAATAAATCCCCCAAAATACTTACCCTTTCCAGGTTATTGATCCAAAACACAATTTGCCCCTCTTTTATAGAAATCCAAAAATACTCACCCTTTCCTGGTTATTGATCCAAAAACACAATTTGCCCCTCCAGTATGGAACTCCAAAAGTACTTACTGTTGTGAGTGTCTCTGGCCCGGCTAGATACTTGTCCGATGATGATTACGGCTCAGCACCGGCAGGCCCTTCTGGGTGTTTTCTCCTCCCGGCAGCTGAGCCAGATACCACGGAGATTGGTATGCATGCTGAGTCAGAGGACGATGACTCAGATGTGGGCCAGGAAACTAATTGGCTCAATCCACGATACCGACGGGCTGATAGGCATAGGGGTCAGTTGGGTGGACGACGAACGTGACCTGGGAGGCTATATTAACAGGGAGACGGAAGCCTCTGTTTTAGTCACGAGCAACGTTGTGCTCAAGAAGAGACCTGAGAGATTTCACAGTGAGTTTATAACTGGTGTTCTTAGTGTGCTTTTGTAAACTGTTAAATAAAGCCGTGTGTTTTGAACTGCCTTCGTGTGCACTCTTAACGACCTCGTTAAGGGGATTCTTGGCAGCTGAGAGGGGCTAGACAGAACAGATTGCTCGTGACTAAAAACAACAGCAAAACAAGATAACAGAAAGGACGAACATTAGTCCGAGCTTTCAGTGCCAGCATGGAACAATTACTTGCTGATAACCCGGCTCTGTCTCAATTAGTGCAATCTCTCCAGCAGCAAATTGGACAATTGCAACAACAGCTTCACGCTGCAACAGCCCAAGCTCCAGCCGCCCCTCCCAGACCAAGCAGGTGTTACCTAGCCTTGCCGGATAAGTTCACTGGGGAACGTGGTAAATTTCCTGCTTTTTTGAATCAATGTAAAATCTTCATTGCCTCAACCCCAGCAGACTTTCAGCTGGATGAAACGAAGGTAGCGTTCATTTTGAGTCTACTCTCTGGCCCCGCTGCTGAGTGGTCGTCTCCTTTGATAGAAGGACAAGATCCTGTCTTGGGCAATTATGCTGGATTCTGCCAGTTGATGGAAAGGGAGTTTGCTGATCCCCTTCGTAAGCAAAATGCCACCCGTCGGATACGAGAGCTACGTCAGGGATCGCGCTGCGTAGCAGACTATATATCCGAGTTTCGCCGCCTAGCTCAAGACATTAAGTGGAATGACGAAGCTCTCATAGAACTCTTTCTTGATGGTCTGTCTGCCCAACTCCTGAATGGGTTGAAAGTGACTGTAATACCCCCAACCCTGGCTGCAGTATACCAACATTGTTTGGCTCTTGAATCGCAAACACAAGCCATGGATGCCCGCCTGGCCAAACAGATGGTTCCATTCACCGGCAATGCCAAGCCAGTTCCTGCACCGCGCAGAGGATTACAGACCCTACCTAGCACCCCACCTATCCCGGCACCCAGACGTCTTCTCCAATCGTTGCCGGCTTATACCGAGAGGCGTCCTGTACCCATGGCCAGTGAGGAACCCATGGATATCGGTGCAGCTAGATCTCGCTTGACCGAGGCTGAGAAGGCAAGACGGAGAGCTGAGGGATTGTGCCTGTACTGTGGAGAGATGGGTCACTTCGTTATGGCCTGCCCCCAGAAACGACGTGGTACGGCAGGTCCTACTCCTGTTCCAGCTCGACCTCCCACTCAGCAGTTTTCAAGCCACCTTGCCGGGAAACGGCCAGAGCCCGGCCTAATGGAAACATTGGGTCGGGCAGGCGTCAAACTCAGTCCCCGTTCCGCAGACGACGACCCCGGTCCTCCGAGACATCTGCTCCTAGCAACCAGTATATGTTTGGGAAACCATGCCCAGGGCATTTCGGCACACGCCTTGTTGGATTCTGGAGCCACCACTAATTTCATGAATGACATTTTCCGGGATTTATTGGATCAATTTGTGGTGGTTTACCTCGATGACATCCTGATTTACTCCCCGTCACGAGCAACTCATCTTCAGCATCTCCGGCGAGTTTTGCAACGCTTACGACAGCATCACCTTTACGCCAAGTTAGAGAAATGTCAATTCTATCAAACCACCATTGAGTTTCTGGGACATGTGATTTCTCCACAAGGCATCGCCATGGATCCTGGCAAGGTTGAAGCCTTGCAAACCTGGCAACCCCCATGCAAAGCAAAGGATGTCCAAAGACGTTTGGGCTTTGCGAACTATTACAGGATGTTCATTCCGAGGTTTTCTGCGTTGACTGTGCCCCTTACTCGACTGTTACGGAAAGGCGTTAAGTTCCAGTGGGGCGATGCCGAGCAACAGGCGTTTCAGACCCTCAAAAAGGCTTTTGGTCAGGAACCCATTCTCAAGTATCCAGATCCTTGTCGTCCCTTTGTAGTGGAGGCCGACGCCTCAGATGTGGCAGTAGGGGCTGTGCTACTTCAAACGCGCCAGGATGGCGGCCCCCTGTTCCCGTGTGCTTATTACTCCAGGAGATTGAGTCCCTCCGAAAGCCATTATACCATTTGGGAAAAGGAACTCTTGGCCATCAAGACTGCTTTTGAGACCTGGAGACACCACCTGGAAGGAGCTCGCTATCAAGTTGAAGTTCGGACTGACCATAAAAACTTGGAATTCTTGCAATCTGCCAGGAAATTGAATCAACGTCAGATCCGTTGGTCTTTGTTCTTCGCTCGATTCAACTTCAAAGTCACCTACATTCCGAAAGGGTACAACAAAAGAGCAGATGCCCTGTCCCGTAAACCTGAGTATCTACAGGTCAAGGATCCCTTGCCGCTTCGAACCATTCTGCCTGTCGAATCGATCGCAGCAGTGCACGATCCGGTAGATCTACGACGACAGATTCGGGAAGCGCAACAACTGGATGACTTTGCGATACGAAAGAGACAAGAGATGGGTCCCGACTCACCTTGGACCTTGTCCGAGGGACTGTTGCGCTGCCGCAGCCTGTTGTATGTTCCAGCGGGCCCACTCCGGGGTCTCATCCTGACTCAGTGCCATGATAACCCTGCGGCAGGTCATTTTGGTTTCTTTAAGACTTTTCACTTAGTGTCTCGGACTTTCTGGTGGCCCAGACTTCGCCATGATGTTCAGTCCTATGTGAATTCATGTGTACGGTGCCGTCAGGCAAAACACGCCACAGGAGCCCCTCCGGGATTATTACAGCCGTTGCCCACGCCGGAGAGACCCTGGGGAGCTATTTCCATGGACTTCTTAACTTGTCTACCTGTTTCTGCCGGCTACACCGTTGTCTTTGTCGTGGTGGACATGCTGACCAAAATGGCACATTTCATTCCTTGCCGACGAATACCAACAGCCAAGGTCACTGCTCAGCTGTTCATTCAACATGTCTTCCGGCTACACGGTTTGCCTGACAAAATAGTGTCCGACCGAGGAACCCAGTTCACCTCGGAGTTCTGGAGAGAACTCATGTCCGCGCTGCAAGTCCAAGTTAATTTAGCTTCCACGCATCACCCAGAGACTGATGGGGGTACAGAGAAAGTGATTGGCATCCTGGAGCAGTATTTGCGTTGTTTCATCAACGACCAACAGAACGATTGGTCCAAATACCTCTCCGTGGCCGAATTCGCTTTCAACAACTCTCAGCACACTTCCACTCAGACCACTCCGTTTTTTCCCAACTACGGCTATCATCCCAGATTTTTCCCGCTCACGCTCCTTGATTCTCCCGTACCAGTTGCAGAGGACTATTTAACCGAACTCCAGTCAGTCCACGAGATGGTGAAGCAGCACTTGACGAAGGCCAAGGAAGACTACAAGAGGGTTGCAGATCGCTCGCGTCGCGACACGCCGCCGTTAGCTGTTGGAGATCGGGTCTGGCTCTCCACCAAGTACTTGTTTCCAGGGAGACTTCACCGCAAACTTGATCAACGTTTCCTGGGTCCTTTTCCTGTGGAGACGGTCATCAATCCGGTGACCTATCGGTTGACTTTGCCTAGGTCTCTTCGTGTCCATCCTGTGTTTCATCGCTCTTTGCTTGTTCCTGTCAACCCTGATTCTCCACTTCGACCTCCTGATCCGGGCCCGACAGCTCGCCGTGCTCACGTTCCTGTTTCCCGGTTAGAGGTGTCCGGCATCCGAGATTCCCGATGGCTCGATGACCGCTTCCAATATTTAGTTGACTTGACCGGGGGTGGGCCATCCGCTGGCACTTGGGTAGATGCTCAGGATATTGAGGCTCCTGAGTTAACAAGGGATTTCCATACCGCGTTCCCCTCCAAACCACATCCCTTACGACGGACCCCGGAGGAGGGGCCTGCGGGGGGGGATAGTGTTGTGAGTGTCTCTGGCCCGGCTAGATACTTGTCCGATGATGATTATGGCTCAGCACCGGCAGGCCCTTCTGGGTGTTTTCTCCTCCCGGCAGCTGAGCCAGATACCACGGAGATTGGTATGCATGCTGAGTCAGAGGACGATGACTCAGATGTGGGCCAGGAAACTAATTGGCTCAATCCACGATACCGACGGGCTGATAGGCGTAGGGGTCAGTTGGGTGGACGACGAACGTGACCTGGGAGGCTATATTAACAGGGAAACGGAAGCCTCTGTTTTAGTCACGAGCAACGTTGTGCTCAAGAAGAGACCTGAGAGATTTCACAGTGAGTTTATAACTGGTGTTCTTAGTGTGCTTGTGTAAACTGTTAAATAAAGCCGTGTGTTTTGAACTGCCTTCGTGTGCACTCTTAACGACCTCGTTAAGGGGATTCTTGGCAGCTGAGAGGGGCTAGACAGAACACTTACCCTCTCCTGCCTTTTGATCCACAAACACAAAATTGCTTCTCCTGAAAAAAAATCCCCAAAATACTCACCCACTCCTGGTTATTGATCCAGAATCAAAAAAATGCCATTCCTGTATAGAACTCAAAAAATACTCACCCTCTCCTGGTTATTGTTCCCGAAACACAATGTTGCCTCTAGTTTATAGTATTCCAAAAATACTCACCATATCCTGATTATTGATGAGACCAACACAATTTGTCCCTCTTGTATAAAACTCCAAATTTACCCACCCTCTCCTCATTTTTAGTTCACACACAGGTTATTGCCTCTCCTTAATAAATCCCCCAAAGTACTTACCCTTTCCTGGTTATTGATCCAAAAACACAATTTTCCCCTCCAGTATAGAACTCCAAAAGTACTTACCCTCTCCTGCCTTTTGATCCACAAACACAAAATTGCTTCTCATGAAAAAAAATCCCCCAAATACTCACCCTCTCCTGGTTATTGATCCAGATTCAAAAAATGCCATTACTGTATGGAACTCAAAAAATACTCACCCTCTCCTGGCTTTTCAGCTACAAACAAAAAATTGCTTCTCCTGAAACAAAATCCCCAAAATACTCACCCTCTCCTGGTTATTGATCCAGAATCAAAAAATGCCATTGCTGTATAGAACTCAAAAAATATTCACCCTCTCCTGGTTATTGATCCCGAAACACAATGTTGCCTCTAGTTTATAGTATTCCAAAAATACTCACCGTATCCTGATTATTGATCGACAAACACAATTTGTCCCTCTTGTATAAAACTCCAAATTTACTCACCCTCTCCTCTTTTTTGATCCACACACAGATTATTGCCTCTCCTGAATAAATTCCCCAAAGTTCTTACCCTTTCCTGGTTATTGATCCAAAAACACAATTTGCCCCCCTGTATATAACTCCAAAAGTACTTACCCTCTCCTGCCTTTTGAGCCACAAACACAAAATTGCTTCTCCTGAAAAAAAATCCCCAAAATACTCACCATCTCCTCATTATTGATCCAGAATCAAAACATGCCATTCCTGTATAGAACTGAAAAAATACTCACCCTCTCCTGGTCATTGATCCACAAACAGAAAATTCCTGTGCTGAATAAATTCTCCAAAATATTCACCCTCTCCAGGTTATTGATCCTGAAAAACAATGTTGCTTATAGTTAATAGTATTCCAAAAATACTCACCCTTTCCCGATTATTGATCGAGAAACACAATTTGTCCCTCTTGTATAAAACTCCAAATTTACTCACCCTCTCCTCCTTTTTGCTTCACACACAGATTATTGCCTCTCCTGAATAAATCCCCCAAAATACTTACCCTTTTGAGGTTATTGATCCAAAACAATTTGCCCCTCTTTTATAGAAATCCAAAAATACTCACCCTTTCCTGGTTATTGATCCAAAAACACAATTTGCCCCTCCAGTATGGAACTCCAAAAGTACTTACCCTCTCCTGCCTTTTGATCCACAAACACAAAATTGCTTCTCCTGAAAGAAAATCCCCAAAATACTCACCCTCTCCTGGTTTTTGATCCAGAAACACAAATTTCCTCTCCTGAATAAAATCTCCCAAATACTCACCCTCTCCTGGTTATTGTTCCCGAAACACAATGTTGCCTCTAGTTTATAGTATTCCAAAAATACTCACCCTATCCTGATTATTGATCAACAAACACAATTTGTCCCTCTTGAATAAAACTCCAAATTTACTCACCCTCTCCTCGTTTTTGCTCCACACAAAGATTATAGCCTCTCCTGAATAAATCCCCCAAAATACTTACCCTTTCCAGGTTATTGATGATCCAAAACACAATTTGCCCCTCTTTTATAGAAATCCAAAAATACTCACCCTTTCCTGGTTATTGATCCAAAAACACAATTTGCCCCTCCAGTATGGAACTCCAAAAGTACTTACCCTCTCCTGCCTTTTGATCCACAAACACAAAATTGCTTCTCCTGAAAAAAAATCCCCAAAATACTCACCCACTCCTGGTTATTGATCCAGAATCAAAAAAATGCCATTCCTGTATAGAACTCAAAAAATACTCACCCTCTCCTGGTTATTGTTCCCGAAACACAATGTTGCCTCTAGTTTATAGTATTCCAAAAATACTCACCATATCCTGATTATTGATCGACAAATACAATTTGTCCCTCTTGTATAAAACTCCAAATTTACTCACCCTTTCCTCGTTTTTGCTTCACACACAGATTATTGCCTCTCCTGAATAAATCCCCCAAAATACTTACCCTTTCGAAGTTATTGATCCAAAACACAATTTGTCCCTATTGTATAGAAACCCAAAAATACTCACCCTGCCCTCATTATTGATCCACAAAAAGAATTTGTCCCTCTTGTATAAAACTCCAAAGTTACTCACCCTCTCCTCATTTTTGATCCACACACAGATTATTGCCTCTCCTGAATAAATTCCCCAAAGTTACTCACCCTCTCCTCGTTTTTGATCCATACACAGATTATTGCCTCTCCTTAATAAATCCCCCAAAGTACTTACCCGTTCCTGGTTATTGATCCAAAAACACAATTTTCCCCTCCAGTATAGAACTCCAAAAGTACTTACCCTCTCCTGCCTTTTGATCCACAAACACAAAATTGCTTCTCATGAAAAAAAATCCCCCAAATACTCACCCTCTCCTGGTTATTGATCCAGAAACACAAATTTCCTCTCCTGAATAAATTCTCCAAAATACTCATCCTCTCCTGGTTATTGTCCCGAAACACAATGTTGCCTCTAGTTTATAGTATTCCAAAAATACTCACCCTATCCTGATTATTGATCGACAAACACAATTTGTCCCTCTTGTATAAAACTCCAAATTTACTAACCCTCTCCTCGTTTTTGCTTCACACAGATTATTGCCTCTCCTGAATAAATCCCCCAAAATACTTACCCTTTCCAGGTTATTGATCAAAAACACAATTTGCCCCTCTTTTATAGAAATCCAAAAATACTCACCCTGTCCTGGTTACTGATGGACAAATACAATTTGTCCCTTATGTATAAAACTCCAAAGTTACTCACCCTCTCCTTGTTTTTGATCCACACACAGATTATTGCCTCTCCTGAATAAATCCCCCAAAGTACTTACCCTTTCCTAGTTATTGATCCAAAAACACAATTTGCCCCTCTTTTATAGAAATCCAAAAATACTCACCCTGTCCTAGTTATTGATGCACAAATACAATTTGTCCCTTATGTATAAAACTCCAAATTTACTCACCCTTTCCTCGTTTTTGCTTCACACACAGATTATTGCCTCTCTTGAATAAATCCCCCAAAATACTTACCTTTTCCAGGTTATTCCTCCAAAACACAATTTCCCCCTACAGTATAGAACTCCAAAAGGACTTACCCTCTCCTGGTTATTGATCCACAAACAGAAATTTCCTCTCCTGAATAAATTCTCCAAAATATTCATGCTCTCCTGGATATTGATCCCGAAACACGATGTTGCCTCTAGTTTATAGTATTCCAAAAATACCCACCCTGTCCTGATTATTGATCGACAAACACAATTTGTCCCTCTTGTATAAAACTCCAAATTTACTCACCCTTTCCTCGTTTTTGCTTCACACACAGATTATTGCCTCTCCTGAATAAATCCCCCCAAATACTTACCCTTTCGAAGTTATTGATCCAAAACACAATTTGCCCCTATTGTATAGAAATCCAAAAATACTCACCCTGCCCTCATTATTGATCCACAAAAAGAATTTGTCCCTCTTGTATAAAACTCCAAAGTTACTCACCCTCTCCTCATTTTTGATCCACACACAGATTATTGCCTCTCCTGAATAAATTCCCCAAAGTTACTCACCCTCTCCTCGTTTTTGATCCACACACAGATTATTGCCTCTCCTGAATACATTCCCCAAAGTACTTACCCTTTCCTGGTTATTGATCGAAAAACACAATTTGCCCCTCCAGTATAGAACTCCAAAAAAGGCTCTCCTGCCTTTTGATCCAAAAACACAAAATTGCTTCTCCTGAAAAAAAATCCCCAAAATACTCACCCTCTCCTGGTTATTGATCCAGAATCAAAACATGCCATTCCTGTACACAACTGAAAAAATACTCACCCTCTCCTGGTTATTGATCCACAAACAGAATTTGTCCCTCTTGTATAAAACTCCAAATTTACTCACCCTCTCCTCGTTTTTTCTTCACACACAGATTATTGCCTCTCTTGAATAAATCCCCCAAAATACTTACCTTTTCCAGGTTATTCATCCAAAACACAATTTGCCCCTACAGTATAGAACTCCAAAAGTACTTACCCTCTCCTGGTTATTGATCCGGAATCAAAAAATGCCATTCCTCTATACAACTCAAAAAATACTCACCCTCTCCTGGTTATTGATCCCGAAACAAAATATTGCCTCTACTGTATAGTATCCCAAAAATATTCACCCTCTCCTGGTTATTGATCCAGAAACACAATTTGTCCCTCTTGTATAGAACTCCAAATATCCTCACCCTCTCCTGAGTTTTGAACTAAAAACAAAAAATGACTCTCCTATGTAGAACTCAAAAAATACTCACCATCTCCTGGTTTTTGTACCGAAACACATTATTGCCTCTCCTGTATAGAACTCCAAAAATACTCACCCTCTCCTGGTTATTGATCCTGAAACACAATGTTGCCTCTAGTTTATAGTATTCCAAAAATACTCACCCTGTACTATTATTGATCCACAAAAACAATTTGTCCCTCTTGTATAAAACTCCAAAGTTACTCACCCTCTCCTCGTTTTTGATCCACATACAGATTATTGCCTCTCCTGAATAAATTCCCCAAAGTACTTACCCTTTCCTGGTTATTGATCCAAAAACACAATTTGCCCCTCCTGTATAGAACTCCAAAAGTACTTACCCTCTCCTGCCTTTTGATCCACAAACACAAAATTACTTCTCCTGAAAAAAAAAATATCCCCAAATCTCCTGGTTATTGATCCAGAATCAAAAAATGCCATTCCTGTATAGAACTCAAAAAATACTCACCCTCTCCAGGTTATTGATCCCGAAACACAATGTTGCCTCTAGTTTATAGTATTCCAAAAATACTCACCCTATCCTGATTATTGATAGACAAACGCAATTTGTCCCTCTTGTATAAAACTCCAAATTTACTCACCCTCTCCTCGTTTTTTATCCACAAACAGATTATTGCCCCTCCTGAATAGATCCCCCAAAATACTTACCCTTTCCAGGTTATTGATCCAAAACATAATTTGCCCCTCCTGTATAGAACTCCAAAAGTACTTACGCTCTCCTGGGTTTTGATCCAAAAACACAAAATTGCTTCTCCTGAAAAACAATCCCCAAAATACTCACCCTCTCCTGGTTATTGATCCAGAATCAAAAAATGCCATTCCTGTGTACAACTCAAAAAAACCTCACCCTCTCCTCGTTGTTGATCCACAAACAGAAATTTCCTCTCCTGAATAAATTCTCCCAAATACTCACCCTCTCCTGGATATTGATCCCGAAACACAATGTTGCCTCTAGTTTATACTATTCCAAAAATACTCACCATATCCTGACTATTGATCGACAAACACAATTTGTCCCTCTTGTATAAAACTCCAAATTTACTCACCCTCTCCTCCTTTTTCATCCACACACAGATTATTGCCTCTCCTGAATAAATCCCCCAAAGTACTTACCCTCTCCTGGTTATTGATCCAAAAACAGAATTTGCCCCTATTGTATAGAAATCCAAAAATACTCCCCGTCCTAATTATTGATCCACAAAAACAATTTGTCCCTCTTGTATAAAACTCCAAATTTCCTCACCCTCTCCTCGTTTTTTCTTCACACACAGATTATTGCCTCTCCTGAATAAATCCCCTAAAATACTTACCTTTTCCAGGTTATTCATCCAAAACACAATTTGCCCCTACAGTATAGAACTCCAAAAGTACTTACCCTCTCCTGGTTATTGATCCAGAATCAAAACATGCCATTCCTGTATATAACTCAAAAAATACTCACCCTCTCCTGGTTATTGATCCCGAAACAAAATATTGCCTCTACTGTATAGTATTCCAAAAATATTCACCCTTTCCTGGTTATTGATCCAGAAACACAAATTTGCCCTCCTATATAGAAGTCCAAAAATACTCACCCTCTTCTGATTATTGATCCAGAAACAAAATTTGCCCCTCTTGTATAGAACTCCAAAAGTACTTACCCTCTCATGCCTTTTGATCCACAAACACAAAATTGCTTCTCCTGAAAAAAAACCCCCAAAATACTCACCCTCTCCTGGTTATTGATCCCGAAACACAATGTTGCCTCTAGTTTATAGTATTCCAAAAATACTCAGCCTATCCTGATTATTGATCGACAAACGCAATTTGTCCCTCTTGTATAAAACTCCAAATTTACTCACCCTCACCTCGTTTTTTATCCACAAACAGATTATTGCCCCTCCTGAATAAATCCCCCAAAATACTTACCCTTTCCAGGTTATTGATCCAAAACACAATTTGCCCCTCCTGTATAGAAATCCAAAAATACTCACCCTGTCCTGATTATTGATCCAGAACAACAATTTGTCCCTCTTGTATAAAACTCCAAATTTACTCACCCTCTCCTCCTTTTTGATCCACACACAGATTATTGCCTCTCCTGAATAAATTCCCCAAAGTACTTACCCTTTCCTGGTTATTGATCCAAAAACAAAATTTGCCCCTCCTGTATAGAACTCCAAAAGTACTTACGCTCTCCTTGGTTTTGATCCAAAAACACAAAATTGCTTCTCCTGAAAAACAATCCCCAAAATACTCACCCTCTCCTGGTTATTGATCCAGAATCAAAAAATGCCATTCCTGTGTACAACTCAAAAAAAACTCACCCTCTCCTCGTTGTTGATCCACAAACAGAAATTTCCTCTCCTGAATAAATTCTCCCAAATACTCACCCTCTCCTGGATATTGATCCCGAAACACAATGTTGCCTCTAGTTTATACTATTCCAAAAATACTCACCATATCCTGACTATTGATCGACAAACACAATTTGTCCCTCTTGTATAAAACTCCAAATTTACTCACCCTCTCCTCGTTTTTTCTTCACACACAGATTATTGCCTCTCCTAAATAAATCCCCTAAAATACTTACCTTTTCCAGGTTATTCATCCAAAACACAATTTGCCCCTACAGTATAGAACTCCAAAAGTACTTACCCTCTCCTGGTTATTGATCCAGAATCAAAACATGCCATTCCTGTATATAACTCAAAAAATACTCACCCTCTCCTGGTTATTGATCCCGAAACAAAATATTGCCTCTACTGTATAGTATTCCAAAAATATTCACCCTTTCCTGGTTATTGATCCAGAAACACACATCTGCCCTCCTATATAGAAGTCCAAAAATACTCACCCTCTTCTGATTATTGATCCAGAAATACAATTTGCCCCTCTTGTATAGAACTCCAAAAGTACTTACCCTCTCATGCCTTTTGATCCACAAACACAAAATTGCTTCTCCTGAAAAAAAAACCCCAAAATACTCACCCTCTCCTGGTTATTGATCCCGAAACACAATGTTGCCTCTAGTTTATAGTATTCCAAAAATACTCAGCCTATCCTGATTATTGATCGACAAACGCAATTTGTCCCTCTTGTATAAAACTCCAAATTTACTCACCCTCACCTCGTTTTTTATCCACAAACAGATTATTGCCCCTCCTGAATAAATCCCCCAAAATACTTACCCTCTCCTGGTTATTGATCCAAAAACAGAATTTGCCCCTATTGTATAGAAATCCAAAAATACTCCCCCTGTCCTAATTATTGATCCACAAAAACAATTTGTCCCTCTTTTATAAAACTCCAAATTTACTCACCCTCTCCTCCTTTTTGATCCACACACAGATTATTGCCTCTCCTGAATAAATTCCCCAAAGTACTTACCCTTTCCTGATTATTGATCCAAAAACACAATTTGCCCCTCCTGTATAGAACTCCAAAAATATTTACCCTCTCCTGGCTTTTGATCCACAAACACAAAATTGCCTCTCCTGAATAAATACCCCAAAGTACTTACCCTTTCCTGGTTATTGATCCAAAAACACAATTTGCCCCTACAGTATAGAACTCCAAAAATACTCACCCTCTCCTGGTTATTGATCCAGAATCAAAAAATGCCATTCCTGTATAGAAGTCAAAAAATACTCACCCTCTCCTGGTTATTGATGCACAAACAGAAATTTCCTCTCCTGAATAAATTCTCCAAAATATTCACCATCTCCTGGATATTGATCCCGAAACACAATGTTGCCTCTAGTTTATAGTATTCCAAAAATACTCACCCTATCCTGATTATTGATCGACAAACACAATTTGTCCCTTTTGTATAAAACTCCAAATTTACTCACCATCTCCTCGTTTTTTCTTCACACACAGATTATTGCCTCTCCTAAATAAATCCCCCAAAATTCTTACCCTTTCCAGGTTATTGATCCAAAACACAATTTGCCCCTACAGTATAGAACTCCAAAAGTACTTACCCTCTCGTGGTTATTGATCCAGAATCAAAACATGCCATTCCTGTATATGTTGTGAGTGTCTCTAGACCGGCTGGGGACATATCAGAGGATGACGAAGCACAACCAGGCCCCTCTGGGTATTTTCCCCTCCCGGCAGCCGAGCTAGACAATGAGGAGATTTGTATGCAATCTGAGTCAGACTCTCAAAGTGATGAGTCAGATTTGGAACAGGAAGATAGATGGCTTGATCCGAGATTCCGAAGGTTTGATAGGCGGAGGTGTCAGTTAAGTGGAAAAAGGAAGTGACGTATTGAAAACTATATTAGAAGAGGAAGAAGGGACTAATTCTTTGTCACGAGCAACGTTAATATCAAGAGGCAGTCTGATGCATCACCGAGTTCGTTTGAACTCAGTTTTCTGGTGTTTTTGAAATCTACGGAAGATTAATGAAGTCTTGGACAATGTGAGAGATAAAGAGTGAGTTAATTGGAAGGTGGGAGAATGTTTAAACTAAATGTACATAAATCAGACTTGGCCGTTCCGGCCAACAAACTGCCAGCAGCTTGCTTTGAAGTGAATCTTTTGAAATGTGTTAAATAAAACTCTTAAAGAAATATTTATGTGGATTTTACTAAGCTGAGAAGGGCCAGATACAACAGATTGCTCGTGACCCAGAAAAGACGAAAATTAGTCCGAGCTTTCAGTACTGCGCCAGTTCAGTGACGTCATGGAGCAGCTTCTCGCTGATAATCCTGCTCTGTATCAACTAATTCAAACTCTCCAGCAACAAATTGGACATTTGCAACAGCAGATTCAGCAAGCTGCCGGAGCCCCAGCCCCTGCTCCAGCCCCTCCACCCAGACAAAGCAGATGTTATTTAGCATTGCCTGATAAGTTTACTGGAGAGCGTAGTAAATTTCCAGCTTTTTTAAACCAATGCAAAACATTCATTGCTTCCACTCCAGCAGATTTCCAGCTTGATGAAACTAAAGTGGCTTTCATTTTAAGTTTACTCTCTGGTCCAGCTGCTGATTGGTCATCTCCTCTGATAGACGGACCAGATCCTGTTCTGCGCAATTATGCAGGATTCTGCCAGCTGATGGAAAGAGAATTTGCTGACCCCCTTTGTAGACAAAATGCCACCAGGCGGATACGAGAGCTACGTCAAGGATCACGCTGCGTAGCGGAATATATATCAGATTTTCGCCGCCTAGCTCAAGAAATTAATTGGAATGAAGAAGCTCTCATGGAAATCTTTCAAGATGGCCTGTCTTCCCAGATCTTGAATGGATTGAGACATACTGTAATACCCGCGACCCTGGATGCATTATACCAACATTGTTTGGCTATTGAGGCGCAAACGCAAGCCACGGATGCCCGCCTGGTCAAACAGATGGTTCTAGTCACCGGAAGTGCCAAGCCAGTTCCTGCACCACGCAGAGGATTCCAGACCCTACCTATCACTCCACCCATCCCGGCACCCAGACGTATTTTCCAACCATTGCCGGCTTACACTGAGAGGCGTCCTGTACCCATGGCCAGAGATGAGCCCATGGATCTTGGTGCAGCCAGATCTCGCTTGACCGAGGCTGAGAAGGCAAGACGGAGAGCTGAGGGATTGTGCCTGTACTGTGGAGAGATGGGTCACTTCGTCATGGCCTGCCCCCAGAAACGACGTGGTACGGCAGGTCCTACTCCTGTTCCAGCTCGGCCTCCCATTCAGCAGTTTCAAGCCACCTTGCCGGGAAACGGACAGAGCCCGGCCTAATGGAAACATTGGGTCGAGCAGGCGCCAAACCCAGTCCCAGTTCCGCAGACGAAGACTCCGGTCCTCCGAGACATCTGATCCTAGCAACCAATATACTTCTAAGAAATCATGCCCAGGGCATTCCGGCACACGCCTTGTTGGATTCTGGAGCCACCACTAATTTCATGGATGAAGCTTTCGCTCGTCAGCATGCCATACCTTTGTGCTCCGTGAAGCCGCCTATGTTGGTCGAGACAATCGATGGTCGTGAGTTGTTGTCTGGACCGATCAAGTTCATGACCCAGCCCATACGCCTGGTCATAGGACAACATGAAGAAGCCATCCAATTATATATTACCAAGGGACTTCATTTCCCCGTAGTTCTCGGCCTAGCCTGGTTGAGAACCCATGATCCTTGTGTGGTGTGGTCCCAGAACTTTGTTTCATTTCCCAGTTTGCAATGCATAGACCATGTACGCCAAGTTTGCGCAGCCCAGCTACCATCCCACCCTGACATCACCTTGCCGGCCGACCTAGCGGACTTTGCAGATATATGCAGTGAGAAAGAGGCAGACCAATTGCCTCCGCATAGACCATATGACTGTGCCATTGATTTGCTGCCAAATGCCAAACTTCCAGGGGGACGCCTTTACTCCATGTCAGAACCCGAGTTGGCCGCATTAAAAGACTTTGTGGACAAAAACCTGGCCAGGGGTTTCATTCGTCCCTCTTCCTTGCCTTTGTCAGCTCCTGTGTTATTCGTGAAGAAGAAAACCGGAGATTTACGCCTATGCTGTGACTATCGCAAGCTCAATGCCATCACGGTGCGCAACCGGTACCCTCTGCCTTTGATTCCTGATCTCATGGACCGTCTCCGATCAGCGACCATCTTCACCAAGATAGATCTACGGGGTGCTTACAACCTGGTTCGCATCCGAGAGGGGGACGAGTGGAAAACCGCGTTTGGGACCAGATATGGTCATTTTGAATATACCGTCATGCCCTTTGGACTCACCAATGCTCCGGCCGTCTTTCAACATTTCATGAATGACATCTTCCGGGATTTATTAGATCAATTTGTGGTGGTTTACCTCGATGACATCCTGATTTACTCCCTGTCACGAGCAACTCATCTCCAGCATCTCCGTCAAGTTCTGCAACGCTTGAGAGAGCATCACCTTTACGCCAAGTTAGAGAAATGTCAATTCTATCAAACCACCATTGAGTTTCTGGGACATGTGATTTCTCCACAAGGCATCGCCATGGATCCTGGCAAGGTTGAGGCCTTGCAAACCTGGCAACCACCATGTAAAGCAAAAGATGTCCAAAGACTTTTGGGATTTGCGAACTATTACAGGATATTCATTCCGAGATTTTCTGCCTTGACTGCGCCCCTTACTCGACTGTTACGGAAAGGCATTAAGTTCCAGTGGGGCGATGCTGAGCAACAGGCGTTTCAGACCCTCAAAAAGGCTTTTGTTCAGGAACCCATTCTCAAGTATCCAGATCCTTGTCGTCCCTTTGTAGTGGAGGCCGACGCCTCAGATGTTGCGGTAGGGGCCGTGCTTCTTCAAACACGCCAAGATGGCGGCCCCCTGTTCCCGTGTGCTTATTACTCCAGGAAACTGAGTCCCTCCGAACGCCATTATACCATTTGGGAAAAGGAACTATTGACCATCAAGACTGCTTTTGAGACCTGGAGACACCACCTGGAAGGAGCCCGCTATCAAGTTGAAGTTCGGACTGACTGTAAAAACTTGGAATTTTTGCAATCTGCCAGGAAATTGAATCAACGTCAGATCCGTTGGTCTTTGTTCTTCGCTCGATTCAACTTCAAAGTCACCTACATTCCGAAAGGGTACAACAAAAGAGCAGATGCCTTGTCCCGTAAACCTGAGTATCTACAGATCAAGGACCCCTTGCCGCTTCGAACCGTTCTGCCTATCGAATCGATCGCAGCCGTGCACGATCCGGTAGATCTACGACGACAGATTCGGGAAGCGCAACAAGTAGATGACTTTGGGGCACAGAAGAGGCAAGAGGTGGGTCCCGACTCACCTTGGACCTTGTCCGAGGGTCTATTACGATTCTGCAACCTGTTATATGTTCCAGCAGGCCCACTCCGTGGTCTCATCCTGAATCAATGCCATGATAACCCTGCGGCAGGTCATTTTGGTTTCTTTAAGATTCTCCACTTAGTGTCTCGGACTTTTTGGTGGCCCAGACTTCGCCATGATGTTCAGTCTTATGTGAATTCCTGTGTACGGTGCCGTCAGGCAAAACATGCCACAGGAGCCCCTCCGGGATTATTACAGCCTTTGCCCACGCCGGAGAGACCCTGGGGGGCTATTTCCATGGACTTCTTGACTTGTCTACCTGTTTCTGCCGGCTACACCGTTGTCTTTGTAGTGGTGGACATGTTGACCAAGATGGCACATTTCATTCCTTGCCGAAGAATACCGACAGCCAAGGTCACTGCTCAGCTGTTCATTCAACATATCTTTCGGCTACACGGTTTACCTGACAAAATAGTGTCCGACCGAGGAACCCAGTTCACCTCGGAGTTCTGGAGAGAACTCATGTCTGCGCTTCAAGTCCAAGTTAATCTAGCCTCCACGCATCACCCAGAGACTGATGGGGGTACAGAGAAAGTGATTGGCATCCTGGAGCAGTATTTGCGTTGTTTCATCAACGACCAACAGAATGATTGGTCCAAATATCTCTCCGTGGCCGAATTCGCTTTCAACAACTCTCAGCACACTTCCACTCAGACCACTCCGTTTTTTGCCAACTACGGCTATCATCCCAGATTTTTCCCGCTCACGCTCCTCGATTCTCCAGTTCCAGTTGCAGAGGACTATTTAACCGAACTCCAGTCAGTCCAAGAGATGGTTAAGCAGCACTTGACTAAGGCCAAGGAAGACTACAAGAGGGTTGCAGACCGCTCTCGTCGCGACACGCCGCCGTTAGCTGTTGGAGATTGGGTTTGGCTCTCCACCAAGTACTTGTTTCCAGGGAGAATTCACCGCAAGCTTGATCAACGTTTCCTGGGTCCTTTTCCTGTGGAGACGGTCATCAATCCGGTGACCTATCGTTTGACTTTGCCTAGGTCTCTTCGTGTACATCCCGTGTTTCATCGCTCCTTGCTTGTTTCTGTCAACCCTGATTCTCTGCTTCGACCTCCTGATCCGGGCCCGACAGCTCGCCGTGCTCAAGTTCCTGTTTCCCGGTTGGAGGTGTCCGGCATCCGAGATTCCCGATGGCTCAACGACCGCTTCCAAAATTTGGTTGATTGGACCGGGGGTGGGCCAGCCGCTGGCTGTTGGGTAGATGCTCATGATATTGAGGCTCCTGAGTTAATGTGGGATTTTCACACTGCGTTTCCCTCCAAACCACATCCCATACGACAGACCCAGGGGGAGGGGCCTGCGGGGGGGATAGTGTTGTGAGTGTCTCTAGACCGGCTGGGGACATATCAGAGGATGACGAAGCACAACCAGGCCCCTCTGGGTATTTTCCCCTCCCGGCAGCCGAGCTAGACAATGAGGAGATTTGTATGCAATCTGAGTCAGACTCTCAAAGTGATGAGTCAGATTTGGAACAGGAAGATAGATGGCTTGATCCGAGATTCCGAAGGTTTGATAGGCGGAGGTGTCAGTTAAGTGGAAAAAGGAAGTGACGTATTGAAAACTATATTAGAAGAGGAAGAAGGGACTAATTCTTTGTCACGAGCAACGTTAATATCAAGAGGCAGTCTGATGCATCACTGAGTTCGTTTGAACTCAGTTCTCTGGTGTTTTTGAAATCTACGGAAGATTAATGAAGTCTTGGACAATGTGAGAGATAAAGAGTGAGTTAATTGGAAGGTGGGAGAATGTTTAAACTAAATGTACATAAATCAGACTTGGCCGTTCCGGCCAACAAACTGCCAGCAGCTTGCTTTGAAGTGAATCTTTTGAAATGTGTTAAATAAAACTCTTAAAGAAATATTTATGTGGATTTTACTAAGCTGAGAAGGGCCAGATACAACAGTATATAACTCAAAAAATACTCACCCTCTCCTGGTTATTGATCCAGAAACACAAATTTGCCCTCCTATATAGAAGTCCAAAAATACTCACCCTCTTCTGATTATTGATCCAGAAACACAATTTGCCCCTCTTGTATAGAACTCCAAATATCCTCACCCTCTCCTGAGTTTTGAACTAAAAACAAAAAATGACTCTCCTATGTAGAACTCGAAAAATACTCACCATCTCCTGGTTTTTGTACCTAAACACATTATTGCCTCTCCTGTATAGAACTCCAAAAATACTCACCTTCTCCTGGGTTTTGATCCAAAAACACAAAATTGCTTCTCCTGAAAAACAATCCCCAAAATACTCACCCTCTCCTGGTTATTGATCCAGAATCAAAAAATGCCATTCCTGTGTACAACTCAAAAAAAAACTCACCCTCTCCTCGTTGTTGATCCACAAACAGAAATTTCCTCTCCTGAATAAATTCTCCCAAATACTCACCCTCTCCTGGATATTGATCCCGAAACACAATGTTGCCTCTAGTTTATACTATTCCAAAAATACTCACCATATCCTGACTATTGATCGACAAACACAATTTGTCCCTCTTGTATAAAACTCCAAAATTACTCACCCTCTCCTCCTTTTTCATCCACACACAGATGATTGCCTCTCCTGAATAAATCCCCCAAAGTACTTACCCTCTCCTGGTTATTGATCCAAAAACAGAATTTGCCCCTATTGTATAGAAATCCAAAAATACTCCCCGTCCTAATTATTGATCCACAAAAACAATTTGTCCCTCTTGTATAAAACTCCAAATTTACTCACCCTCTCCTCATTTTTGATCCACACATAGATTATTGCCTCTCCTGAATAAATTCCCCGAAGTACTTACCCTTTCCTGGTTATTGATCCAAAAACACAATTTGCCCCTCCTGTATAGAACTCCAAAAGTACTTACCCTCTCCTGGCTTTTCAGCTACAAACAAAAAATTGCTTCTCCTGAAACAAAATCCCCAAAATACTCACCCTCTCCTGGTTATTGATCCAGAATCAAAAAATGCCATCCCTGTATAGAACTCAAAAAATACTCACCCTCTCCTGGTTATTGTTCCCGAAACACAATGTTGCCTCTAGTTTATAGTATTCCAAAAATACTCACCGTATCCTGATTATTGATCGACAAGCACAATTTGTCCCTCTTGTATAAAACTCCAAATTTACTCACCCTCTCCTCCTTTTTGATCCACACACAGATTATTGCCTCTCCTGAATAAATTCCCCAAAGTACTTACCCTTTCCTGGTTATTGATCCAAAACACAATTTGCCCCTCTTTTATAGAAATCCAAAAATACTCACCCTTTCCTGGTTATTGATCAAAAAACACAATTTGCCCCTCCTGTATAGAACTCCAAAAGTACTTACCCTCTCCTGGCTTTTCAGCTACAAACAAAAAATTGCTTCTCCTGAAACAAAATCCCCAAAATACTCACCCTCTCCTGGTTATTGATCCAGAATCAAAAAATGCCATTGCTGTATAGAACTCAAAAAATACTCACCCTCTCCTGGTTATTGATCCCGAAACACAATGTTGCCTCTAGTTTATAGTATTCCAAAAATACTCACCGTATCCTGATTATTGATCGACAAACACAATTTGTCCCTCTTGTATAAAACTCCAAATTTACTCACCCTCTCCTCTTTTTTGATCCACACACAGATTATTGCCTCTCCTGAATAAATTCCCCAAAGTTCTTACCCTTTCCTGGTTATTGATCCAAAAACACAATTTGCCCCCCTGTATATAACTCCAAAAGTACTTACCCTCTCCTGCCTTTTGAGCCACAAACACAAAATTGCTTGTCCTGAAAAAAAATCCCCAAAATACTCACCATCTCCTCGTTATTGATCCAGAATCAAAACATGCCATTCCTGTATAGAACTGAAAAAATACTCACCCTCTCCTGGTCATTGATCCACAAACAGAAAATTCCTGTGCTGAATAAATTCTCCAAAATATTCACCCTCTCCAGGTTATTGATCCTGAAAAACAATGTTGCTTATAGTTAATAGTATTCCAAAAATACTCACCCTTTCCCGATTATTGATCGAGAAACACAATTTGTCCCTCTTGTATAAAACTCCAAATTTACTCACCCTCTCCTCCTTTTTGCTTCACACACAGATTATTGCCTCTCCTGAATAAATCCCCCAAAATACTTACCCTTTTGAGGTTATTGATCCAAAACAATTTGCCCCTCTTTTATAGAAATCCAAAAATACTCACCCTTTCCTGGTTATTGATCCAAAAACACAATTTGCCCCTCCAGTATGGAACTCCAAAAGTACTTACCCTCTCCTGCCTTTTGATCCACAAACACAAAATTGCTTCTCCTGAAAGAAAATCCCCAAAATACTCACCCTCTCCTGGTTTTTGATCCAGAAACACAAATTTCCTCTCCTGAATAAAATCTCCCAAATACTCACCCTCTCCTGGTTATTGTTCCCGAAACACAATGTTGCCTCTAGTTTATAGTATTCCAAAAATACTCACCCTATCCTGATTATTGATCAACAAATACAATTTGTCCCTCTTGTATAAAACTCCAAATTTACTCACCCTTTCCTCGTTTTTGCTTCACACACAGATTATTTCCTCTCCTGAATAAATCTTCCAAAATACTTACCCTTTCGAGGTTATTGATCCAAAACACAACTTGCCCCTCTTTTATAGAAATCCAAAAATCATCACCCTCTCCTCCTTTTTCATCCACACACAGATTATTGCCTCTCCTGAATAAATTCCCCAAAGTACTTACCCTTTCCTGGTTATTGACCCAAAAACACAATTTGCTCCTCCAGTATAGAATCGAAAAGTACTTACCCTCTCCTGCCTTTTGATCCACAAACACAAAATTGCTTCTCCTGAAAAAAAAATCCCCAAGATACTCACCCTCTCCTGGTTATTGATCCACAAACAGAAATTTCCTCTCCTCAACAAATTCTCCAAAATATTCACCCTCTCCTGGTTATTGATCCCGAAACACAATGTTGCCTCTAGTTTATAGAATTCCAAAAATACTCACCCTATCCTGATTATTGATCGACAAATACAATTTGTCCCTCTTGTATAAAACTCCAAATTTACTCACCCTTTCCTCGTTTTTGCTTCACACACAGATTATTTCCTCTCCTGAATAAATCCCCCAAAATACTTACCCTTTCGAGGTTATTGATCCAAAACACAACTTGCCCCTCTTTTATAGAAATCCAAAAATAATCACCCTCTCCTGGTTATTGATCCCGAAACACAATGTTGCCTCTAGTTTATAGAATTCCAAAAATACTCACCCTATCCTGATTATTGATCGACAAATACAATTTGTCCCTCTTGTATAAAACTCCAAATTTACTCACCCTCTCCTCATTTTTGATCCACACATAGATTATTGCCTCTCCTGAATAAATTCCCCGAAGTACTTACCCTTTCCTGGTTATTGATCCAAAAACACAATTTGCCCCTCCTGTATAGAACTCCAAAAGTACTTACCCTCTCCTGGCTTTTCAGCTACAAACAAAAAATTGCTTCTCCTGAAACAAAATCCCCAAAATACTCACCCTCTCCTGGTTATTGATCCAGAATCAAAAAATGCCAT
The DNA here is from genome assembly GCA_034064705.1 of Bothrops alternatus. Lineage (NCBI taxonomy): Eukaryota > Metazoa > Chordata > Lepidosauria > Squamata > Viperidae > Bothrops > Bothrops alternatus. The sequence continues at coordinate 2,433,347 of JARGCV010000988.1, forward strand.
TGCTGTATAGAACTCAAAAAATACTCACCCTCTCCTGGTGATTGATCCCGAAACACAATGTTGCCTGTAGTTTATAGTATTCCAAAAATACTCACCGTATCCTGATTATTGATCGACAAACACAATTTGTCCCTCTTGTATAAAACTCCAAATTTACCAACCCTCTCCTCGTTTTTGCTTCACACACAGGTTATTGCCTCTCCTTAATAAATTCCCCAAAGTACTTACCCTTTCCTGGTTATTGATCCAAAACACAATTTGCCCCTCTTTTATAGAAATCCAAAAATACTCACCCTTTCCTGGTTATTGATCAAAAAACACAATTTGCCCCTCCAGTATAGAACTCCAAAAGTACTTACCCTCTCCTGCCTTTTGATCCACAAACACAAAATTGCTTCTCATGAAAAAAAATCCCCCAAATACTCACCCTCTCCTGGTTATTGATCCAGATTCAAAAAATGCCATTACTGTATGGAACTCAAAAAATACTCACCCTCTCCTGTTTGTTGATCCAGAAACACAAATTTCCTCTCCTGAATAAATTCTCCCAAATACTCACCCTCTCCTGGTTATTGATCCCGAAACACAATGTTGCCTCTAGTTTATAGTATTCCAAAAATACTCACCCTATCCTGATTATTGATTGACAAACACAATTTGTCCCTCTTGTATAAAACTCCAAATTTACTCACCCTCTCCTCGTTTTTCATCCACACACAGATTATTGCCTCTCCTGAATAAATTCCCCAAAGTTCTTACCCTTTCCTGGTTATTGATCCAAAAACACAATTTGCCCCCCTGTATATAACTCCAAAAGTACTTACCCTCTCCTGCCTTTTGAGCCACAAACACAAAATTGCTTCTCCTGAAAAAAAATCCCCAAAATACTCACCATCTCCTTGTTATTGATCCAGAATCAAAACATGCCATTCCTGTATAGAACTGAAAAAATACTCACCCTCTCCTGGTCATTGATCCACAAACAGAAAATTCCTGTCCTGAATAAATTCTCCAAAATATTCACCCTCTCCAGGTTATTGATCCTGAAAAACAATGTTGCTTATAGTTAATAGTATTTCAAAAATACTCACCATATCCTGATTATTGATGAGACCAACACAATTTGTCCCTCTTGTATAAAACTCCAAATTTACCCACCCTCTCCTCGTTTTTGCTTCACACACAGGTTATTGCCTCTCCTTAATAAATCCCCCAAAGTACTTACCCTTTCCTGGTTATTGATCCAAAAACACAATTTGCCCCTCCAGTATAGAACTCCAAAAGTACTTACCCTCTCCTGCCTTTTGATCCACAAACACAAAATTGCTTCTCCTGAAAGAAAATCCCCAAAATACTCACCCTCTCCTGGTTTTTGATCCAGAAACACAAATTTCCTCTCCTGAATAAAATCTCCCAAATACTCACCCTCTCCTGGTTATTGTTCCCGAAACACAATGTTGCATCTAGTTTATAGTATTCCAAAAATACTCACCCTATCCTGATTATTGATCAACAAACACAATTTGTCCCTCTTGAATAAAACTCCAAATTTACTCACCCTCTCCTCATTTTTGATCCACACATAGATTATTGCCTCTCCTGAATAAATTCCCCGAAGTACTTACCCTTTCCTGGTTATTGATCCAAAAACACAATTTGCCCCTCCTGTATAGAACTCCAAAAGTACTTACCCTCTCCTGGCTTTTCAGCTACAAACAAAAAATTGCTTCTCCTGAAACAAAATCCCCAAAATACTCACCCTCTCCTGGTTATTGATCCAGAATCAAAAAATGCCATTGCTGTATAGAACTCAAAAAATACTCACCCTCTCCTGGTGATTGATCCCGAAACACAATGTTGCCTGTAGTTTATAGTATTCCAAAAATACTCACCGTATCCTGATTATTGATCGACAAACACAATTTGTCCCTCTTGTATAAAACTCCAAATTTACTCACCCTCTCCTCCTTTTTGATCCACACACAGGTTATTGCCTCTCCTTAATAAATCCCCCAAAGTACTTACCCTTTCCTGGTTATTGATCCAAAAACACAATTTTCCCCTCCAGTATAGAACTCCAAAAGTACTTACCCTCTCCTGCCTTTTGATCCACAAACACAAAATTGCTTCTCATGAAAAAAAATCCCCCAAATACTCACCCTCTCCTGGTTATTGATCCAGATTCAAAAAATGCCATTACTGTATGGAACTCAAAAAATACTCACCCTCTCCTGTTTGTTGATCCAGAAACACAAATTTCCTCTCCTGAATAAATTCTCCCAAATACTCACCCTCTCCTGGTTATTGATCCCGAAACACAATGTTGCCTCTAGTTTATAGTATTCCAAAAATACTCACCCTATCCTGATTATTGATTGACAAACACAATTTGTCCCTCTTGTATAAAACTCCAAATTTACTCACCCTCTCCTCGTTTTTCATCCACACACAGATTATTGCCTCTCCTGAATAAATTCCCCAAAGTTCTTACCCTTTCCTGGTTATTGATCCAAAAACACAATTTGCCCCCCTGTATATAACTCCAAAAGTACTTACCCTCTCCTGCCTTTTGAGCCACAAACACAAAATTGCTTCTCCTGAAAAAAAATCCCCAAAATACTCACCATCTCCTTGTTATTGATCCAGAATCAAAACATGCCATTCCTGTATAGAACTGAAAAAATACTCACCCTCTCCTGGTCATTGATCCACAAACAGAAAATTCCTGTCCTGAATAAATTCTCCAAAATATTCACCCTCTCCAGGTTATTGATCCTGAAAAACAATGTTGCTTATAGTTAATAGTATTTCAAAAATACTCACCATATCCTGATTATTGATGAGACCAACACAATTTGTCCCTCTTGTATAAAACTCCAAATTTACCCACCCTCTCCTCGTTTTTGCTTCACACACAGGTTATTGCCTCTCCTTAATAAATCCCCCAAAGTACTTACCCTTTCCTGGTTATTGATCCAAAAACACAATTTGCCCCTCCAGTATAGAACTCCAAAAGTACTTACCCTCTCCTGCCTTTTGATCCACAAACACAAAATTGCTTCTCCTGAAAGAAAATCCCCAAAATACTCACCCTCTCCTGGTTTTTGATCCAGAAACACAAATTTCCTCTCCTGAATAAAATCTCCCAAATACTCACCCTCTCCTGGTTATTGTTCCCGAAACACAATGTTGCCTCTAGTTTATAGTATTCCAAAAATACTCACCCTATCCTGATTATTGATCAACAAACACAATTTGTCCCTCTTGAATAAAACTCCAAATTTACTCACCCTCTCCTCGTTTTTGCTCCACACAAAGATTATAGCCTCTCCTGAATAAATCCCCCAAAATACTTACCCTTTCCAGGTTATTGATCCAAAACACAATTTGCCCCTCTTTTATAGAAATCCAAAAATACTCACCCTTTCCTGGTTATTGATCCAAAAACACAATTTGCCCCTCCAGTATGGAACTCCAAAAGTACTTACTGTTGTGAGTGTCTCTGGCCCGGCTAGATACTTGTCCGATGATGATTACGGCTCAGCACCGGCAGGCCCTTCTGGGTGTTTTCTCCTCCCGGCAGCTGAGCCAGATACCACGGAGATTGGTATGCATGCTGAGTCAGAGGACGATGACTCAGATGTGGGCCAGGAAACTAATTGGCTCAATCCACGATACCGACGGGCTGATAGGCATAGGGGTCAGTTGGGTGGGCGACGAACGTGACCTGGGAGGCTATATTAACAGGGAAACGGAAGCCTCTGTTTTAGTCACGAGCAACGTTGTGCTCAAGAAGAGACCTGAGAGATTTCACAGTGAGTTTATAACTGGTGTTCTTAGTGTGCTTGTGTAAACTGTTAAATAAAGCCGTGTGTTTTGAACTGCCTTCGTGTGCACTCTTAACGACCTCGTTAAGGGGATTCTTGGCAGCTGAGAGGGGCTAGACAGAACAGATTGCTCGTGACTAAAAACAACAGCAAAACAAGATAACAGAAAGGACGAACATTAGTCCGAGCTTTCAGTGCCAGCATGGAACAATTACTTGCTGATAACCCGGCTCTGTCTCAATTAGTGCAATCTCTCCAGCAGCAAATTGGACAATTGCAACAACAGCTTCACGCTGCAACAGCCCAAGCTCCAGCCGCCCCTCCCAGACCAAGCAGGTGTTACCTAGCCTTGCCGGATAAGTTCACTGGGGAACGTGGTAAATTTCCTGCTTTTTTGAATCAATGTAAAATCTTCATTGCCTCAACCCCAGCAGACTTTCAGCTGGATGAAACGAAGGTAGCGTTCATTTTGAGTCTACTCTCTGGCCCCGCTGCTGAGTGGTCGTCTCCTTTGATAGAAGGACAAGATCCTGTCTTGGGCAATTATGCTGGATTCTGCCAGTTGATGGAAAGGGAGTTTGCTGATCCCCTTCGTAAGCAAAATGCCACCCGTCGGATACGAGAGCTACGTCAGGGATCGCGCTGCGTAGCAGACTATATATCCGAGTTTCGCCGCCTAGCTCAAGACATTAAGTGGAATGACGAAGCTCTCATAGAACTCTTTCTTGATGGTCTGTCTGCCCAACTCCTGAATGGGTTGAAAGTGACTGTAATACCCCCAACCCTGGCTGCAGTATACCAACATTGTTTGGCTCTTGAATCGCAAACACAAGCCATGGATGCCCGCCTGGCCAAACAGATGGTTCCATTCACCGGCAATGCCAAGCCAGTTCCTGCACCGCGCAGAGGATTACAGACCCTACCTAGCACCCCACCTATCCCGGCACCCAGACGTCTTCTCCAATCGTTGCCGGCTTATACCGAGAGGCGTCCTGTACCCATGGCCAGTGAGGAACCCATGGATATCGGTGCAGCTAGATCTCGCTTGACCGAGGCTGAGAAGGCAAGACGGAGAGCTGAGGGATTGTGCCTGTACTGTGGAGAGATGGGTCACTTCGTTATGGCCTGCCCCCAGAAACGACGTGGTACGGCAGGTCCTACTCCTGTTCCAGCTCGACCTCCCACTCAGCAGTTTTCAAGCCACCTTGCCGGGAAACGGCCAGAGCCCGGCCTAATGGAAACATTGGGTCGGGCAGGCGTCAAACTCAGTCCCCGTTCCGCAGACGACGACCCCGGTCCTCCGAGACATCTGCTCCTAGCAACCAGTATATGTTTGGGAAACCATGCCCAGGGCATTTCGGCACACGCCTTGTTGGATTCTGGAGCCACCACTAATTTCATGAATGACATTTTCCGGGATTTATTGGATCAATTTGTGGTGGTTTACCTCGATGACATCCTGATTTACCCCCCGTCACGAGCAACTCATCTTCAGCATCTCCGGCGAGTTTTGCAACGCTTACGACAGCATCACCTTTACGCCAAGTTAGAGAAATGTCAATTCTATCAAACCACCATTGAGTTTCTGGGACATGTGATTTCTCCACAAGGCATCGCCATGGATCCTGGCAAGGTTGAAGCCTTGCAAACCTGGCAACCCCCATGCAAAGCAAAGGATGTCCAAAGACTTTTGGGCTTTGCGAACTATTACAGGATGTTCATTCCGAGGTTTTCTGCGTTGACTGTGCCCCTTACTCGACTGTTACGGAAAGGCGTTAAGTTCCAGTGGGGCGATGCCGAGCAACAGGCGTTTCAGACCCTCAAAAAGGCTTTTGGTCAGGAACCCATTCTCAAGTATCCAGATCCTTGTCGTCCCTTTGTAGTGGAGGCCGACGCCTCAGATGTGGCAGTAGGGGCTGTGCTACTTCAAACGCGCCAGGATGGCGGCCCCCTGTTCCCGTGTGCTTATTACTCCAGGAGATTGAGTCCCTCCGAAAGCCATTATACCATTTGGGAAAAGGAACTCTTGGCCATCAAGACTGCTTTTGAGACCTGGAGACACCACCTGGAAGGAGCTCGCTATCAAGTTGAAGTTCGGACTGACCATAAAAACTTGGAATTCTTGCAATCTGCCAGGAAATTGAATCAACGTCAGATCCGTTGGTCTTTGTTCTTCGCTCGATTCAACTTCAAAGTCACCTACATTCCGAAAGGGTACAACAAAAGAGCAGATGCCCTGTCCCGTAAACCTGAGTATCTACAGGTCAAGGATCCCTTGCCGCTTCGAACCATTCTGCCTGTCGAATCGATCGCAGCAGTGCACGATCCGGTAGATCTACGACGACAGATTCGGGAAGCGCAACAACTGGATGACTTTGCGATACGAAAGAGACAAGAGATGGGTCCCGACTCACCTTGGACCTTGTCCGAGGGACTGTTGCGCTGCCGCAGCCTGTTGTATGTTCCAGCGGGCCCACTCCGGGGTCTCATCCTGACTCAGTGCCATGATAACCCTGCGGCAGGTCATTTTGGTTTCTTTAAGACTTTTCACTTAGTGTCTCGGACTTTCTGGTGGCCCAGACTTCGCCATGATGTTCAGTCCTATGTGAATTCATGTGTACGGTGCCGTCAGGCAAAACACGCCACAGGAGCCCCTCCGGGATTATTACAGCCGTTGCCCACGCCGGAGAGACCCTGGGGAGCTATTTCCATGGACTTCTTAACTTGTCTACCTGTTTCTGCCGGCTACACCGTTGTCTTTGTCGTGGTGGACATGCTGACCAAAATGGCACATTTCATTCCTTGCCGACGAATACCAACAGCCAAGGTCACTGCTCAGCTGTTCATTCAACATGTCTTCCGGCTACACGGTTTGCCTGACAAAATAGTGTCCGACCGAGGAACCCAGTTCACCTCGGAGTTCTGGAGAGAACTCATGTCCGCGCTGCAAGTCCAAGTTAATTTAGCTTCCACGCATCACCCAGAGACTGATGGGGGTACAGAGAAAGTGATTGGCATCCTGGAGCAGTATTTGCGTTGTTTCATCAACGACCAACAGAACGATTGGTCCAAATACCTCTCCGTGGCCGAATTCGCTTTCAACAACTCTCAGCACACTTCCACTCAGACCACTCCGTTTTTTCCCAACTACGGCTATCATCCCAGATTTTTCCCGCTCACGCTCCTTGATTCTCCCGTACCAGTTGCAGAGGACTATTTAACCGAACTCCAGTCAGTCCACGAGATGGTGAAGCAGCACTTGACGAAGGCCAAGGAAGACTACAAGAGGGTTGCAGATCGCTCGCGTCGCGACACGCCACCGTTAGCTGTTGGAGATCGGGTCTGGCTCTCCACCAAGTACTTGTTTCCAGGGAGACTTCACCGCAAACTTGATCAACGTTTCCTGGGTCCTTTTCCTGTGGAGACGGTCATCAATCCGGTGACCTATCGGTTGACTTTGCCTAGGTCTCTTCGTGTCCATCCTGTGTTTCATCGCTCTTTGCTTGTTCCTGTCAACCCTGATTCTCCACTTCGACCTCCTGATCCGGGCCCGACAGCTCGCCGTGCTCACGTTCCTGTTTCCCGGTTAGAGGTGTCCGGCATCCGAGATTCCCGATGGCTCGATGACCGCTTCCAATATTTAGTTGACTTGACCGGGGGTGGGCCATCCGCTGGCACTTGGGTAGATGCTCAGGATATTGAGGCTCCTGAGTTAACAAGGGATTTCCATACCGCGTTCCCCTCCAAACCACATCCCTTACGACGGACCCCGGAGGAGGGGCCTGCGGGGGGGGATAGTGTTGTGAGTGTCTCTGGCCCGGCTAGATACTTGTCCGATGATGATTATGGCTCAGCACCGGCAGGCCCTTCTGGGTGTTTTCTCCTCCCGGCAGCTGAGCCAGATACCACGGAGATTGGTATGCATGCTGAGTCAGAGGACGATGACTCAGATGTGGGCCAGGAAACTAATTGGCTCAATCCACGATACCGACGGGCTGATAGGCGTAGGGGTCAGTTGGGTGGACGACGAACGTGACCTGGGAGGCTATATTAACAGGGAAACGGAAGCCTCTGTTTTAGTCACGAGCAACGTTGTGCTCAAGAAGAGACCTGAGAGATTTCACAGTGAGTTTATAACTGGTGTTCTTAGTGTGCTTGTGTAAACTGTTAAATAAAGCCGTGTGTTTTGAACTGCCTTCGTGTGCACTCTTAACGACCTCGTTAAGGGGATTCTTGGCAGCTGAGAGGGGCTAGACAGAACACTTACCCTCTCCTGCCTTTTGATCCACAAACACAAAATTGCTTCTCCTGAAAAAAAATCCCCAAAATACTCACCCACTCCTGGTTATTGATCCAGAAGCAAAAAAATGCCATTCCTGTATAGAACTCAAAAAATACTCACACTCTCCTGGTTATTGTTCCCGAAACACAATGTTGCCTCTAGTTTATAGTATTCCAAAAATACTCACCATATCCTGATTATTGATCGACAAATACAATTTGTCCCTCTTGTATAAAACTCCAAATTTACTCACCCTTTCCTCGTTTTTGCTTCACACACAGATTATTGCCTCTCCTGAATAAATCCCCCAAAATACTTACCCTTTCGAAGTTATTGATCCAAAACACAATTTGTCCCTATTGTATAGAAACCCAAAAATACTCACCCTGCCCTCATTATTGATCCACAAAAAGAATTTGTCCCTCTTGTATAAAACTCCAAAGTTACTCACCCTCTCCTCATTTTTGATCCACACACAGATTATTGCCTCTCCTGAATAAATTCCCCAAAGTTACTCACCCTCTCCTCGTTTTTGATCCATACACAGATTATTGCCTCTCCTTAATAAATCCCCCAAAGTACTTACCCGTTCCTGGTTATTGATCCAAAAACACAATTTTCCCCTCCAGTATAGAACTCCAAAAGTACTTACCCTCTCCTGCCTTTTGATCCACAAACACAAAATTGCTTCTCATGAAAAAAAATCCCCCAAATACTCACCCTCTCCTGGTTATTGATCCAGAAACACAAATTTCCTCTCCTGAATAAATTCTCCAAAATACTCACCCTCTCCTGGTTATTGTCCCGAAACACAATGTTGCCTCTAGTTTATAGTATTCCAAAAATACTCACCCTATCCTGATTATTGATCGACAAACACAATTTGTCCCTCTTGTATAAAACTCCAAATTTACTAACCCTCTCCTCGTTTTTGCTTCACACAGATTATTGCCTCTCCTGAATAAATCCCCCAAAATACTTACCCTTTCCAGGTTATTGATCAAAAACACAATTTGCCCCTCTTTTATAGAAATCCAAAAATACTCACCCTGTCCTGGTTACTGATGGACAAATACAATTTGTCCCTTATGTATAAAACTCCAAAGTTACTCACCCTCTCCTTGTTTTTGATCCACACACAGATTATTGCCTCTCCTGAATAAATCCCCCAAAGTACTTACCCTTTCCTAGTTATTGATCCAAAAACACAATTTGCCCCTCTTTTATAGAAATCCAAAAATACTCACCCTGTCCTAGTTATTGATGCACAAATACAATTTGTCCCTTATGTATAAAACTCCAAATTTACTCACCCTTTCCTCGTTTTTGCTTCACACACAGATTATTGCCTCTCTTGAATAAATCCCCCAAAATACTTACCTTTTCCAGGTTATTCCTCCAAAACACAATTTCCCCCTACAGTATAGAACTCCAAAAGGACTTACCCTCTCCTGGTTATTGATCCACAAACAGAAATTTCCTCTCCTGAATAAATTCTCCAAAATATTCATCCTCTCCTGGATATTGATCCCGAAACACGATGTTGCCTCTAGTTTATAGTATTCCAAAAATACCCACCCTGTCCTGATTATTGATCGACAAACACAATTTGTCCCTCTTGTATAAAACTCCAAATTTACTCACCCTTTCCTCGTTTTTGCTTCACACACAGATTATTGCCTCTCCTGAATAAATCCCCCCAAATACTTACCCTTTCGAAGTTATTGATCCAAAACACAATTTGCCCCTATTGTATAGAAATCCAAAAATACTCACCCTGCCCTCATTATTGATCCACAAAAAGAATTTGTCCCTCTTGTATAAAACTCCAAAGTTACTCACCCTCTCCTCATTTTTGATCCACACACAGATTATTGCCTCTCCTGAATACATTCCCCAAAGTACTTACCCTTTCCTGGTTATTGATCGAAAAACACAATTTGCCCCTCCAGTATAGAACTCCAAAAGTACTTAGGCTCTCCTGCCTTTTGATCCAAAAACACAAAATTGCTTCTCCTGAAAAAAAATCCCCAAAATACTCACCCTCTCCTGGTTATTGATCCAGAATCAAAACATGCCATTCCTGTACACAACTGAAAAAATACTCACCCTCTCCTGGTTATTGATCCACAAACAGAATTTGTCCCTCTTGTATAAAACTCCAAATTTACTCACCCTCTCCTCGTTTTTTCTTCACACACAGATTATTGCCTCTCTTGAATAAATCCCCCAAAATACTTACCTTTTCCAGGTTATTCATCCAAAACACAATTTGCCCCTACAGTATAGAACTCCAAAAGTACTTACCCTCTCCTGGTTATTGATCCGGAATCAAAAAATGCCATTCCTCTATAGAACTCAAAAAATACTCACCCTCTCCTGGTTATTGATCCCGAAACAAAATATTGCCTCTACTGTATAGTATCCCAAAAATATTCACCCTCTCCTGGTTATTGATCCAGAAACACAATTTGTCCCTCTTGTATAGAACTCCAAATATCCTCACCCTCTCCTGAGTTTTGAACTAAAAACAAAAAATGACTCTCCTATGTAGAACTCAAAAAATACTCACCATCTCCTGGTTTTTGTACCGAAACACATTATTGCCTCTCCTGTATAGAACTCCAAAAATACTCACCCTCTCCTGGTTATTGATCCTGAAACACAATGTTGCCTCTCGTTTATAGTATTCCAAAAATACTCACCCTGTACTATTATTGATCCACAAAAACAATTTGTCCCTCTTGTATAAAACTCCAAAGTTACTCCCCCTCTCCTCGTTTTTGATCCACACACAGATTATTGCCTCTCCTGAATAAATTCCCCAAAGTACTTACCCTTTCCTGGTTATTGATCCAAAAACACAATTTGCCCCTCCTGTATAGAACTCCAAAAGTACTTACCCTCTCCTGCCTTTTGATCCACAAACACAAAATTGCTTCTCCTGAAAAAAAAAAAATCCCCAAATCTCCTGGTTATTGATCCAGAATCAAAACATGCCATTCCTGTATATAACTCAAAAAATACTCCCCCTCTCCTGGTTATTGATCCCGAAACAAAATATTGCCTCTACTGTATAGTATTCCAAAAATATTCACCCTTTCCTGTTTATTGATCCAGAAACACACATTTGCCCTCCTATATAGAAGTCCAAAAATACTCACCCTCTTCTGATTATTGATCCAGAAACACAATTTGCCCCTCTTGTATAGAACATTAAAAGTACTTACCCTCTCATGCCTTTTGATCCACAAACACAAAATTGCTTCTCCTGAAAAAATAACCCCAAAATACTCACCCTCTTCTGGTTATTGATCCCGAAACACAATGTTGCCTCTAGTTTATAGTATTCCAAAAATACTCAGCCTATCCTGATTATTGATCGACAAACGCAATTTGTCCCTCTTGTATAAAACTCCAAATTTACTCACCCTCACCTCGTTTTTTATCCACAAACAGATTATTGCCCCTCCTGAATAAATCCCCCAAAATACTTACCCTTTCCAGGTTATTGATCCAAAACACAATTTGCCCCTCCTGTATAGAAATCCAAAAATACTCACCCTGTCCTGATTATTGATACAGAACAACAATTTGTCCCTCTTGTATAAAACTCCAAATTTACTCACCCTCTCCTCCTTTTTGATCCACACACAGATTATTGCCTCTCCTGAATAAATTCCCCAAAGTACTTACCCTTTCCTGGTTATTGATCCAAAAACAAAATTTGCCCCTCCTGTATAGAACTCCAAAAGTACTTACGCTCTCCTTGGTTTTGATCCAAAAACACAAAATTGCTTCTCCTGAAAAACAATCCCCAAAATACTCACCCTATCCTGGTTATTGATCCAGAATCAAAAAATGCCATTCCTGTGTACAACTCAAAAAAAACTCACCCTCTCCTCGTTGTTGATCCACGAACAGAAATTTCCTCTCCTGAATAAATTCTCCCAAATACTCACCCTCTCCTGGATATTGATCCCGAAACACAATGTTGCCTCTAGTTTATACTATTCCAAAAATACTCACCTTATCCTGACTATTGATCGACAAACACAATTTGTCCCTCTTGTATAAAACTCCAAATTTACTCACCCTCTCCTCCTTTTTCATCCACACACAGATTATTGCCTCTCCTGAATAAATCCCCCAAAGTACTTACCCTCTCCTGGTTATTGATCCAAAAACAGAATTTGCCCCTATTGTATAGAAATCCAAAAATACTCCCCGTCCTAATTATTGATCCACAAAAACAATTTGTCCCTCTTGTATAAAACTCCAAATTTCCTCACCCTCTCCTCGTTTTTTCTTCACACACAGATTATTGCCTCTCCTGAATAAATCCCCCAAAATACTTACCTTTTCCAGGTTATTCATCCAAAACACAATTTGCCCCTACAGTATAGAACTCCAAAAGTACTTACCCTCTCCTGGTTATTGATCCAGAATCAAAACATGCCATTCCTGTATATAACTGAAAAAATACTCACCCTCTCCTGGTTATTGATCCCGAAACAAAATATTGCCTCTACTGTATAGTATTCCAAAAATATTCACCCTTTCCTGGTTATTGATCCAGAAACACACATTTGCCCTCCTATATAGAAGTCCAAAAATACTCACCCTCTTCTGATGATTGATCCAGAAACACAATTTGCCCCTCTTGTATAGAACTCCAAAAGTACTTACCCTATCATGCCTTTTGATCCACAAACACAAAATTGCTTCTCCTGGAAAAAAAACCCCAAAATACTCACCCTCTCCTGGTTATTGATCCCGAAACACAATGTTGCCTCTAGTTTATAGTATTCCAAAAATACTCAGCCTATCCTGATTATTGATCGACAAACGCAATTTGTCCCTCTTGTATAAAACTCCAAATTTACTCACCCTCACCTCGTTTTTTATCCACAAACAGATTATTGCCCCTCCTGAATAAATCCCCCAAAATACTTACCCTTTCCAGGTTATTGATCCAAAACACAATTTGCCCCTCCTGTATAGAAATCCAAAAATACTCACCCTGTCCTGATTATTGATCCAGAACAACAATTTGTCCCTCTTGTATAAAACTCCAAATTTACTCACCCTCTCCTCCTTTTTGATCCACACACAGATTATTGCCTCTCCTGAATAAATTCCCCAAAGTACTTACCCTTTCCTGGTTATTGATCCAAAAACAAAATTTGCCCCTCCTGTATAGAACTCCAAAAGTACTTACGCTCTCCTTGGTTTTGATCCAAAAACACAAAATTGCTTCTCCTGAAAAACAATCCCCAAAATACTCACCCTCTCCTGGTTATTGATCCAGAATCAAAAAATGCCATTCCTGTGTACAACTCAAAAAAAACCTCACCCTCTCCTCGTTGTTGATCCACAAACAGAAATTTCCTCTCCTGAATAACTTCTCCCAAATACTCACCCTCTCCTGGATATTGATCCCGAAACACAATGTTGCCTCTAGTTTATACTATTCCAAAAATACTCACCCTATCCTGACTATTGATCGACAAACACAATTTGTCCCTCTTGTATAAAACTCCAAATTTACTCACCCTCTCCTCCTTTTTGATCCACACACAGATTATTGCCTCTCCTGAATAAATTCCCCAAAGTACTTACCCTTTCCTGATTATTGATCCAAAAACACAATTTGCCCCTCCTGTATAGAACTCCAAAAATATTTACCCTCTCCTGGCTTTTGATCCACAAACACAAAATTGCCTCTCCTGAATAAATACCCCAAAGTACTTACCCTTTCCTGGTTATTGATCCAAAAACACAATTTGCCCCTACAGTATAGAACTCCAAAAATACTCACCCTCTCCTGGTTATTGATCCAGAATCAAAAAATGCCATTCCTGTATAGAAGTCAAAAAATACTCACCCTCTCCTGGTTATTGATGCACAAACAGAAATTTCCTCTCCTGAATAAATTCTCCAAAATATTCACCATCTCCTGGATATTGATCCCGAAACACAATGTTGCCTCTAGTTTATAGTATTCCAAAAATACTCACCCTATCCTGATTATTGATCGACAAACACAATTTGTCCCTTTTGTATAAAACTCCAAATTTACTCACCATCTCCTCGTTTTTTCTTCACACACAGATTATTGCCTCTCCTAAATAAATCCCCCAAAATACTTACCCTTTCCAGGTTATTGATCCAAAACACAATTTGCCCCTACAGTATAGAACTCCAAAAGTACTTACCCTCTCGTGGTTATTGATCCAGAATCAAAACATGCCATTCCTGTATATGTTGTGAGTGTCTCTAGACCGGCTGGGGACATATCAGAGGATGACGAAGCACAACCAGGCCCCTCTGGGTATTTTCCCCTCCCGGCAGCCGAGCTAGACAATGAGGAGATTTGTATGCAATCTGAGTCAGACTCTCAAAGTGATGAGTCAGATTTGGAACAGGAAGATAGATGGCTTGATCCGAGATTCCGAAGGTTTGATAGGCGGAGGTGTCAGTTAAGTGGAAAAAGGAAGTGACGTATTGAAAACTATATTAGAAGAGGAAGAAGGGACTAATTCTTTGTCACGAGCAACGTTAATATCAAGAGGCAGTCTGATGCATCACTGAGTTCGTTTGAACTCAGTTCTCTGGTGTTTTTGAAATCTACGGAAGATTAATGAAGTCTTGGACAATGTGAGAGATAAAGAGTGAGTTAATTGGAAGGTGGGAGAATGTTTAAACTAAATGTACATAAATCAGACTTGGCCGTTCCGGCCAACAAACTGCCAGCAGCTTGCTTTGAAGTGAATCTTTTGAAATGTGTTAAATAAAACTCTTAAAGAAATATTTATGTGGATTTTACTAAGCTGAGAAGGGCCAGATACAACAGATTGCTCGTGACCCAGAAAAGACGAAAATTAGTCCGAGCTTTCAGTACTGCGCCAGTTCAGTGACGTCATGGAGCAGCTTCTCGCTGAGAATCCTGCTCTGTATCAACTAATTCAAACTCTCCAGCAACAAATTGGACATTTGCAACAGCAGATTCAGCAAGCTGCCGGAGCCCCAGCCCCAGCTCCAGCCCCTCCACCCAGACAAAGCAGATGTTATTTAGCATTGCCTGATAAGTTTACTGGAGAGCGTAGTAAATTTCCAGCTTTTTTAAACCAATGCAAAACATTCATTGCTTCCACTCCAGCAGATTTCCAGCTTGATGAAACTAAAGTGGCTTTCATTTTAAGTTTACTCTCTGGTCCAGCTGCTGATTGGTCATCTCCTCTGATAGACGGACCAGATCCTGTTCTGCGCAATTATGCAGGATTCTGCCAGCTGATGGAAAGAGAATTTGCTGACCCCCTTTGTAGACAAAATGCCACCAGGCGGATACGAGAGCTACGTCAAGGATCACGCTGCGTAGCGGAATATATATCAGATTTTCGCCGCCTAGCTCAAGAAATTAATTGGAATGAAGAAGCTCTCATGGAAATCTTTCAAGATGGCCTGTCTTCCCAGATCTTGAATGGATTGAGACATACTGTAATACCCGCGACCCTGGATGCATTATACCAACATTGTTTGGCTATTGAGGCGCAAACGCAAGCCACGGATGCCCGCCTGGTCAAACAGATGGTTCTAGTCACCGGAAGTGCCAAGCCAGTTCCTGCACCACGCAGAGGATTCCAGACCCTACCTATCACTCCACCCATCCCGGCACCCAGACGTATTTTCCAACCATTGCCGGCTTACACTGAGAGGCGTCCTGTACCCATGGCCAGAGATGAGCCCATGGATCTTGGTGCAGCCAGATCTCGCTTGACCGAGGCTGAGAAGGCAAGATGGAGAGCTGAGGGATTGTGCCTGTACTGTGGAGAGATGGGTCACTTCGTCATGGCCTGCCCCCAGAAACGACGTGGTACGGCAGGTCCTACTCCTGTTCCAGCTCGGCCTCCCATTCAGCAGTTTCAAGCCACCTTGCCGGGAAACGGACAGAGCCCGGCCTAATGGAAACATTGGGTCGAGCAGGCGCCAAACCCAGTCCCAGTTCCGCAGACGAAGACTCCGGTCCTCCGAGACATCTGATCCTAGCAACCAATATACTTCTAGGAAATCATGCCCAGGGCATTCCGGCACACGCCTTGTTGGATTCTGGAGCCACCACTAATTTCATGGATGAAGCTTTCGCTCGTCAGCATGCCATACCTTTGTGCTCCGTGAAGCCGCCTATGTTGGTCGAGACAATCGATGGTCGTGAGTTGTTGTCTGGACCGATCAAGTTCATGACCCAGCCCATACGCCTGGTCATAGGACAACATGAAGAAGCCATCCAATTATATATTACCAAGGGACTTCATTTCCCCGTAGTTCTCGGCCTAGCCTGGTTGAGAACCCATGATCCTTGTGTGGTGTGGTCCCAGAACTTTGTTTCATTTCCCAGTTTGCAATGCATAGACCATGTACGCCAAGTTTGCGCAGCCCAGCTACCATCCCACCCTGACATCACCTTGCCGGCCGACCTAGCGGACTTTGCAGATATATGCAGTGAGAAAGAGGCAGACCAATTGCCTCCGCATAGACCATATGACTGTGCCATTGATTTGCTGCCAAATGCCAAACTTCCAGGGGGACGCCTTTACTCCATGTCAGAACCCGAGTTGGCCGCATTAAAAGACTTTGTGGACAAAAACCTGGCCAGGGGTTTCATTCGTCCCTCTTCCTTGCCTTTGTCAGCTCCTGTGTTATTCGTGAAGAAGAAAACCGGAGATTTACGCCTATGCTGTGACTATCGCAAGCTCAATGCCATCACGGTGCGCAACCGGTACCCTCTGCCTTTGATTCCTGATCTCATGGACCGTCTCCGATCAGCGACCATCTTCACCAAGATAGATCTACGGGGTGCTTACAACCTGGTTCGCATCCGAGAGGGGGACGAGTGGAAAACCGCGTTTGGGACCAGATATGGTCATTTTGAATATACCGTCATGCCCTTTGGACTCACCAATGCTCCGGCCGTCTTTCAACATTTCATGAATGACATCTTCCGGGATTTATTAGATCAATTTGTGGTGGTTTACCTCGATGACATCCTGATTTACTCCCTGTCACGAGCAACTCATCTCCAGCATCTCCGTCAAGTTCTGCAACGCTTGAGAGAGCATCACCTTTACGCCAAGTTAGAGAAATGTCAATTCTATCAAACCACCATTGAGTTTCTGGGACATGTGATTTCTCCACAAGGCATCGCCATGGATCCTGGCAAGGTTGAGGCCTTGCAAACCTGGCAACCACCATGTAAAGCAAAAGATGTCCAAAGACTTTTGGGATTTGCGAACTATTACAGGATATTCATTCCGAGATTTTCTGCCTTGACTGCGCCCCTTACTCGACTGTTACGGAAAGGCATTAAGTTCCAGTGGGGCGATGCTGAGCAACAGGCGTTTCAGACCCTCAAAAAGGCTTTTGTTCAGGAACCCATTCTCAAGTATCCAGATCCTTGTCGTCCCTTTGTAGTGGAGGCCGACGCCTCAGATGTTGCGGTAGGGGCCGTGCTTCTTCAAACACGCCAAGATGGCGGCCCCCTGTTCCCGTGTGCTTATTACTCCAGGAAACTGAGTCCCTCCGAACGCCATTATACCATTTGGGAAAAGGAACTATTGACCATCAAGACTGCTTTTGAGACCTGGAGACACCACCTGGAAGGAGCCCGCTATCAAGTTGAAGTTCGGACTGACCGTAAAAACTTGGAATTTTTGCAATCTGCCAGGAAATTGAATCAATGTCAGATCCGTTGGTCTTTGTTCTTCGCTCGATTCAACTTCAAAGTCACCTACATTCCGAAAGGGTACAACAAAAGAGCAGATGCCTTGTCCCGTAAACCTGAGTATCTACAGATCAAGGACCCCTTGCCGCTTCGAACCGTTCTGCCTATCGAATCGATCGCAGCCGTGCACGATCCGGTAGATCTACGACGACAGATTCGGGAAGCGCAACAACTAGATGACTTTGCGGCACAGAAGAGGCAAGAGGTGGGTCCCGACTCACCTTGGACCTTGTCCGAGGGTCTATTACGATTCTGCAACCTGTTATATGTTCCAGCAGGCCCACTCCGTGGTCTCATCCTGAATCAATGCCATGATAACCCTGAGGCAGGTCATTTTGGTTTCTTTAAGACTCTCCACTTAGTGTCTCGGACTTTTTGGTGGCCCAGACTTCGCCATGATGTTCAGTCTTATGTGAATTCCTGTGTACGGTGCCGTCAGGCAAAACATGCCACAGGAGCCCCTCCGGGATTATTACAGCCTTTGCCCACGCCGGAGAGACCCTGGGGGGCTATTTCCATGGACTTCTTGACTTGTCTACCTGTTTCTGCTGGCTACACCGTTGTCTTTGTAGTGGTGGACATGTTGACCAAGATGGCACATTTCATTCCTTGCCGAAGAATACCGACAGCCAAGGTCACTGCTCAGCTGTTCATTCAACATATCTTTCGGCTACACGGTTTACCTGACAAAATAGTGTCCGACCGAGGAACCCAGTTCACCTTGGAGTTCTGGAGAGAACTCATGTCTGCGCTTCAAGTCCAAGTTAATCTAGCCTCCACGCATCACCCAGAGACTGATGGGGGTACAGAGAAAGTGATTGGCATCCTGGAGCAGTATTTGCGTTGTTTCATCAACGACCAACAGAACGATTGGTCCAAATATCTCTCCGTGGCCGAATTCTCTTTCAACAACTCTCAGCACACTTCCACTCAGACCACTCCGTTTTTTGCCAACTACGGCTATCATCCCAGATTTTTCCCGCTCACGCTCCTCGATTCTCCAGTTCCAGTTGCAGAGGACTATTTAACCGAACTCCAGTCAGTCCAAGAGATGGTTAAGCAGCACTTGACTAAGGCCAAGGAAGACTACAAGAGGGTTGCAGACCGCTCTCGTCGCGACACGCCGCCGTTAGCTGTTGGAGATCGGGTTTGGCTCTCCACCAAGTACTTGTTTCCAGGGAGAATTCACCGCAAGCTTGATCAACGTTTCCTGGGTCCTTTTCCTGTGGAGACGGTCATCAATCCGGTGACCTATCGTTTGACTTTGCCTAGGTCTCTTCGTGTACATCCCGTGTTTCATCGCTCCTTGCTTGTTTCTGTCAACCCTGATTCTCTGCTTCGACCTCCTGATCCGGGCCCGACAGCTCGCCGTGCTCAAGTTCCTGTTTCCCGGTTGGAGGTGTCCGGCATCCGAGATTCCCGATGGCTCAACGACCGCTTCCAATATTTGGTTGATTGGACCGGGGGTGGGCCAGCCGCTGGCTGTTGGGTAGATGCTCATGATATTGAGGCTCCTGAGTTAATGTGGGATTTTCATACTGCGTTTCCCTCCAAACCACATCCCATACGACGGACCCAGGGGGAGGGGCCTGCGGGGGGGATAGTGTTGTGAGTGTCTCTAGACCGGCTGGGGACATATCAGAGGATGACGAAGCACAACCAGGCCCCTCTGGGTATTTTCCCCTCCCGGCAGCCGAGCTAGACAATGAGGAGATTTGTATGCAATCTGAGTCAGACTCTCAAAGTGATGAGTCAGATTTGGAACAGGAAGATAGATGGCTTGATCCGAGATTCCGAAGGTTTGATAGGCGGAGGTGTCAGTTAAGTGGAAAAAGGAAGTGACGTATTGAAAACTATATTAGAAGAGGAAGAAGGGACTAATTCTTTGTCACGAGCAACGTTAATATCAAGAGGCAGTCTGATGCATCACTGAGTTCGTTTGAACTCAGTTCTCTGGTGTTTTTGAAATCTACGGAAGATTAATGAAGTCTTGGACAATGTGAGAGATAAAGAGTGAGTTAATTGGAAGGTGGGAGAATGTTTAAACTAAATGTACATAAATCAGACTTGGCCGTTCCGGCCAACAAACTGCCAGCAGCTTGCTTTGAAGTGAATCTTTTGAAATGTGTTAAATAAAACTCTTAAAGAAATATTTATGTGGATTTTACTAAGCTGAGAAGGGCCAGATACAACAGTATATAACTCAAAAAATACTCACCCTCTCCTGGTTATTGATCCAGAAACACAAATTTGCCCTCCTATATAGAAGTCCAAAAATACTCACCCTCTTCTGATTATTGATCCAGAAACACAATTTGCCCCTCTTGTATAGAACTCCAAATATCCTCACCCTCTCCTGAGTTTTGAACTAAAAACAAAAAATGACTCTCCTATGTAGAACTCGAAAAATACTCACCATCTCCTGGTTTTTGTACCTAAACACATTATTGCCTCTCCTGTATAGAACTCCAAAAATACTCACCTTCTCCTGGGTTTTGATCCAAAAACACAAAATTGCTTCTCCTGAAAAACAATCCCCAAAATACTCACCCTCTCCTGGTTATTGATCCAGAATCAAAAAATGCCATTCCTGTGTACAACTCAAAAAAAAACTCACCCTCTCCTCGTTGTTGATCCACAAACAGAAATTTCCTCTCCTGAATAAATTCTCCCAAATACTCACCCTCTCCTGGATATTGATCCCGAAACACAATGTTGCCTCTAGTTTATACTATTCCAAAAATACTCACCATATCCTGACTATTGATCGACAAACACAATTTGTCCCTCTTGTATAAAACTCCAAAATTACTCACCCTCTCCTCCTTTTTCATCCACACACAGATTATTGCCTCTCCTGAATAAATCCCCCCAAATACTTACCCTTTCATGGTTATTGATCCAAAACACAATTTGCCCCTATTGTATAGAAATCCAAAAATACTCACCGTGTCCTGATTATTGATCCACAAAAACAATTTGTCCCTATTGTATAGAAATCCAAAAATACTCACCCTCTCCTCATTTTTGATCCACACACAGATTATTGCCTCTCTTGAATAAATTCCCCAAATTACTTACCCTTTCCTGGTTATTGATCCAAAAACAAAATTTGCCCCTCCTGTATAGAACTCCAAAAGTACTTACGCTCTCCTGGGTTTTGATCCAAAAACACAAAATTGCTTCTCCTGAAAAACAATCCCCAAAATACTCACCCTCTCCTGGTTATTGATCCAGAATCAAAAAATGCCATTCCTGTGTACAATTCAAAAAAAACTCACCCTCTCCTCGTTGTTGATCCAGAAACAGAAATTTCCTCTCCTGAATAAATTCTCCCAAATACTCACCCTCTCCTGGATATTGATCCCGAAACACAATGTTGCCTCTAGTTTATACTATTCCAAAAATACTCACCTTATCCTGACTATTGATCGACAAACACAATTTGTCCCTCTTGTATAAAACTCCAAATTTACTCACCCTCTCCTCCTTTTTCATCCACACACAGATTATTGCCTCTCCTGAATAAATTCCCCAAAGTCCTTACCCTTTACTGGTTATTGATCCAAAAAGACAATTTGCCCCTACAGTATAGAACTCCAAAAATACTCACCCTGTCCTGATTATTGATCCACAAAAACAATTTGTCCCTCTTGTATAAAACTCCAAATTTCCTCACCCTCTCCTCCTTTTTGATCCACACACAGATTATTGCCTCTCCTGAATAAATTCCCCAAAGTACTTACCCTTTCCTGATTATTGATCCAAAAACACAATTTGCCCCTCCTGTATAGAACTCCAAAAATATTTACCCTCTCCTGGCTTTTGATCCACAAACACAAAATTGCCTCTCCTGAATAAATTCCCCAAAGGACTTACCCTTTCCTGGTTATTGATCCAAAAACACAATTTGCCCCTACAGTATAGAACTCCAAAAATACTCACCCTCTCCTGGTTATTGATCCAGAATCAAAAAATGCCATTCCTGTATAGAACTCAAAAAATACTCACCCTCTCCTGGTTATTGATGCACAAACAGAAATTTCCTCTCCTGAATAAATTCTCCAAAATATTCACCATCTCCTGGATATTGATCCCGAAACACAATGTTGCCTCTAGTTTATAGTATTCCAAAAATACTCACCCTATCCTGATTATTGATCGACCAACACAATTTGTCCCTTTTGTATAAAACTCCAAATTTAGTCACTATCTCCTCGTTTTTTCTTCACACACAGATTATTGCCTCTCCTAAATAAATCCCCCAAAATAGTTACCCTTTCCAGGTTATTGATCCAAAACACAATTTGCCCCTACAGTATAGAACTCCAAAAGTACTTACCCTCTCGTGGTTATTGATCCAGAATCAAAACATGCCATTCCTGTATATAACTCAAAAAATACTCACCCTCTCCTGGTTATTGATCCTGAAACACAATGTTGCCTCTCGTTTATAGTATTCCAAAAATACTCACCCTGTACTATTATTGATCCACAAAAACAATTTGTCCCTCTTGTATAAAACTCCAAAGTTACTCCCCCTCTCCTCGTTTTTGATCCACACACAGATTATTGCCTCTCCTGAATAAATTCCCCAAAGTACTTACCCTTTCCTGGTTATTGATCCAAAAACACAATTTGCCCCTCCTGTATAGAACTCCAAAAGTACTTACCCTCTCCTGCCTTTTGATCCACAAACACAAAATTGCTTCTCCTGAAAAAAAAAAAATCCCCAAATCTCCTGGTTATTGATCCAGAATCAAAACATGCCATTCCTGTATATAACTCAAAAAATACTCCCCCTCTCCTGGTTATTGATCCCGAAACAAAATATTGCCTCTACTGTATAGTATTCCAAAAATATTCACCCTTTCCTGTTTATTGATCCAGAAACACACATTTGCCCTCCTATATAGAAGTCCAAAAATACTCACCCTCTTCTGATTATTGATCCAGAAACACAATTTGCCCCTCTTGTATAGAACATTAAAAGTACTTACCCTCTCATGCCTTTTGATCCACAAACACAAAATTGCTTCTCCTGAAAAAATAACCCCAAAATACTCACCCTCTTCTGGTTATTGATCCCGAAACACAATGTTGCCTCTAGTTTATAGTATTCCAAAAATACTCAGCCTATCCTGATTATTGATCGACAAACGCAATTTGTCCCTCTTGTATAAAACTCCAAATTTACTCACCCTCACCTCGTTTTTTATCCACAAACAGATTATTGCCCCTCCTGAATAAATCCCCCAAAATACTTACCCTTTCCAGGTTATTGATCCAAAACACAATTTGCCCCTCCTGTATAGAAATCCAAAAATACTCACCCTGTCCTGATTATTGATACAGAACAACAATTTGTCCCTCTTGTATAAAACTCCAAATTTACTCACCCTCTCCTCCTTTTTGATCCACACACAGATTATTGCCTCTCCTGAATAAATTCCCCAAAGTACTTACCCTTTCCTGGTTATTGATCCAAAAACAAAATTTGCCCCTCCTGTATAGAACTCCAAAAGTACTTACGCTCTCCTTGGTTTTGATCCAAAAACACAAAATTGCTTCTCCTGAAAAACAATCCCCAAAATACTCACCCTATCCTGGTTATTGATCCAGAATCAAAAAATGCCATTCCTGTGTACAACTCAAAAAAAACTCACCCTCTCCTCGTTGTTGATCCACGAACAGAAATTTCCTCTCCTGAATAAATTCTCCCAAATACTCACCCTCTCCTGGATATTGATCCCGAAACACAATGTTGCCTCTAGTTTATACTATTCCAAAAATACTCACCTTATCCTGACTATTGATCGACAAACACAATTTGTCCCTCTTGTATAAAACTCCAAATTTACTCACCCTCTCCTCCTTTTTCATCCACACACAGATTATTGCCTCTCCTGAATAAATCCCCCAAAGTACTTACCCTCTCCTGGTTATTGATCCAAAAACAGAATTTGCCCCTATTGTATAGAAATCCAAAAATACTCCCCGTCCTAATTATTGATCCACAAAAACAATTTGTCCCTCTTGTATAAAACTCCAAATTTCCTCACCCTCTCCTCGTTTTTTCTTCACACACAGATTATTGCCTCTCCTGAATAAATCCCCCAAAATACTTACCTTTTCCAGGTTATTCATCCAAAACACAATTTGCCCCTACAGTATAGAACTCCAAAAGTACTTACCCTCTCCTGGTTATTGATCCAGAATCAAAACATGCCATTCCTGTATATAACTGAAAAAATACTCACCCTCTCCTGGTTATTGATCCCGAAACAAAATATTGCCTCTACTGTATAGTATTCCAAAAATATTCACCCTTTCCTGGTTATTGATCCAGAAACACACATTTGCCCTCCTATATAGAAGTCCAAAAATACTCACCCTCTTCTGATGATTGATCCAGAAACACAATTTGCCCCTCTTGTATAGAACTCCAAAAGTACTTACCCTATCATGCCTTTTGATCCACAAACACAAAATTGCTTCTCCTGGAAAAAAAACCCCAAAATACTCACCCTCTCCTGGTTATTGATCCCGAAACACAATGTTGCCTCTAGTTTATAGTATTCCAAAAATACTCAGCCTATCCTGATTATTGATCGACAAACGCAATTTGTCCCTCTTGTATAAAACTCCAAATTTACTCACCCTCACCTCGTTTTTTATCCACAAACAGATTATTGCCCCTCCTGAATAAATCCCCCAAAATACTTACCCTTTCCAGGTTATTGATCCAAAACACAATTTGCCCCTCCTGTATAGAAATCCAAAAATACTCACCCTGTCCTGATTATTGATCCAGAACAACAATTTGTCCCTCTTGTATAAAACTCCAAATTTACTCACCCTCTCCTCCTTTTTGATCCACACACAGATTATTGCCTCTCCTGAATAAATTCCCCAAAGTACTTACCCTTTCCTGGTTATTGATCCAAAAACAAAATTTGCCCCTCCTGTATAGAACTCCAAAAGTACTTACGCTCTCCTTGGTTTTGATCCAAAAACACAAAATTGCTTCTCCTGAAAAACAATCCCCAAAATACTCACCCTCTCCTGGTTATTGATCCAGAATCAAAAAATGCCATTCCTGTGTACAACTCAAAAAAAACCTCACCCTCTCCTCGTTGTTGATCCACAAACAGAAATTTCCTCTCCTGAATAACTTCTCCCAAATACTCACCCTCTCCTGGATATTGATCCCGAAACACAATGTTGCCTCTAGTTTATACTATTCCAAAAATACTCACCCTATCCTGACTATTGATCGACAAACACAATTTGTCCCTCTTGTATAAAACTCCAAATTTACTCACCCTCTCCTCCTTTTTGATCCACACACAGATTATTGCCTCTCCTGAATAAATTCCCCAAAGTACTTACCCTTTCCTGATTATTGATCCAAAAACACAATTTGCCCCTCCTGTATAGAACTCCAAAAATATTTACCCTCTCCTGGCTTTTGATCCACAAACACAAAATTGCCTCTCCTGAATAAATACCCCAAAGTACTTACCCTTTCCTGGTTATTGATCCAAAAACACAATTTGCCCCTACAGTATAGAACTCCAAAAATACTCACCCTCTCCTGGTTATTGATCCAGAATCAAAAAATGCCATTCCTGTATAGAAGTCAAAAAATACTCACCCTCTCCTGGTTATTGATGCACAAACAGAAATTTCCTCTCCTGAATAAATTCTCCAAAATATTCACCATCTCCTGGATATTGATCCCGAAACACAATGTTGCCTCTAGTTTATAGTATTCCAAAAATACTCACCCTATCCTGATTATTGATCGACAAACACAATTTGTCCCTTTTGTATAAAACTCCAAATTTACTCACCATCTCCTCGTTTTTTCTTCACACACAGATTATTGCCTCTCCTAAATAAATCCCCCAAAATACTTACCCTTTCCAGGTTATTGATCCAAAACACAATTTGCCCCTACAGTATAGAACTCCAAAAGTACTTACCCTCTCGTGGTTATTGATCCAGAATCAAAACATGCCATTCCTGTATATGTTGTGAGTGTCTCTAGACCGGCTGGGGACATATCAGAGGATGACGAAGCACAACCAGGCCCCTCTGGGTATTTTCCCCTCCCGGCAGCCGAGCTAGACAATGAGGAGATTTGTATGCAATCTGAGTCAGACTCTCAAAGTGATGAGTCAGATTTGGAACAGGAAGATAGATGGCTTGATCCGAGATTCCGAAGGTTTGATAGGCGGAGGTGTCAGTTAAGTGGAAAAAGGAAGTGACGTATTGAAAACTATATTAGAAGAGGAAGAAGGGACTAATTCTTTGTCACGAGCAACGTTAATATCAAGAGGCAGTCTGATGCATCACTGAGTTCGTTTGAACTCAGTTCTCTGGTGTTTTTGAAATCTACGGAAGATTAATGAAGTCTTGGACAATGTGAGAGATAAAGAGTGAGTTAATTGGAAGGTGGGAGAATGTTTAAACTAAATGTACATAAATCAGACTTGGCCGTTCCGGCCAACAAACTGCCAGCAGCTTGCTTTGAAGTGAATCTTTTGAAATGTGTTAAATAAAACTCTTAAAGAAATATTTATGTGGATTTTACTAAGCTGAGAAGGGCCAGATACAACAGATTGCTCGTGACCCAGAAAAGACGAAAATTAGTCCGAGCTTTCAGTACTGCGCCAGTTCAGTGACGTCATGGAGCAGCTTCTCGCTGAGAATCCTGCTCTGTATCAACTAATTCAAACTCTCCAGCAACAAATTGGACATTTGCAACAGCAGATTCAGCAAGCTGCCGGAGCCCCAGCCCCAGCTCCAGCCCCTCCACCCAGACAAAGCAGATGTTATTTAGCATTGCCTGATAAGTTTACTGGAGAGCGTAGTAAATTTCCAGCTTTTTTAAACCAATGCAAAACATTCATTGCTTCCACTCCAGCAGATTTCCAGCTTGATGAAACTAAAGTGGCTTTCATTTTAAGTTTACTCTCTGGTCCAGCTGCTGATTGGTCATCTCCTCTGATAGACGGACCAGATCCTGTTCTGCGCAATTATGCAGGATTCTGCCAGCTGATGGAAAGAGAATTTGCTGACCCCCTTTGTAGACAAAATGCCACCAGGCGGATACGAGAGCTACGTCAAGGATCACGCTGCGTAGCGGAATATATATCAGATTTTCGCCGCCTAGCTCAAGAAATTAATTGGAATGAAGAAGCTCTCATGGAAATCTTTCAAGATGGCCTGTCTTCCCAGATCTTGAATGGATTGAGACATACTGTAATACCCGCGACCCTGGATGCATTATACCAACATTGTTTGGCTATTGAGGCGCAAACGCAAGCCACGGATGCCCGCCTCGTCAAACAGATGGTTCTAGTCACCGGAAGTGCCAAGCCAGTTCCTGCACCACGCAGAGGATTCCAGACCCTACCTATCACTCCACCCATCCCGGCACCCAGACGTATTTTCCAACCATTGCCGGCTTACACTGAGAGGCGTCCTGTACCCATGGCCAGAGATGAGCCCATGGATCTTGGTGCAGCCAGATCTCGCTTGACCGAGGCTGAGAAGGCAAGATGGAGAGCTGAGGGATTGTGCCTGTACTGTGGAGAGATGGGTCACTTCGTCATGGCCTGCCCCCAGAAACGACGTGGTACGGCAGGTCCTACTCCTGTTCCAGCTCGGCCTCCCATTCAGCAGTTTCAAGCCACCTTGCCGGGAAACGGACAGAGCCCGGCCTAATGGAAACATTGGGTCGAGCAGGCGCCAAACCCAGTCCCAGTTCCGCAGACGAAGACTCCGGTCCTCCGAGACATCTGATCCTAGCAACCAATATACTTCTAGGAAATCATGCCCAGGGCATTCCGGCACACGCCTTGTTGGATTCTGGAGCCACCACTAATTTCATGGATGAAGCTTTCGCTCGTCAGCATGCCATACCTTTGTGCTCCGTGAAGCCGCCTATGTTGGTCGAGACAATCGATGGTCGTGAGTTGTTGTCTGGACCGATCAAGTTCATGACCCAGCCCATACGCCTGGTCATAGGACAACATGAAGAAGCCATCCAATTATATATTACCAAGGGACTTCATTTCCCCGTAGTTCTCGGCCTAGCCTGGTTGAGAACCCATGATCCTTGTGTGGTGTGGTCCCAGAACTTTGTTTCATTTCCCAGTTTGCAATGCATAGACCATGTACGCCAAGTTTGCGCAGCCCAGCTACCATCCCACCCTGACATCACCTTGCCGGCCGACCTAGCGGACTTTGCAGATATATGCAGTGAGAAAGAGGCAGACCAATTGCCTCCGCATAGACCATATGACTGTGCCATTGATTTGCTGCCAAATGCCAAACTTCCAGGGGGACGCCTTTACTCCATGTCAGAACCCGAGTTGGCCGCATTAAAAGACTTTGTGGACAAAAACCTGGCCAGGGGTTTCATTCGTCCCTCTTCCTTGCCTTTGTCAGCTCCTGTGTTATTCGTGAAGAAGAAAACCGGAGATTTACGCCTATGCTGTGACTATCGCAAGCTCAATGCCATCACGGTGCGCAACCGGTACCCTCTGCCTTTGATTCCTGATCTCATGGACCGTCTCCGATCAGCGACCATCTTCACCAAGATAGATCTACGGGGTGCTTACAACCTGGTTCGCATCCGAGAGGGGGACGAGTGGAAAACCGCGTTTGGGACCAGATATGGTCATTTTGAATATACCGTCATGCCCTTTGGACTCACCAATGCTCCGGCCGTCTTTCAACATTTCATGAATGACATCTTCCGGGATTTATTAGATCAATTTGTGGTGGTTTACCTCGATGACATCCTGATTTACTCCCTGTCACGAGCAACTCATCTCCAGCATCTCCGTCAAGTTCTGCAACGCTTGAGAGAGCATCACCTTTACGCCAAGTTAGAGAAATGTCAATTCTATCAAACCACCATTGAGTTTCTGGGACATGTGATTTCTCCACAAGGCATCGCCATGGATCCTGGCAAGGTTGAGGCCTTGCAAACCTGGCAACCACCATGTAAAGCAAAAGATGTCCAAAGACTTTTGGGATTTGCGAACTATTACAGGATATTCATTCCGAGATTTTCTGCCTTGACTGCGCCCCTTACTCGACTGTTACGGAAAGGCATTAAGTTCCAGTGGGGCGATGCTGAGCAACAGGCGTTTCAGACCCTCAAAAAGGCTTTTGTTCAGGAACCCATTCTCAAGTATCCAGATCCTTGTCGTCCCTTTGTAGTGGAGGCCGACGCCTCAGATGTTGCGGTAGGGGCCGTGCTTCTTCAAACACGCCAAGATGGCGGCCCCCTGTTCCCGTGTGCTTATTACTCCAGGAAACTGAGTCCCTCCGAACGCCATTATACCATTTGGGAAAAGGAACTATTGACCATCAAGACTGCTTTTGAGACCTGGAGACACCACCTGGAAGGAGCCCGCTATCAAGTTGAAGTTCGGACTGACCGTAAAAACTTGGAATTTTTGCAATCTGCCAGGAAATTGAATCAATGTCAGATCCGTTGGTCTTTGTTCTTCGCTCGATTCAACTTCAAAGTCACCTACATTCCGAAAGGGTACAACAAAAGAGCAGATGCCTTGTCCCGTAAACCTGAGTATCTACAGATCAAGGACCCCTTGCCGCTTCGAACCGTTCTGCCTATCGAATCGATCGCAGCCGTGCACGATCCGGTAGATCTACGACGACAGATTCGGGAAGCGCAACAACTAGATGACTTTGCGGCACAGAAGAGGCAAGAGGTGGGTCCCGACTCACCTTGGACCTTGTCCGAGGGTCTATTACGATTCTGCAACCTGTTATATGTTCCAGCAGGCCCACTCCGTGGTCTCATCCTGAATCAATGCCATGATAACCCTGAGGCAGGTCATTTTGGTTTCTTTAAGACTCTCCACTTAGTGTCTCGGACTTTTTGGTGGCCCAGACTTCGCCATGATGTTCAGTCTTATGTGAATTCCTGTGTACGGTGCCGTCAGGCAAAACATGCCACAGGAGCCCCTCCGGGATTATTACAGCCTTTGCCCACGCCGGAGAGACCCTGGGGGGCTATTTCCATGGACTTCTTGACTTGTCTACCTGTTTCTGCTGGCTACACCGTTGTCTTTGTAGTGGTGGACATGTTGACCAAGATGGCACATTTCATTCCTTGCCGAAGAATACCGACAGCCAAGGTCACTGCTCAGCTGTTCATTCAACATATCTTTCGGCTACACGGTTTACCTGACAAAATAGTGTCCGACCGAGGAACCCAGTTCACCTTGGAGTTCTGGAGAGAACTCATGTCTGCGCTTCAAGTCCAAGTTAATCTAGCCTCCACGCATCACCCAGAGACTGATGGGGGTACAGAGAAAGTGATTGGCATCCTGGAGCAGTATTTGCGTTGTTTCATCAACGACCAACAGAACGATTGGTCCAAATATCTCTCCGTGGCCGAATTCTCTTTCAACAACTCTCAGCACACTTCCACTCAGACCACTCCGTTTTTTGCCAACTACGGCTATCATCCCAGATTTTTCCCGCTCACGCTCCTCGATTCTCCAGTTCCAGTTGCAGAGGACTATTTAACCGAACTCCAGTCAGTCCAAGAGATGGTTAAGCAGCACTTGACTAAGGCCAAGGAAGACTACAAGAGGGTTGCAGACCGCTCTCGTCGCGACACGCCGCCGTTAGCTGTTGGAGATCGGGTTTGGCTCTCCACCAAGTACTTGTTTCCAGGGAGAATTCACCGCAAGCTTGATCAACGTTTCCTGGGTCCTTTTCCTGTGGAGACGGTCATCAATCCGGTGACCTATCGTTTGACTTTGCCTAGGTCTCTTCGTGTACATCCCGTGTTTCATCGCTCCTTGCTTGTTTCTGTCAACCCTGATTCTCTGCTTCGACCTCCTGATCCGGGCCCGACAGCTCGCCGTGCTCAAGTTCCTGTTTCCCGGTTGGAGGTGTCCGGCATCCGAGATTCCCGATGGCTCAACGACCGCTTCCAATATTTGGTTGATTGGACCGGGGGTGGGCCAGCCGCTGGCTGTTGGGTAGATGCTCATGATATTGAGGCTCCTGAGTTAATGTGGGATTTTCATACTGCGTTTCCCTCCAAACCACATCCCATACGACGGACCCAGGGGGAGGGGCCTGCGGGGGGGATAGTGTTGTGAGTGTCTCTAGACCGGCTGGGGACATATCAGAGGATGACGAAGCACAACCAGGCCCCTCTGGGTATTTTCCCCTCCCGGCAGCCGAGCTAGACAATGAGGAGATTTGTATGCAATCTGAGTCAGACTCTCAAAGTGATGAGTCAGATTTGGAACAGGAAGATAGATGGCTTGATCCGAGATTCCGAAGGTTTGATAGGCGGAGGTGTCAGTTAAGTGGAAAAAGGAAGTGACGTATTGAAAACTATATTAGAAGAGGAAGAAGGGACTAATTCTTTGTCACGAGCAACGTTAATATCAAGAGGCAGTCTGATGCATCACTGAGTTCGTTTGAACTCAGTTCTCTGGTGTTTTTGAAATCTACGGAAGATTAATGAAGTCTTGGACAATGTGAGAGATAAAGAGTGAGTTAATTGGAAGGTGGGAGAATGTTTAAACTAAATGTACATAAATCAGACTTGGCCGTTCCGGCCAACAAACTGCCAGCAGCTTGCTTTGAAGTGAATCTTTTGAAATGTGTTAAATAAAACTCTTAAAGAAATATTTATGTGGATTTTACTAAGCTGAGAAGGGCCAGATACAACAGTATATAACTCAAAAAATACTCACCCTCTCCTGGTTATTGATCCAGAAACACAAATTTGCCCTCCTATATAGAAGTCCAAAAATACTCACCCTCTTCTGATTATTGATCCAGAAACACAATTTGCCCCTCTTGTATAGAACTCCAAATATCCTCACCCTCTCCTGAGTTTTGAACTAAAAACAAAAAATGACTCTCCTATGTAGAACTCGAAAAATACTCACCATCTCCTGGTTTTTGTACCTAAACACATTATTGCCTCTCCTGTATAGAACTCCAAAAATACTCACCTTCTCCTGGGTTTTGATCCAAAAACACAAAATTGCTTCTCCTGAAAAACAATCCCCAAAATACTCACCCTCTCCTGGTTATTGATCCAGAATCAAAAAATGCCATTCCTGTGTACAACTCAAAAAAAAACTCACCCTCTCCTCGTTGTTGATCCACAAACAGAAATTTCCTCTCCTGAATAAATTCTCCCAAATACTCACCCTCTCCTGGATATTGATCCCGAAACACAATGTTGCCTCTAGTTTATACTATTCCAAAAATACTCACCATATCCTGACTATTGATCGACAAACACAATTTGTCCCTCTTGTATAAAACTCCAAAATTACTCACCCTCTCCTCCTTTTTCATCCACACACAGATTATTGCCTCTCCTGAATAAATCCCCCCAAATACTTACCCTTTCATGGTTATTGATCCAAAACACAATTTGCCCCTATTGTATAGAAATCCAAAAATACTCACCGTGTCCTGATTATTGATCCACAAAAACAATTTGTCCCTATTGTATAGAAATCCAAAAATACTCACCCTCTCCTCATTTTTGATCCACACACAGATTATTGCCTCTCTTGAATAAATTCCCCAAATTACTTACCCTTTCCTGGTTATTGATCCAAAAACAAAATTTGCCCCTCCTGTATAGAACTCCAAAAGTACTTACGCTCTCCTGGGTTTTGATCCAAAAACACAAAATTGCTTCTCCTGAAAAACAATCCCCAAAATACTCACCCTCTCCTGGTTATTGATCCAGAATCAAAAAATGCCATTCCTGTGTACAATTCAAAAAAAACTCACCCTCTCCTCGTTGTTGATCCAGAAACAGAAATTTCCTCTCCTGAATAAATTCTCCCAAATACTCACCCTCTCCTGGATATTGATCCCGAAACACAATGTTGCCTCTAGTTTATACTATTCCAAAAATACTCACCTTATCCTGACTATTGATCGACAAACACAATTTGTCCCTCTTGTATAAAACTCCAAATTTACTCACCCTCTCCTCCTTTTTCATCCACACACAGATTATTGCCTCTCCTGAATAAATTCCCCAAAGTCCTTACCCTTTACTGGTTATTGATCCAAAAAGACAATTTGCCCCTACAGTATAGAACTCCAAAAATACTCACCCTGTCCTGATTATTGATCCACAAAAACAATTTGTCCCTCTTGTATAAAACTCCAAATTTCCTCACCCTCTCCTCCTTTTTGATCCACACACAGATTATTGCCTCTCCTGAATAAATTCCCCAAAGTACTTACCCTTTCCTGATTATTGATCCAAAAACACAATTTGCCCCTCCTGTATAGAACTCCAAAAATATTTACCCTCTCCTGGCTTTTGATCCACAAACACAAAATTGCCTCTCCTGAATAAATTCCCCAAAGGACTTACCCTTTCCTGGTTATTGATCCAAAAACACAATTTGCCCCTACAGTATAGAACTCCAAAAATACTCACCCTCTCCTGGTTATTGATCCAGAATCAAAAAATGCCATTCCTGTATAGAACTCAAAAAATACTCACCCTCTCCTGGTTATTGATGCACAAACAGAAATTTCCTCTCCTGAATAAATTCTCCAAAATATTCACCATCTCCTGGATATTGATCCCGAAACACAATGTTGCCTCTAGTTTATAGTATTCCAAAAATACTCACCCTATCCTGATTATTGATCGACCAACACAATTTGTCCCTTTTGTATAAAACTCCAAATTTAGTCACTATCTCCTCGTTTTTTCTTCACACACAGATTATTGCCTCTCCTAAATAAATCCCCCAAAATAGTTACCCTTTCCAGGTTATTGATCCAAAACACAATTTGCCCCTACAGTATAGAACTCCAAAAGTACTTACCCTCTCGTGGTTATTGATCCAGAATCAAAACATGCCATTCCTGTATATAACTCAAAAAATACTCACCCTCTCCTGGTTATTGATCCCGAAACAAAATATTGCCTCTACTGTATAGTATTCCAAAAATATTCACCCTCTCCTGGTTATTGATCCAGAAACACAAATTTGCCCTTCTATATAGAAGTCCAAAAATACTCACCCTCTTCTGATTATTGATCCAGAAACACAATTTGCCCCTCTTGTATAGAACTCCACATATCCTCACCCTCTTCTGAGTTTTGAACTAAAAACAAAAAATGACTCTCCTATGTAGAACTCGAAAAATACTCACCATCTCCTGGTTTTTGTACCGAAACACATTATTGCCTCTCCTGTATAGAACTCCAAAAATACTCACCTTCTCCTGGTTATTGATCCCGAAACACAATGTTGCCTGTAGTTTACAGTACTCCAAAAATACTCACCCTATCCTGATTATTGATCGACAAACACAATTTGTCCCTCTTGTATAAAACTCCAAATTTACTCACTCTCTCCTCGTTTTTGCTTCACACACAGATTATTGCCTCTCCTGAATAAATCCCCCCAAATACTTACCCTTTCCAGGTTATTGATCCAAAACACAATTTGCCCCTATTGTATAGAAATCCAAAAATACTCACCGTGTCCTGATTATTGATCCACAAAAACAATTTGTCCCTATTGTATAGAAATCCAAAAATACTCACCCTCTCCTCATTTTTGATCCACACACAGATTATTGCCTCTCTTGAATAAATTCCCCAAATTACTTACCCTTTCCTGGTTATTGATCCAAAAACAAAATTTGCCCCTCCTGTATAGAACTCCAAAAGTACTTACGCTCTCCTGGGTTTTGATCCAAAAACACAAAATTGCTTCTCCTGAAAAACAATCCCCAAAATACTCACCCTCTCCTGGTTATTGATCCAGAATCAAAAAATGCCATTCCTGTGTACAATTCAAAAAAAACTCACCCTCTCCTCGTTGTTGATCCAGAAACAGAAATCTCCTCTCCTGAATAAATTCTCCCAAATACTCACCCTATCCTGGATATTGATCCCGAAACACAATGTTGCCTCTAGTTTATACTATTCCAAAAATACTCACCTTATCCTGACTATTGATCGACAAACACAATTTGTCCCTCTTGTATAAAACTCCAAATTTACTCACCCTCTCCTCCTTTTTCATACACACACAGATTATTGCCTCTCCTGAATAAATTCCCCAAAGTACTTACCCTTTCCTGGTTATTGATCCAAAAAGACAATTTGCCCCTACAGTATAGAACTCCAAAAATACTCACCCTGTCCTGATTATTGATCGACAAACACAATTTGTCCCTCTTGTATAAAACTCCAAATTTACTCACCATCTCCTCGTTTTTTCTTCACACACAGATTATTGCCTCTCCTAAATAAATCCCCGAAAATACTTACCCTTTCCCGATTATTGATCCAAAACACAATTTGCCCCTCCAGTATATCACTCCAAAAGTACTTACCCTCTCCTGCCTTTTGATCCACAAACACAAAATTGCTTCTCCTGAAAAAAAAAACCCCCCAAAATACTCACCCTCTCCTGGTTATTGATCCAGAATTAAAAAATGCCATTCCTGTATAGAACTCAAAAAATACTCACCCTCTCCAGGTTATTGATCCAGAAACAGAAATTTCCTCTCCTGAATAAATTCTCCAAAATATTCACCGTCTCCTGGTTATTGATCCCGAAACAAAATATTGCCTCTACTGTATAGTATTCCAAAAATATTCACCCTTTCCTGGTTATTGATCCAGAAACACAAATTTGCCCTCCTATATAGAAGTCCAAAAATACTCACCCTCTTCTGATTATTGATCCAGAAACAAAATTTGCCCCTCTTGTACAGAACTCCAAAAGTACTTACCCTCTCATGCCTTTTGATCCACAAACACAAAATTGCTTCTCCTGAAAAAAAAACCCCAAAATACTCACCCTCTCCTGGTTATTGATCCCGAAACACAATGTTGCCTCTAGTTTATAGTATTCCAAAAATACTCAGCCTATCCTGATTATTGATCGACAAACGCAATTTGTCCCTCTTGTATAAAACTCCAAATTTACTCACTCTCTCCTCGTTTTTGCTTCACACACAGATTATTGCCTCTCCTGAATAAATCCCCCCAAATACTTACCCTTTCATGGTTATTGATCCAAAACACAATTTGCCCCTCCTGTATACAAATCCAAAAATACTCACCCTGTCCTGATTATTGATCCAGAACAACAATTTGTCCCTCTTGTATAAAACTCCAAATTTACTCACCCTCTCCTCTTTTTTGATCCACACACAAATTATTGCCTCTCCTGAATAAATTCCCCAAAGTACTTACCCTTTTCTTGTTATTGATCCAAAAACAAAATTTGCCCCTCCTGTATAGAACTCCAAAAGTACTTACGCTCTCCTGGGTTTTGATCCAAAAACACAAAATTGCTTCTCCTGAAAAACAATCCCCAAAATACTCACCTTCTCCTGGTTATTGATCCAGAATCAAAAAATGCCATTCCTGTGTACAACTCAAAAAAAACTCACCCTCTCCTCGTTGTTGATCCACAAACAGAAATTTCCTCTCCTGAATAAATTCTCCCAAATACTCACCCTCTCCTGGATATTGATCCCGAAAAACAATGTTGCCTCTAGTTTATACTATTCCAAAAATACTCACCTTATCCTGACTATTGATCGACAAACACAATTTGTCCCTCTTGTATAAAACTCCAAATTTACTCACCCTCTCCTCTATTTTCATCCACACACAGATTATTGCCTCTCCTGAATAAATTCCCCAAAGTACTTACCCTTTCCTGATTATTGATCCAAAAACACAATTTGCCCCTCCTGTATAGAACTCCAAAAATATTTACCCTCTCCTGGCTTTTGATCCACAAACACAAAATTGCCTCTCCTGAATAAATACCCCAAAGTACTTACCCTTTCCTGGTTATTGATCCAATAACACAATTTGCCCCTACAGTATAGAAGTCCAAAAATACTCACCCTCTCCTGGTTATTGATCCAGAATCAAAAAATGCCATTCCTGTATAGAACTCAAAAAATACTCACCCTCTCCTGGTTATTGATGCACAAACAGAAATTTCCTCTCCTGAATAAATTCTCCAAAATATTCACCATCTCCTGGATATTGATCCCGAAACACAATGTTGCCTCTAGTTTATAGTATTCCAAAAATACTCACCCTATCCTGATTATTGATCAACAAACACAATTTGTTCCTCTTGTATAAAACTCCAAATTTATTCACCCTCTCCTCATTTTTTCTCCACACACATATTATTGCCTCTCCTGAATAAATCCCCCCAAATACTTACCCTTTCCAGGTTATTGATCCAAAACACAATTTGCCCCTATTGTATAGAAATCCAAAAATACTCACCGTGTCCTGATTATTGATCCACAAAAACAATTTGTCCCTCTTGTATAAAACTCAAAAGTTACTCACCCTCTCCTCGTTTTTGATCCACACACAGATTATTGCCTCTCCTGAATAAATTCCCCAAAGTACTAACCCTTTCCTGGTTATTGATCCAAAAACACAATTTGCCCCTCCAGTATATCACTCCAAAAGTACTTACCCTCTCCTGGCTTTTGATCCACAAACACAAAATTGCCTCTCCTGAATAAATACCCCAAAGTACTTACACTTTCCTGGTTATTGATCCAAAAACACAATTTGCCCCTACAGTATAGAACTCCAAAAATACTCACCCTCTCCTGGTTATTGATCCAGAATCAAAAAATGCCATTCTTGTATAGAACTCAAAAAATACTCACCCTCTCCTGGTTATTGATGCACAAACAGAAATTTCCTCTCCTGAATAAATTCTCCAAAATATTCACCATCTCCTGGATATTGATCCCGAAACACAATGTTGCCTCTAGTTTATAGTATTCCAAAAATACTCACCCTATCCTGATTATTGATCGACAAACACAATTTGTCCCTCTTGTATAAAACTCCAAATTTACTCACCCTCTCCTCGTTTTTTCTTCACACACAGATTATTGCCTCTCCTGAATAAATCCCCTAAAATACTTACCCTTTCCATGTTATTGATCCAAAACACAATTTGCCCCTACAGTATAGAACTCCAAAAGTACTTACCCTCTCGTGGTTATTGATCCAGAATCAAAACATGCCATTCCTGTATATAACTCAAAAAATACTCACCCTCTCCTGGTTATTGATCCCGAAACAAAATATTGCCTCTACTGTATAGTATTCCAAAAATATTCACCCTCTCCTGGTTATTGATCCAGAAACACAAATTTGCCCTCCGATATAGAAGTCCAAAAATACTCACCCTCTTCTGATTATTGATCCAGAAACACAATTTGCCCCTCTTGTATAGAACTCCAAAAGTACTTACCCTCTCATGCCTTTTGATCCACAAACACAAAATTGCTTCTCCTGAAAAAAAACCCCCCAAAATACTCACCCTCTCCTGGTTATTGATCGAGAATAAAAAAATGCCATTCCTGTATAGAACTCAAAAAATACTCACCCTCTCCTGTTGTTGATCCAGAAACACAAATTTCCTCTCCTGAATAAATTCTCCCAAATACTCATCCTCTCCTGGTTATTGATCCCAAAACACAATGTTGCCTCTAGTTTATAGTATTCCAAAAATACTTACCAATATCCTGATTATTGATCGACAAACGCAATTTGTCCCTCTTGTATAAAACTCCAAATTTACTCACCCTCTCCTCGTTTTTTATCCACAAACAGATTATTGCCCCTCCTGAACAAATCCCCCAAAATACTTACCCTTTCCAGGTTATTGATCCAAAACACAATTTGCCCCTCCTGTATAGAAATCCAAAAATACTCACCCTGTCCTGATTATTGATCCAGAACAACAATTTGTCCCTCTTGTATAAAACTCCAAATTTCCTCACCCTCTCCTCCTTTTTGATCCACACACAGATTATTGCCTCTCCTGAATACATTCCCCAAAGTACTTACCCTTTCCTGGTGATTGATCCAAAAACAAAATTTGCCCCGCCTGTATAGAACTCCAAAAGTACTTACGCTCTCCTGGGTTTTGATCCAAAAACACAAAATTGCTTCTCCTGAAAAACAATCCCCAAAATACTCACCCTCTCCTGGTTATTGATCCAGAATCAAAAAATGCCATGTGTACAACTCAAAAAAAACTCACCCTCTCCTCGTTGTTGATCCACAAACAAAAATTTCCTCTCCTGAATAAATTCTCCCAAATACTCACCCTCTCCTGGATATTGATCCCGAAACACAATGTTGCCTCTAGTTTATACTATTCCAAAAATACTCACCATATCCTGACTATTGATCGACAAACACAATTTGTCCCTCTTGTATAAAACTCCAAATTTACTCACCCTCTCCTCCTTTTTCATCTACACACAGATTATTGCCTCTCCTGAATAAATTCCCCAAAGTACTTACCCTCTCCTGGTTATTGATCCAAAAACAGAATTTGCCCCTATTGTATAGAAATCCAAAAATACTCCCCCTGTCCTAATTATTGATCCACAAAAACAATTTGTCCCTCTTGTATAAAACTCCAAATTTCCTCACCCTCTCCTCCTTTTTGATCCACACACAGATTATTGCCTCTCCTGAATAAATTCCCCAAAGTACTTACCCTTTCCTGATTATTGATCCAAAAACACAATTTGCCCCTCCTGTATAGAACTCCAAATATATTTACCCTCTCCTGGCTTTTGAT
Organism: Bothrops alternatus; assembly: GCA_034064705.1. NCBI lineage: Eukaryota > Metazoa > Chordata > Lepidosauria > Squamata > Viperidae > Bothrops > Bothrops alternatus. Next base: position 2,472,923 of record JARGCV010000988.1, read on the forward strand.
CCACAAACACAAAATTGCCTCTCCTGAATAAATACCCCAAAGGACTTACCCTTTCCTGGTTATTGATCCAAAAACACAATTTGCCCCTACAGTATAGAACTCCAAAAATACTCACCCTCTCCTGGTTATTGATCCAGAATCAAAAAATGCCATTCTTGTATAGAACTCAAAAAATACTCACCCTCTCCTGGTTATTGATGCACAAACAGAAATTTCCTCTCCTGAATAAATTCTCCAAAATATTCACCATCTCCTGGATATTGATCCCGAAACACAATGTTGCCTCTAGTTTATAGTATTCCAAAAATACTCACCCTATCCTGATTATTGATCGACAAACACAATTTGTCCCTCTTGTATAAAACTCCAAATTTACTCACCCTCTCCTCGTTTTTTCTTCACACACAGATTATTGCCTCTCCTGAATAAATCCCCTAAAATACTTACCCTTTCCAGGTTATTGATCCAAAACACAATTTACCCCTACAGTATAGAACTCCAAAAGTACTTACCCTCTCCTGGTTATTGATCCAGAATCAAAACATGCCATTCCTGTATATAACTCAAAAAATACTCACCCTCTCCTGGTTATTGATCCCGAAACAAAATATTGCCTCTACAGTATAGTATTCCAAAAATATTCACCCTTTCCTGGTTATTGATCCAGAAACACAAATTTGCCCTCCTATATAGAAGTCCAAAAATACTCACCCTCTTCTGATTATTGATCCAGAAACAAAATTTGCCCGTCTTGTACAGAACTCCAAAAGTACTTACCCTCTCATGCCTTTTGATCCACAAACACAAAATTGCTTCTCCTGAAAAAAAAACCCCAAAATACTCACCCTCTCCTGGTTATTGATCCCGAAACACAATGTTGCCTCTAGTTTATAGTATTCCAAAAATACTCAGCCTATCCTGATTATTGATCGACAAACGCAATTTGTCCCTCTTGTATAAAACTCCAAATTTACTCACCCTCTCCTCGTTTTTTATCCACAAACAGATTATTGCCCCTCCTGAATAAATCCCCCAAAATACTTACCCTTTCCAGGTTATTGATCCAAAACACAATTTGCCCCTCCTGTATAGAAATCCAAAAATACTCACCCTGTCCTGATTATTGATCCAGAACAACAATTTGTCCCTCTTGTATAAAACTCCAAATTTACTCACCCTCTCCTCCTTTTTGATCCACACACAGATTATTGCCTCTCCTGAATAAATTCCCCAAAGTACTTACCCTTTTCTTGTTATTGATCCAAAAACAAAATTTGCCCCTCCTGTATAGAACTCCAAAAGTACTTACGCTCTCCTGGGTTTTGATCCAAAAACACAAAATTGCTTCTCCTGAAAAACAATCCCCAAAATACTTACCTTCTCCTGGTTATTGATCCAGAATCAAAAAATGCCATTCCTGTGTACAACTCAAAAAAAACTCACCCTCTCCTCGTTTTTTCTTCACACACAGATTATTGCCTCTCCTGAATAAATCCCCTAAAATACTTACCCTTTCCAGGTTATTGATCCAAAACACAATTTGCCCCTACAGTATAGAACTCCAAAAGTACTTACCCTCTCCTGGTTATTGATCCAGAATCAAAACATGCCATTCCTGTATATAACTCAAAAAATACTCACCCTCTCCTGGTTATTGATCCCGAAACAAAATATTGCCTCTACTGTATAGTATTCCAAAAATATTCACCCTTTCCTGGTTATTGATCCAGAAACACAAATTTGCCCTCCTATATAGAAGTCCAAAAATACTCACCCTCTTCTGATTATTGATCCAGAAACAAAATTTGCCCCTCTTGTACAGAACTCCAAAAGTACTTACCCTCTCATGCCTTTTGATCCACAAACACAAAATTGCTTCTCCTGAAAAAAAACCCCCAAAATACTCACCCTCTCCTGGTTATTGATCCCGAAACACAATGTTGCCTCTAGTTTATAGTATTCCAAAAATACTCAGCCTATCCTGATTATTGATCGACAAACGCAATTTGTCCCTCTTGTATAAAACTCCAAATTTACTCACCCTCTCCTCGTTTTTTATCCACAAACAGATTATTGCCCCTCCTGAATAAATCCCCCAAAATACTTACCCTTTCCAGGTTATTGATCCAAAACACAATTTGCCCCTCCTGTATAGAAATCCAAAAATACTCACCCTGTCCTGATTATTGATCCAGAACAACAATTTGTCCCTCTTGTATAAAACTCCAAATTTACTCACCCTCTCCTCCTTTTTGATCCACACACAGATTATTGCCTCTCCTGAATAAATTCCCCAAAGTACTTACCCTTTTCTTGTTATTGATCCAAAAACAAAATTTGCCCCTCCTGTATAGAACTCCAAAAGTACTTACGCTCTCCTGGGTTTTGATCCAAAAACACAAAATTGCTTCTCCTGAAAAACAATCCCCAAAATACTCACCTTCTCCTGGTTATTGATCCAGAATCAAAAAATGCCATTCCTGTGTACAATTCAAAAAAAACTCACCCTCTCCTCGTTGTTGATCCACAAACAGAAATTTCCTCTCCTGAATAAATTCTCCCAAATACTCACCCTCTCCTGGATATTGATCCCGAAAAACAATGTTGCCTCTAGTTTATACTATTCCAAAAATACTCACCTTATCCTGACTATTGATCGACAAACACAATTTGTCCCTCTTGTATAAAACTCCAAATTTACTCACACTCTCCTCTATTTTCATCCACACACAGATTATTGCCTCTCCTGAATAAATTCCCCAAAGTACTTACCCTTTCATGATTATTGATCCAAAAACACAATTTGCCCCTCCTGTATAGAACTCCAAAAATATTTACCCTCTCCTGGCTTTTGATCCACAAACACAAAATTGCCTCTCCTGAATAAATACCCCAAAGTACTTACCCTTTCCTGGTTATTGATCCAATAACACAATTTGCCCCTACAGTATAGAAGTCCAAAAATACTCACCCTCTCCTGGTTATTGATCCAGAATCAAAAAATGCCATTCCTGTATAGAACTCAAAAAATACTCACCCTCTCCTGGTTATTGATGCACAAACAGAAATTTCCTCTCCTGAATAAATTCTCCAAAATATTCACCATCTCCTGGATATTGATCCCGAAACACAATGTTGCCTCTAGTTTATAGTATTCCAAAAATACTCACCCTATCCTGATTATTGATCAACAAACACAATTTGTCCCTCTTGTATAAAACTCCAAATTTACTCACCCTCTCCTCTATTTTCATCCACACACAGATTATTGCCTCTCCTGAATAAATTCCCCAAAGTACTTACCCTTTCCTGATTATTGATCCAAAAACACAATTTGCCCCTCCTGTATAGAACTCCAAAAATATTTACCCTCTCCTGGCTTTTGATCCACAAACACAAAATTGCCTCTCCTGAATAAATACCCCAAAGTACTTACCCTTTCCTGGTTATTGATCCAATAACACAATTTGCCCCTACAGTATAGAAGTCCAAAAATACTCACCCTCTCCTGGTTATTGATCCAGAATCAAAAAATGCCATTCCTGTATAGAACTCAAAAAATACTCACCCTCTCCTGGTTATTGATGCACAAACAGAAATTTCCTCTCCTGAATAAATTCTCCAAAATATTCACCATCTCCTGGATATTGATCCCGAAACACAATGTTGCCTCTAGTTTATAGTATTCCAAAAATACTCACCCTATCCTGATTATTGATCGACAAACGCAATTTGTCCCTCTTGTATAAAACTCCAAATTTATTCACCCTCTCCTCGTTTTTCTCCACACACATATTATTGCCTCTCCTGAATAAATCCCCCCAAATACTTACCCTTTCCAGGTTATTGATCCAAAACACAATTTGCCCCTATTGTATAGAACTCCAAAAGTACTTACCCTCTCCTGGTTATTGATCCAGAATCAAAACATGCCATTCCTGTATATAACTCAAAAAATAATCACCCTCTCCTGGTTATTGATCCCGAAACAAAATATTGCCTCTACTGTATAGTATTCCAAAAATATTCACCCTCTCCTGGTTATTGATCCAGAATTAAAAAATGCCATTCCTGTATAGAACTCAAAAAATACTCACCCTCTCCTGTTGTTGATCCAGAAACACAAATTTCCTCTCCTGAATAAATTCTCCCAAATACTCACCCTCTCCTGGTTATTGATCCCGAACCACAGTGTTGCCTCTAGTTTATAGTATTCCAAAAATACTCACCCCGTCCTGATTATTGATCCACAAAAACAATTTGTCCCTCTTGTATAAAACTCCAAAGTTACTCACCCTCTCCTCGTTTTTGACCCACACACAGATTATTGCCTCTCCTGAATAAATTCCCCAAAGTACTTACCCTTTTCTGGTTATTGATCCAAAAACACTATTTGCCCCTCCAGTATAGAACTCGAAAAGTACTTACCCTCTCCTGCCTTTTGATGCACAAACAAAAAATTGCTTCTCCTGAAAAAAAAATCGCCAAAATACTCACCCTCTCCTGGTTATTGATCCACGAACAGAAATTTCCTCTCCTGAATAAATTCTCCAAAATATTCACCCTCTCTTGGATATTGATCCCGAAATACAATGTTGCCTCTAGTTTATAGTATTCCAAAAATACTCACCCTATCCTGATTATTGATCGACAAACGCAATTTGTGCCTCTTGTATAAAACTCCAAATTTACTCACTCTCTCCTCGTTTTTTCTTCACACACAGATTATTACCTCTCCTGAATAAATCCCCCAAAATACTTACCCTTTCCAGGTTATTGATCCAAAACACAATTTGCCCCTACAGTATAGAACTGTAAAAGTACTTACCCTCTCCTGGTTATTGATCCAGAATCAAAACATGCCATTCCTGTATATAACTCAAAAAATACTCACCCTCTCCTGGTTATTGATCCCGAAACAAAATATTGCCTCTACTGTATAGTATTCCAAAAATATTCACCCTCTCCTGGTTATTGATCCAGAAACACAAATTTGCCCTTCTATATAGAAGTCCAAAAATACTCACCCTCTTCTGATTATTGATCCAGAAACACAATTTGCCCCTCTTGTATAGAACTCCAAAAGTACTTATCCTCTCATGCCTTTTGATCCACAAACACAAAATTGCTTCTCCTGAAAAAAAAACCCCCCAAAATACTCACCCTCTCCTGGTTATTGATCGAGAATAAAAAAATGCCATTCCTGTATAGAACTCAAAAAATACTCACCCTCTCCTGTTGTTGATCCAGAAACACAAATTTCCTCTCCTGAATAAATTCTCCCAAATACTCATCCTCTCCTGGTTATTGATCCCAAAACACAATGTTGCCTCTAGTTTATAGTATTCCAAAAATACTTACCATATCCTGATTATTGATCGACAAACGCAATTTGTCCCTCTTGTATAAAACTCCAAATTTACTCACCCTCTCCTCGTTTTTTATCCACAAACAGATTATTGCCCCTCCTGAACAAATCCCCCAAAATACTTTCCAGGTTATTGATCCAAAACACAATTTGCCCCTCCTGTATAGAAATCCAAAAATACTCACCCTGTCCTGATTATTGATCCAGAACAACAATTTGTCCCTCTTGTATAAAACTCCAAATTTCCTCACCCTCTCCTCCTTTTTGATCCACACACAGATTATTGCCTCTCCTGAATACATTCCCCAAAGTACTTACCCTTTCCTGGTGATTGATCCAAAAACAAAATTTGCCCCTACTGTATAGAACTCCAAAAGTACTTACGCTCTCCTGGGTTTTGATCCAAAAACACAAAATTGCTTCTCCTGAAAAACAATCCCCAAAATACTCACCCTCTCCTGGTTATTGATCCAGAATCAAAAAATGCCATTTGTACAACTCAAAAAAAAACTCTCCTCGTTGTTGATCCACAAACAAAAATTTCCTCTCCTGAATACATTCTCCCAAATACTCACCCTCTCCTGGATATTGATCCCGAAACACAATGTTGCCTCTAGTTTATACTATTCCAAAAATACTCACCTTATCCTGACTATTGATCGACAAACACAATTTGTCCCTCTTGTATAAAACTCCAAATTTACTCACCCTCTCCTCCTTTTTCATCTACACACAGATTATTGCCTCTCCTGAATAAATTCCCCAAAGTACTTACCCTCTCCTGGTTATTGATCCAAAAACAGAATTTGCCCCTATTGTATAGAAATCCAAAAATACTCCCCCTGTCCTAATTATTGATCCACAAAAACAATTTGTCCCTCTTTTATAAAACTCCAAATTTCCTCACCCTCTCCTCCTTTTTGATCCACACACAGATTATTGCCTCTCCTGAATAAATTCCCCAAAGTACTTACCCTTTCCTGATTATTGATCCAAAAACACAATTTGCCCCTCCTGTATAGAACTCCAAATATATTTACCCTCTCCTGGCTTTTGATCCACAAACACAAAATTGCCTCTCCTGAATAAATACCCCAAAGTACTTACCCTTTCCTGGTTATTGATCCAAAAACACAATTTGCCCCTACAGTATAGAACTCCAAAAATACTCACCCTCTCCTGGTTATTGATCCAGAATCAAAAAATGCCATTCTTGTATAGAACTCAAAAAATACTCACCCTCTCCTGGTTATTGATGCACAAACAGAAATTTCCTCTCCTGAATAAATTCTCCAAAATATTCACCATCTCCTGGATATTGATCCCGAAACACAATGTTGCCTCTAGTTTATAGTATTCCAAAAATACTCACCCTATCCTGATTATTGATCAACAAACACAATTTGTCCCTCTTGTATAAAACTCCAAATTTACTCACCCTCTCCTCTATTTTCATCCACACACAGATTATTGCCTCTCCTGAATAAATTCCCCAAAGTACTTACCCTTTCCTGATTATTGATCCAAAAACACAATTTGCCCCTCCTGTATAGAACTCCAAAAATATTTACCCTCTCCTGGCTTTTGATCCACAAACACAAAATTGCCTCTCCTGAATAAATACCCCAAAGTACTTACCCTTTCCTGGTTATTGATCCAATAACACAATTTGCCCCTACAGTATAGAAGTCCAAAAATACTCACCCTCTCCTGGTTATTGATCCAGAATCAAAAAATGCCATTCCTGTATAGAACTCAAAAAATACTCACCCTCTCCTGGTTATTGATGCACAAACAGAAATTTCCTCTCCTGAATAAATTCTCCAAAATATTCACCATCTCCTGGATATTGATCCCGAAACACAATGTTGCCTCTAGTTTATAGTATTCCAAAAATACTCACCCTATCCTGATTATTGATCAACAAACACAATTTGTCCCTCTTGTATAAAACTCCAAATTTACTCACCCTCTCCTCTATTTTCATCCACACACAGATTATTGCCTCTCCTGAATAAATTCCCCAAAGTACTTACCCTTTCCTGATTATTGATCCAAAAACACAATTTGCCCCTCCTGTATAGAACTCCAAAAATATTTACCCTCTCCTGGCTTTTGATCCACAAACACAAAATTGCCTCTCCTGAATAAATACCCCAAAGTACTTACCCTTTCCTGGTTATTGATCCAATAACACAATTTGCCCCTACAGTATAGAAGTCCAAAAATACTCACCCTCTCCTGGTTATTGATCCAGAATCAAAAAATGCCATTCCTGTATAGAACTCAAAAAATACTCACCCTCTCCTGGTTATTGATGCACAAACAGAAATTTCCTCTCCTGAATAAATTCTCCAAAATATTCACCATCTCCTGGATATTGATCCCGAAACACAATGTTGCCTCTAGTTTATAGTATTCCAAAAATACTCACCCTATCCTGATTATTGATCGACAAACGCAATTTGTCCCTCTTGTATAAAACTCCAAATTTATTCACCCTCTCCTCGTTTTTCTCCACACACATATTATTGCCTCTCCTGAATAAATCCCCCCAAATACTTACCCTTTCCAGGTTATTGATCCAAAACACAATTTGCCCCTATTGTATAGAACTCCAAAAGTACTTACCCTCTCCTGGTTATTGATCCAGAATCAAAACATGCCATTCCTGTATATAACTCAAAAAATAATCACCCTCTCCTGGTTATTGATCCCGAAACAAAATATTGCCTCTACTGTATAGTATTCCAAAAATATTCACCCTCTCCTGGTTATTGATCCAGAATTAAAAAATGCCATTCCTGTATAGAACTCAAAAAATACTCACCCTCTCCTGTTGTTGATCCAGAAACACAAATTTCCTCTCCTGAATAAATTCTCCCAAATACTCACCCTCTCCTGGTTATTGATCCCGAACCACAGTGTTGCCTCTAGTTTATAGTATTCCAAAAATACTCACCCCGTCCTGATTATTGATCCACAAAAACAATTTGTCCCTCTTGTATAAAACTCCAAAGTTACTCACCCTCTCCTCGTTTTTGACCCACACACAGATTATTGCCTCTCCTGAATAAATTCCCCAAAGTACTTACCCTTTTCTGGTTATTGATCCAAAAACACTATTTGCCCCTCCAGTATAGAACTCGAAAAGTACTTACCCTCTCCTGCCTTTTGATGCACAAACAAAAAATTGCTTCTCCTGAAAAAAAAATCGCCAAAATACTCACCCTCTCCTGGTTATTGATCCACGAACAGAAATTTCCTCTCCTGAATAAATTCTCCAAAATATTCACCCTCTCTTGGATATTGATCCCGAAATACAATGTTGCCTCTAGTTTATAGTATTCCAAAAATACTCACCCTATCCTGATTATTGATCGACAAACGCAATTTGTGCCTCTTGTATAAAACTCCAAATTTACTCACTCTCTCCTCGTTTTTTCTTCACACACAGATTATTACCTCTCCTGAATAAATCCCCCAAAATACTTACCCTTTCCAGGTTATTGATCCAAAACACAATTTGCCCCTACAGTATAGAACTGTAAAAGTACTTACCCTCTCCTGGTTATTGATCCAGAATCAAAACATGCCATTCCTGTATATAACTCAAAAAATACTCACCCTCTCCTGGTTATTGATCCCGAAACAAAATATTGCCTCTACTGTATAGTATTCCAAAAATATTCACCCTCTCCTGGTTATTGATCCAGAAACACAAATTTGCCCTTCTATATAGAAGTCCAAAAATACTCACCCTCTTCTGATTATTGATCCAGAAACACAATTTGCCCCTCTTGTATAGAACTCCAAAAGTACTTACCCTCTCATGCCTTTTGATCCACAAACACAAAATTGCTTCTCCTGAAAAAAAAACCCCCCAAAATACTCACCCTCTCCTGGTTATTGATCGAGAATAAAAAAATGCCATTCCTGTATAGAACTCAAAAAATACTCACCCTCTCCTGTTGTTGATCCAGAAACACAAATTTCCTCTCCTGAATAAATTCTCCCAAATACTCATCCTCTCCTGGTTATTGATCCCAAAACACAATGTTGCCTCTAGTTTATAGTATTCCAAAAATACTTACCATATCCTGATTATTGATCGACAAACGCAATTTGTCCCTCTTGTATAAAACTCCAAATTTACTCACCCTCTCCTCGTTTTTTATCCACAAACAGATTATTGCCCCTCCTGAACAAATCCCCCAAAATACTTTCCAGGTTATTGATCCAAAACACAATTTGCCCCTCCTGTATAGAAATCCAAAAATACTCACCCTGTCCTGATTATTGATCCAGAACAACAATTTGTCCCTCTTGTATAAAACTCCAAATTTCCTCACCCTCTCCTCCTTTTTGATCCACACACAGATTATTGCCTCTCCTGAATACATTCCCCAAAGTACTTACCCTTTCCTGGTGATTGATCCAAAAACAAAATTTGCCCCTACTGTATAGAACTCCAAAAGTACTTACGCTCTCCTGGGTTTTGATCCAAAAACACAAAATTGCTTCTCCTGAAAAACAATCCCCAAAATACTCACCCTCTCCTGGTTATTGATCCAGAATCAAAAAATGCCATTTGTACAACTCAAAAAAAAACTCTCCTCGTTGTTGATCCACAAACAAAAATTTCCTCTCCTGAATACATTCTCCCAAATACTCACCCTCTCCTGGATATTGATCCCGAAACACAATGTTGCCTCTAGTTTATACTATTCCAAAAATACTCACCTTATCCTGACTATTGATCGACAAACACAATTTGTCCCTCTTGTATAAAACTCCAAATTTACTCACCCTCTCCTCCTTTTTCATCTACACACAGATTATTGCCTCTCCTGAATAAATTCCCCAAAGTACTTACCCTCTCCTGGTTATTGATCCAAAAACAGAATTTGCCCCTATTGTATAGAAATCCAAAAATACTCCCCCTGTCCTAATTATTGATCCACAAAAACAATTTGTCCCTCTTTTATAAAACTCCAAATTTCCTCACCCTCTCCTCCTTTTTGATCCACACACAGATTATTGCCTCTCCTGAATAAATTCCCCAAAGTACTTACCCTTTCCTGATTATTGATCCAAAAACACAATTTGCCCCTCCTGTATAGAACTCCAAATATATTTACCCTCTCCTGGCTTTTGATCCACAAACACAAAATTGCCTCTCCTGAATAAATACCCCAAAGTACTTACCCTTTCCTGGTTATTGATCCAAAAACACAATTTGCCCCTACAGTATAGAACTCCAAAAATACTCACCCTCTCCTGGTTATTGATCCAGAATCAAAAAATGCCATTCTTGTATAGAACTCAAAAAATACTCACCCTCTCCTGGTTATTGATGCACAAACAGAAATTTCCTCTCCTGAATAAATTCTCCAAAATATTCACCATCTCCTGGATATTGATCCCGAAACACAATGTTGCCTCTAGTTTATAGTATTCCAAAAATACTCACCCTATCCTGATTATTGATCGACAAACACAATTTGTCCCTCTTGTATAAAACTCCAAATTTACTCACCATCTCTTCGTTTTTTCTTCACACACAGATTATTGCCTCTCCTAAATAAATCCCCCAAAATACTTACCTTTTCCAGGTTATTGATCCAAAACACAATTTGCCCCTACAGTATAGAACTCCAAAAGTACTTACCCTCTCGTGGTTATTGATCCAGAATCAAAACATGCCATTCCTGTATATAACTCAAAAAATACTCACCCTCTCCTGGTTATTGATCCCGAAACAAAATATTGCCTCTACTGTATAGTATTCCAAAAATATTCACCCTCTTCTGGTTATTGATCCAGAAACACAAATTTGCCCTCCTATATAGAAGTCCAAAAATACTCACCCTCTTCTGATTATTGATCCAGAAAGACAATTTGCCCCTCTTGTATAGAACTCCAAATATCCTCACCCTCTCCTGAGTTTTGAACTAAAAACAAAAAATGACTCTCCTATGTAGAACTCGAAAAATACTCACCATCTCCTGGTTTTTGTACCGAAACACATTATTGCCTCTCCTGTATAGAACTCCAAAAATACTCACCTTCTCCTGGTTATTGATCCTGAAACACAATGTTGCCTCTAGTTTATAGTATTCCAAAAATACTCACCCTATCCTGATTATTGATCGACAAACGCAATTTGTCCCTCTTGTATAAAACTCCAAATTTATTCACCCTCTCCTCGTTTTTTCTCCACACACATATTATTGCCTCTCTTGAATAAATCCCCCAAAATACTTACCCTTTCCAGGTTATTGATCCAAAACACAATTTGCCCCTCCTGTATAGAAATCCAAAAATACTCACCCTGTCCTGGTTATTGATCCAGAAATACATTGTTGCCTCTACTGTATAGTACTCCAAAAATAATCTCCTGATTATAAATCCACAAACACAATTTTCTCCTCTTGTATAGAACTTGAAATTTACTCACCCTCTCCTGAGTTTTGTACCGAAACACAATATTGCCTCTCCTGTATAGAATTCCAAAAATACTCACCTTCTCCTGGTTATTGATCTAAAAACACAATATTGTCTCTCCTGTATAGAAGTCAAAAAATACTTACCCTCTCCTGGTTTTTGATCCACAAACACAAAATTGCTTCTCCTGAAAAAAAAATCCCCAAAATACTCACCCTTTCCTTGTTATTGATCCAGAAACAAAAAATTCCTCTCCTATATATAAGTCAAAAAATACTCACACTCTCCTGGATATTGACCCAAAAATACAATTTGCCCCTCCTGTATAGAACTCCAAAAATACTCACCCTCTCCTGGTTATTGATCCAGAAACACAAATTTGCCTCTCCTATATAGAATTCCAGAAATACTCACCCTCCTTGTTATTGATCCCAAAACACAATATTGCCTCTACTGTATAGAACTCCAAAAATAGTCACCCTCTCCTGGTTATTGATCCACAAACACAAATTGCCTCTCCTAAATAAGGTGGACAGACTTCACCAGCCAGCTGAAAGGAGGCAGAAGGAATGTCCTGACAAGGCCCCAGCATCTCTTCAATGCTTCGGGTGCGAAGGATGCCACAAGCGAGCGGACTGCAGGTTCCACTCCGCCATTTGCAGAGTGTGTGGCAGGCAAGGCCACATCATATCCATCTGTTTGGGTTGCCAGAAGGTCCAACCTCATGAGGAATTGCGTCTGAAAGGTACCAGGGTCCCCAGCCAACATTGGGTGGGTTTCTGCGCATTGTGCAGGAGTATTTTGAGGACAGGGACACACAAGCCCCTTAAGAAGAAACTTTCCATTAACGTAAGGTTGCAAGGGGTTCCCCTATCAATGGAGTTGGACACTGGGTCCGCTCTCTCAATTATTTCAATTAACATATTCAAAAGGATATGCAGCAGCAGTGGCCTTCGAGTTAAACTCAGGCCATCGAATCTAATGCTTACTGATTTTCAGAATTCTATGGTGTGTGTTAAGGGGGAGGCCACCCTTAGAGTACAGCATAAGGATTTTGAAGGTCCCCTAGATGTGGTTGTTGTTGAGGGTGAACGTACGAGTCTTATTGGACTCAATTGGTTCGAGGCTCTGGGAATCCAGGTAACTGGGCTGACCATTTGCAAACGTTGAGACTTGCAGAAGTCTGCAAGGAGTTTGCAGATGTGTTTAGTTCAGAGCTAGGATCCTACAAGGGCCCTCCAATTTCGCTAGAGTTAGACCCAACCATCATGCCCATCAGGGTTAAGCCTAGGAGGGTACCTTTTGCCCTCAAAGGCAAGATTGATGCTGAGCTGGACAAATTGCTCCAGCAGGGCATTCTAGAACCTGTGAATTCTAGTCCATGGGAAACCCCCATAGTAACGCTTCTAAAGGCTAATGGGGACATACGTATATGCTGGGGAGTCATCTCAAAATTTAGCAGAAAGATTAAGGGCTGTCTTGCTTCATTTTCGAAAAGCAGGCCTTAAACTAAAGAAGGATAAGTGTAAGATAGGAGTCACTTCTACTGACTTCTTAGGATTCAGGATTGATGCTCAAAGCATTCTGTTTGCAGACACATAGACTAAATTGCAAGCTATCCAGCAGGCCCCAAGCCCTAAGTCCAAGAGTGAGCTGCAAGCCTTCTTGGGGCTATTAAATTTTTACCATGCATTTCTCCCACATAAAGCTGCAGTGGCAGAGCCATTACACAGGCTCTTAGACAAGCAGGCTCCTTGGCAGTGGACTAAAGTCCATGAAAAGAGTTTCAATGAGGTTAAGGCCTTGCTCACTTCTAATGCTGTTTTAGCGCATTTCAATGAGCAACTGCCTGTTTGCATCGCATGCAATGCATCTCCTTATGGGGTGGGAGCGGTACTTAGTCATCTGAAGGCTGATGGGACACAGGTCCCTGTGGCCTATTACTCAAGGACTCTGTCTTCTGCAGAGCGAAATTACGCTCAAATTGACAGAGAAGCCTTGGCCATAGTGGCTGGCATTAAGAAATTTCATGCTTTTTTATATGGCCGCCATTTCACAGTCTATACTGACCATAAGCCTCTGCTGGGTTTGTTTACCACTAACAAACAGACCCCACATATCATTTCTCCTTGTATGCTGAGATAGTCCATTTTCCTGTCAGCATATGACTATACATTAGTTCACAAACCAGGAAAAGAAATGGGTCATGCAGATGGCCTGAGCAGATTACCCCTGAACCAATTAGAGCCAGATCCTGCTCCAGCCATTAATATTTTTTCCATTCAGGAGTTGCCTGAGTCTCCCCTCAATGCTAGGGACGTGGTTGCAGAAACTGCCACTGATCACATGCTTACACGCGTGCTGACATGGGTGTTGTCAGGATGGCCTGACAAGTGCCCAGATACTGAGTTCCAAAGCTTCTGGCACAAGAAGCGTGAGTTTTCCACTTTCAAGGGTTGCCTGTTATGGGGTAGCAGGGTAGTGATCCCAGCCTCATTGAGGTCAAGAATCTTGATCTCTCTACATGAGGGACATCCTGGTATAGTCAGGATGAAAGCGCTTACGCACAGCCATCTTTGGTGGCCTGGGCTCGATAAAGCCACCAAGGCCCAGGTGCACAGGTGCCAAGCATGCCAACAGTCATGGCCTGAAATGCCTCAGGCCCCAGTACATAGGTGGGAGGAAACTCAAATCCCATGGTCTAGGGTGCATATAGATTATGCTGGGCCCTTTCAGGGGCAATTCTTCCTGGTTGTTGTTGATAGCCATGTTGTTCCTGTTTCCTCCACTACTACTGCCAGGACCATCCAGGTGTTGAGAGAATTTTTGCATCACACGGTCTTCCAGATGTGCTGGTTTCAGATAATGGCCCTCAATTTACCTCTTCTGAGTTCCAGGCTTTTCTTCAGGCCAATCTGATCCGGCATGCACCATCGGCTCCCTTCCATCCATCCTCCAACGGACTGGCAGAGAGAATGGTGCGCACCACCAAAGATGCCCTCAAGAAGCTGACTTATGGTAACTGGCATCACAGGTTAGCAGATTTCCTTCTTGCACACCACACCGTGCACAGCCACAGGGAAAAGCCCTGCTGAATTCCGCTGGGGTCGTCGCCTCATCACTAAACTGGACAGGCTGCACCCTGACTGGGTGGCTTCACAGTTGTCACAACTGCAGGCACCTAGGAGACTCCAGGTGGGCGATCCGGTTTGGCCAAGAAACTATGGGCCTGAACATCTCTGGGTCACAGCTGTGGTCTGCAAGGTCTCTGGGCCGTTGTCATATGAAGTTGCCTTGGGTGACAGCCACGTTCTTTGCAGACACATAGACTAACTGCGTTGGAGACTGGACTCTCACCCTTCCACTCCTGGTGGGCGATCCGGTTTGGCCAAGAAACTATGGGCCTGAACATCTCTGGGTCACAGCTGTGGTCTGCAAGGTCTCTGGGCCGTTGTCATATGAAGTTGCCTTGGGTGACAGCCACGTTCTTTGCAGACACATAGACTGGACTCTCACCCTTCCACTCCTGGCTCTGCTCTGGGAGGGGGAGGAGGACCATAATATGCATTCTGGGTCACAGTTTCCCAGGCCTAACAAGCCCTCACTAGCTGCTACTGAGGCTGTTTGGGATTCACCCCAAGGTTCCGCAAGTGCTCCAAACAGGAATTCACTGGATAGGGAGTCATCCTATACATCCATAATTACTCCAGAGAGGGAGTCACACCGGGGGTATCCACAGTATTCACATGTGTCAGATAGTGCTCCAGACAGGAAGACTGACTGGGGGTATCCACACAAATCACTAGCAGTAAGAGAAAAGGAATTCCATCAAGGGTGCTTGCCTAATTCCACAATCGCTCCCAAAAGAAAGTCACCAGCAAGGGGGGTTGCCATGGAGGTGACTCCTGACTCTGGCACCTCTGGCACGTGCTTGGGGGCCACAGAATACTGGGGCACTTTCGCTACTCAGCCCTCTCCATCTGCTGGCCTTGGGCTCGAGGGACAGTGTTCCCAAGAGGGGTCCATTGTGGACTCGGGGACTTCCACCCCTCCAAGGTATGCTGGCTTGGACTTAGAGGGTCCAGCCCTCCAGCAGCGGGGTGGGTCAACTGGGTATTAGGGGCAGCAAAGTCCTGGCCTGCCTAGCCTGGTAGGCAAGCAGGTAGGCCAGGTACTCTCACCAGGGTCACCTGGGGATTTAGGGCAGCAACGCCCTGGCCTGCCTAGCCTGGTAGGCAAGCAGGTGGGCCAGGCAATCTCTCCGGGCCTTAGAAGGTCGCAGCGGGCCAAGTGCCCACCCAAACATCTGAGAGACTTTGTGAGGTTGCTGTCAAATCATGAGGGACCTGTTCATGAGGCCCCTGAATAACAGGAGTAACTCGTGGGTAGATTATTTTGTATTATTTTTTTATTTCGGATACATTTATTTGTATTAATAAATATTGAAGGGGGTTTGCCTGAGGGCAGACTCAAGTATTCCACACTCTTTGCATTTGAATAATGCAGCTGTATGCCACTCTTCCCAATGCATAACGTACATGTGTGTATGCGAAGTATGTTCCATCTAGGGGGGAGGGGTGTTGTGTCCTGAGCCTGCAAAAGCAGGCTCGGGACGTTGCATTGGTGCCAGGCATTCCAAAAGCTGCCCAGGACCAGACAGAGTGGCGCCGGCCTTGCCCACATGCGCAAGGCGCGAAAACACTCTGTTCCTATTGGTTGACACAGTCCGGGCTTCTGGCCATATAAAAAGGCCTGCGTGCCTTTTGCTTTTGCTTGGTTGTTATAGAAGGAGAATAAAGTGTTTGTTCAGCATCGCCATGTGTCTTCATCATTCGCACGTGAATGAAGCATACAACACTCACCCTCTGCTGGTTTTTGATCCACAAACAGAAAATTGCCTCTCCTGAAAAAAGGTCCATTCCAGTTCTATTTTATTTTGATAGAACTCACCGTCTCCTGGTGATTGGCCCAAAGTCATTCAGCTGCCTGTTGTGTGTATTGCAGGACTTAAACTCACCGTGCCTATTGCTGGAGTCACTCTATACTGGCCCTTGGCCCAGTCACCCACTTGGTTCTCCTGACTGTTGCAGGACTAGAACTCCCCATCACCTGGTGTCTAGTTGGCTACCTTGACCTCTGAACGAGATTGGCTGCCATTTAGGGGGACTGTGCATACCAACCTTTCCCAACTGTCTGGGCACCTGAGCCAAGGTGGCATCGCCTGGCAACCTACCTGGAAGGGGCGTGCCTCCCCACCCACTGGCAGTTGCTTAGACAACGATCTGTGTGGGGTCATCTCTGCTCTGAGGTCACAATGGAGGGAGGGGAGGGGCACCCATCTTAAAGCAGGCTGGCTGGGGAAGTCTGGGAGTTGAAGTCCACCCGTCTTAAACCATTCTGACTGGGAATTCTGGGAGTTGAACTCCACCCATCTTAAACCATGCTGATTGGGGAATTCTGGGAAGACCGCCAAAACCCTAACCCCTAACCCTAATCCAACCTTTCCCAACTGTCTGAGCACCTGAGCCAAGATGGCATCACCTGGCAACCTGCCTGGAAGGGGCGTGTCTCCCCACCCAGTGGCAGTTGGTTAGACCATGACCTGTGTGGGGTCATCTCTGCTCTGAGGTCACAATGGAGGGAGGGGAGGGGGCACCCATCTTAAAGCAGGCTGGCTGGGGAAGTCTGGGAGTTGAAGTCCACCCGTCTTAAACCATGCTGATTGGGGAATTCTGGGAAGACTGCCAAAACCCTAACCCCTAACCCTAACCCAACCTTTCCCAACTGTCTGGGCACCTGAGCCAAGGTGGCATCTCCTGGCAACCTGCCTGGAAGGGGCGTGTCTCCCCACCCAGTGGCAGTTGGTTAGACCATGACCTGTGTGGGGTCATCTCTGCTCTGAGGTCACAATGGAGGGAGGGGAGGGGGCACCCATCTTAAAGCAGGCTGGCTGGGGAAGTCTGGGAGTTGAAGTCCACCCGTCTTAAACCATGCTGATTGGGGAATTCTGGGAAGACTGCCAAAACCCTAACCCCTAACCCTAACCCAACCTTTCCCAACTGTCTGGGCACCTGAGCCAAGGTGGCATCGCCTGGCAACCTGCCTGGAAGGGGCGTGTCTCCCCACCCAGTGGCAGTTGGTTAGACCATGACCTGTGTGGGGTCATCTCTGCTCTGAGGTCACAATGGAGGGAGGGGAGGGGCACCCATCTTAAACCATGCTGACTAGGGAATTCTGGGAAGACTGCCAAAACCCTAACCCCTAATTCTAACCCAACCTTTCCCAACTGTCTGGGCACCTGAGCCAAGGTGGCATCGCCTGGCAACCTGCCTGGAAGGGGCGTGTCTCCCCACCCAGTGGCAGTTGCTTAGACAATGACCTGTGTGGGGTCATCTCTGCTCTGAGGTCACAATGGAAGGAGGGGAGGGGGCTGGAGGTGCTGCAACTGCCATGGAAGACCCAGTGATCCCCACCCAGGCCGGCTCCCTGCTGTCCAAAGCCACCAGCCTGGCTGCCCAAAGCCTTCGAGGTCACCTCTTCCTCCTCCCACTCACATCCTTCTGGGTGGGGGGGGGCCCTGCGCTCCCAGGAGCCCCTGCCGGGGTCCCTGCCATGGGACACTTCCTAGATGCCCATGAGGACTCTCCTGGGCGGCTGTTGTGCTCAGAGCATCCTCCTCACCACCTACGGGGGGGGTGGGGGGGAAGGCACTGCCCCCAGATCCCTAGTGCCCAGGAGGAGGAGCAGCAGGAGGGGGGCCCAGACAGGTGAGCCTGGGGGGGGCCTGGAAGGTCATCAGGGGGACAAAGAAAGGGGGCTTAATTCCCAGGGTCTCCCTGGAGCCACGAGGGAGAGGAGGAACTGAACCCCACCTGAGATGGATTCACATGATACCCTGAACCTGAGACCCAGCCCAAGAGTCCACCCTGGCTGCCCTCACAGCCTGTGCCCCCCCCCGAGAGCCTTATGGATTGAGCTGAGCATTTTGGGGGGGAGGGGGCAAAGTGGCTGACCAACACATGAAAAAGTAATTAAAAAATAGCTTTATTTCTTCATTTAGGGTTTAAAAATATTGTAGTAAAATTAGTATGTCACCAGGGATAGAAGATCACCGACTTGAGAAACACACCTACACACGTGCAAATGTATGTAGGCAGATATGCATACAAAAGTGAATCGGGTTGAAAAATGATTCTTTTGACAGTAAGACATTTTAACCACTTTTAATTTAATGCAGCCTTGCTTCCCTAGAACCATTCCATCCAGCATCAGAAGATCTTCAATGCATTAGTGAAGAGTTTCTCCACCACAGCAACTTTAAGATGGATGGACTTCAGCTCCCAGAATTCCCCATGCTGGCTGGGGAATTATGGGAGTTGAAGTCCATCCATCTTAAAATATTCTGGCAGGGGAATTCTGGGTCCACCCATCTTAAAGCATAATTAACTGTAGAATTCTGCGAATTGAAGTCCACCCATCTTAAAGTATGCCGGCTGGGGGATTCTGGGAGTTGAAGTTCACTTATCTTGAAGCAGGCTGGCTGGGGAATTCCGGGACGACCATCAAAAGGCTGGCCTTCTACATCCCTAAGCCTGGCATCTTTTCTTCCACCAACAGGCAACCCCAAAGGAGAGAAACGAATCTGCTAGAAGATTAAAAACTCAAAATAGTCACTTGGGGCTCCACTAGAGACAAAGGGATCCCAAGAAGGAATTGAGCAGAAGGAAAGAGGATCCCGAGAGGCAATTGGGAATCCCCAGCAAAGGGAAGAAAGCAAGGAGTCACTTGAAAATCCACTGGAAATGAAAAGATCCCGAGAGGGGTAGAGAACCAGCTGGAAAGAAGTGGATCCGGGGAGGGGACCAGCCTCCCTTTCCTGCAAGGGGAAAAAGATCCTGCCTTGTTTAGGCCGGCCAGGTGGGACGCTCTGGGCCACCATGGAGCTGGAGAAGCTCCTTCATCTGCTGCGCTTCTGCCGGTCCTGCTATGATGCACCTCATCATCTGTGGGCTTCCAACAGCCCCCGTTCGAATTCGAATAGGGGGCAAAGAAGGCAGGGTGGGAGCAGAGGGCGCAAATAAACTCTGCCCATGCTCAGAAGCTGCCGTGGCCTTCTTTGTACAAAGGCATCCTGGGAGTGGTCATCCCATGCCAAGCGTGGCATGTGAGTGGCAGACGTCAACTGACCTCTAATTAAAAGGGGCCGAATTGGCTCTGGAAAGGACAAGAGACCACAAAGAGATGTCTGGTCTGCCTGGTAGAAGCAAAGGTGAACCGCTTCTACACTGTGGCCCAATAAATTAGAAATTACAGGTTTTAAGGGCCCCAGGTGGAAAACCTGGCCTCACATAGCCCTATCTAAAACTGCCGCCTTGGCTGGGGACCCACCTGCGAAGCCCTTTACAATATCCCAATAACGTTTGCTTTGATCATGTGAGTTATCTTATTTGTGACCATCCCAAGTTATGCTCTTGATGGGCAGGCTCCATTACGGTCGTAACTCAAGGACCTGTATATGATTTTAGTTTTCATTAGTTAAAATTCTAAGCCTCCCAGAGTCACCTTATAGAGGAAAGTTATCGTAATAATAAAATGTGGGACTCACTTGTAGAAAATGCGGTAAGTTAAAAAATATATTATGGAAATGCATTAGAAATATATATGTACTTGAATAATAATTCTTGTTTAAAAACCTAAGTGGAGCATCACAGAAATTAGAGTTAAAATGCAATGCACAAACAAAATACAAATTTATAAAGTACAGTGACCATAATTTCTTGGAGAATGTAAAGGACAAATCTGAAAAAGGGGCAAAGCTAAAAGAGGATAGAAAAAAATAGGTTTATAACTTTGCCTTACAAAGGAAAGAGCAAAACCAAGAAAAGCAATAATTAAATTGTATGTAAAGGACAGTTTTCTGAAATAAAGACTGCAGGCCGTTGTATTTGCAAATCATCGTCTCCCCTTCGTTTGCACCCAGAAACAAACGGATAACCCATACAGTCTCCTTAGAATTGATGTACACAATCAAAGCTTGGAAGGGACCTTGAAGGCCTTCTAGTCCATCCCCCGCCCAAGCTAATAGAATCAAAGAATCATAAGACTGGAAGGGATCTTAAAGGTCTTCTAATCTAATCCACCCTCTGTCCAAGCTCATAGAATCATGGGACCTTGGAGGAGTTCTGGAGGGAATCCGTTCCACTGGTTAATTATTTTCACTATCAGGAAATTTCTCCCTAATTCCAGGTTGCGTCTCTGCTTGATTAGTTCCCCGCCATTGTTTCCTGTCCTGCCTTCTGGTGCTTTGGAGCAAGGCTTTTCAACCAGTGGTACGGGTACCACCTGTAGTACATGGGCACCTGGCAGGTGGGACGCAACCATCCTAGAAAACTGGTAGTGGGGGAGGGGAATGAGCTGAACAGGGGGGCAGCACCACACAAGCCTGAGCGAGAGACGGCTGGAGCTGCAGGGCTGTCAGGGCTCAGTGGAAGCACCAGGATCAGTGCCAGCTGATCGGCGCTTCTTCGGGGCTGTCAGGGCTCAGTGGAAGCGCCAGGATCAGCGCCAGGCTCCAGCTGGAAAGCAGCACTGATCCTGGTGCTTCTGCTGAGCCCAGAAGAAGCGCCGATCTGCTGGAATGTTGCAGCCTCTCCAGGGTCTTGTGATTTACATTCAGATCCTTGGCAACTGATTCATATTTATGACAGTCACAGTGTCCCAGGGCCATGTGAAGGGACCAAAACCTGCTGCAACCACCCAGCAGATGGGGGGAATAAAAACCAAACACCCCCCCACCCCACCCCTGCTGCCAATCCTCAACAGAAATCCTCACAACAGTGAAAACCTCGGACAAGAGGAAGAGCGCCGCCGGGCGGGCAGGCAGGTGTCTTGCTCGGCTGTGGCTTGGGGGGGGCACTTTTTTCAGTGCCATTGTAGCTTCGAACAGTCACTAAGTGAACTGTTGTAAGTCGAGGACTACCTGTACTTTATCACTTTTTTCCTTTTCTTTTTTTTTGGTCAAGTACCACCAGTCGCCTTGCTAGGCGACTGGTGGTACTCAGATATTGCAATACCCTAAAAGTGGTACAATGGGTGAAAAGGTTGAAAAGCCCTGCTTTGGAGAATAGGTTGAGCCCCTCGTCTTTTTAGGAACCCTTCAAATACCAGAATACTGCTACCAGTACTATGTCACCCCTAGTCCTCTTTTTCATTAGGTTGACTATTTTCACCATTAGGAAGATTCTCCTTAGGCTAGATTGCTCCTCTTCTTGTTCAGTGCTTTCCCATCCTTCTGGTGCTTTGGAGAATAAGTTGACCCCCCCCTTCTTTGGGACAGCCCCTCAAATGCTGAAATACTGCTATCTTCTTTTCTCCAGACTAGACATATCCAGATCCTGCAACCGTTCTGCCCTCTTATGCATTTGGCCATCCTTTAAGCAAGTAGAACAATACTACTGACACACAAGCATGATACACTGGATTGTACTTGTTTATTGTCTTCCCGTTGTTACATTCCCAAAGCATCTTCTCCGGAGTGAAGGAGAAGGAGAAGGAACTTTGCACATGCAAAGAATGACTGAAAAAAAAGACAGAGTCTTAAGAGGAAGGGCAGGGAATTCGCACAGCCCCACAGTTGGATTCTCACAACATACTTCATCCGGTAGAGACAATATTCTAAACTGGAATAACATTTTGTGGGTCTTGTGGAGTTGCGTGACCGCATACCCACCCAGTCTCTTAGTTTATGGTTCAATTTGCTGAGCAGTCCCAGAAGATGCGTGTATCCAGATGTTCCTTCCTTCCTGAATTGCTGTGTGAACCTGGCCACTGTACTTCATGGACTGTGATTTTGTGCAATAAGTGAATGTGAAAAAGTTGTGCTGCATTTCCTCAGTCTTTGTACTGGTAGTCCTTGACTTACAACTATTTGTTTAGTGACCATTTAAAGTTGAAAAAAGTGACTTTCACAGTTATGACCATTGAAACATCCCCTGTCACGTGATCAAAATTCAGACGCTTAGCAACTGGCTCGTACTGATGACGGTTACAGTGTCCTGGGGGGGGAATGTTGTGTGATCCCCTTTTGTGACCTTTTGACAAGCCAAGTCAATGGGGAACCCGGATTCATTTAACAAGCGTGTTACTAACTTAACAACTGCAGTGATTCACTTAACAACGGTGACGAGAAAGGTCATAAAGTGGGGCAAAATATTTCACTTGGGCTACAGAAATTTTGGGCTCAATTGTGGAGTAAGTTGAGGACTACCTACACTGGCCTCTCAGCATTAACCAGCCCACTGGGGGGAGCTAGCAGAGGAGGAAGAACATGGAGGAGGGGGCCACGTAATGGCACGGGGGGGAGTGTTGGAGTCTGGCTGGATTGGACTTGAGGCAGGAGGGCGCCACGAAGGGGAGTCAACCACTTGTCCCGCCGGATCCACCCGTGGACAAATTTCTGCGGACAGCACAGAAGTGGAAGAGAGCTGGGGAGAGAAAGGGGAGAGGTGGTGAATGGTGCAGTTCCCAAGGACACGGTTTGTAGCCAACACAAACACATATGCCAGCACACACTAGAGGTAGTCCTCGCCTTCCAGCAATTCGTTTAGGGACCGTTTGAATTTGCAATGGCACCAAAAAAGTGACTTATGACCGTTTTTCACCCTTATGACTGTTGCAGCATCCCCAGGGTCACGTGATCAAACTTTGGACACTTGGCAACTGATTCATATTTATGACGGTTGCAGTGTCCTGGGGTCACGTGGTCCCTTTTTACGACTTTCTGACACGCCACGTCAAGGGAGAAGCCAGTTTTGCTTAACAGCTGTGTTACTAACCGAACAAGGATGAGGGGGACTTCGCTGCACACTCACAGAGCACCAATACCTGCTGAGAAGGTCAGGAGAACAGCGATCCAGCCCAGAATATACGACCAGGAGAAGCGCCAGTCAGCGTAGCGCTTGCCGTAGAAATTCACGGTCACGCCGGTGTAGATGGAGAGGCCCAGCAAGGCGAAGAGTCCTGGGAACAAAACGAATGATCTAAATTTGGGGGAAATATCAGACTAGACTTAGGACATAGAACATAGACTAAGAGGGTTTGAAGGGACCTCGGAGGTCCAACTAAGTCCAACCACTTAGTCAAGCAGGAGACTCTATATACCATCCTGGACAAATGGCTGTTCGGTCTCTTCTTAAAAACGTCCAGTGTTGGAACACCCACAACTCCTGGAGCTGATTAATTAATTAATCCAAAGATTAATTGTTCTCACTGTCAGGAAATTCCTCCTTAGTTGTAGGCTGGGTCTCTCTTTGATTAGTATCCACCCATTCCTTCTTATCCTGCCCATGTTCAAGTCTGTCAAAATTGTTCTGAATTTTCTATCTTCTATTCCTGCCAGCTTGGTATCATCTGCAAATCTGATGGGTTCCCCTTCTATCCTCCCATTTAAATAGTTTATGAAGATGTTGAAGAGTCCTGGGCCCGAGACAGAACTTTGGGGTACCCCGCTGCTTACTTCCCTCCATGTAGATGTAGTTCCATTAAGGACGGCCCGTTGAGTGCAGTTAGTCACACAGTTGCAAATCCACCTTGTGATGATACTCTCTGTCCCACAAGAAGTAGGTGGTGGTCTACTTTATCAAATACCTTATTGAAGTCCAAGTATACTATCTGCACAGCATTTTTCTGATCCACTAATTGTCAAAGAAAGCAATAAGTTTTGTCTGGAATGATCTGTTTTTGACAAACCCATGTTGGCTTCTAGTAATCACCTTGTTCATTTCTAGGTGCTCAAAAGTACACTGCTTGCCATCCCAGGACAGAGCACTCTTTCTCAAGCTTGGCAACTTGAAGATGGGCGGACTTCAACTCCCAGAATTCCCCAGCCAGCCCCATCTACCTGCAATCAAGAGGGTGACCCCTGCAGAGCGACTGCGGGAGAAACGGTGGGTGCCAGAGTAGGACATCAGCTCCAGGATGATCCCGGCGAAGGAGGACAGGATGGAGATGAGCATGAAGGCTCGGGTGGCATCCCAGAAAGCTGTGTGGGGAGAACAAGGCCCGTGGGTTCTCTCACACAACACTTAGCTTCCAGCTAAGAAAGTCAGCACAGATGGTCCTCTCTTAACGGCCAACCACTTTGAGCAACTGTTCAAAGTCATGATGGTCTTTCCCAGAGTTACTTACAACCTGGTTCCAGAGTTCAGATGGTCACAATCATTTTTGCTATGCTTGTTAAATGAATCGCTGCAGTTGTTAACTGAATCATGTAGTCATTAGCCAAAGGCACTTTCCTTCATTGACTTTACTGGTGGCAAGCCAGCTTGAAAGATCGCAAATGGTGATCCTGTGATCCTAGGACATTGCAAACTTTCTTGGTTAAGAACGGACTAGAACTCACTGTCTCCCACTTTCTAGCCTGGTGTCTAGAAAATGGGATGCAGAGAGTTCTAGCACCCTCCTAATTATGAAAGACAGTTGGGTGAATTTGGGCCCCCACCCTCAGCCGAACCCACCTCTCAGGGCTGTTGTTATTGGCAAAATAGGAGGAGGAAGGTGTGTTGGATTTGTTCACTGCCTTGAATAATTGCAGAAGTAATAAAGGTGGTATACAAATTAAACAAACAAACAAACAAACAAACAAATAAATGCTGGTTGACAAGTGCCCAAATTTTGATCACATCACCATGGAACTGTGCAATAGTCGTAGGTGCGAGGATCGGTCCTAAGTCACTTTTTACAGCATTGTAACTTTGAACAGTCACTAAATGAAGGGTTGTTAGCCAAGGACTACCTGTACAGATGCTCAGAGGATGCACTAAACCAGAGGTGTCCAACCATGGCAACTTTAAGACTTGTGGACTTCAACTCCCAGAATTCCCTAGTCTTTAAGACATGCTTTAAGACATGCTGGCTGGGGAATTCTGGGAATTGAAGTCCACGGGTCTTAAAGTTGCCATGGCTGGATACTCCTGCACTAAGCCAGCCCAAGGGACTCTTGGGAGGGTGTATTGAAAACCACCCCTGTTTTCCAGCCACCCAAAGCTGGTGCCCTCACCGAGGGTGATGGTGTGCGGGTGACATTTGCTTCCCACACAGAAGCGCCAGAGTCCTTGATTGCTGAAGCTGCCAGAGTATCGGTATTGCATCCAAAAGTCCGTCGCTGTGGCAACAATGAGGAGGACCAGCCCGGAAACGGCGCACAGCAGGGCCCCTCCCATCCAACCGAACATCATGGACCCTGGTGGTGTTGACGCTCCGGCAGGATCTCCTGTGGAAGAAGAAAGGGCTGGGGGGAATTCTGCAAACTGGAAAAATCAGCCCACTCAAGATCATTTTTTTTCTTTTTCTCCTCTTGATTTTTGATGGGGTGGGGGCAACCACTGTTCTTTGGTTTTGCTGCTCATCAAAAGCTAGGAAAGAGTGGTCCAGATGGATCTTTTCTCCTTGTGTGGACTTCAATTCCCAGAATTCCCCTTAGATCCTGGCAAATTAACTCAGTGTTTCTCAACCTCAGGTTCTTTAAGATGGGTGAACTTCGACTCCCAGGATTCCCCCTCCTGGGTGGACTTCAACTCCCAGAATCCCCCATTTGATCTGGACAGCTAGCTCGAGGTTTCTCAACCTCTGCAACTTTAAGATGTTTGTGCACTTCAGCTCCCAGAATCCCCCATCTAGCTCAGGGTTTCTTAATCTTGGTATCTTTAAGATATGTGGACTTCAACTCCCAGAGTTCTCTTCAACTAGCCAAAGTGGCAGAGAATACTGGCTAAGGGATTCTGGGAGTCAAAGTCTACCTATCCTAAAGTTATAGAGGTTGAGCCCCTGGGTAACCAGCACCCTGATTAACAATACACAATCCACAATCCAAATTATTGCTGGTCACGGGGAGAAATCTTTCCCTTGTTCTTTTCCAGAACAAATTTTGCAAAAAGAGCACCAGAACCCTACACCGATGTTAATGTTTCTCACAGTGCCGTACTCTCATCACAGTTACAACAATAATCACATTTTCCTCACCTTTGGGAGAACAGCGTTTTCTAAATCAATGCAGTATCCCAGTCACAGACGTTCTGCCAAGTGAAAACATACAAAGACAGGGAGAGAAATATCAAGCTGCATCGTTGCCTCCAATGGTCCCACTCTAAAAACAAAGCACAGGCAGTCCTCGACGTACAACCACAATTTAGCCCAAAATTTTTGTTGCTAATGGAAACATTTGTTAAGTGAGTTTTGCTTTGTTTTATGACCTATCTTGCCACTGTTCTTAAGGGAATCACTGCAGTGAGTAAGTTAGCAACATGGCTTCCCCCTCGACTTTGCGTGTCATAAGTGGCAAAAGGGGATCACGTGACCCTGGGACACGGCGACTGTCATAAACATTAACCAGTTGCCAAGCATCCAGATTTTGATCATGTGACCCTGGGGATGCTGCAGTAGTCGTAAGTGTGAAAAATGGTCATAGGTCCCTTTTTCCAGTGCCGTTGTAACTTTGAATGGTCACTAAATGAACTGTTGTAAGTTCATTGTAACAAGATGTTAAGGTTGGTTTACTTTAACTCTGGCGAGATTTTTGACCTTTAACAAAACACACAAGCATAGTCATGTGGGGTAGTCGATGTGGTGCAATGGGGTGCAAATTTAAACAATGGACTAATCTAATGGTCTAGTTTAAATGGTTTATGCACCCAGCTGTCCTGCTAGGGCTACAGAAATCACCCAAATGAAAAGTGGAAACTAATTCATGCAGAGGAATTTACTGGACCAGCTTTAAAATTGGAAAAGCGGCATTGTGCAAAATAGTGTTTCTCAATTTTGGCGACTTGAGGACCTGTGGACTTCAACTCCCAGACTTCCCCAGCCAGCAAAGAATTCTGGAAGTTAAAGTCCACACATCTGCAAGTTACCAAGGTGGAGACTCAGTGGTCTAAAAGTAAGAAAAACCCCAAGCTCAGAAAGCACCAAGGATCCCACAATTCAACCCTGAGTATATTGATACGTTCCTGTTCTAAACATCTCACTGCCTGAAGAAACTTCTTTATTCAGACCGGGGTTTTGTGCTAAAAATACGGTTTCACACATCACTCTAAAGCAGTGGTTCTCAACCTTTTTAATGCCGCGACCCCCAACCGGTTGTAAGCCGAGGACTACCCAACTGGTCGTAAGTCGAGGATTTCCCAACCAGTCGTAAGTCAAGGACTTCCCAACCGATCGTAAGTCAAGGACTATTTCCCTGCCCGGGAGCGCCGTGCATGCGTGGTGCCGCCCCCTGCGCCGGCCGAGGTGTAGCTGGCAAGGGGCAGTGACGGCGCAGGGTGACCACCGGCTGGGCCACCAGCTGGCCCAGCCCAAGGGAGGTAAGGCACCTGCCTGGCCCCACGCGCGCCAGCAATCCTCCCTGCGTCCGCCGGCCTCCCACCTCCCACCCCTGGCCCTCTTTGACTTACATTTGTAGTAGTTGCTCAGCAGGGAGGGGTGGAAACTTCCGGAGAGCTCGCCTTCGCTGCAGACAACTTGCAGCCCCATTTGCAGACTGGGACTTTTGGCGGGCTCAGCAGGGCGGAGACAGCCTGGACAATTCCTTTTGGCTTTTGAAAGCCCATAGAATTAGACTCTATTCAAGAGAGTCTATTCGATTGGCTTTCAAAAGCCAATAGAATAAGAGGGAGTAGCACAGCTAGGGAAAAGGGGGGAAAAATGGCGGACTGCGTTGTTTGGCGACCCCCGTGAAATGGTCGTTCGACCCCAAATGGGGTCGCGACCCACAGGTTGAGAACCGCTGCTCTAAAGTCAGTGCTTCCTAAACTTGGGCAAATGATCCAAAATTGGACAAAAGTGGATGTTTTAGTTAATTATAGAAACCCAATCACAACCTGGAGATTTAAAAAACTTTCTGATCAGCGGTTTGGGGGTAACGAAGGAAAAGGTTTGGGAAGCCCTGATCTAAGTGGCTTGCGTGGTTTTAGCTTAGAGCCGGGGTCTCCAACCGTGGCAACTTTAAAGCCTGTGGACTTCAACTCCCAGAATTCCCCAGCCAGCACAGCTGGCTGGGGAATTCTGGGTGTTGAAGTCCACAGATCTTAAAGTTGCCACGGTTGGAGACCCCGGCTTAGAGTGTCGCAGTTTGTAACACAATGATGGTGTGAACGAAGCCTTCCCGATTTCCGCCCAAGTCTCCCTTTCTCTCACTTACCTTCAGTAGCCAATCAAGGGATCAACCATGGTCCGAGATAGAAGCCCGTTCCGAGTGCTCGAGTCCCCCCCGATGCCTCTGGCTTTCTCTTCCATGCGCCTTTCACCCACAGTAGCAGCAGCAGCAGCAGCAGCCAATTTCAGGCGAAAACACTGAGGGCCAGCCACTTTTATAGAGCCCTTTGCGCAGCACATTGTCAGCCAGGTGACACAGCCGACAATGGGGCAGAAGCCTCTGGCACCCGCCCGTTGCCAAGCATCCCCTCTCCTCCCGGGGTTTTGCTGATGCAGGAGGCGCAATAAATGGAACTGCGGCCGGAGTCAATGGAGCCAGCAAATCCCCTGATCCCTAAGAGAGATCACGGATTGCATTGTTTGGGACTGCAGGTCCCATCCCTGAGCTGAGAGCTGACATGTCACTCACACAAACACTCACACACACGCACACACACACACACACGCACACCATGGCCATGAAATCCACCCCTGGAAATACAGGCAGTCCTTGACTTAAAACAGTTCATTTCAAAGTTACAAGGGCACTGGAAAGAACGGACTTGGGACTGATGCACACAAATTTTATTTATTTATTAAATTGACATGTATATGAACTTCATCCGTACATACAGGCAGCCCTCAACTTACAACGGTTTGTTTAGTGACCATTTAAAATTACAGCGGCGCTGAAAAAAGGGGCTCAGGACTGTTTCCCACACTTATGACCATTGCAGCATCCCCCAGGATCCCGTGACTGAAATTCAGACGCTTGGCAACCGGTTCGTATTTATGACGGTCGCCGTGTCCTGGGGGTGGGGGAGATCACGTGATCCCCTTTTGGGTCCTTCCGACAAGCAGAGTCAGTGGGGAAGCCAGATTTGCTTAACAACCTGATTACTAACTTATCGACTGCAGCGGTTCCCTTGACAACGGTGACAAGAAGAGTCGTAAAATGGGGCAAAACTCACTTAGCAAATATTTCCATTTCAACAGAAATTTTGGGCTCAGTTGTGGTCGTAAGTCGAGGGCTACCTGTGTGCAGCTCCTGCTTTGCCCACTCCGCCTCTAAATTGCAAAGCTGGTTGGAAGGAGGGCAATGGGAGACCCGGCGGGGAACCTCCCGGAGGAGGGAATCACCCGGCACTCGTCAGGCCAGCCACAGGGAAGGACAGGAAAACGGCTCGTTTGGGGTGGAAGCGGAGGAGGAGGCCAAAGGATGGATCTTGCAGAGACACAGTGGGATCCCTCCACCGGGAGAAGCAAGGGGGTCCTTGACTTACGACCACAGTTGGGACCGGGATTTCTGTTGCTAAGTAAGGGGGTCGTTAAGTGAGTTGTGCCTGATTTTACGACCTTTTAGGCCACGGCTGTTAAGCGAATCCATAACTGAGCCCCAAATTTATGTTGCTTGAGAAAATTGTTAACTGAGTCTTGCCTCATTTTACGACCTTTCTTGCCATAGCTGTTAAGCGAATCTCTGCAGTTGTTAAGTTAGTCACACAGTTGTTAAGTGAATCTGGCTTCCCCCATTGACTTTGCTGCTCCGAAGGTCACAAAAGGGGATTGCGTGACCCAGGGACAGACACAAGCGTCCAAATTTTGATCCCGTGACTGCGGGGATGCTGCAGTGGTCACAACTGTGAAAAATAGTCATAAGTCACATTTTCCGGTGCCGTTGTAGTTTTAAATGATCATTAAACGAACTGTTGTAAGTTGAGGACTACCTGTATTTATTAATGAACTTTATATGCATATACCTTTAATAAATAAAGCTTGTGTGCATCTCTCTCTCTCTCTCTCTCTGTCTATACAAACAACTTCCAGAGCAGTCCTAGCTGGATCCCTGCTGCTTTTCTGAGTCCAACTCAGATGAGTTATGATGTTGATGGACCTTTCGTTCAAGGCAGAAAGATCCACTTCTTTCTATTTTTTTCCCCCAAAATCAATCAGCACAGGATTAACAGCAAGAACACTCATTATTTTAAACCCAACTTGGAATTTTGCTGGAATGGCTGTTTCTCTTTCTCTGGAGCTGGAAATCAGCTGGGCCTGTTTTAAATGTTTTGTCCATAGGAATATCAGCAGGGAGATATGCCTCCTGCTGGAAGTTAAAAAGCACATGGTGCACTTTTTAAATTAAATTAAATACATGGTGTATTTAAGGAAGCAGTGAGAAGGGAGGGAGGGAGGGAGGGAGGGAGGGGGAGAGAGAGAGAGAGAGAGAGAGAGAGAGAGAGAGAGACTATTTTTTAGTACTGTCATAACTGGTACAGAGAAAGAAAGGAAAAAACTGGGAAGAGAGAGAGGAAATAAGGGAGGGAGGGAAGGAAGGAAGGAAGGAAGGAAGAAGGAAGGAAGGAGGAAGGAGGAAGGAAGGAAGGAGGGAGGGAGGGAGGGAGGGAGGGAGGAAGGAAGAAGGGAGGGAGGGAGGAAGGGCCTCCCCTGGCACTCTTATGTTATTACGCAAAAATAAAGAATAATAAACAAATCAAACGATTTATTCAAGAGGTGCTAATCCTGGAATTCTGCATCAGTAAAATAGAACAATTGGCCTTGAACACTTTGGCTAGCAATGTGCAAACTCCCAAATGTTGCAGAAGGCAGTCCACCATCTCCTTAAAGATCCAGTCCGGAAGAAGAAGAAGAAGCTCCGAAGCAGGTTTGACGGGAAACCTTTCCCAGGATCAGTCCTCCAAGTTACGGAAGGCGTTCTGCATCTCCTCATTCAGCTGGGCGTAGCAGGCTTTTATCTTGGCCTCGCCATCCTTTCCTGGATCCTACATAGAATACGGAATAACAGATTTGGAAGGGGCCTCAGAGGTCTTCTAGTCCAACCCCCTGCCCAAGCAAGAGACCCTCTACTCTCTCTCTCCCCCCCCCATTCTGCCATTCTCACCATCATCTATGGCAGCGGTTCTCAACCTGTGGGTCGCGACCCCATTTGGGGTCAAACGACCATTTCACGGGGGTCGCCAAACACCGCAGTCCGCCATTTTTTTCCCCTTTTCCCCTCGGCTGGCGCAGGGGGCAGCACCGCACATGCGCGGGGGTAGCACCGTGCATGCGCGATGCGGCCCGTCGCGCCGTGCCACGCATGCATGATTTGGGCCGTCGCGCATGCCGCGCATGCGTGGTTTGGACTGTCGCGCCGTGCATGCGCGATGCAGGCCATCGCACGTGCGCCGCGCATGCGCGGTTCGGGCCATCACGCCACGCATGCGTGGTGCAGGTCGGGGTTGCGCCGCGCATGCGTGGCTCAGGTCGGGGTCTCGGCCTGAAAAAGGTTGAGAACCGCTGATCTATGGTGATCTACCTAGCACCTATTCAGATCTATTTATCCATCCATCCATCCATCACATTTATATGTCTCTCATCTTGTGATTTGATTAGCTTAGCTAATTAGATTAATTACATCCCTGTTAATGTTTAGAACATCAAATCAGGGGGCTGGAAGGGACCTTTGAGGTCTTCCAGTCCAGCCCCTCCTCAAGCAGGAGACCTTATTGCATGCCAAATGGTTGTCCAGTCTCTTCTTCAAAATCTCGTGATGGAGCACCACCACTCTGAGAGGAAGGCTGATCTCTATCTATCTATCTATCTATCTATCTATCTATCTATCTATCTATCTATCTATCTATCTATCTATCTATCCATCTATCCATCTATCCACCTAGCTACCTCTCTCTCTACCTATCAACCCCCACCTATCTCTATCTATCTATCTATCTATCTATCTATCTATCTATCTATCTATCTATCTATCTATCTATCTATCTATCTATCTATCTCATAGAATCATAGGGAGGGGAGGGACTTTGGAGAACTTCTAGTCCAACCCCCTGCCCAAGTAAGAGACCCTCTACCATCCTGCTGTCCAGTCTCTTGAAAACCTGCCGTGATGGAGCCCCCGCAATTTCTGAAGGCAAGTCTCTTGGTTTGGATGCAGGGGGAAATAAAAAAAAGGTATTTTTAGTGTGTAGTTCAAATATTGCTGTGATTAATTATTCTCACTGTCAGGAAATCCCCCCTTAGTTCTGGGTCGAACCTCTCCCTCCCCCTCCCCCTCACCTGGAACTTCATGGAGCTGAGCTTGTACATGATGTCGGCCAGGTTCTCCCGTATGATGGCCCAGGTGATCTTGTGCTCAGACTGGGCTGTCGACTCCACGGCGTGGCGGGCCAGCTCATAAAAAGCGATCATGTTCTGCAGCATGCCCACTGTCTTGTAGAAAGGGCAGAACCTGAAGCAGCAAAGACCCAACAGATCCTAGCACACTCAGCCCACCTGGCCCTTCCTCGGAGAGCTCTGGGACACTCACTGCCCCCGGAACATCCTCCTCAGCTCTCCAGGGAGGGGGGGATCAGATTTTTCTCTTGTATTGCTTTCCTACGGAAAAGAGAAGGTGAAGAAAAATTCCAAGAGGGAAGGAGAGTAGATAGACCCTCTCAATTTATTAAAGATTATATACCTGGCCTACCAGGACGGGAAGTCGGGGAATTTTGGGGGTCCCATCGATCAGGGATGTCCATCTGTGGCGCCACCAAAAAGGGCCTTCTCGGTGGAGCCTCATTCCTCCAGAGGTTTGGAGGTGGCCCCCACCACATCGGTGTCCCAAAAGGGCCTAAAGCTGCATTTTCATCCGTGGTCCTGGGGACCCTGAATGCAGACAGCGCCGATAAAGTGGCTGATCTGACTGGGGGGGCTGCTGCCACGGCCGGAGGGGGGAGGTTCATGGAGTTTTATGCTGTGACTTTTAATGCTGTCAGGAACCGGAGGTCACCTGTTTGTGAACTGGGCAGCCATGTTGTGAGCCACCCTGAGTTCTTGGAATAGGGCGGCATAGAAATCTAATAAATAATAATAATAATAATAATAATAATATACTGTACATTTGTTTCATAAATAGATACAGGTAGTCCTTGACTTACAACAGTTCGTTTAGTGACCATTTGTAGATACAATGGCACTGAAAAAAACTGACTTATGACCATTTTTCACATAATGACCATTACAGCATTCCCCAGGGTCATGTGATCAAAATTTGGACGCTTGGCAACTGGCATGTACTTATGACGGTCGGAGTGTCCCGGGGTCTCGTGATCCCCTCTTGTGACCTTCTGAGAAGCAAAGTCAACGGGGAAGCCAGATTCACTTAACAACCGTGTAACTAATTTAACAACTGCAGTGATTCATTTAATAACTGGTACAAGGAAGATTGCAAAACGGGGCAAAATTCACTCAACAAATCTCTCACTTAGCAACAAAAATCCGGGGTTCAATTGTGGTTGTAAGTTGAGGACTACCCATCCTAACAATTACACACAGCCATGCAGTTTGTGGCTCACTGCAGGGAGTGCCCCGGGGCTGCACTGAAACCCAAAGAGGGCCCCGCACACTTCACAAGCGTCCTTGAGGAGATCTGCCCTGTAGGGAAGGATGAGCTGTGAAGTTGTGAGGCTGTGAGAAGCCCTCGCATTACCTGTCGTAGGAAGAGTAGCCATTTTGCTGCAAAAAGTCGTCTTTGATCAGCTTGGCTACCTCCAGGGTGATCTTGTCGGTTTCAGCCAAAGATGCCTGAACAATGCAAAATTGAAGAGAGGGTGTGTACGTGTGGAAAGAGCACCAGAAGAAAGGAAGGCACAAGGGAA
Source organism: Bothrops alternatus (assembly GCA_034064705.1). NCBI lineage: Eukaryota > Metazoa > Chordata > Lepidosauria > Squamata > Viperidae > Bothrops > Bothrops alternatus. The sequence continues at coordinate 2,507,573 of JARGCV010000988.1, forward strand.
GGCAAACTTTGGGCTCTGTCTCAGGAAGGTTCACCTTCAGAAGAGAAAATTTGTAGCTTGGGGTGAAAACGCTGGAGTCCTTGGTGCTCTCTATGCAGATGTTTCAAAACCCAACTAGATAACATCATCAGTGCTGGAAAGGAGGGGGTTTTGTGGAAAGGAGGAGGAGGAGGAGGAGGAGGAGGAGGAGGAGGAGGACTGTAGGCTCCTGGTGCTCTGAGCTGGGTGGTTTTCTTGCAGATGTTTCATTACTCAACTAGGTAACATCATCAGTGCTAGAAGGGAGTGGGGTTTGTAGGGAGGAGGAGGAGCAGCAGCAGCAGGAGCACCTAAAAATGTTGGTGGGATGTGGTTTTCTCCTTGGTGGTTCCTTGATTACAGTATTGTTTTCTCTTTATTTGTCTCCTGCTTAAGTAGGGGGTGGGCTAGATAGAAGACCTCCAAGGTCCCTTTTACAATATTCTATGATTGACACGCATCCTACCTTTCCCACCAGCTGGACAATCTCAGCCAGGTCCTCCTCCTCCTGCAGGATCTCCTTGGCCTTGGTCCGCAGGGAGATGAATTCCGGGAAGAGCCTCTCGTAGTGCTCGTCCAGGGCCCGCGTGTATTTGCTGTAGCTGATCAGCCAGTTCACGGAGGGGAAATGCTTCCGCTGAGCCAGCTTCTTGTCCAGGCCCCAGAAGACCTGGGTTTGGGGCAGAAAGGAAAATCTGACACAAATTTTATTATTTTATTTCATTTTATTATTTTATTTTAATTTTATTGTTTATTTTATTTTATATTACATTATTTTATTTTGAAATTTTACATAGGAACAGTGATGGTGGCGCAGTGGTTAGAATGCAGTTATTGCAGGCTACACTCTGCCCACTGCCAGGAAGTTCAATCCTGACCAGCTCAAGGCTGACTCAGCCTCCCATCCTTCCCAGGTCAGTAAAATGGGGACCCAGAACGTTGAGGTGGGGGGCAACAGGCTGACCTTTGTAAACTGCTCAGAGAAGGCCGTAAAGTGCCATGGAGCAGTGTATAAGTAAGTCTAAATGCTATGGTTATTATATGGCTGCCCAAATCATTCACAGTGACTTTGGACAGCTTACAAAAGTAAAACCCCAAATACAAAACCCCAATAAATCCCCCGGCGACAACCATCAAACCCGCCACTGGGTGGGCTCCGTATCCCCCTGGCTCCCAGGCCTGCTGGCAGAACCATGTTTTCAGGGCCTTTCAAAACAGAGTCAAGATGGCGGCCTGTCTTATCTCCACAAGGATGATGTTCCACAGGGAGGGAACCACCATGGAGAAGCCCTTCTTCTGGGTCCCACCAGGAGGGCCTCCTAAAGGGAGGGGACCCGTAACACCCCCTGTCTCCCCACTCGGGTGGGTGACTGGGAAAAGACGGTCTTTCAACTCTAACCTGGCCTTAAGCCATGGAGGGCTTTGAAGGCGACAAGCAGCACCTTGAATTGGACCCGGAGGCGAATCAGCAGCCAGCGCAGCTCCCGCAAGAGAGGTGACATGTGTGTAACTTTGAAATTCTAGACTTGCAAAAAACCATGCGGGCCACTGCATTTTGAATTGATTGAAGCTTCCGGATACTCTCCAAGAGCAGCCCCATGTAGAGAGCATTGCAGCAGTCAAGACAGGTGGGCGTGGATTTGTTTGCTGTGGGATTGCTGGTCCAGGAAAGGGGTTGGATGTTCCAGGGGGTGCTAAGGATGCGGAAGCAGTGAAACACTACTCACCTGGACAATCCCCAGGGTTGCAGAGGTCACTGGATCTGAGAAATCCCCGCCAGGAGGGGACACCCTACAAGAAACAGGCACAGGGAAGCTGGTCAAATGCATAAATCTCAAATATTTGCACACCTCAGTTCAGCCAGAGGTGATTTCTCCTCCCACGAACAGCTGAAGTTTGTTTACAAAGCTTTCCCGTCACCAGCAATCAACATCTTGATGAAAACATGGACAGATTTCAACAAAGCCAGTGATTGGCTTGCAAAATAAAGAGATCTGCTGCTAAAAGATCTTTAATGGCTCAGAAAGCTTTCCTATAAAGGCTGCTGTTCACGTGGTTTTTGCACGGCCTCCCTCCAGCAAGAGACGGGAAAGGGAATCTGGCAACTTACGCGCCAACGATGCTGACGCTGCCCTCTCGCTCGGGACTGCCTAGGCACTTGACCCGGCCGGCCCGTTCATAGAAGGACGCCAAGCGGGCGCCCAGGTAGGCCGGGTACCCACTGTCTGCAAAGAAAAAGAGAATTTTCATCTCTCGTGGCTTGGAAAAAATTGTGAACGTTGAGAAGGGAATGAAGACACAGAAAGATCCATTTCTTCTCAATGAGGTTCTCAACCTGGCCGACTTTAAGACTGATGGACTCTGACTCCCAGAATCCCCCATTGCATCTTGGAAACCTAGATTAATGTTTCTCTATCTCAGCATCTTTAAGATACGTGGATTTCAACTCCCAGTATCCCCCATGTGTTCAAAGGGAAGGCCAGGAACTGGGTATATTTAGTCCAGGGGTCTCCAACCATGGCAACTTTAAGGCTTGTGGACTTCAACTCCCAGAATTCCCCAGCCAGCATGGGGAATTAAAGTTGCCAAGTCTGGAGACCTCTGGTCTAGCTTTGAAAAGAAGGATTAGGAGGGATATGATAGCAGCCTTCCAATATTTGAGGGGCTGCCCCAAAGAAGAGTTGGGGGTCAAGCTATTCTCCAAGGCGCCTGAAGGCAGGACAAGAAGCAACGTATGGAAACTAATCAAGGAGAGAAGCAACCTGGAACTAAGGAGGAATTTCCTGACAGTGAGAACAGTTAGCCAGTGGAACGGCTTCCCTCCAGAAGTTGTGGCGGCTCCATCACTGGAGATTTTCAACAAGAGACTGGACAGCCATTTGTCCGTGATGGTATAGGGTCTGTTACCTGAGCAGGGGGTTGGACTAGATGACCTCCAAGATCCCTTTCAACTTTGCTGTTATGCCCAAATATCAGCCATGGTTGAGAAATACTGATTAAGAAATCAAAGAAAAGTAAGAAAAATCAACCTGCAGGCATTTCAGCCAAACGTCCAGAAATCTCGCGAAGGGCTTCCGCCCAGCGGGAGGTGGAATCGGCCATCATGCTAACGTGGTATCCCATGTCCCGGAAATATTCTGAGAGGGTGATTCCTGGGAGAGAGAAAGAGGAAGAAAAAAAGGAAGGAAGGAAGGAAGGAAGGAAGGAAGGAAGGAAGGAAGGAAGGAAGGAAGGAAAGAAAGAAAGAAAGAAAGAAAGAAAGAAAGAAAGAAAGAAAGAAAGAAAGAAAGAAAGAAAGAAAGAAAGAAAGAAAGAAAGAAAGAAAGAAAGAAAGAAAGAAAGAAAGAATTACAGGAAGATTCCAAAACAAATTAAAGAGGCTTTATTTGTCCCTTCCTACCTTTGTGTGCTGTGATTTTATCAAAAGAGAAGTGTGTGCAAAACCTGGAAAGGGAGACCATTTGCTCACTTTGTGACACTGGTCGCCTTGACAGCGGCATCTGGCTATCCTTGGCTGAAAAAGTTATTAACATTTGGGCAGGAATATTAATCACCTGAAAATTTCAGAGTGATACAAATAGTCCTTGACATACAAACATTCATTTAATGACTGTTCATGGTTACAACAGCAGTGAAAAAAGTCACGACCGGTCCTCACACCTGCGACCGTCACAGCATGCCTGCGGCCGCATGATCAAAATTCAGGCACAGATTTAGGAGAGTTGTAATATCCTGGGATCACCTAATCGCCATTTGCAACTTCCCAGGCAGCTTCCGACAAGCAAAGTAAATTGAGGATTTGTGGAACAAGTGCAGTGATTTGCTTAATAACCATGGAAAAAAGGCCGTAAAATTGGGCCTGACCCACTTAACAAACCCCTTGCTTAACAACAACAGAAATGCTGGCCCCAGTTGCAGTGGTAAGTAAGCCATTTCTTTCAGTGCCCCCGTAACATTGAATGGCCACTGAACGAATGGGCGCAAGTGAGGGACTCTCCGTAATTCACTGTGGGAATTCAGCCTTAACCACCATTTTGCTTTCTTAATCTGGCTTTAGGGCAGCGGTTCTCAACCTGTGGGTCGCGACCCCATTTGGGGTTGAACGGCCATTTCACGGGGGTCGCCAAACACCGCAGTCCGCCATATATTTTTTTTGGGTTGGCCACTTTTTTTGGGGGGGGGTGTCGGCCATTTTTTCCCCCTTTGCAATGCGGGCCGTCGCACCGCACATGCGCGATGCGGGCCCGCCATTTTTTTTTTGGGTCGGCCATTTTTGGGGGGGGTCGGCCATTTTTTGGGGGGGCGGCCATTTTTTGGGGGGGTCGGCCATTTTTTTCCCCTTTGCGATGCGGGCCGTCGCGCCGCGCACGCACGATGCGGGCCGGGGTGCAGCGCGGGCCGGGGTCGAGCTCCGGAAAAGGTTGAGAACCGCTGCTTTAGGGTTTAGCAGTGGGGCATCTGTGGGGTACCAACTCTGATCCAAAGAGAATCTTTTAGCAAAAACAATGCGGTTCTTAATTCATTTAACTTTTAAATTATAAAAATTGCTTTGGAAGCCCTTATTGTGGCTGTGGTTCTGGGGGGTGGTGGCATGAAAAAGCCCCTCACCGGTGTAAATGGAGGCTTCCCGAGCAGCTACGGGCATGTTGGATGTATTGGCCACCAGCGAGGTCCTCTTCATGATGGTCTCCGTCTTCCCATCTACTTCCATGGTGAGCTAAGAGGGTGAGAGCAGAATAATGGGAAATGGGGGAGAGATTGGGAAGGCGGGGGGGGAGTAAAGGGAGGTAGGGCCAAAGAAAGCCTTGAGGAGCACCATGGCTTACTGCTGTATTTCTCAGCCTGAGCCATTTTCAGACATGTGGACCTCCAACTCTCAGAATTCCCTAGCCAGCATTCCCTGCAACTCTGGGAAGTTGTAGGGAACTCTCGGAGCTGAAGTCCACCCATTTAAAGATGCAGGGATTGAGAAACACTGAGATAGTTTTCCAAAATTGAAGCGGGGTGGGGGGAATATTCGGGGGGGGAAATATTCTGGGAGTTGAAGTCCATCTATGCTGGCTGAGGAGTTCTGGGAACTGAAGTTCACCCATCTTCAAATGACTAAAATTTGGGAAACACTGCCTTATGTGCCGTCCCTAGGATGACCACAAATAAAAATGGGGATTGTGACATTCTGGTCTCCAAATACTTTGCTTATCTTTCTTAAAGACAAAAATAATTACAACAGAATAACAGAGTTGGAAGGAACCTTAGAGGTCTTCTAGTCCAACCCCCTGCTCAGGAAGGGAACCTATAGCATTTCAGACAAATTGTTGTCTTAAAAACTTCCAGTGTTGGAGCACCCACAGCTTCTAGAGGCAAGTCATTCCACTGGTTAATTGTTCACACTGTCAGGAAATTCCTCCTTAGTTCTAGGTTGATTCTCTCCTTCATTAGTTTCCATCTGCTGTTTTTTGTCTTGCCTTTGGAGAATAGGTGGACACCCTCTTCTTCTCTATGCCAGCCTCTCAACTGGTGGAAGTCCGTTATTATGTCCCCCCCCCCAGTCCTTCTCTTCATTAAACTAGACATATCCATTTCCTGCAACCGTTCTTCATATGTTCTAGCTTCCAGGCCCCTAATCATCTTTGTTGCTCTGCACTCTTTCCAGAGTCTCAACGTCTTTTTTACATTGTGGTGACCAAAACTGGATGCAATATTCCAAGTGTGGCCTTATCAAGGCATTATAAAATGGTATTAACATACCACATTATCTTGATTCTGTATGATTTTTGAAGCTGATCCAGGAATAGAATAGAATAGAATAGAATAGAATAGAATAGAATAGAATAGAATAGAATAGAATAGAATAGAATAGAATAGAATAGAATAGAATAGAATAGAATAGAAAATGGAACGGAACGGAACAGAACAGAATAGAATAGAATAGAATAGAATAGAATAGAATAGAATAGAATAGAATAGAATAGAATAGAATAGAATAGAATAGAATAGAATAGAATAATGGAATGAAGAATAGAACAGAACAGAACAGAATAATGGAATGAAGAATAGAATAGAATAGAATAGAATAGAATAGAATAGAATAGAATAGAATAGAATAGAATGGAATGGAATGGAATGGAATGGAATGGAATGGAATGGAATGGAATGGAATGGAGTAGAGTAGAGTAGAGTAGAGTAGAGTAGAGTAGAGTAGAGTAGAGTGGAGTGGAGTGGAGTGGAGTGGAGTGGAGTGGAATGGAATGGAATGGAATGGAATAGAAATAGAATAGAATAGAATAGAATAGTAGAATAGAATAGAATAGAACAGAAATAGAATAGAATAGAATAGAATAGAACAGAAATAGAATAGAATAGAATAGAATAGAATAGAATAGAATAGAATAGAATAGAATAGAATAGAATAGAATAGAATAGAATAGAATAGAATAGAACAGAGCTGGAAGAGATCTTGGAGGTCTTCTAGTCCATCCCCCTGCTCAAGCAGGAGAACGTTTACCATTTCAGACAAGTGACTGTCCAGTCTCTTCTTAAAGACATCCAGTGATGGAGCACCCACGATTTCTGATGGCAAGCTGTTCCACTGGTTAATTGTCCTCACTGTTAGGAAGTTTCTCCTTAATTCCAGGTTGCTTTTCTCTTTGGTCAGTCTCTAACCATTGTTTCTGGTTCTTCCCTCTGGTGCTTTGGAGAATAGTTTGACCCCCTCTGCCTTGTGGCAGCCCCTCAGATACTGGAACGCTGCTATCGTGTCTCCCCTATTTCTTCTTTTCTTTAGCCAAACCCAAGTCTCGCAGCCGTTCTTCATATGTTTTGGTCTCCAGGCCTTGGATCATCTTAGTTGCTCTTCTCTGAACTTTTTTCAAGGTCTCAACATCTTTTTTTGTAATGAGGTGACCAAAATTGGCTGCAGTATTCCAGGTGTGGCCTCACTAAGGCTTTATAAAGCGGTTCTAATACTTCACATCTCCCCCTTTCCTTCCAGATCATTATCCACTATTGCCATCAAGGAAAAGGGGGTCCTCCAGATCCTTGCACCCAGATGAAGAGCAACAGTGGTTCTGGCTGGTGTCCTTGCCATCCTCACCTCCGGAAAGTCCCTGAGCACCTCCGACATCTCGTTCCCGCGCTCTCCGCAGCCCACGTAGATGATGACATCGCTGTTGGAGTACTTGGACAGAGACTGGGAGATGACCGTCTTCCCACATCCAAAGGCACCCGGGATGGCTGTGGTGCCACCTTGGACACACCTGGAAGGAGAGGGCAGAAGGAGGGACCTCCCTCCCAGTCAACTCGTCCTGAGTGCCTCAGAGAGGTTTCAGCCGGTGATGAGACAAGGATTGAATTCACCCAACCATTGAACCATAAAGAACCAACCACACCCTTGGACAAAGGAATCTAGTTTCTCCTGCAAATAGGATTAATTGGATAAACCATGGTTAACTCAACCAGTGGGAAGTAGCCCTTCTGAGACAGTGGCTGAATTTCTAAGTGCTTCCTATGGTACAGGTTGTCCTTGACTTAAATCCATTCATTTAGTGACCGTTCAAATTACAACAGCACTGAAAAAAGGGACTTATGACCGTTTTTCACACTTACGGTCATTGCAGCATCCCCCTGGTCATGTGGTCAAAATTCAGATGCTTGCCAACTGGTTCATATTTATGACGGTCGCAGTGTCCCAGGGTCATGTTATCCCCTTTTGTGACCTTCCCTTCCTACTCTACTCTACTCTACTCTACTCTACTCTACTCTACTCTACTCTACTCTACTCTACTCTACTCTATTCTCCTAACAACTAAACAACCCTAGTGAAACTGAATTGAAAATTAGGTTTGGTCAGTGATGACTCACTTAATGAATGCACCACTTAGTGACCGAAATTCCACTCCCAATTGTGGTCATAAATCGAGGACTACTTACATAACTTTAGAATCTCTTGCAAATTTAGCAATCAGGGTTTGATTTGAAGTCATCCCTCGTGGAAGCCATGTCAGAAAAAGGATCTTGAAAAGCGGGTGGGCAACTGTGGCCCCTTTATGACCTCTGGACTTCAACTCCCAGAATTCCCAAGCCCAGTAGAGTTCAGAGTTGAAGCAGAGTTGAAATCCACAGGTCGTAAAGGGATCATAGTTGCTCACCTGTCGAAGAGGGATCAGCAACCTTCCCTTTCTTACAAAAATGATGGCTTACGGAAAGAGCGCATCCAGGACCCTCTGGCCAGTAAGCAGGGGATGATTGGCCGGGAGCTTCTCAGAGACCGGACGGATCTGCCGGACGGGCCAGACTTGCATCATTGTCAGTTTCTCCTTGACACCCTCGAAGTCAAGCTCCAACACCACGTCCTTTGGGGAGGAAGACCCAGATGAGAAGGACAAGGAATTATGGGCAGGAAGTGTTTGCCATGGGTTCAAATCTTGTCTTGGCTCAACTCTCTAAGGAAGCTGACTTTCCTTGACTGATTCTGATTTTGTTCTTAGGACAGTGTTTTTCAATCTTGGCAAGTAGAAGATATGTGGACTTCAACGGCCAGAATTCTGGTAGCTGAAGTCCACCCATTTCCAGAGTCTGAGATAGCGTTCTCCCAGATGGATGGGTGAAATCAATTTATAGAACATAGAATCATACTGTCAATGCTGGTAAACATTGGATGTTCCTGCTTTGACAATTGATGGAAATGCAACCATTTTCTCTATTCCTTTAACATGCTTTTTCTTGCTTTAGAAATTAGGTGGTGGTGGTGGAAAGCTCAACTAGCCATAACATAACACTGTGGTGGGAACCCAAGGACAAGCTGATAATGTTTTGGCGGGCTGTGTAGCTAAGGAGAAAGCCCCCGCTTTAAGCTAATTGGGGAATGTGATTTATGACAGTTTATAGGGGGTGGGAATTGCACTTTGTTACTTTGTATCAGGGGGAAGGGAATCTAGTTTTTGGGTTCAACTATGTAGTACCGATACTTTGTTTCCCGAATAAAAGATTCTTTAAGGAAAACAATGCCTTGAAGTCCTTTTGAAGGGTTTCATCTATCGGAACCATGATACACACAGTTAGAAGGTCTTCTACTCCAACCCTTTGCTCAAGCAGGACACCTTATACCATTCCAGACTAGTGGCTGTCCAGCCTCTTCTTAAACACCTCCGGTGATGAAGCACCCACAACTTCTGGAGACAAGCCGTTCCATTGGCTAATTGTTCTCACTATCAGGGAGTTTCTCCTAAGTTCCAGGTTGCTTCTCTTCTTGATGAGTTTCCATCTCATTATTTTTCGCTTTCTGGTGCTTTGAAAAATAAGTTGACCCCCTCTTCTTTGGGGCAGCCCCTCAAATATCAGAAGAGTGCTATCATGTCACCCCTAATCCTTCTTTTCATTAAACTAGACATACCCAGTTCCTGCAGCTGTTCTTCATATGTTTTAGCCTACACACACACACACACACACACATACACAATCATCTTTGTTGCTCTTTTCTGCACTCTTTCTAGAGTCTCAGTAACTAGTATATCATGGTGACCGAACCAGACACAGTATTCTAAGTGTGATTTGACCAGTGCAGCATAAAATGGTCCTATCAGGGCCCTATTTTCTGGCAATTTCTGTCAAGGTAATGATTTAAAAGCTAACCAGCTGATATAATGTGAGATGTATGATGTAATGTTGGGAATGACTCAGCAGGATCTATGCCCCTTTAAGAGCCAGCAGGGTCTGTGTCTCTTTAAGAGCCTTTGTATAAAAGGAAGGCTCTGCTGCTGTGTTCTCTCTCTTCCGTTTTCCTGCTGTAACTGCTGTGTGTTGGAGACTGCTGGATTAACATGTGTATGTATATTGTTCCTGGTGTATGATATTGTAGATAGTGTAAGATAAACCACCAATATAGACCACTGTTTATGTGTTTACTCCTGGGTTATCTCAGCGCAATAAGGCTATGCATGCTCTGACAGATCTCCTCCCTTTGCAGAGACCACTTACCGAAATGCCGTAGTTGCCAGCTGGGGCAATGTGAGTGACGGTGCCACGGCTTCGGGGTGGCACCATGATCATATGCTTGATGAGGGAATTTTCATGCACCATCCCATAAATGTCCCCTCCAGTTAAATGGCTCCCAACCTGCAAAGAAAAGGAATGCTGCTTTAAACAATTTTGATGCTCTGGAGATGTGGCTACCCATTTTTCTACGAATGGCAGAAAGTGCTGACCTTCTCCATTTATAATTTCTTTTTCTGCAAATTTCCATTCCTCTTTCCAGGTTCTAAGAAGCCAATTACAGATAGTCCTTGACTTATGACCACAACTGAGCCCCAAATTTCTTTTGTTAAGTGAGTTGTGCTCCATTTTATGACCTTTCTTGCCACAGTTGTTAAGTGAATCATTGCAGTTTTAAGTTAGTAACACGGTTGTTGAGTGATTCTGGCTTTCCCATTGATTTTGCTTGCCAGAAGGTCCCAAACGGGACACTGCAGCCATCAGAATCACGAGTCAATTGTCAAGAGTCTGAATTTTGACCATGGGAATGTTGCAACAATTGTAAGTGTGAAAAATGGTCCTACGACATTTTTTTTAGTGCTGTTGTAACTTCAAATGGTCACTAAATGAACTGTCGAGGACTACCTCTGTAGTCTGACTTCAACAGTTCACTTCCCCTGAATTAGATCTGAGGCCACCCTTTCCAAGTAGCATCCACCTGGAGGGAGCATCACCAGCTGACCCTTCCCTGCACAGCTGTTTGTCTCTTACCCGAATGTTGGAACCTGGCTTAAAGTCCCACTTCAGGTCCCGGGATAAAGCGGAGATGTTGATTCCCCTGGGAATGTAGATGCTCTTGGTAAGCTCCGTGATGTCCTTCAGAGGACGCTGGATCCCGTCAAAGATGGACCCCATGATCCCAGGCCCAAGAACCACGGAGAGCGGCTTCCCTGTTCGCAGCACAGGGTCCCCCACGCAAACCCCCGCTACAGGGATAGCTCAGGAAAAAAGAGGGGTGCACAGCAGGGAGAAAAGAGAAGGAAGGTACAGTCTCTGGTAAGGGAATGAGGCATTTTGGGCTGGGGAAGGTCACATCCTGGCTTAATCCTAGCTTAAACCCTGTCTACGGAGATTGTCTTAGCAAGCAAGAGCAGAAAGCTGAGATGCATGAGGGCTTCCATCTTTCCTGAAGTTTTGAAGTTAGGTTTTGACAATTAGATTGACTTGGCTGTTATAGAAATGGTTTGGATTTACTAGAAATTTAAAGCAAAAAAGGTTGTAACTTCCCCTGTGTTCTACTGCACTGGAAAAAGTCAGAAATCAGAACTTTTTTCTTTTTCTTTATTTTTGCATCTTCACCTTTTGTTATCCTCCATCTTTCTTGACTTTTGCTTCTCTTTGTATTTTATCTTGTAATAAACATTAATAAAATGCTCTTTTAAAAAGAGGATTTCCATCTTGTTTCTGGCATGTAACAAATGAACTCTTGAAAACCTCCAGGGATGGAGCACCTACAACTCTACCTACTGCGAGAAGGAGAGAGACCCTGGAAATGAAGAGTTAACAAATGGGACAAGGAAAATGGGACACCACCAGAAGGATACAGGTCTCCTCGTACACTTGGACGGTGGCCAGATCTCCGTCCAGCCGGATTATCTCACCCACCAATTCAAAGTGGCCAACACGGACCAGCTCATACATCGCTGCACCCGCCATCTTGCAGGCAATCACCACTGTTGGGAAATTTTTAAAAAAGTATTTTTAGCAGAGGAAAAAAAATGCTTAAGTAAGCTGCAGAAGAGAAAAAAGTCTATTGGAGACAGGATAATCTTACTAGTGTTTCTCAATCTTGACCACTTGAAGATGGGTGGACTTCAATTCCCAGAATTCCCCAGCCAGCATAGATAGCTGGAGAATTCTGGGAGTTGAAGCCCACCCATCTTCAAGTGGCCAAGGCTAAGAAACACAGACTTTTGCCAACATCTAGATAGGGATATCTACACTTCAGCCTCTGCCTTCGTCGGGTTGACTTTCATCCAGCATTCAAAACTCAGCAATAAATTAGCAGTCACTCTTAGAAACACAGACTATCCCAACCACGCTTGAGGAATTCTGCCAAGATTTTATTTTAAACAGTTTAAAGGTCCAAGGAGTGTAGTGACGTCCTTCATTTTCTTTTTAAAAAAAAAACTACATAAAGAATCTCAGCTACTCTCCTGTTGACTTTCATGCAAAACCTTAGAGCATTGTCCTCCTCATATGGAATCTCTGTTTATCCACCAGGATTGTTTGTTAGATTTATATCTCATCTTAATTTCTCCAAAAACCTCTTATATAGTATTCTTCTATAAAGTTCCTTGGATTTTAGATTTGAGGGTTGGCAACCCAGCACCCAAATTGAGAGGGAGACCCCAAAGGCCGCTAGGTGGCACTCAGGAGCCTCTGTTCTTTTTTTGAAAAGAAATGAAAATTAAGAAAAGTTTGAAGTTTTCTTTGATAGCCAATTCTTACCCAGTCTCTGCATTAAATGTGTACTCTTTGCAGTTTAAAAATACTGGTAAAATTTGTGGAAGGGAAGCAGCTTAACAATACGCAAAATCACACAAAATTGCCTGCTGCTTGCATCTTTTTTTAATTGCACCTTGTTGTGAATTTTTGAAAAAGCACAGCAGAGCAAAAACGCGCACCAGGTCCTTGGCTGGGTATTAGAAACAGTTCCTGCCCCAATGCCATGGTTCTCCTGAAGCACACCAGCTAATTATAGGTAGTCCTTACGACTTATGAAATTCTGGGACCAGAATTTCCGTTGCTGAGCAAGGCGGTTAAGTGGGTCCTGCCTGATTTTACAATCTTTTTTTTTTTTTGCCAGCTGTTAAGCAGATCCACTTAATAGCTGCAGTGATTCACTTAACAATTGTGGCCAAAAAAAAAAAGGTCATAAAATCAGGTGGGACCCACTTAACAACCGCTTTGCTTAGCAATGGAAATGTGACTGTGAAGTGAAACCGGCTTGCTCCATGGACTTTGCTTCTTGGAGGACAGCCAGGAAGGTCCCAAAGGATGACCACGTGACCCTGGGATGCCGGACTTTGGTCCCTTGACTGTGCGGATGGCTGCAATGGCTGAAGGTGTTAGGACAGGTCATAAGTCACTTATTTCAATATCACTGTAACTATGAACGGTCCACTAAACAAATGGTTGTAGGTCAAGGACTTACTTTAAAATATTAAAGACCCTTCACGCGGAAGGTGTGAAGAATCGAATCATGACGGCTTTGAGTCTTAGAGGGAACAAACCGGATGACTTAATGTGTTGCATAATCCACCCATGATGGTTTATGAGCCACTGCTTAATGGCTTCATGTGTTAGGTGAAATCTAAATTATGATTTAGCGCTGGGTTCTCCAAAAACTCCTTCTCCCTTACTATATATTCTATGTAGCCAGCCTCTAAACCAGTGGGTTTTCTATCAAAAAAGAATCTGAAACTAATCCAAAAGATTTCTAATCCCTGCAGGGGAAAAAACCTGCCCTGAATTAGGAAAACCTTTGAGAAAAAAATCAAGCTTTCTGATAGGATGTTATGACTCATGCCAGAGATTAGATTAAACAACCTCACTGCAATTTTTATGAGAATGTAATTTAAGGTCAGTTTAACTTTGAGACTCTGCTGTAACCTTAAAGGACAGAATAAGAAATGCAGATGAAATAAGCAGGTAATAAAAAATTAGAATGTCGAACAGACTCCTAGGACAGGAAGAGACCTCAGAGGTCTTCTAGTAGTCCAACCCCCTGCTCAAGTAGGAGACCTCATTGCATCCTGGACAAATGGCTGTCCAGTCTTTTCTTGAAAATCTCCAGTGATGGAGCATCCGCAACTTTTGGAGGGAAGCCGTTCCACTGGTTGATTGTCTTCACTGTCAGGAAATTTCTCCTTAATTCTCTCCTTGATAATTGAGGAGTCTTTGGTGGTCTCTGAGTTTGGTGGTTTTCTTGCAGACATTTCATTACCCAAATGAGATAACATCACTGACTAGCACTGATGATGATGTTATCTAGTCTGCAAGAAGACCACCAAGGTCAGAGAGCACCAGTGACCCCAAAGTCGTTTATTTATTTATTTATTTATTTATTATTTTGACTTATATGCCGCCCTTCTCCTCAGACTCAGGGCAGCTCACAGCAAATAATACAAGTACTCCTCCTCCTCTCTACAAACCCCACTCCCCTTTATGTTTCATGATCCAACTAGTTCAATGTTGTGATGTCATGAAACACCTGCAAGAAAATAGCCAAGCTCAGAGAGCATTGAGGACCCCTCAAGTTTCCATCCACTGCTTCTGGTCCTGTCCTCAGTGCTTTTCAGAATAGGTCAACCCCCTCTTCTCTGTGACTACAGCCCCTCAAGCACTGGAAGACAGCTGTCATGCTATCCCTAGTCCTACTCATTCCTCATTCTCACTCCCCATTTTTCTCTGCAGACAATTAAAATGGGTACTTTAGCTTCTTCAGTTCTCGGCCAACCTACCCGGCCCAGAGACACCATGGACAAATCCCAATTCGCTCTCCTTTTCGGCATCTCCAATCTTGGGAAGCTCGGAGAATTCCATAGCTCCTGCCGGTCAATTAAAGCAGCCGGATCCCAGTTCTACAGCAACCACCAGCTCTGTGTCACAGAGGGCGAAAAATCACCAGATATAAAATAAGTCAATGAAAACAGCAGGACGTATTTTAAAAAACCAAACCCTTCTCACTGTCCTTTCAAGTGAAGGGACCAAGCTCCCTGAAGGACTCCTAATTTGTGATTTGGGTGGCCAAATTTTGGAGCGTCTGAGCCTGAGAAGACCACGGACCTCAAAGGTCTTCTAGTCCCTCCCCTTGCTCAAGGCAGGAAACCTTACACCATTCTGGTCAAATGGCTGTCCAATCTCTTCCCAAAAACTTCCAGTGATGGAGCATCCATAGCATCTGAAGGCAAGCCGTTCCACTGATTAATTGTTCTTACTGTCAGGAAATTTCTCCTTAGTTCTAGGTTGGTTCTTTCCTTGATTAGTTTCCATCAGTTGCTCCTTGTCCTGCCTTTTCAGATGATTTGGAGAATAGGTTGGCCCCATCTTCCCTGTGGCAGCCCCTCAAATATTGGAAGACTGCTATCATGTCACCCTTAAACCTTCTCTTAATTAGACTAGACAATACCAAATTCTTGCAACCGTTCCTCATATATTTTAGCTTCCAGTCCCTTAATCATCTTTGTTGCTCTTCTCTGCACTCTTCCTAGAGTCTCAACATTTTTCTTATATGGTGGTGACCAAAATTGGACACAGCACATCATCCTGAGTCTTGTGAGTGCATAAAAAATGGAATTATAGGAAATACCCATTAAAGTTTAAATCAAGCTCATCTTACCATTGAGAAGGTGGAAATTTTTCTAGGAGTTGGCACCACCTGCTCAGTGTACACTTTCCTTTCCTCCGGCAGGCAAGTAGGGTGGGATGCCTGCTCTGTCTTCAGCAGGAAACAGAGGGGTTCTGATAGAGGAGTAAACCTGGAGTAAGAGACTTGCTGATCCCTCCAAGCTAGTTCTAACCTGAATGGGCACCCAGGATCTGGAAGGGGCTGGAGGGCACTGGAAGAGAGAGACACAGTCAAGCTTTCTCGGCAACAGAATACCACTCCCTGTGTGTGTAGTGTCAACAACCTGGCCTCCTATGACATACTTCACAGCAGCAGAAACTCTGACCTTCAAATCTTCCCCAGTAAGGGAGCTTTTTCCTATACCTGTTTGTGCAAGAGAAATAACATTTCTGCATGCAGGTATTTCAAGCAAAGGATTGGTTATACAGAATACAGAATGCAAAATAACAGAGTTGAAAGGGACCTTGGAGGTCTTCTAATCCAACCCCCATGTAGAGCAGGAGAGTCTAAACCAGGGGTCTTCAAACTCGGCCCTTTTATGTAAGATGACCAACCGTCCTCCTTTAGGGAGGACAGTCCTCCTTTTGTAAGTTCTGTCCTCTCTCGAAAAGTGTCCTCCTATACATGTCCTCCTTTTCAATATTTGAAGACTAATCTCTGTAACTCCCCATATTCAATCGATGCCGAGCCGATCCATAGCGTGTGATGTGACGTATTTGTATTTGACATGACGATTCGTCAAGGCTCGGTACAAGTGCGGCGAGACGCGATTATGAGACGCATGCGCTCCGTACAGAATTGTTTTGAGAGAGTGCGCCACGCGCAAGAGTGCGCCGCACGTAAGTAGCTTTGTTTACTTCTTACAGAAACATGACATGACACACACGCACGCATTAGACTCACTTTTTTTCTTCAATTTATTTGTGTCCTCCTCATTGTAAAAAAGTTGGTCACCTTATTTTATGACTCGTGGACTTCAACTCCCAGAATTCCTCAGCCAGGCATGTTGGCTGAGGAATTCTGGGAGTTGAAGTCCACAAGTCATAAAGGGCCAAGTTTGAAGACCCCTGGTCTAAACCATTCTGGACAAATGGCTGTCAAATCTCTTCCTCCTATCTTGCTGAACCCAGTTCAATAATTAATTTATTTTGGGGTTTGCACAAGATCCTGAACTGTAATCTAATAACCAACAAGATTGTCACAGCATGATGAAAGTGTACTTATGAGAACCTGATCATTAATCCTTCTAATCTTCAAAAGCTAAGATTAAAGTTTCATGTATTTTTTTAGTTTTAAGGAAAAAGTCCAAGTAGAAACAAAGCTAAAGTTCTTCTCTTTAACATTGGAATGATTTTGTTGTTATAGAAATCACTGGAGATTTTCAAAAATAGATTGGACAGCCATTTGACCAGATTTGTATGAGATTTCCTGCCTTGGGAAGGGATTGGACTAGATGATTCCCAAGGTCCCTTCCACATATAGGATTCAGTTATTCTAAATGGCTTGAAAAGTTTAGAAATATAAAGCAAAAGATTTAGGCTGCCATTCTTCTTTTTATTTTACTGCACTGAAAAAGTTAGTATTTTTCCCCATTCTTTTTCTCTCTCTTTGCACCTTTTTTCTCTCTTTTAACTGTTTGTATTTGTATTTTATTCTACAACACACTTTAATAAAACATGGTGGGGGGGGGAAGTAACCATAAGGGACGATTTCAGCCAGAGGCAGCTTTTTCTAGTATTGTAAGATAG
The DNA here is from genome assembly GCA_034064705.1 of Bothrops alternatus. Classification (NCBI taxonomy): domain Eukaryota; kingdom Metazoa; phylum Chordata; class Lepidosauria; order Squamata; family Viperidae; genus Bothrops; species Bothrops alternatus. The sequence continues at coordinate 2,524,721 of JARGCV010000988.1, forward strand.
GAGAGTGTCAAATCTGGCAGAGAATATCTATTCAAGGTGACTCTTAAACCTCCACTGTTTACGGAGACTGTATTAGAGCAAATAGAAATCCAGTTTTTTCCTACTTACAAATGGGATTTTATTTTATTTTATATTATTTTATTTTTGTGTGTGTGTTTTAGCTGGCATCTGTCCTGAAGCCATTTTAGTCACAGGATGAAAGAAAGAAGCTGGTTTCTGAGCAGCTTTGCATATTTGTGCATTTGCCTATTTTGTAAAAGGATGGAAAAATAATAAATGAGGTGCAGATTAGAGTACAAACCAGGGAAGAAATGAGATCCTCACTTTGCAACGGCACAGGATTTTATTGGCATTTCATCCTCTAGAAGAGACAAGCAGAGGAAGTTTTAATATTTAACATTCTGACACCCTTATGATATGTTTAATGTAAATACACCAAGAGCATCACACTAAAACCCATCAGTCAACAAGTTTCCCACTTCTGCTCTACTTTCTATGTTTTGAAGCTTGGCACCTGTACGGTGGGTGGATTTCAACTCCCAGAATTCCCCAGTCAGCATGATTTAATTGTATGGATTTCAACTCCCATAATTTCCTAACCAACATGATTTAAGATGGGTGGACTTCAGCTCCCATAATTCACCAGCCAGCATATTTTAAGATAGGTGCACTTCAGTTCCCAGAATTCCCCAGCCAACCATGTCAGCTGGGGAATTCTGGGAGTTGAAGTCCATCCATCTTAAAGCTGCTGAGGCTAAGAAATACTGCTGTCATTTGTGTCTCAAAGCAAAACTATGAGGGGAAAAAAAACCTCCCCACATGCTCAGAGACGCAGGACAGCCCCCCCTCTCAGCTTCTACACACCCACAACTGGAAGACCAACACATTTTGCACGAAGGCTTTCTAATTAACTGATCGGGGCCCGTTTTCCATGGGGGGGGGAAGAGAAGGGCTCAAAACGAACCCTTGGCACCTCCAGAAAAAAAATAAAAATAAAAACAGAGGCCTGCAAAAAAAAACAGGCCATTCTGCCTTGGAGGGCTTCAGTCTAAAAAACCTCTCTGCACATGCCCAGAGACTCCCAGATCATCAAGAGAAGAGGTTCCCCTCCCCTCCCATCAGCTTGGCTCCCTGCATGGCTATTTTTGCCAGTGATCTGCCAGGTCTCTGCAGTGGCATTGGACTGCAATCCCCATACTCCCCAGCCCCTGTACTGGGGGGGGAGGGAGGGGGGGCTGAGGTCCATATCCCTGAAAGCAAAGATTTGGGGCAGACAGTGAGGCTCCCCCCTCCCAATCCTTGCAGCCTGCCCCACCCAGCCCAGGCCTCCACTGCCTGCCTCCTCCTTCTCTGGGCTGGCTGCGGTTGCCTAGCAACCAGGCTCTGCACCACTGCAGGGATCTCTATGGCAAGGTAGGCCCCGTGGTGGCTTGCAAAGGTGAGGACGCTGCAAGACCCACAAAACCACTGCCAGGGAGGCCGCCTCCTGCATGGGGTGGGGGTTGAGCGTGCAAAACAGCAAGCGTGCATGCACGTGGCGCCTTCACATACTTGTCATTGGGGCAGACCCAGCCCAGCCATCCCTTTGCCCTGAGCAAGAATTATTTTTGCAGTGTTTTCCTCCCATCCCTCTCTCATGCAACATTTTTCTATAGTGCGTAGCTGTTTTTTTCTTTAATTTTAGCTAGAAGACCCGATTGTTGCAATCAATAGATTAGATTTTTCCTGGCATTATTCCCAAAACACAGCAATGGCTTTATTTTGGCTTGCCAGTTCTACAAATTAGCTGTTGCATTCCTCTAGCCCTCTTTCATCCCTTGTAGTAATTAAGCTATCATTTGTTAAAATTACGTTGTCTGGTTTAATATGGGTACGGTGACCCTAATTTCTTGGAAAAAATGAAGGACTGATTTTTTTAAAAAGGAGCAAATCTGAAGTTCGTAAGGATAAAAGAAGAACATTGTGGATGTTTACAAATGGGTTTGCAAAGGGAAATTTCAGAGCGAGAAAAGCTGTTTGCATTTTAACCTTTTTTATTTTTTGAAATTAAATACAAATCTTTAAAAAAAAGAAAACAAAGGAAAACATTACAGAAAGATGTATTGTAAGAAAAATATCTCAAGTTGAACTGTACAGGGAAATTTATTTTAAAAAGAAGATTGCACATCATAAAATCGTGAAATATTACAAGGTAAAATTTAGGAAAATGTAAAATTGTGCATTGGGAAAGACTGTGAGGATTGTGCGTTGCACAGTGTCCATACAGTGAAAGCTGAATGAGCAAGATAAGGGATAAAAGCCCATTTTTGAAAAATAAATCAACTTAAAGGAGAACTTTCTAAAAAAAAAAAAGACTGTCCTTTATAACAAAGAATATACGGTCAACATAACCAGGATTTGAGAATTCAGGCAATTACAATTATCAATTCTCCATATTTTAGCTCTTTATCCAGGGTTGCAAACATTTTGGTTGTGAATATTGGTGCTAATGTTCCCCACCAGCCTTTGGCAACTTGGATTACAAGCCTATAATCCCCAGTGGGTTGGTGAAGTTGAGGGCATTTCATATCCTGTATTTGGCATGTGCTGTTTACATGTTTATAGGATAAATACTGATGATTTTGCTATGTGTAATGCAAATCCAGCCCTTTTTTTCCCTTTAAACCAAGAAAAAATAAGATTATAGTAAAATAAATCTCCCTCCAGGATTCATCGGTTCTTGACTCACACTCTTGTGAGTCTGCTCTATTGCTCTATTGCTCTATTCCTCAATTTAGGACCATTTATTTAGAGACCTTTGAAATTATAACAGTACTGAAAAAAAGTGACTTCTGACCATTTCTCACACTTATGATTTTGCAGCGTCCTCATGGTCATGTGATCCAACTTCAGATGCTTGGCAACTGGCATGTACTTATGTCAGTTGCAGTGTCCCGGGGTCACATGATCCGCTTTTGTGAACTTCTGACAAGCAAAGTCAATGGGGAAGCCGGATTCACTTAACAAACTTAACAACTGCAGTGACTCGCTTAACAACTGTGGCAAGAAAGGTTGTAAAATGGGACAAAAGTCACTTAAGACCTGTCTTGCTTAGCTGGGATCAATTGTTGTAAATTAAGAACTACTCCTTACCTTATAACTATGTATTTAGAGACTGTTTGAAGTTACTGTGGTGCTGAAAAAAGTGACTTACGACTGGTCCTCACACTTGCGAGCATCAAAAGGGTCCCCATCTCAAGTGATGAGATCTTGGCTACCGACTCGCACTTAAGACAATTGCAATGTATTGCAGTCACATTATCGCCATTTGCCACCTTCCCAGACGGCTTCCGACTATCAAAATCAAGGGGAACATCAGCAGGCAAGGTTGCAAATCGTAGTCCCGTGATACCTTACTTAACAATCACATCACTTAACGATGAATTTGCCAGTTCCAATTGTGGTCGTAAGTTGAAGCAGTCTGGCTAATTCAAGGTTTGTGCCTGTTAACTACATTTGACATTGCTTTTCTTAAAAGAAAAGTCCTTAAATGGCCCCCTATCAGAGGGGGCTGGTAGGCTTCTCTCTTCCTTGCTGCCCCACCAACTTCCTGTTCCAATTACTTTTTAATTTAAGGGACTGAAATGCAAAGCAAAATATGAACCTCTAACATCCCCCATATTCCAATGTCTCTCTTTTAGGGCTAATGCTCGGAGCTGCAAAAATCTGAGCAACCACTAGACGGCTCCAAACAGAGAGCATCTAGAATCTCTTTGCTGCCACCTAGTGGCATCCAAATATTCAGCCCAGTCATCTAAATAAAGTTAACCATTTAATGAACGTAATCATCCATTTAGCATTAAGATCCATTAAAGAATATTAAAGAGAGTTCCAACCTAGAACTAAGGAGAAATTTCCTAACAGTGAGAACAACCAGTCAGTGGAATGGCTTCCCTCCAGAAGTTGTGATGCTCCATCATTAGAGGTTTTTAAGAAGAGATTGGACATTCATTTGGAATAAGGTCTCCTGCTCAGGCAGGGTTGACTAGAAGACCTCCAAAATCTCTTCCTCTGTAAAGCGATGCCCATTTTCCATGTCATCCTCTCCAGCCTTCATCTGGCCTGTCCCAACTCTTGACGAAGACCAGAATGGCCACCTCAAGTGCTAGCCGCTGGGAATGGGAGCCGGTGGTCCGCAGCGACCTCTTGGCTCGGGGCTTCCATTCCTGCAACATGGTGCAAGGAAAGCTCCTGATCTTTGGGGGGCTGAAGACCCAGGATACTCAGGAGCCCCCCATGGGAGACGTGGTGACCTTTGACCCATCCACCCAGACGGTACGCACGCTTGCTCCGGAACATGGCTACCGTCGCAGTCACCACGAGGCGGTGGTGCTGGGCGACCGCTTGCTGTGTGTGGTAGGTGGATGGGATGGATCCCACAGGGTCTCGGATGTCTGCAGTTTCGATGCGGAGCAGAAGCAGTGGGAAGGCTGGACAGCCAGAACATCCGAGACCCCTGTGGGGCTGAGCAGCCATACCTGCACCAAGCTGACAGAGCATGAATTGCTGGTGGTGGGCCGGGAGGGTGGCCTACGCACCCAACGGCGTTATGCCAGCATCTTCACGTTGCACCTGCAGCCTAGCAGCAAGACGTACTGGTAAGTCCCACTCAGTTCCTGGCATAATCAAAAAACAGATCCATGAACATCTGGAAACAAATAAAATTATAACTAGTAGCCAGCATGGGTTTGTTTAAAAAAGATCGTGCCAAGCCAATCTTATTTCATTCTTGGACAAAGTGACTATTAGTAGACCAGCAAAATGCTGTGGACATAGTATATTTAGACTTTAGCAAGACATTTGACAAAGTAGACCACAACCTATTTCTTGGCAAGCTAGAAAAGTGTGGGAAAGATAACATCACCACCAGATGGATTTGTAACTGGCTAAACAAACTGTACTCAACGAGTAGTCCTTAATGGTACTACATCCACATGGAGAGAAGTAAGCAGTGGGGTACCACAAGGTTCCATCTTAGGCCCAGGACTCTTCAATATCTTCATCAATGACTTAGATGAGGGACTAGAAGGGGAACTCATCAAATTTGCAGATGACACTAAGCTCCAGGAATAGCCAACACCCCAGAAGACAAGCTCAGGATCCAAAAAGATCTTGACAGACTTGAACAATGGGCCCTATCCAACAACATGAAATCCAATGTGGAGAAAAGCAAGGATTTACACCTAGGCAGGAAAAACCGAAGGTACAACTACAGATTAGGTGAAACCTGGCTCAAAAATAGTACAGTAACTGTGAGAGGGACCTTGGAGTCCTAATGGACGATCACTTAAACATGAGCCAGCTGGGTGCTGCAGCAGCCAAAAAAGCTAATACAATCCTTGGTTGTATAAACAGAGCCATAGAATCAAAATCATGTGAAGTATTAGTACCACTTTATAAATCGTTAGTAAGGTCCACATTTGTCTGAAAGGGTATAGGGTATAAGAGGTTGGACTAGAAGACCGCCAAGATCCCTTCCAGCTGTATTCTGATTGAGGTCCCACTTGCATGGTCAATATAGACATAGGGCTGGGCTCATCTGTTGCAGCCTTTCTCAACCTTAGCCATTTTGATTCCCAGAATCTCTCAGAATTGCAGTAGTGTGCTAGAGCAGGGGTCCCCAACTCCCTATCTGTGGACCAGTACCGGGCCCCGGCATGCCAGAAAGTGGTCCGCACAAACCAGCAAAGCCCTATCCACGGGATGCAGGCAGTACATGAAACCAGGCCCCTTTCGGTCCACAGAAAAACCTCTCTCCACGGAACCGGTCCCTGGTGCTCAAAAGGTTGGGGACCTCTATGCTAGAGCAGCGGTTCTCAACCTGTCGGTCGTGACCCCATTTGGGGTCGAACGACCATTTCACGGGGGTCGCCAAACAACGCAGTCCGCCATTTTTTCCCCCTTTTCCTTAGCTGTGCTACTCCCTTTTATTCTATTGGCTTTTGAAAGCCAATAGAATAGACTCTCTTGAATAGAGTCTAATTCTATGGGCTTTCAAAAGCCAATAGGAATTGTCCAGGCTGTCTCCGCCCTGCTGAGCCCGCCAAAAGTCCCAGTCTGCAAACGGTGCTGCAAGTTGTCTGCAGCGAAGGCGAGCTCTCCGGAAGTTTCCACCCCTCCCGGCTGAGCAACTACTAAAACTGTAAGTCAAAGAGGGCCAGGGATGGGAGGTGGGAGGCCGGCGGGCGCAGGGAGGGTTGATGGCGCGCGTGGGGCCCGGCGGGTGCCTTACCTCCCTTGGGCTGGGCCAGCTGGTGGCCCAGCCGGTGGTCGCCCTGCGCCGTCGCTGCCGCAGCCGCCCAGAAATGCCTGGGCCTGGCTGCCGCCGCCCCAAATGGGCAGCAGCGAAGGCAAGGCTAGCGGGGCAGCGGCGGGCGCAGGGAGAGTTTTTGGCATGCGTGGGGCCCGGTGGGTGGTTTACCGTGGTCGCCCTTCACCGTCGCTGCCGTAGCCGCCCAGGAGCACCTGGGCCTGCCTGCCGCCGCCCCAAACGGGCGGCGGCCTACGCCTGGGCTGGTGCAGGGGGCAGCACCACGCATGCGCGGGGTAGCACCGCGCATGCGCGATGCAGGCCGTCGCGCCGTGCATGCGCGATGCGTGCCGTCACGCCGCGCATGCGCGATGCAGGCCGCCGCGTAGCGCATGCGCGATGCGGGCCATCGCGCCGTGCATGCGTGATGCAGGTCGGGGTCACAGCCTGAAAAAGGGTGAGAACCGCTGTGCTAGAGTATCATGGTTAACAAACCACCAAACCAACATGCTAAACCAAATGTCCAAAAGGTGTTTTTTCAAAAGCCAACTGCACTTCCTTGTTTTTCCTTGAAGAGGTTTTGCTTCTCATCCAAGAAGCTTCTTCAGCTTCACTTCAAAACTGAAGAAGCTTCTTGGATGAGAAGCAAAACCTCTTCAAGGAAAAACAAAGGAAGTCCAGTTGCGTTTTGAAAAAGCACCTTTGGAACAACCATGACCTGGATGACTGGGAATCTCCACAGACATGCTAAACCAAAGCAAGCTACTACCTACAGCACACATGTAAAGACATTGTGCATTTTGTAAACCAAGATGGAGCACAAGCTAAGTGTATACTATAGGCAGATAAGGAATGCAAAATGCGAATGCAATTATACAGTTGAAGATGATACATTTGCATTTTGCATTGGTTAAATGACACTTTGTTTGGTCAAAGCTTATTCTCAGTGGAACCGAAAATGAGCTTTTAAAAGCAGGCAGAAGAACTTGATCCATTGAAAGTCAAAATCTTTGCCTTCTCCTCTTCTCACCCTCTTCTCCCTCCTTCCCCTTCCCTCTTCTTCCTCCACCTCCTCTTCTCCTCCTCCTCCTCCTCCTCCTCCAAGGTACAAAGAGGAGGAATCACGGACAGCCTCCAGAGCCGGCCACTCCGCCATGCTGCTGCAGGACTATGGCCCACGCGGGAAAAGCAGCGGCTACAAACTCCTGGTCTTCGGAGGGCGTGATTCTGCGGACTGTGACATGGCCGGACATTGGAGCAAAGGGAAGCTCCACGTGAGTTAGGTGCCAGTGCAGATCGGTAGCTTAGAAGAAGACAGAGCAAACCAGAGCTGGAAGAGGCTGGGTTGCGGGTCGTCTTATCCAACCCCCTGCTCAAGCAGGAGACTTTATCTCATGCTAGACGGCGACTGAGAAAGCCAAGACCCGGGTGGAAATGGTTCCCAGCCCTTAGGGTGGGCAAAATTACGTGAGGGGTTTGAAGCAGGGGGCCTGCTGGTCAGGTGCCCCCAATAAACGTCTTGCTAGGAGGGGAGGAAAGCCATGGCACTCCCCCAGATCTCAGAGATGAAGGATAAAGTCAGCCATATTTGGCATGCTAACCCAGCTTTGGAGCAGTGTTTCTCAGCCTTGGCCACTTAAGAAGGGTGGACTTCAACTCCCAGAATCCTCCAGCCAGCAGGGCTTGCAGCTGCATGTATGTACAATAAGGTTAACCACTTCAAAGGAAGTCAATCAAAAAGTGCGGCATCCTTAAGGTCAGGCCAAGCCAAGCTGTCTCTGCCTTTCCTTCCGCAGGTCGAGTCCGCCCAGGCCCCGGAGCTGACCGAGCAGCTCTCTCGCTTGGTGGGCACTGAAAGGGGGTCCCAGCAGGGCCCCAAAGGCCTAAGGCACCATTCCTGCACAGTGGTCGGGCCCTTTGCGATCATTTTTGGGGGAGAGACCTTGGCGAGGGGCCGAGACGCCGTCTGCAATGATCTTTATATCTATGATGCCAGTAAGATTTTTTTTTAAAAAAAATCTCTTCCTCTAACCTGGGGGTCTCCAAATTTGGCTACTTGTAGACATTCAACTCCCAGAATTCCCCAGCCAGTGCATGTGAATTCTGGGAGTTGAAGTCCACAAGTCTTAAAGTGGCCAGGTTCAGAGACCCCTGCTCTAACTTGTGGGACTGACAGAACACAAGTGGTTCTTCTCGTTTTTTTCTGCCACGCAACTTGTCCTGTTCAGCCCTACCAGTCCCTGCCGCAAGAAAATTAAGGAGAGCTCCCTTCAGCTCAGGAAATTGCAATGAGCAGCCTTGCCTTCCGAGATTGGAACCTGCATTTGAAATTGCAAGTAGTCCCTAACTTATGACATATGCACAACGGTGCCAAGTGGCTGAACTGCAATCGTGTTGCTAAGGGTCAGGGCCAGTCCCAAGACACTGTTTTCAGGGCTGTTGTAATTTTGAACGATCCTTCAAGGAACTTGAGGATTTACGAGCGTTTGCTTCGTTCTTCCAGGAGCGTCACCAGCAAACTGGTTTCACTTCCCTTCTTCTACCTACGTGCAGAAGAGATGTGGCCACCGAACGTGCCTCTGGGATGACAAGCTCTACCTGGTGGGAGGGTTCGGAGCCGATGGGAAGACTCCTTGTCCGGAGATCTGCAGCTTAAAGATCTCGCCATGAAACTGAGGATTTTGCTGACCGGCTGGGACCACCAAATGCTTCTTCCACCTCTCCTGAAGAACCTCGCCTGTTAGCTGTGGAAAGGGGCCCCACTCGGGTGGAGTAAACGCACCCATGCCGGTCAGAAAGACGGCCGTTCTCTTTGTGCACAGAAATAAACATGACGTAAACCGAAAATGCCAGCAAGAAGTCACCTCCTTAAATCTGAGATGTGTTCCCCCTGTGCCCAATTTATAAACAAAAGTTGACTTCCCCCATTGTAACGTTTCCCAAAAGTCTAGTTTTGATTTGATACTTTTAAAACAAAATTTAAAAAAAAAAGAGTGGCAACTGGCCTGTATTTATGACGGTCGCAGTGTCCGGGGAGGTGTGTGTGTCACGTGATCCTCTTTTGCGACCTTCTGACAAGCAAAGTCGGGGGGGGAGCCCGATTCGCTTAACAACCATGTTAACGTAACAACTTAACAACCATGACTAACTTAACAATCACGGTAACACCTGTAGCAAGGGAGGCTATAAAATGGGGCTAGGTACACTTAATAACCGTCTTGCTTAAGAATGGAAGTTTTGGGTTTAATTCTGGCCACACGGGACTTCCTGGGGTGGCTTTTACTCTATGAATGAAAGCAAATATATTTTCACATGAATATAAGTTTTGTGGGGAAAGGGGTTTTAAGAGAGGGAATGAAAAAAAAATTCTCCCAGAATCATAGACTCCCATTCTCATTTTTTAAAAAAAATTAAGACCATTTTCTTGCTGTATTTGGGGGGAGGCTGGGAAGTGTTGCACAACTTCTCCAGTTGTGACCAAGGAGGAAAAAGACATTTCTGAATGCTGCTAGAGATAAAATAGTCACCTTGCTCACTTTAAAAATGTGTTACCTGACAAACCAAGCACGCTTTTTCATTTTTCACAGAGGACTGCATAAAATAAATGTGTCACCCGTTCTTAATTTAAAATTACAAAATGAAACAATCCTAAATACTTCTGACAATTCGTTCTGTGGTGGGGGTTTGTCTTAGAGAGGATTTGGGGCACAGCTTTTCCAAACCGACAGCTGCTATGTTGTCATGCATTTTGCCAGCGAGGGCACTTCCCGTGTGCAAAAATGAAGCTCCACAGACACTGCGCAGAATTTCACCTTAGCAATTCTCCTCATTCCTTGTCTTGCTTAAAGCAAGAATGGAAGTTTTGGTCAAGGAACCAAAATGTGCTTTAGCTAGTGTGGCTTCTCTTATCTCAAACGTTTCTCTAGGTTACTTTAAGATGGGTGAACTTCAACTCCCAGAATTCCTCAGCCAGCCATGCCCATTTTCTGTCTCTCAATCCCCAGAATGGAGAGATTGCAGAGGAAGGGATCATATGAGAGTAAGCTAGTATACATCAGAGATCAAAAGGAATGTGTAATCACCAGGGAATTGCTGGCTGGGGAATTCTTGGAGTTGAAGTCCACGTCTTAAAGTTGAGAATCACTGCCCTGGACATAGACACACCCTACCCCATGCTATGAAGACAATCCTAGACTTGCATGCTTGCCTAAATTTCACAACAAACCAACATTTATTTAGCAAAACACAGTGAAGATGACCCTATAACATCCATAGTGATAACGGTGGGGTTTTTGTTTTTTTTTTTGAGATCCAAAGCTGCAACTGTGGGCTGAGGGAGGGGGGGGTCAAGTCCTTCCATACTAGTCCACTCTTCTCCTTAAGAGACCAGGACTCCTGCTGAACTGGATTTGGCAGCTGCCCCCTCCGGGCTCTCTTTGGCAGGTGGCTTCTGCTCTTCTTCACCCATCAGACGAATGTTGTGCTTCTCACGGAACTCATTCAGCTCCCGGCCTTTGGTCTGCAGCTGCTGGCTCAGGGTCTCGATGATCTTGTTGATCTGTGGGGAGGCAAAGAGGGAAGAGGCAGTCAGTGGGGTGGCTGTAAGCTCACGGCCCGCCTTAGCCACGAAAGCAGGCTGGATGACCTTAGGCCGGTCATTCTCTCTCAGCCCAGCCCACCTCACAGGGTTGTTGTTATTGTAGGGAAAATAGGAGGAGGAAGGAGGATTAGGTATGTTCACCACCTTGGATTATTTGTTAAAAATAATGAGGGAGGGAGGGGAGGGGATGGACTCTTCACTTTCCTTCAAGAGGCAGGGACGTCTATTTGGGTGGATCTAGGCACAGAAAAATATCTTCCTGCAGTTAACATGGAATTATGCCCTATGTGAAAAGAACCGGGAGGCTGGGATCTGCTATTTGTGCAAGAAAATTAATGAAGGCTGGTGGTGACAAATCGGCAAGGCTAGCAGAAAACCATTGTCAAATGGCAGTGTTACACTCAGGGTTTGCTTCTCTCCAAACTCTGGGGACTTTCTGTGCCTCGGAGAAGTCTGGAACTAGAAGAAACGCTCCAGCCCCGTCCAACCCGAGAATCCCTTCTCCAACAGGGGCATAAGAAATCCTATTAAAGTGGGGGGGGGAGTGGGTTGAATATAGAAATGTAAGGAATGTACACAAAAAATGTTATGAAATGGGGCACAACTCACCAGAGAGATTCGCTTAACAACTATGGCCAAAAACATTGTACAACGGGGCACAATCGCCTTGCTTACAGGTAGCGATGGAAATTTTGGGCTCCGTTGTGGTCATAAGTCAAAGACAGCCTGTATTCATTAAAGATGCCAAAGAGATCTTTGCTGTCTCATGGAGAGTTGGAGAGGCTACCCAATGTCCGAACAGCACTATCTACTCTTTCTTTTCTTTTCTTTTCTTTCTTTCTGTTCTATCTATCTATCTATCTATCTATCCACTCTCATCTATCTGTATCTATCTACCCTCATCTATCTATTCTCATCTAATCTATCTGTCTATCTATCTGTCTATCTATCTATCTATCTATCTATCTATCTACCTACCTACTCTCTATCTACTCATCTATCTATCTAATCTACCTACCTACCCTTCTATCTACTTTCTATCTCTGTCTATCTAACTCTCTAACTATCTCTCTCTCTCTCTCTCTCTCTCTCTCTTTATCTATCTATCTAAATCTATCTACTCTCATCTATCTATATCTATTTACTCTCATCTATCTATATCTGTCTGTCTATCTACCTACATCTATCTGTCTGTCAAGCAATTCTGGCTTACCTGCTCCTTGTTGTTTTCCAGGGCTGGGAGAACCTCCTTGACGGTGCGCTCCACCAACACTCCCCCCACCATGCGGAAGCACTTCCTGGTCGGGTCCACCTCTCTGAGTGTTTCAATGACCAACCTGCACAGGAGACGAAAATGGCAAGCTTGGTTCAACATCTCCAGACGAGGCCAACACAAGTGATCTAGAATCTAGAAATCAGGGAGGCCACAAATCAGTTTATAGACTTCTGTCTTGAAGCCTCATTGCTGCCCAGCAGTCCTCGACTTACGACTGTTTGTTTTGTGACCATTTGAAATTTCAAGAGTGCTGAAAAAGTGTTTTGACTGTTTTTCACACTGACAACTGTTGTAGCATCCCCATGGTCATATGATCAAAATTGAGACGCTTGGCAACTGACTCATATTTATGACAGTTGCAGTGTCCTGGGGTCATGGAATCCTCCTTTGTGACCTTATGAGAAGCAAAGTCACTTAACAACCATATTACCAAGTTAACAACTGCAGTGATTCATTTAACAGCAATGGCAAGACAGGTCGTAAATGAGGCAAAACTCATTTAACAACTGTCATGCTTATCAACAGAAATTTGTGGCTCAGTTGTGGTCATTAAGTCAAGGACTACCTGTACTAGGTGGATCTGGGCTACCCTAATTTAACTGCAACCAAAGCAGAAAAAAGCAGACTTTTTTTATCTGCCAAGAATCAAGAAAATCCCCACTTTTCATTTGTGGTCATGACATACTTGTGTTCGTTCAGTTCCATTTCCAACTCAGCTGCCTTTGAAGCGAGACCTCTCTGCTCCTGACGGAGGCGGTTGAATCCTGCTACCACCTGGAAGGGAAAATTACACCTATGTTGATGAACAAGAACTGCTTTCATTTGTTCTTTCTAGCCCGCCTCATCCCGTCATCTCTTTTGTGCATAAATTTTAGACGGCCCTGGTGTCTTTGCTTTCCTCAAGAAGTTGAGTGCGCTGAGGATTCACGACAACCACCCCTGTGTATATTACCAAGGAGAGAAGAGTTAACTCCTATCAGGTTCCCAGTCCAATTACATGTTGTGGTATCTTTTATTAACTTTATATGCCACCTGCATCACTATCCAGAATGAGTCTGGATGGCTTACAATGGCTAATTTAATCAGAAGCCCCTGTTGGGAGTGGGGAAGGGGAGAACTTTGTGTAATGTTTTCAGTAACTAGGAATGTCTTTGATTTACGTTTCTAGTTCTTCAAAGCAACAGAACCTTCTCCATGTGGAATGTGGATTCTGATAAGAACCAGTTCAAACCAGCCAGAGAAAAAGGCCTGTGCAAAGATTTGAACTCTAGCAACTTGTAAACTCACTATAATGGGGGAAACACACCACCTGAATAGGAAATTGAGCCCACACCCATGTCTCGGTTCATATTAGCTGTGATTGGCACCAACTTCCAGCAGAGGCAGCAGGTCAGTCATCAGTAACTGAACTTAAACATTCTTGAGATAAACACACATCCGCCCTATGACAAACATTTTAAAATAAAATAAAATAAAATATAAAAACAATGAAAAATAATAAATTAAAAATAAGAGAGAAAAAAAAAACCCTTGAAGAGCAGACTCAATAGACGACTAGATCTTTTCGGCCCTCAGTTTTCTATACAGGTCGTCCTCCACTTACAAGTGCAAAGGAGCCCAAAATTTCTATTGCTGAGTGGGACCGTTAAGTGAATTTTACCACCTTTCTTGTCACAATTGAATCATTGCAGTTGTTAAATTAGTAAAATGGTTGTTAAGTGAATCCGGCTTCTCCCATTGACTTTGCTTGTCAGAAAGTCGTAAAAGGGGATCACGTGACCCGGAGACGCTGCAACCGTCCTAAATGTGAGTCTGTGGCCAAGCATCCAAATGTGAACCCTGGGGATGCTGCCATGGTCGTAAGTGTGAAAAGTGGTCATGAGTCACTTTATTCAGTGCTGTTGTAACTTGGAACGGTCGCTAAGTCGAGGACTGCCTGTATTTCTATGACATTCTCCCCCCCCCATGAGTTCAGCAACCAGTGAAGCCGCCCAGGCCCAGATCAGGATTTGAATTATCAGCCGCCCAGACTCATTGACCGAGAGGGGCAGCTATAGAAAATGAATAATGAATAAAAATGAATAATAAATAAAAGAAATAAGGCGGCTCAACGTCTCCTAAGAGCCTCGTGATAGGCCTGGTCCTGGAAATAGGACCGAGGAAACGGGTTCAGGGCACTCTGCACATGCTCAGGGGAGAGAAGAAGCATCATCGCCTGTGGCAACCACGTCCAATCGCATCATTCTGCTCGGCTGGGTGCTCTGCACATGCCCAGAAGGCCGCCGCTCGGTTCGCTGCTGCTCCCAGCCCGCCCACCGCGGTACCTGCTCGGGGGTCAAAGGCTTCGCTGCCCCACCGCCGCCCGCAGGACCCGCCTGAGCCGCCGCCGGGCCGCTCTTGGTCTTGCTCTCCTCCGCCATCTTCGCCCTCCTCCCTCCTGGCCGGGAGAAACACAACTTCCGGTTGGTCAGTTATTCAGAGACCGGAAAACGCCGTTGCGCCATTTTGTCCGCCATCTTTGATACGGGAATCTTGCTCTCCGCGCTTCTTCTTCCCGTAAATACGAAAGTATCCACATTGAAAACCAAAATTCTGCAACAGAGAGTGAAGGTGATTCCGCAGGCCTGCGAATCAGTCTAGTTTGGGCGGTTTATTTCCGCCTGATACCCTCACTGGGGCATCCATCTTTGTTAAGGGCGCGGCTGACACTTCCCAGGAGGCTGGTCGCCGCGGCCACGTGACGGGGCCCGCGAGGAAAAAACGGCGAAAGGATGAGCGTTATTCAAATCAGGGAAGCGGAAGCGGACATACAGTGGGCTGTATGGCGCCGGAGCCGCCATCTTTCTTAGGGGGCCTGTGCACTTCCGGGGTGGACTGAGTTGGAACGGAGGGAAGCAGCCGCTGGCGTGGAGGATCTGCGGGGCGCGCGCGGGCCGCAGGCAGGAGCGGAATGTGGGGCGCTGGAGCTGCGGGGGTGGGGGTGGGGGTGGGGGTGGGGGGTGGGGTGGGGGTGGCTGGGAGCCTGGAAGCAGGAGCCGCCCCCTGTGCAAAACCAGGACCCCCGATCAGCCCATTTTTCTGGCGGGGGGAGGGGGGTCCAGGGCATGGGACACCCCGTGTAGCAAGCTGTGCGAATGAGAGAAGAGAACAGAATATAGAATAGGAATAGAAGAGAGAAGAGAAGTATATAAATAGAAGGTTAGATAAATAGAAGTATTAATGTAAGAGAAAATCAATCTTGTTATATATAATACAGAGGGAAATTTGGAGAGAGGAGTTGCTCGGACATTAACCCCTGAACTGTATCCGAAGAGGGATGAGAGGGACGAAAGGAGAGGAGAGAGAAAAGAGTAAAGGAGGGGAGAAGGAAGTAGGAAGGTTGGAGGAGAAGAGGGGAGAAAGGGGAGGAGAGGGGTGAAGGAAAGAGAAGAGGAGAGGAAGAAGAGGGAAGTAGGGAAGAGAAGAAAGGGAGAAAGAAGGGAGAGAAGAAGGAGTGTGGATACAGTGAAAGGAAAAATGGGCGAGCAACACCAAAAGTCACGTTTGTGTATTTATTTCATTTTATTAAAAGTATCTTATATATGAATGTAAAAAGAATGTATGTTAACATCTCATAAATATCACGGTGTATGTATCGGGAGAGTTTGGAAAAATAAAAAATATAATTAAAAAAAAGAGAGAGAAGAGAATAGTCCAGTGATGGCGAACCTTTTAGAGACCGAGTGCCCAAACTGCAACCCAAAACCCACTTATGCATCTTCCAGTGCCAGGTGGGCGTGGTCCATTGGGTGGGCGTGGCTGCAGAGGTAACAGCAGACTGGGTGGGACTAAAAAGTTCAATCAATTCCAACTTTGCAAGATCTTTTTTTTTTAGTGAGAAGTTGAAATTGACTGATTGATTTAACCTTTTTTTTTTTTTGCACAGGGCAGCAGAGGCCTAAAGCAAAAAGGTTTTATAAAACTCAGCTGAAGGACTAGGACTGGGGCGACCGCGCTTGCCCACAGAGAGGGCTCTGAGTGCCAGTAAAGTATAGGATAATGAAGAATAAAGTAGAATAAAGAAGAATAAAGTAGAATAATAATAATGATAATGAAAAATCACTAAAGCAAAATGATGTGTCTGCATAATTACTGGAATAAAGCTGTGTTAGCAAATACGTGACTAACCAAAAGCACATTGCATTCAGAAACATTGTATCAAGTAAAACTCTTTCCATTGTATGCCTGTGAGAAACTAACCTGATGAAATACAGTGTAGATTTCTATGTGTGCTTCTTTGTTCCTGAGAAAAGAAAGCTATAAAACTGTAGTTTGGACCCGCCCACAGGGTTCAGAATTGCTGTTGTTATTTGCTTCTGAACCTTGCGCAAATAAACCTCTCTGCACCCTCTGGAATTCATAAAAGTTCCTTTCGTTTTCCACAAGACGGCCTCTGGCACCCTTGCCGTAGGTTCGCCACCACTGGAATAGTCCATTTGTGTGTGTGTGCACTAAATGGGCAAACTGCTGATTGACATGGATTTCAAGCAGTCAAGGTATAAATAGGCTCATAGCCTCTGTTTCCATGATTAAACGGTTAATTCCATGGGAATTATAGACTTGGCCCTTTTAAGAGGGCTGGACTTCAACTCCCAGGATTTTGCAAAGCTGGCTGGGGAATTCTGGGGGTTAAAGTTCACCCCTCTAAAAAGAGCCAAGTCTAAAAAACACTGACTACAACTAGGTCTATTGTGTTGTAGGAACATGCCATTGGTTCAAACAGGGGCGCGATGAAAGCTATGGGCAGGAACAGGTGGCAAAGAGAGGAAAATAAAATACAGGCAGATGGTGTAGCTCTTAGATCTGTTGATGACCGATCCATCTGAGTGCCAAAAAACAAACAAACAGAGACCACCAAGTACAGGTAGTCCTTGACTTATGGCCATGATTGACCCCAAAATATCTGTTGCTAAACAAGACAATTGTTAAGTGAGTTTTGTACCACTTTGTGACCTTCCTTGTCGCAGTGAATCCCTGCAATTGTTAAGTGAGTAACACAGTTATGAAGTGAATCTGGCTTCCCCATGGACTTTGCTTGGAAGGTCACAAAAGGAGATCCCGTGACCCAGGACACTGCAACTGTCATAAATATGAGCCCATTGCCAAGTCTTTCAATTTTGATCACGTGACCATGGGGATGTTGCAACGATCATAAGTGTGAAATATGAAATGTAAAAACTTTTTTCACTGCCATTGTAACTTCAGATGGTCACTAAACAAATTGTTGTAAGTTGAGGGTTACCTGTACTTCACAGTTAATCCCTGAGCTGCAAATATTCTCTTCTATTAAAATAATTATTCTTCTCCAGGCTTGGAAGAGATTCTCCTTGAAGCTCAAAATCTTTTGGCATCTTTTTCCAGGTTGAGAGGGGTGGTCCAGAAGACCTTGCAAATCCTTTGTGTTGCTGGAAAACAGTTTAGAGGGATCCAGAGCTGGGAACCTGGCCACAGGTAACTAATTTAGGGATGCTTTTTTGCACATGACAGCCTTGGAGCAGTAAGACAGAGTAGGAGAATGGAAAATTTCTCACTCAGAATAGAGTTAGGAAGGGAGCCTGGAGGTCTTCTAGTCCAACCCCTGCTCAAGCAGGAGACCCTATACCCTTGCAGATAGGTGGCTGTCCAGTCTTTTCTTGAAAACTTCCAGTGATGATGCACCCACAACTTCTGGAGGCCAGCTGTTCCACTAGTTAATTGTCTTGAAATTTCTCCTTAGTTCCAGGTTGCTTCTCTCCGTGATTAGTTTCCATCTGTTGCTTCTTGTCCTACCTTGGAGAATAGCTTGACTCCCTCTTCTATGTGGCAGCCCCTCAAATATTGGAAGGCAACTATTATGTCACCCCTAGTCCTTTTTTCCTTTAGACTGGCCATTCCCAAATCCTGCAACCGTTCTTCCTATGTTTTAGTCTCTAGGCCTTTAACCATCTTAGTTTGTTTCTTTATTTATTTATTTATTTATGACTTATATGCCGCCCTTCTCCCTAGACTCAGGGCGGCTCACAGCAAAAATACAAGTACAAAAATGGTTGCACTTCTCTGCACTTTTTCCAAAGTCTCAACATCTTTTTTGTAATGTGGTGACTAAAACTGGATGCAGGATTCCTGGTGTGGTTTTACTAAGGCTTTATTAAGTGGTACTAATACTTCATGTGATTCTATACCTTTGTTTATACAACCAAAGATTGTATTAAGTTTGTTGGCTGCTGCCGCACACTGCTGACTCGTGTTTAAGTGATCATCCACTAGGACTCTAAGGAAGTGGCCCCCAACCTTTTCGACACCGTAGAAAGAGGTTTTTCCCTGGAGCAGATGGCATGGTTTCATGTGCTGCCTACATCCTGCAGATACAGCTTTGCTTGGTTATGCGGCTCAGTTTCTGGCATGTTGCGGCCCAATGCTGGTCCATGGACCGGGGGTTGGGGACCCCTACTCTAAGGTCCCTCTCACAATTACTGCTTTTGAGCCAGGTTTCGCCTAATCTGTATTTGTAACTTTGGTTTTTCCTGCCTAGGTATAAATCCTTGCTTTTCTCCACATTAAATTTCATGTTGTTGGATAGGGCCAATTGTTCAAGTCTGTCAAGATCTTTTTGGATACCGTGTTTGTCTTCTGGGGTGTTGGCTATTCCTGCCAGCTTAGTGTCATCTGCAAATTTGATGAGTTCCCCTTCTATTCCCTCATCTAAGTCGTTGATGAAGATATTGAAGAGTCCTGGGCCTAAGACGGAACTTTGTGGCATCCCACTGCTTACTTCCCTCCTTGTAGATGTTTTTTATTTTATTGTTCATCCATCGAATTCGATGAGGACCTTGACATCTTATGGATTATGGGCCATCAACGTTGTGTCCATAGGTGGCTGATAAGACCGATGTTACCGTAGCACGGAATGTTCTGCCACATACTAAACAAAGAAATGTAGACACTGTTACTTCGGCATTTACGGCTAGATGTAGTACCATTAAGGACTACTTGTTGAGTTTGGTTTGTCAGCCATTTACAAATCCATCTGGTGGTGAGGCTGTCTATCCCACATTTTTCTAGTTCACCAAGAAGTAGGTTGTGGTCTACTTTGTCGAATGCTTTGCTGAAGTCTAAGTATACTATGTCCACAACATTTTGCTGGTCTACTAATTTAGTCACTTTGTCAAAGAATGAAATAAGATTGGTTTGGCATGATTGTTTTTAACAAACCTGTGCTGGCTACTAGTGATAACTTCATTTGTTTCTAGATGTTCGCAGATCTGTTTTTTCATTATTTTTTCCAGGATCTTCCCAGGTATTGATGTTAGACTGATTGGTCTGTAGTTTCCTGGGTCTGTTTTTTTTTTTTTAAGATGGGAATTTGATGTGAAGGTTGGAATATTCAGCATTCTGAATTGCGAGTTACAGTTCAGCCATATCTGAAGATAACTCTGATTTCAGGTGCTTTTTACAACTTGGTATGTGGTATTCTCTAATTTATTTTCTTTGCAACCCTGTAAGGTATTCTGTTCCAGAATCAAGCATCAGGAATTGGGTTCTGTTTACTCTCAGAATTATGCTTTTTGCACCATATTATCTATGGTTTGCACAACTGAGTCCATTTTTTTGAGATTTGCGTAACAGAGAACAACCATCCATCAAGTATATTGAGTACACAAAACACAGTAGGCTAAAATGTGGTACTCTAGTTTGTGATTCAGTGTGTGCTCTGGATGCCGTCTTCTGTAATTTGATTGTTATTCAACCCTCTGAGCACTAAACAAGAATGCCAGTTTATAATTTAGGGATAGGAGCTCTGCCGTTGGAAATCTAGTTGAAATGTTGGGATGTTCAGAAAACTCATTTGTTGCCTTCCAATTTCAAGTTAGTGCAGGGAGATCCCAACAAACGTTTTCTTCCCCAGCAATCCAGAAAGATTAAGCATGCTAGAACTAAATGGAGAAGTTAAATGCTAAGTAAATTTCCTGTTTCTCCTCCAGGGGTGATGGCTTTTGCGTTCGAGTTCTTCTGATACCTGCTCCCTATTTTCTCTCCAGATTCCAAGCGATGTCCTCGGGTGTGAGAGACCCAAAGCCCCTCATTGCGGTCTGCCAGGTGACCTCGACTCCAGACCGAGAACACAACTGGGAGGCTTGTTCGCAGCTTGTCCGGGAAGCAACTCGGCGGGATGCTTGCCTTGTCTTCCTCCCAGAAGCCTTTGACTTCATTGGCAGCAGCACGGAAGAGACTCTCAGCCTGGCGGAGCCCCTGGAGGGGGATTACCTTCAGCGCTACGTCAGCCTGGCCAGGTAGGCCTCGCAGGGTGCCAGAATGACGACGGGTGGCTTCTGAAAGAATGTGGATCCCTCCCAATGGAGGGCCTATCGACCTACAGCTAGGATGAATCATAAAAATGGTTACAGAACAAATCAGTTTGGTCTCATGGTTAAGACGCCAGGCTAGAAACCAGAAGACGGTGAGTTCGAATCCTGCATGGGTAACTTTGGGCTAATTACCAGGAGATGGTGAATTCTAGTCCTGCCTTGGGCATGAGAACCAGCTGAGTGGCTTTGGGCCAGTCACCAGGAGATGGTGGGTTCATGTCTCACTTTAGGTATAAAACCTGGTTGGATGCCTTTGGGCTACTCTCAACCCCCGCCCACTCACAGGGTTGTTGTTGTGAAGAAAATAGAAGAAGGAAGGTCTTTTAGGTACGTTTGCCAACTTTAGTTATTTATAAAAAATAACTAAAGGCAAGATAAAACATAAAGGCAAGATAAAACTAAAGGCAAGATAAAAAAAAAGGCGTTCATCTCCTTAGTTTGGGGTTTCTCAACTTTAGCAACTTTAAGTGCTGTGGACTTCAACTCCCAGAACTCCCCATCCAGCGTAGTTGGCTGGGGAATTCTGGGAGTTGTAGTCCACACCTCTTAAAAGTTTCTAAGTCTGAGAAAGCCCAACCTAAAACTCTTTCAGAAAATAAAAGATTTTAGTTCTTGTAGCAGATGCAGAGAACGGCTCCATCTTCTGTAGGTGCCACCAGGGGGGAAGGGGAGAACCTCAGCCAGGTAAGCACAGGTGGAAACAAGCCTTTGCTTCTCTCTGGACAGGGAATGTGGAGTGTGGTTGTCCCTTGGAGGTTTCCACGAGAGGGGCAGAGACTGGGAAAGCACGCAACGGATCTACAACTGCCATCTTCTTGTGGATCCCAAAGGTAATGAAATGTCTTTAAATTAGGTGGGGGTCTCTTCTCGGCTCCCCCCCCCACTGATATTCCTGTAAGAAGGGTGCTGAGTCAGGTTGGATTGCCCATGCTTCCTTTAAAAAAATCTGCTTTGCAGTGGTGATAGTTGGAAAAAACACTTAAATTTGACCATACATCAAACTAAGACATTAAAGCGCGTTGACAAAGTACAGTAGCTGTGTTTACACAACTTGTTAAATCAAAACAAAGCATCCAGGATGGCTGAGTTTAGACTTTTGTGTTTGATCAACAGCTAGTTTGTTTGCCTGCAGTGTGAATTGTTGTAGGACAAACACACTGTAATTTGCAGACACTGACTTATGGCTTAGGGTGATGCAAAGCAGCTCTTTAAAGGTGTATGACAGATAGTAAAGCCTTTGGATAAATCTAAAGTTAAATCACAGTAGAGGTAGAGATTTGCCCTGGAAAGAAATGGTAACAGAAAAGGCAGGAGCTTGTGGGGTGTATTTCCAATAGAAGGTGGGTAGCTCAGGGTTGAATTGTGGGGTCCTGGGTGTTTGGTGGTTTTCTTGCAGACGTTTCGTCAGCTGGCGAGGTAACATCATCAATGCTGCCAGAAAAAAACCAAGCTCAGAGAGCAGCGCAAATAAAGAAAGTAATATATTAACAGTATAACAGAGTTGGAAGGGACCTCAGAGG
Source organism: Bothrops alternatus (assembly GCA_034064705.1). Lineage (NCBI taxonomy): Eukaryota > Metazoa > Chordata > Lepidosauria > Squamata > Viperidae > Bothrops > Bothrops alternatus. The sequence continues at coordinate 2,546,790 of JARGCV010000988.1, forward strand.
TCTTCTAGTCCAACCCCCTGCTCAGGCAAGAGACCCTCCACCATTTCAAACAGGTGGCTGTCCGGTCTCTTCTTAAAAACCTCCAGTGTTGGAGCACCACAATCTCTGGAGCGAAGCGGTTCCACCGGTCAGGAAGTTTCTCCTTAATTCCAGGTTTCTTGTCTGCTTGATTAAGTTTCCATCCATTGTTTCTTGACCTGCATTGAGATGCTTTGGAGAGGAGGTGGACCCCCTCTTTTTGGGGGCTGGCCCTCCGATCATGTCAGCCCTGGTAGTTCTGAAAAGGAAAAATAAACTTAGGACTTCCCACTGTTTATTCTAAAAGTATTAGATCAGTGGTTCTCAGCCTTTTTCAGGTTGAGACCCCACCTGCGCTGCCCATGCATGGCGTGACCCCGACCCGCGCGTGCGATGGGCCAATCCACACATGTGCGCGCGACGGGCCGATCCGCGCATGCATGGCGCGCGCGATGAAAAAAACAAAATGGCGGAGTGCGCGACAAAACAAACAAAACCAAAATGGCAGACCGCGATGGGCCGATCCGCTCATGCGCGGCGCGCGACGGCCCAAATTGTGCATGCGCGGCGTGCGTGCGACAAAAAAAACCAAAATGGCAGACCGCGGTGTCCAACGACCCCCGCGAAACAGTCGTTCGGCCCCAAATGGGGTCGTGACCCATAGGTTGAGAACCGCTGTATTAGATGTTGATTCATCCAGTCAAACTGACTGGCAAGATAACTTTTTAATTCTGAAAATCTTTTTCCTGAAGTATGGAAAATTCCACTTTGGAAGGTTCCGAATAAACTGTTTCGAAATACGAAGAAGGCAACCAGGGTGATTTGGGAAAGGGAAGGCACTGAAGAAGATGGGAAGTGGAGCTTGGAGATAAGACAGACCAGGCAGGGTAGCTGAAGGTGACTGAACATCCCAGGCTGGAAAATGGTGGCCTTAAATTACCGGAAGGCAGGGAAAAAAAATACGTATATCCTGAAGATTAGAACAATTGGACATTGGGAATTATTCTTTGAAAGCATGCCATGGGATGCGATATAGGTAGTCCTCGACTTACGACAACTGAGCCCCAAATTTCTGTTGCTCAGCGAGGCAGTTGTCAAATGAGTTTTGCCCTGTTTTACAACCGTTTTGGCCACGGCTGCTAAGTGAACCACTGCAGCTGTTAAGTTAGTGGCACGGTTGTGAAGTGAATCTGGCGTTCCCCATTGACTTTGCTCGTCAGACGGTCGCAAAAGGAGATCACGTGACACACACACACACACACACACACACACACACACACACACAGGGGACGCTGCGATCATCGTAAATACGAACCAGTTGTTGAGCGCCCAGATTTTGATCACGTGACCAGGGGACGCTGCAGCGGTCCTAAGGGTGAAAATTGGCTTTTTAGTGCCATTGTAACTTTGAATGTTCACCGTTGTAAGTCGAGGATCGCCTCCATGAACATTACGTGAAATTGCGGTTTGATAGCTTTTGCTCCCTTCCTTCTCTGCTTCTGACCCGCCCGATCCTTCCTTTCTCCTTGGCGAGGCTGCTCTCAGGGTCTGTGGCGGCCACCTATCGGAAGGTCCACCTCTTTGACGTGGAGCTGGAAGGGAGGGTCTCCCTGAAGGAAAGCGCCTTCACCAACCGGGGCTCAGAGCTGGTGCCGCCCGTGCCCACCCCAGCTGGAAAGGTACGGGGCTCAAGGTGGGGCCCGCGCCCTCACCTGTTGGGGGGCCCCAGAGGAACACGAAGCCCTCCCTTCCCCCTACTATTCATTTCCACGTGCAGGTAGTCCTCCACTTCTGACCGCCATTGAGCCCCAAATTTCTGTTGCCAGGTGAGTTTTGCCTCATTTTATGACCTTTCTCGCCACAGTTGTTAAGTTAGTCACGTGGCTGTTAAATGAATCCCGCTTCCCCCTTGACTTTGCCTGTCAGAAGGTCGCAAAAGGGGATCCCGTTTTTCCCCAGGGCTGTTGGAACTTCGACTGGTCACTAAACAAACTGTCGCAAGTCGAGGACTACCTGTATGGAGACCAATTAATCATCCTTGCCTCTTTTTCTACATTTTTAACTTTTAAATCCTATGTGTGTATTTTAATATTTGTCCCCCCCCCGCCCCACCCAGAGCCCTCTCTGAAGGAGAGGGGCTGTCCCAAAATGTGAAAAACAAAAATAAAATAAAATAAAAAACATGGAGCAGAATTAGGGTAGTGGGCAACCGGCCTGCGTTTATGACGTCCGGGGGTCCTGGGGTCGCCCTTTGTAACCTTCCTTGGGGCTTCCCAGCACACCAAGTCAAGAAGGTTTTGCTTAACGACCATCGGGGGGAAAGGTTGCATAATCGGTCGTGATTCACTTAGTGACAGAGGCTCCAGCTCCCATGGTGGTGTAAGCCAAGGACCGGCTGTGCTACGTAACCTCCTCCCAAGCTCTTTTCAGCTGGAGGCTCCTGGGCAGCTTCTCCCCATTCTGCCCCTTCTCCAGGTGGGGCTGGCCATCTGCTACGACCTCCGCTTCCCAGAGATGTCCCTGGCTCTGGCCCAGGCGGGCGCCGAGATCCTCACCTTCCCGTCGGCCTTCACTGTGACAACCGGTGCTGCCCACTGGGAGGTAAGTCCCTCGGCCTTTACTGCAGGCAGTCCTCGACTTACAGCGCTTCATTTAGTGACTGTTCCGAAGTTAACAACAGCACTGAAAGCAAAGTGATGACCGTTTTTCACACTCAGTGACGGTTGCAGCAGGCCCTCACGGCCACAAGATCAAAATTCAGATTTTGATTGGCAGCTGGTTCGTACTTATGACCGTTGCAATGACCTGGGATCTTTTTTGTGACTTTCCGACGAGCAAAGTCAGTGGGGAAGCCAGATTCACTTAACAACCGTGATACTAACTGATCAACTTTGGGCTGAATTGGGGTCATACGTCGAAGACTACCGGTGTTCTGCTCACGGCTTCCTCCTCTCCCCAGGTCCTGCTCCGAGCCCGTGCCGTGGAGACCCAGTCCTACGTGGTGGCTGCGGCCCAGACGGGCCAGCACCACTCTCGCCGCACCTCCTTCGGCCACAGCATGGTGGTGGACCCCTGGGGCGGCATCGTGGCCCAGTGCCAGGAGGGCCCCGGCCTCTGCTTTGCCGAGATCGACCTGGCTTACCTGCACCGCCTCCGCCAGGAGATGCCCGTCTTTGCCCACCGCCAGCCTCGCTTATATGGCCGGGCAGCTGCTGAGTGGGGCTTTGCGCCCCCTTGACGGGCTCAGCTGCCCCAGGGACTGGGCTTGGCTGCTGCAGCTGGACTCTGCAGGGTCCAGGGTCTCCGGCCCGACAGGAGCTGCTGTCCAGAGGGAAAGTGGGAAAGAGAGACACAGAATGCAGGTAACGTCTGAGCTGGGGAGGGAGGCGTTTCGACACACTCCCCCTCACTGGAGCCTCAGAAGTTTGCTTTCGACTATTCAGACATTCGGGGTTGAGACTGGGGTGGGGCCCAGTCGGTCACTGTCCCTCTAGAGGAACTTCTGTCCTGAAATATATTTGTTTTTCAGCCACACAGCTTTCCTTTCTTCACTTTAATCCAGTTCCTTTTTCTAAGCAGCTCAAGACTCCCTGTTTCCGTACGATCAGAGGTCTCCAACCTTGGCAACTTTAAGACTTGTGGACTTCAACTCCCAGAATTCCCCATGCTGGCTGGAGAATTCTGGGAATTGAGGGCCACAAATCTTAACGTTTCCAAGGTTGGAGACCCCTGGTTTTGGTAAAATAAGAGGTCGGGGTACTTCACCTTCAGAAGGATTAATTTTCTCTGCTAGAGTGGGGGGGGTTCAGTTTGTGTGTATTTTTAGTTTTTATTTTTCACATTTTCGAATCACCCATCTCCCTCAAACTCTGGGCAATGTCCCCCCCCAATAAAGCATGTTCACTTTTTATGTGCATGTGTACATATACATATATATAGGCACACACACATGTATGTCTATGTCGCTCAGAGGTTTTGAAGATTCACCATAACCTTATGATCACTTAAACTGCAAAAGGAGGTCATAAAACCAGACATGACTCACTTAACAGGTGCCCTGCTTAGCAACAGAAATTCAACACACCTCATTACTGCAACATGTGGAATTAGAGTAGAATTTAATTGTCAATATTGATTCAAGATTAAGCTTGTTCTACAAAATACCTGGAATAGGGAGAAATCTGTTTTAAACGTCTCTTGTTGACCAAACTTGATTTATTTTCTGTATTATAGAACTGATTTCAGCTAAGTCTGCTTGTGCACACTTGCACACGCACTCTTTATTTTGCACAAGCCGCCGCCAGCAATTGCCACATTTTAGTCTGGTCAGAACCTACGCGTGCGAAGGCTTTGGGGCTCCTGATAAACTATACAGAATTGTCAGCCTCTGCTCAGCTCCTAAGAGAGCTTGACAGGCAATCCGTGGGAGAAGGGAAAGCGACCACAGGATCTCATTCATCTCTCATGCAGAATTAGTCACGTGTCAGATGGTTCACAAACATCTTTGGCCATCTCCTGAACGTACACACAGATAGTCCTCAATTTACAACCATTTGTTTAGTGACTGTTTGAAGTTTCAAAGGCACTGAAAAAAATGACTTGGTGATTGTTTTTCACATGACCTGCAGCATCCCTGCGGTCAGGTGATCAAAATCTGCATGCTTGGCAACTGGCATGTACTTAGGACAGTTGCAGTGTTCTGGGTTCATGTGATCCCCTTTTGCGACCTTCTGGCAAAGTGAATGGGGAAGCCGGATTCACTTAACAACCATGCTACTAACAACTGTGGCGAGAAAGGTCATAAAATGGGGCAAAACTCACTTCTTGCTTACAACAGAAATTTGAGATCAATTGTGGTCATTACCTATAGTGGACTTGTAGGGGACAATAAGTTAAGATTGTTGCTCTTCACATAATTGATAGTTAGAACTTAAGCACCCCAAAGCAGATTGGTGGCTGTGACATGGCGGGCTCAGATCAGGCGTTTTCAGGGTTGATCTAGTAACTGGGAGCTGCTGAGGTCACCAAATTGCAAGCAAACATTTCCAAAACTGTTATGTTTAGCCCCTCCAGCTTGGAGAGATGGGAGTAGTTGCTTGTTCACCTCTTTACATGGAAAACTGGCACCAGAAAAAGACCTAGTGGTCCATCAAGTGTGCCCTTTGGGCTTGCTTTGGTTTTTAATTTATTTGATTATTCTTTCTTACTTTTTAATTTATTTTTATTTTATTTTTAAGCTCTCTCCGCTTTCAGTGGAAGGCAATTTTGAGCCCTGAAAAATTGAAATTCCGCTGCAGTTTCAGCTCAGCTGAAGAAATGCATAAAGTGCTACCTTCTGAGGGTGGGTCCCCATTGGCATCTATGAGGATGTCGTATCTAGAGCAATGCTAGCCATGAAAGGCAGGGCTAAAAGGTCATGGAACAGAACGGCAGTTGTGTGCAAAGCAGAGGTGGACATTGCCAACCTCACTGGCCACAGCATTCTTCGACTTACAACCATTTGTTAACTGTTTGAAGCTGCAGCGGCAATGAAAAAAGTGACTTAACTACCAATCCTTGCAGTCCTTATGACTGTTGCAGCATCCCCATCCTCGTGTGATCCAAATTCAAGTGCTTAGTGACCAGCATGTATTCATGTATTTATCACGCGAAGTATTACCCGTGTTTCCCCTAAAGCAAGACAGGGTCACACTTTCTTTTTATCCCCAAAAGCCCCACTATGTCTTACTTTCGGGGTACGGCTTATATTGATTGGAAAACAATTGTCAGTTTTATTTTAAGTATTTTAACTATATTAAGTATTTTAAGTATTTTAAGTATTTAAGTATTTTAAGCAGGAGGCGGAAGTGGGCAGGAGTAATATGTCTTACTTTCATGGTACGGCTTATATTAGCCGACCCCCTGAAAACCCCGATACGTCTTACAATCGGGGGTGTCTTACTATCGGGGAAACACGGGTAGTACCGCTTTATAAAACCATAGTAAGGCCACACCTGGAACACAGCAGCCAATTTTGGTCACAATATCACAAAAAAGAGGTTGAGAGTTTGGAAAAAGTTCAAAGAAGAGCAACTAAGATGATTAGGGGCCTGGAGACTAAAACATACGAAGAACGGCTGCAGGACTTGGGTCTGGCTAGTCTAAAGAAAACGGGTGACATGATACCAATATTCCAGTTTTTGGGGGGTTGCCACAAAGAAAAGGGGGTCAGGTTGTTCACCAAAGCACCAGAGGGAAGGACGAGAAACAATGGTTGGAAACTGACCAAAGAGAAGCAACCTGGCGCTAAGGAGAAACTTCCTGACAGTGAAGAGAACAGGTGGAACAGTAGTTGCCTCCAGAAATCGTGGGTGCTCCATCACTGGAGGTTTTCAAGAGACTGGACAGTCACTTGTCTGAGATGACATAGGTTCTCCTGCTTGAGTGGGGGGCTGGACTAGAAGACCTCCAAGGTCCCTTCCAGCTCTATTCCATGACAGTTGCAACGTCCCGGAGTCATGCAATCGCCATTCCAAGCCAGTTTCCGACAAGTGAAGTCAATGGGGGAAGCCACAATTCGCTTAACTGCAGTGGTTCGCTTAATGACCATGGCAAAAAGGTCATGTAATTGGACACAATAATTAGCAATGGAAATCCTGATCCCAATCGTGGTCGTAGGTCGAGGACTACCTGTATCCAGGGAGGTTACTGCCATAAAATTATTTCGGGATCTACAAGGTATGTATCCTAACCCAGGCTCTCCAACCTTGGCAACTTGACGACTTGTGGACTTCAACTCTCAGAATTCTTCACAAGTCATCCAGTTGCCAAGGTTGGAGAGCCCTGACCCACTAGGTTTTGAGGTGGAAACACATATTACTTCTTGTAAAAAACCTTTCCAGGACACCAACCGACTTCTCGGAGAAAGCTTCGTTCTCTTGGCACACACTATTCCAGGGACCCCAACAGCTGCACCAAAAAAAGGCAGAAGAATTTTTTTATTATCATCATTTCAGAAAAAAAAAAACCCCAAAAGGTACATTAGGGAATATGACCAGTTGCACTGACATTTCCTTAAAAAAAAAATGAAGTCACCGATTTTACACAAATTTGTGCCAGAATTACCATGAAATAACGGGGTTTGCAATGGTTGGGCTTCTGTGGACTTCCCGAGGCAGCCAGGGGAAGAGGGGGAAAAGCCTCCGACGTCCGGCTGGACCATTTTAAGCCAAGCGAAGGGCCGCTCGCCTGGGGACACTTTATGCAGCCAATGGAGTCAGGGGCCATAATTTTTCCTGGATTCACTTCAGACAGGAAGTGGGTCTTTATAGAGAAAAAACTGGGGAACTTGAGATGAGCTGCCCAGTGCTCTGGACTTGGAAAAAGGGCCCCCCATTTCTGACCCTGGCATGAGAGCCAGTGCAGCCCCCGCTGGCGGCTCACCGAAGGGGACACCTCAAAAACGGCCTGTGCAATTTTAGAAAGAGAGGCGCCCGCTTGGGTGAGCTGCACGAAGGCGCCACGTTCGCTCTTTCGCACAGGCTCCAAAGTATGAGGGTCTCTTCCGAACCAAATCCGAAGCGCCATTAACAACCTTCATTCTTCTCAAAAGTGAAAAAACCGTTGCCAGCAAATAGAGAGGAGCGAACGGGCAAATTGCAACACAAACTCGTACAGATCGAGTCTCCGGGTGAATTAAATGAGCTTTTATCTTCTGTGCAGGACGGAAACCCGCTTTTCCCGTAAGCTTCCCCCCCCCCCGTGAAACACTCCACCTGAGCGTATGGCTGTATAAACGGGACGCTTGCTGGGCGCCTCCCAATTCCTTCCCCTGCTGGATGGAGCCTTCCTAAGCAGGAGGGGTCAAAAGGCGGCCCCTCCGCCATCTTGAAAACCAACTGGGGGGTCTTTCCTGGGACACCCCCCCCCAAAGAGAGAGGTCTGGCTGCTGCTTGTCAAGGCTTTCCCGAGATTTAAGGGGGGCAGAAATAAAATATGACATGTGTTGAGTACCCAACAAAAAGAAATCCAGCGCAAATCACAGAACCGATTCCTTCCTCCCAAGCTGGTTCTGTTCTATTTTCTCGACCAACGGAGCCCCAGCAAATCCCACAGCTGACGGGGAGAAGAGAGGCGGGTCTGGGGGGGTAAAAAAAGAGACACCCTGCCAAGGCCTGTGGGGCTACCAAAAACGTAACCCCACAGCTGAACCCCGGCAGAGTCCCCTGGCCATCTCCCCAAAGAAAAACGAAAATTCAGATGCAACCAGCGCTGCGCTCAGCACCACGGGGAGTGAGGGTGGGTCTCTCCTGCCTGCCTCCGAGCGTCTTCCAGAGCTATTCAGTTCTGCACCAGAAGGGTGCAGGAGAGGGGAAGTCGGGACAGGGGAAACCCCTGGAGGAACAGACTAGTCACCTAAACCAACGGGATCCCCCCCCAAAGCTGGCCCCGGCCACACGGGGTGTCCCTCCTAAGCTCGGGCTCCTTCTCTAGCTGGCAGAGGTCTTCCTTTCTTCCCATCTCTGGGCCAACCACCCCAGGTGGGCAGCTGTCCACCGAGGTTGCACGGCTGAAGAGGGAAGAGCATTCTCCTTCATCTTTGGAGGCAAGGCAAAGGCACAGGTGGGATGGCAGGGAGAGAAGAGGCAAGGGATGGTCTTGGGGGAGCTGCTTAGCCAAAGGGGGGCTCCTATTTCAGGGGCCTCCAGCCCTGGCAACTTGCAGACTTCTGGACTTCAACTCCCAGAATTCCCCAGCCAGCAACGCTGGGAGTTGAAGTCCACCAAGGTTGGAAAGCCCTGTCGTATCTGACCCAGAAGGAAGTCCCCTCCCCCGCCCCAAAGTGGGGCTCAGCGTTAGCAGCCGTGGCTCAAAGCTCCCCTCCCTCTCGTCTTTCGACCCACATCTCGTGCCCCACCTTGGCTGCTTCCTTCGCAGGAGACCCCCTCCATCAGCACACAACCCTGGCCCTTCCCTTGCCAAACCATGACTAAAGCCGAACCCCTGCTTTAAGAGCACTCCCCCACATGGGGAGCAGCTCAGTGCAAATTAAAAAGAAAAGGCAACGGAGGAGGAGGCAGAGCCCCCTCCCCGGCCTACGAGCCCTTTCCGCCCCATCCCTCCCCTCGCAGCTTCCGAGAGAGAGAGAGAGAGAGAGAGAGAGAGAGAGAGAGAGAGAGAGAGAGAGAGAGAGAGAGAGAGAGAGAGAGAGAGAGAGAGAGAGAGAGAGAGAGAGAGAGAGAGAGAGAGAGGCGGGAAGAGGGACCTGTGCACCAGAACAGCTTCTTTCACAGGAAGAGGTGGGCTAAGGGCCTGCCTTGGGGGCCAGGCGTCGGGCTTACTTGGGAGGGGGCGACGGCAGCCAATCGAACTGATGGCAACGATACCAAAAACAACAGAAAGGTCCGACGGCACAAGAGAGGAGGCGGTAAGAAAGAACCGCTGAGCATCTTTTGGGGGCTCCCTGATGCTCAGCCATCCCAGGAAAAGGGGCTTCTTTGAGGTGGGGGGGGGGCGGGACGGCCTCTCCAACACTCCTGGCCCCCCCCCCCGTTTTCAGTTCCCACCAGGGGGGGGAATGAAGAAGAGGGGAAAAAAAACCAGCGTATCCTTCCATGGAAAAGACTCGTTCAGTACGTGACCAATTTCGTTCCTCGGAGATATCCCCCCCCCTTTTTTTTTAAAAGGAAAATAATTTTGCGAAACAAAACAAAAAGTTCCTCCAAAGGGGAGCCTGAGGAGAGGGCGAAGGAAGAAAACGGAAAAAGAAAGCATCCGCCACCAGGGAGCCGTCAAGGCGCCGTCTGCAGCATCAAGTTCCTCAGGAGTTTCTGCCGGCCAACCTCGTAATCTTCTTCGTCCACGTTGACCAGGAGTTTGATGGCCTCGTGGCCCACGGCTTGCTTGAGCGAGTCTGTGATGAAGACGCCCTTCAGGGCCTCCAGCAAGGAGCCGTTGATGTAGTCGCGCCAGAAGGCGTCCAGGTACGTCAGCTCCGAGAACTTTATGTCACAGATGATGGAGCCCAGATCCCGGGATTTCAGGATCGTGTTGGCCTGGCTGAAACGTTCAAACTGGCGCTCCAGGGGGTCCTGCTTGTTGGAGAAGACGTTGCCCTCCAGGGCGCTCTCGTGCTGGCAGTACTCGGCCCGGACCCGGAGGCGGATATCTGCGGAGTGGGAAGGGGGGGGAGACACGTTAAAGGCAGAGCAGCCCAAGCCTCCTGGAAATCTCAGCTGCGGAATTTTTGGCTACGGGGGAATCTCAAAATCCGGCCCGGCTCGAAAGGAGCCCCGGGAAGGGCAGAGCTTGTGCACTTATTTTTATCTGTTTATTTTATCCTGCCTTTATTCACACACACACACACACACATATATGTACATATACAGAAAGTGCAATCTGATTGATTGCACCTTGGCATTTTTTTGACTGCTATACTGCAGTTCTACTTTTTTATAATCACTTTTGCCTTGCCGTCCCCCCCTAAACTAGGGGCATTAAGCAGGCTCAAGTCGCAACTGTGATACATTCTCTGCCAGCAAAAAAGAAATCTGAATATATATAACAACCCTGTGAGGTAGGTTGGGGCGAGCGAGAGGGACTGGCCCCAAGTCACCCAGCTGGCTTTCATGCCTAAGGCGGGACTAGAACTGTTTACGATTATAGAAATACTTCGTACTATTGTTCACCTTTTAGAGCAGGGCTTTTCAACCAGTGGTACGGGGACCACCTGTAGTACATGGGCACCTGGCAGTGGGACGCGGCCATCCTAGAAAAGGGGTAGCGGGGGAGGGGAATGAGCTGAACCGGGGGCAGCACCGCACAAGCCTGAGCGAGAGACGGCTGGAGCTGCAGGGCTGTCGGGGCTCAGCGGAAGCGCCAGGATCAGCGCCAGGCTCCAGCCAGAACTTGGCGCTGATCCTGGGGCTTCTGCTGAGCCCTGAAGAAGCGCCGATCAGCTGGAATGTGATTTACATTCAGATGTTTGACAACCGATTCATATTTATGACGGCCACAGGGGCATGTGAAGTGACCAAAACCTGCTGCAACCACCCAGCAGACGGGGGGGGGGATAAAAACCAAACACCCCCCACCACATGCTGCCAATCCTCAACAGAAATGTTCACAACAATGGAAACCTCGGACAGGAGGAAGAGCGCTGCCGGGCAGGCAGGCAGGTGCCTTGCTCAGCTGTGGCTTGGGGGAGGCACTTTTTTCAGTTTCATTGTATCTTCGAACAGTCACTAAGTGAACTGTTGTAAGTCGAGGACTACCTGTACTTTATCACTTTTTTCTTTCCTTTTTTTTTTGGTCATCAAGTTTTTGACACCTTGCTAGGCGACTGGTGGTCCTCGGATGTTGCCATCTCCTAAAAGTGGTACAAGGGGTGAAAAGGTTGAAAAGCCCTGTTTTAGAGTAACAGGCTTATAATTTATATTTGTATTCTGATGGAAGAACATCAGAAATTCCTCCTATTTGGTCGTTCCTTTTCCTTGTTCACACTCCTAACCGTGTTTCTTTCCTGCCTTTCTTTTTTCCATCTCTTGCTTTTTCTGTTTGCTTCTCTTTTATTTTTTTTGTTGAAACTTAATAAAGTCTTTTTTTAAAAGACAAACAAGGTAGTTGTCGGGAACCTCACCGCAGGTCTGTTTGTCCTTCGGGTCTGGCGTCACGGACTTCCTTCTTTTCCGCTGATTCCCAAGCAGCGCCCTTCCCCGGCCGGACCTCTTGGTGCAGATCTGGGGGCCGGAAGAGGAGCAGCAGACCAGCGGGTGGTGGGGAGGCACTGTGGGACGCAAAGATGGAGAGTTCAAGGCCAGACTAGGCTGGCTTTGGGTGACACAGAAATGAAGCAAAGTCAGCGGGATTTAGCCGTTTAGTGCTGAAGGAGAGAGAGACTGGGAGAGGGTGAATTCTAGTTCTCCCAAAGGCATGGAAACTGTCGGGTGGCTTCGGACCAGTCTCTGGCCTTGCAGAACCAGGATGGTATTATTAGCCCTGCGAGGTAGTCCAGACAAGAACATAAGAACATAAGAACATAAGAACATAAGAAGAGCCATGCTGAATCAGGCCAAAGCCCATCGAGTCCAGCATTCTGTGTCACACAGAATGCGCCACCAGGAGTACTAGCCCTACCTGGCTGGGGAATTCTGGGAGTTGAAGTCCACCCATCTTAAAGTTGCTGAGGCTGAGAAACACCAGGTTGCGTAAACAGAATTTTGCAAGACTGAAAGACCTCTGTTACCTTCCTTTTACTCTTTGGAAAACCAGGGAGGGTCTCTTCTGAAGCGCTCCCCACGCCCCTTTATCCCTATGGGCTGAGAGACCCTCACATGCCGCTTCCCCAAACTGCGTCTCCCGAGGTCATTCTCACGGACCACTGCAATTCGCAGAGGCAAAGAGGAGATTTGCTCAGGTGTCCTGGACGCTGTTTTTTTTATTTTTAAAAAAGGGGCACTCATTGCGATAAGAGTTCGCATGTCTTTCCTATCTAAAAATGACAGGAAATCAGTTTGGCAAATATGCTGCTGACAGCTGACAATGTAGAACGCAGAACATAGAATCAAAAAATTGGAAAGGACCTTGGAGGTCTTCTAGTCCAACCCCCTGCTCAGGCAGGGCAATTCAGGGCTTTGGGTTACGTTTTATGGGTTTTATAGTCTGGAGGGGGTGTTTATTGTTGTTGTGAGCTCCCCAGGACTGTGTTTTAAGAGATATCCATACAAATCCTTTAATTAAATAAATAAGAACACAAGACAGTTGTGAAGGACTGCTTGTTCTAACAACAGTTTGTGCACTAGATCAGACACAGTTCAGGATTCGGGGAGTGACTTTGATCTGTACAACATGCTAATCACAAAAATACAAAACTAGCCAGGTTCGTTCATGTTGTGTAAAAGGGGATGCTAGGTTTTTCGCTGACGTGGTTAAGCACACTGGGTGAAATTAATTAAGAAAGGACACCCACTAAGACCCAGCAATCTTAAAGCAGTGCTTCTCAAACCTGGTTAAAAGGTTGCAGGCAACTCCAGGAACTGCAAAAAAGAAAGATCCGTGTGTGTGTTGGGGAGGCTATCGGGTAGAAATTCCCATGCAGATTTCAGTTGGGCTGGTCTCAGTCCTGCAGCACCCACCCGTGAAAGTGGAAGAACCGACCAATCTAATTTGTAACAAACATGGAAGAAGCCCCTCTCAATACCACCTCCACCCAATTTTTTATTTTTATTGATTACATTTTTATGCCACTCATGCCTCCTACAAGGTGATTCTTTTTGGTTACAAGTGGTAAAAGAATTAAAAAAATAGTTAAAAGATTACCCCATCACCCACTCCATTTTGCTGCTACTATCATCTCTCTCTCTCTCTCTCTCTCTCTCTCTCTCTCTCATCTCTCTCTCTCTCTCTCTCTCTCTCTCTCTCTCTCCTCTCTCTCTCTCTCCTCTCTCTCTCTCTCTCTCTCTCTCTCTCTCTCTCTCTCTCATCTAAGTCCTATTAATAGACAGAGACGAGGAAAGAGGCTGCCGCCAGGACGACGTCTTCCCACACAACTTTTATCAACCTGAGCTATGAAAACGGACGACACTGCCCTGCGTCAGAAACATCTCAGAAACAACCTACCGATTACTTCAACCACAAGGGATCGCTGTAGCACGCAACCCAATTAAAGCCCCCCCATTTATTATTAAGTAATAATGTACTGCAAGTTAGCATCCTAGATTTTGTGTTATGTAGATTAAGGAGATCAAGAGGCAGTGGAATGTGGCCTCAGGGCTCGCCACTGGAAGCCTCACCTTCACATTCAAGATCTTCCAAAAAAAAACTTCTTGAGCAGAACATGCAAATACAGGCAGTGCAGTTGGCTGGATGCAATACCTGTCCTTCCGCAAAATTTAACTACAGGTGAATGCTCAATTTATAACCATTCATTTAATGGTATATAAATCAAATACCCTCGAGGGAGACAAAATCTAGCCCAGAACAATAACAGTAACAGAGTTGGAAGGGACCTTGGAGGTCTTCTAGTCCAACCCCTGTTGAAGCAGGAAACCCTGTACCATTCCAGACATGTGGCTGTCCAGTCTCTCGTTAAACAGCTCCAGGGATGGAGCACCACAGCTTCTGGAGGGAAGCCTTTCGTCTCTGCTTCACTATTCTCAGGGTCAAGAAATGTCTCCCAGGTTGCTTCTCTCCTGGATTAGTTTCCACCGTTGCTTCACGTCCTGCCTTCTGGTGCTCTGACACCCCCCCCTTCTCTGTGGCAGCCCCTCAAATACTGGTAGACTGTTACCATGTCCTCCCTGGTCCTTCTTTCCACAAGGCCAGACCTACCCAATTCTTGCAACCGTCCTTCGTTTCTTTTTATCATCTTTCTTGCTCCCCCTCTGCACTCTTTTCAGAGTCTCAACTTCTGGGGCCCACCACTCAAGCCCAGAGGCCAGAGCAAAGTGTACAAACATTACAGCATCCGGAGACGCAGCTTTCGAAGGGGGAGACACGTGTGAAATCTCACCAGATTTTTGTTGGTGCACGGGAACATGCTCTGCACTGCTATGGGCTCGGGGTGTCACATAGCGAATTGAAGTCTCTTCCAGATACTTATCTACAAGATCCGGACAGACTGAGAAGGGAATAAAGGAAAACGTGTGAAAGACAAAATGTCAACAACAACAACAACAAAATAATTTGAATCATAGGTAGTCCTTGACATACGACCACAAGTGAGCCCAAAATTTCTGTCGCTAAGAGAAAAATTTGTTAAGTTTAAAACCTTCCTGCTACAGTTGTTAAGTGAATCACTGCCATTGTTAAGTTAGTGACACGGTTGTTAAGTGAATCTGGCTTCCCCATTCACTTTGCTTGCCAGAAGGGTCACCCAAGGGGATCACGTGATCCCAGGATGCTGCGACTGCCATAAATATGAATCGGTTGTCAAGTGTCTGAATGTTGATCACACGTTGTAATGGTCGTTAAGTGTGAAAAGCGGTCATAATTCCCTTTTTTTCAGGGCCGCTGAAACTTTGAACGGTCACTAAATGAACCGTTGTAAGATGAGGACTGCCTGCATACAGACATACATGATACCATCCTGAGGTTTCTACCCAAGAAGAGAAAAAGGAGTTTTAATTTAATTTAATTTATTTGGGTTTGTATGCCGCTCCTCTCCGGGGACTCGGAGCGGCTAACAACATATATATAACAATGAATTACAATAAAAAAACCCCAAACAAAGATATCTAAAGAATCAATTAAAAAAAAAATAAAAAATTAAATTGCAGTTCTTCAGGAGATCAGAGGCCGATGGGCCGGGGCCTGCTGGGAAAGGGCCAACCCGCCAGAGCCGCCCCTGGGCTCTCCGCTCCTCCTCTTCTCATTTTATCCCAGCTCTAAAGGGCAAAAGCGGAGCGAATGCCTGTCAGGCAGAACCAGAGCTGAGAAAACCCCATCCAGCCGTGCAGACAAGCCAGGGATGAAGGCAGCAGAGCAAGGCTCACTTTTTCTTGTTTTTTAGAAGCAGCAGGATGGAATGCAGCGGCTGGGTCAGACCGGTGTCTTGTCTAGAACAGTGCCATAACGCAAAAATGTCGCTGCACAAGTTGCACGAGGCCTTTTCCGTGGCTGCACGCAGGCATTCCTTTGCAGGCTCCAGCTGGGCAAACCTTCTGGAACCTTCACCAATGGCTGAGGGTTAGGGTTTCCCAACTTGGCCTCTTTGAGATCTGTGGACTTCAACTCCCAGAATTCCCCAGCCACTTTGGGCAATTGTGGACAGGGAGTCCTCCACGTACAACTACTAGTTTAGCAACGCTTCTAATTCAAACTTACAACGGCACTGAAAAGAGTGATGACCGTCGCAACGTCTCCACAGTTACACGACCAAAATTTGGGCAGTTGGCCACCAGCCTGTATTGAGGACCCTTGCGGACCCCTGGGGTCATCTGACTGACCTTCCCAGCCGGCTTCTGACAAGCAAAGCCCAAGGGGAAAGGCAGATTTGCTTAATGAGCCTGTGATTCACATGACAACTTCAGGGATTCGCTTAACAACTATGATTAAAAAGTTCATAAAATCAGGTGCAACTCACTTAACAACCGTCCTGCTTAGCACAGGAAATTCTGGTGGTCGTAAGACGAGGACTCCCTGCATAGGTCCGCAAGCGAACGGAGATGCTCTACGGCCCCCCTCCCCTCAGAAAGCCCAGCGGGAGGCGACTTACCAGCCTTCCTCCTCTTCAAAGTGACGTAGGGCAACAAGTCGTGGCGGGTGATGATCCTCAACAGCTGCAGCACCTGGCGGAAGTTGGTCTCGTCGCAGCGGCCCTGTCGCTCCAGCGCCAGGAGGAAGTCCCGCCCGCTGCGGATCATGCCCCGCTCGTAGTCGTCGATGACGTCCACGAAGAGAAAAGACAGCACCCGGACATCGCGGTGAGTCAGGTGGGTGCCCACAATGTCAAACATGCGGTGCAAGCTGTAGAGGCCGTGTTCCCGGTCACCCTCCTCCTCCGGCCAGGCTTGCTGGGGGCTCCGCTTCAAGGCCCCCATCTTGTGCGACTGGGAGAAACGGCCCCGGCCGCCCAGCATCCAGGGGAAGGGGGCAGGTGGCGGGTCTCCTTCACCTGGGCCGCTGAAAGAGAGACAAGTGCGTCGGGTCCAGAGCCGCGGGCCCTGGGGGCCCTTCAGGCTGTGGTCTGGCCTGGGCAGGCGTAAGTTAGAGGAGACCGCCCGCTGCGCTGAAGGGTTTTGCCTAGTGACTCAGTCTGCGGGGCCCTGGGTGCTCTCTGAGCCTGGCGGCTTTCTTGCAGATGTTTCATGACACAACTAGGTAACATCAGTGGTGTTAGAAGGGAGTGTGAGGTTTGCGAGGAGGAGGAGGAGGGCTGTGGGGTCCTTGAAGCTGTCCTTGAAGACATCTGCGCAGAGCCACCAAAAGACAGCTTCCCTGACGGGACCGATGGCCACCCGGCCCAGCCAGACTTTCAGCCGACAAGAGCAACTGGAGGAAAGTGGGCCTCTTACCCGACACCCTCACCAAGCCCTGGAAAGCCTCACAGAAGCCAACTGGCCTTCAGTGCAGCTGGTGGATTCACGTCACTTCCTCCGAAGGCCCCAAACTATTCTCCCCAGAAGGGGATATCGGTAACTCTGGGCTGAATCCCGTGGGGTCCTGGGCTGCTAACTGTGGTTTTCTTGCAGATGTTTCATGACCCAAATAGTAAACATCATCAGTGCTAGAAGAGAGTGGGGTGTGGTGGGGAGGAGGAGGACTGTGGGGTTCTTGCTATTCTCTGAGCTTGTTTCCTTGCAGACATTTCATGACCCAACTAGGTAACATCATCAGTGCTAGAAGAGAGTGGGGTGTGGTGGGGAGGAGGAGGACTGTGGGGTTCTTGCTATTCTCTGAGCTTGTTTCCTTGCAGACATTTCATGACCCAACTAGGTAACATCATCAGTGCTAGAAGGGAGTAGGGTTTGTTCTCTGTTTAGCACGGCTGAAATTATCGAGTTTGGCAATGAAATGTCTGCAAGGAAACAACCAGGCTGAAAGAGCATCAAGGACCCACAGTCGTTGTTGTGCTGCTGCTGCTGCTGCTGCTGCTGCTGCTCCTCCTCCTCCTCCTCCACGCCTCTCTCTTCTAGCAGGGAGCAAACCACAGGCTAGGGTAGGACTGACGCTCCTTAGTTAGGTAATGAAACATCTGCAAAAAAAAAAAAAAAAGCTCAGAGAGCATCACGGATCCCACAGTCCTCCTTCTCCTCCTCCACAACCCCCCTTCCCTTCCAGCACTGCTGATGTTATCTAGTTGGGTCATGAAACGTCTGCACGAAGCCACCCAGCTCAGGGAGCACCCAGGGGCCCCACAATTATCTCTACTGCTGTCATGTCTTCTGTCCCCCTGGCCTTGTTGGGGGGGGGGCTTCTATGACTCTGAGGAAAGGCCGGAAAAGGAAGCTCCCCCAAAGCTTCAGACTCTCACGTAACGGAAGAAGCAACCAAGTTGGTCAGGAGAACTTAAGAGAAATCCCAACCGTTCGATGAGGAAGCATTTTGAATGCAATTAAAATACGATCCTTTTATTACAATTTTTCTTGGATCAAGGCCCAACCGACGTGCTAAAGTGCATTACTTGGCCAGGGACGGCTCTTTTAGTGCCAAAAGTGCTTAAAAATACTTTGGAGGGGGGGGAGAGAGGCCGGGAGCAGGGAAAAAAAAAAGGTTTTTTTCAAAATGGATTTTTCTGATTGAAATAATGCTAGCAAGAATTCCAGGCCATGGACCTGCCTGCTGGTTTTTGCGCACATGAAATACCAGGAGCAGATTCCCACTGCGTTCTGGGCCTATAAATTCCCCACGTGCGACAGCTGTGACAGCAAACACTCCAGGCCACATTCACACAACACTGTTCTTTGAAGGTCCTCGTCTGTTCTTCCAGAAAAGTCACCACATATAAAAGCCATTGGCAAACAGCACTGTCTTTAAAGAAGCACCTGATCTGAGCAGAGGAATCACTGCCATTCCAGAAGCCTTCAACACAAGTCCTTGACTTATAACCGGTCGCTTAGCGACCATTCAAAGTTACGACAGACCCGGGAAAAGGTACTAATGCCCCGATTTCAAGTTCCAAAAACTGCCCCTCCCCCACAGTCATGTGACTGCATCTTGGGCACTTGGCAACTGGCTGGCATTTACAGCTCTTTGCAGTGTCCTGCGGTTACCAGGGCGTGGTTTATGCTTTTGCTGAAAATTGTTATTTATTTCCAGTTTCCGATTAAAAATGCCCCGTAGCAAACAATGGTTATACTTAACAACCACCGCATTCACTTTACAACTGCCACAAGAAAGGTCAGTTACGGGTCATAAGTCAAGGACTGCTTGTACCAAAAAGGTGACTGAATATCTGAACGATCCCAACTAGGAAAGAAGGAAGAGACGAGACGAGACGAGAAGGAAAAAAACCCCAGTAAGATTGTCAGCCAGGAAGACGATCTTCTCCCGTATCAAGGAATTGGAAAGTTTAGCAACGGCCTTAGGAAATACGCAACTGAGCCCAACAAGTATGTTGCTGAGCGAGGAATCTGTTAAGTGAGCTTTGCCCCATTTTATAACTTCTGGCTACAGTTGTTAAGTGAATCACGGCAGTTGTTAAGTAAGTGGAGATGGATTCCCTGTTGACTTTGCTTGTTAAAAGGTCGCAAAAGGGCACTGCACCCGTCATAAATACGAACCGGCTGCCAAGTATCCCAGTGTAAATCATAGGGCCAGGGGGATGGTGCAGCGGTCGTAAGTGTGAAAATGGTCGTAAGTCATTTTTTCCAGTGTTGTTGTAACTTTGAACGGTCACTAAATGAACGGTTGACTTCACTTTGCATAAAGTCCCAGGCTCATCGCCTTATAACTGCTCCAGAAGCTCAGAAAGCCACTTGTAAAAAGCCAACATACATTAGATATGTATTCACACCTCGTGGTACGTCGTGTTTAATCACGGTTTGATGAGCTATCCACAATTTGCATCGGATCACAATTGACTACTGGGAACGGAATATTGCACTGACATAGGACCAGTGTTGGACAGGGTCATCGACGCAACGAACCTGAATTTGGACAAACTCCGGAAGGCAGTGGAGGACCTGGGGACCCCATGGGGTTGTGAAGAGTCGGACGCGACTCAGCCACTGAACAACAAGAAGGAGCAAAATCAAGGCCAATCTAAGGTATGGAAGATCACAGAATGATTCAGCCCAAACTAAGTTCACAGGACTGCTGTGGAGGAATAAAATTAGGTGAAACCTCCCTGGGTACGGCCGTAAACTATAAGCAAAAAGGCAGGATAAAAATGCAATGAACAAAGAAACAACTATAGCTAATTCTCAACTTAAACCATTAATTTAGGGGCCACTGGAAGTTACAACAGCTGGAAAAAAAAGGTGAGTTATGACCACTGCAGCCTCCCCCAGGGTCACATGATCAAAATTCAGACGCTTGGCAACTGACTCATATTTATGACGGTCACAGTGTCCCGGGGCCACGTGGTCCCTTTCTGCGACCTTCTGACCAGCAAAGTCAACAGGGGAAGCCAGATTCACTACTCAATTGTGTTACTAACTTAACAACTGCAATGATTCCCTTAAGAACTGTGGCAAGAAATGTCGTAAGACTCACAACAATTGTCTCACTTAGCAACAGAAATTCTGGGCTCTATTGTGGTCGTAAGTCAGGGACTACCTGTACAACCCCTGGATTCATGCTAACCCCAGGGAACTCAGACCAATCATGTTATGCTTTGTGCCATGTGTCGATTCAACCAATAAATGGTTGTAAATTGACGAGAACCTTATGCATCTCTAGGGGGATTGCTAACAACAATCTACAAGAAAACAATATAATAAAACAAAATGTGATAAATATTACATAATAAAACCATATAATATAAACAAAAAAACCCCCACAGAATTAAAAATAAATTGTAACACAGTAACCAAGGCACACCATAGCAAACTCACCACACAAAGCACACACATACTGGGTCAGCAGGGGAAGCTGTTCCAGGTGACCCAGAGCAGGTGTGTCATGGCAGGACAGAGGAGGACCACCACAAACAAACTGAAATAGACTGACTGAGCCGATGGGCACGGTCACTCCGAGAGCAAGATGGGCGGTAACTAAATTTGATAAAATAAAAGATCCCCCCACATTTCTTTCGGATTCTCCTGGCCTTCGAAGTAACCTGCATCAGCAGAAGCAGCAGCGATTTTCACAAACACAGAAACTGGAGCCAGTGAATTATACCACAGTTATCAGGATACAAAACTCACCGCACACTAATTCAGTGAGCCAGGAGCATCCTGTGCACGCTCACCTCCGCCCGCAAGTGTGATGCTGTGATTAATGAACTGAGAGTGGAGAGGCCCAGATGGGGACACGTCACTTGCTCAAAGACCAGCACCTCTCACAGGGTTACTAAGGGGGAAAACTAGAGGACATAATCGCATCTGTAGCTAGTCCTTTATGACCACAATTGAGCCAAAAACCTCTGTTTTTAAGTGAGACATTTGTTAAGTGAGTTTTGCCCCATTTGACGACCTTCCTTGCCAGAGTTATTAAGTGAATCGCTGCAGTTGTCAAGTTAGTAACGTGGTTGTTATGTGAATCTGGCATCCGCATTGGCTTCTGCTGGTCAGAAGGTCACAAAAGGGGACCACGTGACCCCAGGACACTGCGACCGTCACAAATATGAGTCAGTCGCCAAGTGTCCGAATTCTGATCACGTGACCTCGGGACCAGGCTGCAACAGTCCTAAGTGTGAAAAATGGTTCCAAGTCACTCTTTTCAGTGCTGGGGTAACTTCAAACAGTCACTAAACAAACTGTTGTTAAGCCGTTATGTTTCACCACAGTATGGTTTCATTTTAAAAAAGAAATGGTGTAAGACTGTGCTTTAAGGAGGTTTAGGCCCTCCACTCAGAGTAAGAGGTAATTATGCTGATCTGCCTGCAGGATTGCTGAGAGGGTATGTCTAGACCAGGGGTTCTCAACCTTGGCCACTTTAAGACTTGTGGACTTCAACTCCCAGAATTCCTCAGCCAGCAAAGCTGGCTGAGGAATTCTGGGAGTTGAAGTCCACAAGTCTTAAAGTGGCCAAGGTTGAGAACCCCTGGTCTAGACTCAGAATAGTTCTTTTCAAGCAATCTTCCTGCCCACTCTGACAGGCACTCTAAGATTCACTTTTCTGACAAGAAAGTATAACTCTTCCCTGAAGGGCCGGATGAAATGGATCCGACACCTTTGCACACACAACGGGACGCTCCGTTCTTACCCTGTGCCTCTTCGCAATTCTTGGAAACAAGATTTACAGTACGCCTGACAAAAAAGTGGACTGCAGGGGCCTACGGAGAACTGGAGGAAGGACACTTACATGCCAAAAAGTCGCAACATGTCTGTGATGTGAGTTGGCATTTGAAAACACGTAAAGTTTCCTGCAATGCACTCCGCAGGTTTTCCAATCAATGTCCGTAGTTCATGTCAAGAGATCACCAAAATCACAGAACTCTCATTTCATTAAACATGCCTGTCTTTGCATATGCAGATGCTCCCTGAGGTTGTTTGTTTTCTTGCAGATGTTTTCAGCGGTTTGCCTTGCCACACAGACCCCATTCCCTTTGAGCACTGATGTTACTTAGTTGGGTAATGAAACGCCTGCAAGAAAACAACCGAGATCAGAGAGCACCAAGCACCCCACAATCTTCCCTTCTCCTCTTCCGCTCCCAAAACCCTACTCCCTTCTACCTACCCTAGTTGCATCATGAAACGTCTGCAAAAACACAACAGCCAAGCTCAGAGAGCAGCAGGCATCTCACAATCCTCCTCCTTTGCCTCCCCACCACTTCTTCTCTTCCACTCCACAAACCCCATTCCCCTCCATTGCTGCTGACATTATCTAGTTGGGTCGTGAAACGTTTGCGAGAAAACAACCCAGCTCAGAGAGGAGCACCAACGCAGCTGCAGTTTGACCCTAGTTACAAATCATTTCCTTCCAATATGCACCAGAAGCTAAAAGCAAGCCACAACTCCATTCCACATGTTTCAGTTCGAGGTGATCACGTGCCATTTTAAAAATCTCCTTCAAAGGTAGTATCAAGAGATCTCCTGTTAGAACAGGGGTTCTCAACCTTGGCAACTTTAAGACTTGTGGACTTCAACTCCCAGAATTCCTCAGCCAGCTAAGCTGGCTGAGGAATTCTGGGAGTTGAAGTCCACAAGTCTTAAAGTTGCCAAGGTTGAGAACCCCTGTGTTAGAAGCTTCCTTCTTGACAGTCCTGAAAACTCATTCATGTCTCCCCTAAAATGCAGCGCTCTAGTCACGTTAAGGGATCACCGGTTATGTTATGGCAGCCCTGAGATACTTCAGCTTATGAACACACTAACCTTGTATCTTTGTTATTCTCTGAGATTCCTGCTTGGCCATGTCTTGCATAAATAATACCGCACAAAGGATCGGGTATGAATATATAAAATTTTAGATCATTTTTTTTAAGAGAACAGTCCCTGCCCCAGCAAAGAGATTTCATATGTGGCTCTTAATAGTGTAAGTTTTCTCCTGAGTTATATTTCAGTCCATGCCTTACAGCCAAAACAGATGTCCTCACTCTCTCTTTTATGCTGTAAAAAAGAAAAACAACATGAATAAGAGCCCCAAAATGATCTGCAAACTTCAAGTGAGTTTCTTTCCTCTTGGAGTTGTGGGAGCTCCATCACAGGTGGTTTTTAAAAAGATACCGGACAGCTGGAATGGATCTCCTGCCTGAGCTGGGGGGGGCTGGACTAGAAGACCTCTGAGGTCCAACTCTGTCACTCTGTATTCTATTCTTTCCTTCCTCTCTCCTGACCACAGGCCAGGGCAACCTTCTCCCCAGGCTACGTTTTCAGTCACTCAAAAATAGCGGAAGGGATTACCTTCGGGTAAGAATTGAGAAGGTAATTGAGACTACTGTATTTAAAATACGAAGTAGTAGTTGTCTTATGCGTCAATCTGTAAAGAATACTTCACAAAGGATATTCAAACCTTTTCTCTTTGCTTACAGGAGCCCCCTTAATTGTGCAGCTTTTGGGGTGGTTCTCTGAGCTTGTTTTCTTGCTGGCGTTTCATGGCCCAAATAGGGAACATCTTCAGTGAAGAGAGTGGGGTTTATGGGAAGAAAGAGGAGGAGGAAGAGGAGAACTGTGGGCTCCTTGTGGCCCCAACTAGCATTATCTAATTAAATAACATAATCCGCACTAGAAGGGGGGGGGAAGAGGAGGAGGACTGTCGGGTCCTTGAACTTGCTTGCTTTCTCACAGACATTTCATAACCCAACTAGGTAACATCATCCGTACAAGAGGCTGACTGTTGACAAAACCCTATTTCCCATTTCCACCAGATCTTTTGCTTCCCTTCCCAAATGCTGAACTCTTATTTAAACCTGGAACAATTTCCAATTGCTTTAAAACAGAAACCCACTGAAATAAACCTTTCCCAACCAAGCAAGGAAACTACCGGGTTGCGTTCATCAAGGCGTACAGTTGCATCAGCTAGAGATTCACGAGCTCAAACGGGGGTCTCCAAGCGTGGCCACTTTAAGACTCGTGGACTTCAATTCTCAGAATATCCCAGCCAGCATACAGGTAGTCCTCGATTTACAATCCTTCATTTAGTGACCATTCAAAGTTACATCACTGAAAAAATTGATTTGTGTCTGTTTTTCACACTTACAACCCTTGCAGCGTCCCCCTGGTCACATGATTAAAATTTAGACGCTTGGCAACTGACTCATATTTATGACGGTCGCGGTGTCCTGGGGTCACGTGGTCCCCTTTTTCTGACCAGCGGCCAATGCGGATGCCAGATTCACATAACAACCACGTTACTAACTTAACAACTGCAGTGATGCACTTAACTGTGCCAAGAAAGGTTGCAAAATGGGACAAAACTCACTTAACTGTCTTGCTTAGCAATGGAAATCTTGAGCACCATTGTGGTCATAAGTCGAGGACTACCTGTGGCTGACTGGGGAATTCTGGGAATTGAAGTCCACAAGACTTAAAGTGGCCAAAGCTGGAGACCCCTGAGCTGAAACATTGTGATTATTTTCCTCCCTCTCCCAGCTTCCATCCCAACAGCGCCAAAGCCCCTCTGAGAATCCCCACAAACAGCCTGGCCCCCCCCTCCATTTCCTGGCTTCGGGGGCCGAGGGGAGCAACTGGCAGGGCAGAACAGCTGAGGGGGGGGCGAGGCCCGCGCCCACCGTAACCCAGACGCCTCCCTCCCCCCCACCAGTCTGGCCTGACTCACCTGGGGGGCTCGGTGGAAGCAGCCAGGCCTGCGAAGCTCACGTCCCCCCTCCCCTCCAGCCCCCAAGACCCCCGAGGTCTTGCCCAGCAGCCCCTCCCTGCGGAGAGCCTTAGGACCACCGCCCCGCCCAGCAGGAATGGATAACTTTAATGGGGGGGTCGAGCTCCCCCTCCCCAATTAGGAGTGGGCCAGAGCCTTCCCAGGCCCCTGGGGGGGTCCGGCCCTCCCCTCCGCTCACCCGCCCCCGCGGAATGCCTGCCCCACGGTCACGGGGCGGGGCCGGCCCCTCCCTCCCCAATTAGGCCTCTGACTCCTCCCACGCTCGGCTCGCCCCACCCGCCCGCCTCTCGCCCCCTCTCACTTTCTCCTCAGGGCCGCCGGGGAAGCCATGTTGGGCCCAGCTGCTCCGCGCGCCCCGGTGACGACCCGACCACGGCCGCCGCCGCCGCTGCCGCTGCCGCCGCCGCAGCAGCAACAGGAACATCCGGGCAACCGGCACCTCCTACCCGGAGAGAGCCGACATCCGGGCCTCCCTGACCCTCCGACCTCGTTCCAACCCGTGGGCGCGGCGAAGCGGAACGCACCATCTTTGTGACTGGAAGTGGGGGAGGCGCCGCCTGAGTGGGCGGCCATGTTGGAGAAGGGCAGGTGTCGCAGCTATTGAACGCCACGGCGGCCATGTTAAGGAAGGGCAGGCGCTGGACGCAGCTATGGGCGAAAGGGGGAGAGTGGCCCACGTGGGTGGGTGGGGAGGGGGAGGAAAGAGACAAGAGGCGCCGCCTCGTTTTTTGGAGAGGTGCCTCTGGGCGTGGACAGAGTGTAAGATAAACATCCTGGCCTACCAGCCCCAAAACAGGAGCCTGCCCCGCCCATGCGCCACGTGCCATTTCCCCCCCCCTCCCCGCGCAGCGCTTCTGAGGAACCTGGAGTCTCCCGGCGTGGGCGGGGCCAATGACATCATTTTCTGCAGGCGTGGGCGGGACTTTAAGGGCAGGAGCTGCCACTAATAATAGGGCCAGCGAAGCTGATTAAGTGATTACTTACAATATGTCGCACACAAGAAAATTAAAATAACTCAAGAGTCCTGTAGTGTCTTGTAATTAACACAACATTTTTTCAGTCATTTATTTATACCATACTTTTCAGGGTAAATTTCCAAAGTTCTTACCTCTAGAACAGGGTTATCCAACCGTGGCCCACTGGGGCATTCTGGGAGTTGAAGTCAGCAGGTCTTAAAGAGGCCCAATTTGGACACACTTGTTCTAGACTCCTTCCCATGCGGTACTGATCTGTGACCTCTTTATTTTCCTTCTCTCATCCCTTTTAAGCAGAGACTTGACCTATTACCCACTGAAAGGAAAAAGCTTGTAACAAGATTAACAAAGATCACCTGGGTCTTTGGACATATTTAGAGGCTACAGAAAGCTCTTGGAGAATTAGAGTGCGGGATTTATAGTTCTATTCAGTGAAAATTGAGCTGCAAAATAAATTTCAATGGCCGAGTTCAACAGCATTCTGAAGCACCAATCAACCACATTTTACCCTAAATTGTTGGGTGAAGTCGGTCCGTGTAGTTAGTTCACTGTGTTGGGTGACTGCAGAAACTAATATTCTATGTTGCCTGTTTGGGTAATGAAACTTCTCTAAGGAAACCACCAAGCTCAGAGAGCATCAAGGAGCCCACAGTCGTCCTCCTTCTCTGCAAATCCCGCTTCCTTCTAGCTACCGGTAGCACAACTAATGTTCCTACAGTTCCGCCCTGAGCTACAAATATGCTCTTAGTGTTTGATTGACCATATACTGTCTCATTCTAATTACTGCATGCTTTCTCCCAATGAAATGTGAACAGAAATCAAAACAAAGATTGCATTCACAGACCACCTTTACCTGTCTCAGGTACAAGGTTAGCAGATGCAGTGTCAGAAAATGCTAAATCTGAAACTTGAGGATATTGTGTTTCCGGATTATCACGTTATATGAACGCAGTCCATTTGCCTACCGCAATGTTTTTCTAACTTCGGCAACTTTAAGAACTATGGACTTCAACCCCCCCCCACCGGAATCTCCCGGCCGCCATGCTGGGAACTGAAGTCCATTCATTTTAAAGTGGGCAAGCTTGGAAAAACACTGCCGAGTATATGATTCAAGAGTAGAGAGTATAGAATAACAGAGTTGGAATTCAATGTATTTAATTCAGAATTCGAATCCAGAACGATACAGAGAAGAGAGGAGATGAAAATGGAGGAGAGGTTAGGCTAATATCCCAACCCTTCCTAAAGCAGAAAGAAAATCCTTCTGCCTACCCCAAAACGCTCAGCGGAGACTAGAAGCAGCGAGAAGGCACGAAGTCTTGCCCGGGAACCCATTATTAAGAGACCAAGGCCGCCGGCGGACGGTTTTACGGAAGGACCGGAAGTGCAACTCTGACCCCGGAAGTGAACCGCCGGCAACGAGGAAGCGCCGTTCTGCGGGGCCTCCGCTGGGGGAACCGCCATTTTCTCGCGATGGGCTCCTCCAAGCGGCACCGCGACCGCAGCGAGGCCTCCGAGGACTCCGCGCCGCCCGCGGCCTCATCCTCCTCTGCCGCCGGCGCCGCCGCCTCCTCGTCCCGCCACCGCGAGCACAAGAAGCACAAGCACCGCGGCGGCGGCGGCAGCGAGCGGCGGAACAAGCGCAGCCGAAGCCGGGGCGAACGGAGCGGGCGGCGGGGCGGCGGCGGGGATGAGGCCTCCTCCACCCCCACCGCCACCACCCGGGGCAGCCGCAGCAGCGCCGCCGCCTCCGCCGGGCAGGACGGCGAGACGGGGCGCCGGAGCCAGAGGGAGAAGCGGGACGATGGGCACGAGGGCGCCCAGGGCGCAGGTGCGGAGGGGGCCGGGGCGCCGGGGCGGCCTACCTCGCAGGGCGGGGCGGGAATCGGTCGTCCTCGACTTACGATCACAATTGAGCCCCAAACTTTGATTGTTAAGCGAGACAGTTGCTTTGCCCCATTATACGACTTTTCTGGCCACACTTGTTAAGTGAATCACTGCAGTTGTCCAGTTAATAACACGGTGGTTGAGTGAATCTGGCTTCCCCTTTGACTTTGCTGGTCAGCAGGTCGCCAAAGGGGATCGTGTGATCTCGGGACCCTGTGACCCTCATCAATATGAACCAGTTGCCAAGCGACTGAATTTTGATCACATGACCATGGGGATGCCATGAAGGTTGCAAGTAGGAGGACTGATTGTAAGTCACTGGTTTTAGTGCCCTTGCAATTTTGAATGGCTGCTAAACAAATGGTGGTAAGTTTATTTATTTATTAGATTTCTATGCCACCCTATTCCAAGAACTCAGGGCGGCTCACAACATGAATGCTAACATGAAGAAATCTAGTATAAAATACATTATAAAAACCCCTTAATTAAAAAAACCAATCATCCAAGACAGACATACAAACATACATACACTGGCTGGGGCCAGGTGTTAACTGCCCCAGGCCTGTCGGCAAAGATGTGTCTTCAATAATTTGCGAAAGGCGGAGAGGGTGGGGGCAATACGGACCTCCGGGGGGAGTTGGTTCCAGAGGGCCGGGGCCGCAACAGAGAAGGCTCTTCCCCTAGGCCCCGCCAGGCGACACTGTCTGGCTGATGGGACCTGGAGAAGGCCGACTTTGTGGGCCCTAACCGGTCGCTGGGTTTCATGGGGCAGCAGACGGTCCCGTAAGTAACCTGGTCCGATGCCATGTAGGGCTTGAGGATTACCTGCATCTGAGTCGTCAACGGCCAAAATTGAGCCCAACATTTGTTGCTAACCTAGACAGTTACGTGAATTTTGCTCCGTTTTACGACCTTTCTGACTGCAGTTGTCAAGTGAATCATTGGAGTTGTTAAGTTGATAATACAGTTGTTAAGTTTTCCTGTTTTCCTCATTGACTTTGCTGTTAGAAGGAAGGAAAACGGGATCACGTGACCCCGGGGACACTGCAGCCGTCATAAATATGAGTCAACTGCCAGACATCTGAATTTTGATCACCTGACCATGTAGATGCTGCAATGGTTGTAACTGTGAAAAACAGTCAAGTCATTTCTTTCAATGCCATTGCAACTTCGAATAGTCACTAAATGAATTATTGTAAGTCAAGGACTACTTACATTTTGCTACCGGTATCCATCTGTGTCGCCCTGCTCAGCCCTGCTTTGTCTAAGGGGACAATCACAATTGTCACCTGCTATATGTGATTCATTAGATTTAGAGCCCTCTTCTGTTAGCCCAGGGTGTGCCCTATGAAGCACTCTCTACAGCAATTTTCCTCAGCTTCAGCAACCTTAAAATGATGGACTTCAACTCCCAGAATTCCCCAGCTAACCTTACTCCTTGGGGAGTGCGACAACTTATCTGCCTTCCCCTGATTTCAAAGCTATGAGAATGACCTTTTTTCTTGCATTTGCTCTTTGTGGTGGTTTTTTTTTTTTTTGGGGAAAGCAAGAGGATTTGTCTGAGAATCAGTGATGAATGGATTAGGTGAGAAAAGTGGCTGATGGAAGAAAGATTTTGGGGTGGCCCTATGGCAGGAATTCTGGGAGCTGAACTCCACAAGTCTTAAAGTTGCCAAACTTTGGGACCCCTGCCTTTAAGCATAATTAGGAACTGTAATTGCAAGAAAATTGCTTAATGTTTTTCTGGTCAAGTATACTTGTTAGTTTTTGCATGTTGATTTGGCTGCTCTCCAGTTGTGCTAACACATGAATGAATTGGCTGACTTGTAGGGAAGAGCGTTCTCATGCATATGAGGCATGTAGAAAGCTTTTACTGTACTTGTAAGTGAAAGTGCTTTAGCTGTAACTCTTAGTTGGACCAACAGGCCATTCTCAGGATCTCCCATTTGGACTATTATAATGTGCTCTACCTGGGGCTGTCCTTGAAGAGTAACTGGAAACTTCAGTCGGCTCAAAACGCAGCATCCTGCATAGTTTTGTGTGAGTCCAAATTTGCACATTTGTCACTTCTTTGGAGGAAGCTGTATTGGTTGCCAATTTTCTTCTGAGTACAATTCAAGGTGCTGATGATCAGTTTTAAAGCCCTACATAGCCTGGTCATTTGACAAACCACCTGTACACCTGGCCCACCTGATCCTGAAAGCAGGGTGTGTTGAGGATCCCATCTATTAACACATCTGATAGGACACGAAAAGGGGTCTTCTCTGCAATGGCACATCACTCCCCTAGAGATAAGATGGTCCCCATCTTGTTACTTTCACAAAAGCCCCAAAGACAGCAGCTTACTAACACACACACACACACACACACACACACACACACACACCTGGTTGATACAGAGCCAGTCAACTGACTTGTTTGATTGTGTATGTTGCCACTATGGGATGGAAGAGGCAGGTGAGTTTGGAGTGTGTGTTAATTGTGGCATTTTATTGCTGTACATTGCTTGGAGTCATTGTGCATGAGTTGGGTGGCCATATAAATTGGTTTAGTAAATAAATCATTGATCATCATGGGGTGTACAGGTAGTCCTTGACTTACAACTGTTCATTTAGTGACTATTCAAAGTTACAGCAGCATTGAAAAAAGTGAGTTATGACCATTTTTCACACTTACAGCCATTGCAGCATCTCCACGGTCAGATGATCTGAATTAAAATGCTTGGCAACTGGCTTGCATTTAAGATGGCTGCAGGGTCCCTGGGTCCCGTGATCCCCTTTTGTGACCTTCTGACAAGCAAAGTTAATGGGGAGGCCAGACTCACTTAACAACTGTCTTACTAATTTAACAGTTGCAGTCATTCACTTAACAACTGTGGCAAGAAAGGTCATAAAATTCATACCACATGCTTAATCTTAAACTTGGGTTAACCCTACAGCATGACGGCGAACCTTTTAGAGACCGAGTGCCCAAAAATAGGCCCCGCCCCTGCTCCACCCCCTGCCCCACCCCTGCTCCACCCCCACCCTGCCTGCCTGCGGGGGCCACTCACCGCCTCCAGGGCCACGCCCTCTGCGCCCTGCAGCATCAACTGCGCGATGGGGCATGAGGGCAGAGTCTTGTCTACACTGCCTGGCTGCCATGTCTTTGGCTGCGCTGCTCCGGGTGGGCCATGCTCAGGGGCGACTCTCCTCCAGGGGGGCTGCTGGTGAGGAGGGAGTCACCGGGGGGGAGGCAAGGCTGGGGCAACGGCACGTGTGCCCACAGAGAGGGCTCCGAGTGCCGCCTCTGGCACCCGTGCCATAGGTTCGCCACCACTGCCCTACAGCATCATTGCATTCACATAATACGCAATGCCTGAATCACATAACATAAGTGTCCAGCACTGCCTGAGTTCCCACAATATATTGAGTTACAAGCTTTCCAGACTGATTTATTTGTGCACGTGCTCATTCCTAGCAGAGCTGCCTTTCTCCAACTACTTGCTGAAGTCTCCCTTTTTCAGAGAATCAGCTGTTGGGAGTCTCCTCTCAGGGACGGCTTCATAATTCCTTGGTATATAAAGAGGTTCATGAATTATTGGCTGGGCAAAGGGGATGCTTGTAAGCGCCTGGCATTTGGGATGCCAAAGGACTCTCCCTCCCCTCCTTTCTCCAGGAAATTCACACAGACTCGCTTCTGGCTTAAGACAGGCGGCATCAGGGTTTGCTCCCATTTTCAGAGGGTTCCTGTACGTTGGATGAGCCGGATTAATTTGGAGGTTAACGTGAATTGAGTTATCTGTAAATATCCCAGGATGTTACAGGTAGTCCTCAACTTACAATAGTTTGTTTAGTGATTGTTCAAAGCTACCACGGCAATGAAAAAAGTGACTTATGACTGTTTTTCACACTTACAACCGTTGCTGTATCTCCATGGTGATGTAGTCAGGAATTTGGATGCTTGGCAACTGGCGTGTACTTATGACAGTTGCAGTATCCTGGGATCAATTGATCCCCTTTTGCCACCTTCTGACAAGCAAAGTGAATGAGAAAGCCAGATTCACTTAACAACCATGTTACTAACTTTATAGCTGCAGTAATTCACTTAACAACTGTCATAAAATGCAAAAAAAACTCACTTAGCAACAGTCTTAGCAACAGAAATTTTGGGGTCAATTGTAGTAAATCAAGGACTGTCTGCGCTTGTCTCTGTTGTATACTATATTAAACTCTTTTTTTTGCATTAAAAATGATGGTGGCAAATATTTATCTTCCCCCATGAGCCAAACCCCATAATAGGAAACTGCTTTTAAGTCATATGATGGTGAGACTGAGCACAAAGGAAGTATGTCACTAAGGGTGGGCCAACTATAGCCCCTTTATGACTTGTGGACTTCAACTCCCAGAATTCCTGTTCGTGGGTTGTGAAGCCCCTTCTCTCCCAGTTATTTTCATCACTGAGTTTGCCTTTGTCAGCTTAAAGCATTTGATGCTGCGAAAATTCCAGCTTAGACTGCAAGATCTAAATTGACAGCAAAAGTGGATTTGAGAGAATCAGTGTGTGCAATCAAACTGTGGTGTGCTGGATCTAGTAATTAAACTGTTTAAGAGATTGCTGAAGAGGGAATATTCCGAGCCTTTAAAATTGGATATTCAAATTGCATTGTAATTTCTCAGGTACGATGCCTGTTTCAGTATGAGTTCCTTGGTGGACATATTCAAGTTGCCAACTATGCAAGCATTTTGTTTTTCTCTTCAGACTAGATAATTCCCAAAACATCCCATCCTTTGTCCCAAAAGACCTGAAATCTGACTGTTTTGGATATCAGGTTGTGCAAAAACCATTAGATCGTTCCCAACTCATAATATTTACTCAGTGTTACTGATTCCCTCCCTGTTTTCATTCCCAAACAGCTGCTAGCTCAAAGTCTTCATCCGGAGGAGACGCTTCGCTCAGCATCGAGGAGACAAAGTGAGTGAATTAAATTCATTGGGAAATTGGGATTCCACCCAGGTGTGGATCACTGAAATCCCTCTTGCAGCTAATCCTGTGCAAAGCTGCGAGGGCTGCAGGAATCAGGTAGCAAATTCGCAGGTGGCTTCAGGAATGGATTGGCCTGGGGTTCAGTGGGTGGTGATGGGAAGAGAAGAGGGGAGCAGAGGTCGCTGTCTGCACTTGGGAAAAGCAGCTGCAGCAAAGCGAAAATGCTTCCCACTTGCAAGCTTAATCCTTTTCCTAAAAGGCCGCAAGAATGGGATTTTCCCACAGAAATCTGTTGATTTAAAAAAAGGCTGACTGGCTCCTTGAGATTTCTAACAGTGTGCTAGAGAGATTCTGTTCCAACAGAAGAGAAGATTTGTAGCTCAAGGTTAATCTGTGGGGTCCTTGTTGTTCTCTGAGCTTGGTGGTTTTCTTGCAGACATTTCTTGACCCAGGCAGATACTATCAGTGCTAAAAGGGAGTGGGGGTTTGTAGAGAGGAGGAAGAGACTGTGGGCTGCTTGGTATTCTCTGAGCTTTGTGGTTTCCTTGCAGACGTTTCATGACCCAACTAGGGAACATCATCAGTGCTAGAAGGGAGGGAGGTTTTAGGACAAGAGGAGGAGGACTGTGGGGGCCTTGGTGCTCTCTGAACTTGATTTTTTTCTTGCAGTCGTTTCATGACCCAACTAGGGAACATCATCAGTGCTAGAAGGGAGGAAGTTTGCTCTCTGATTATATACAAGTATTGGTGAGAGCGTTCTTGGTGGTTGCTTGATTAGGCCATTGTTTACTGTTTATCTGAGTTGGTAGTTCCTTGATTGGGATACTCTGTCCAGTTCTGGTCACCATGGTATAAAAAACATACTGAGACCCAGAAGGTGTTCTCAGGAGAGCAACAAAGATGATAGAGGGTCTAGAGACTAAATTGTATGGTGAATGGTTGAGGGAGCTAGAGAAGGATTGGAGCAACATGATAGCACTCTTCCAGTATTTGAGGGGCTTTCATAGAGTAGAGGGGCTTGACTTATTCTCCAAAGCACCTGAAGCAATGAATGGAATGTCATCAGAGGGAGATCCAGCCTGGAAATGAAGAGAAATTTCCTGACAGAACAATCAACCGGTGGAATGGCTTCCCTCCAGAAGTTGTGCGTGCTCCATCACTGGAGGTTTTCAAGAATGAATAGGACAACCATTTGACTGGGATGGTATAAGTCTCATGCTTTGAGCAGGGGGCTGGACTAGAAGACCTCTGAGCAGCACTAGGATGCTATGTTCTACTGTTTGCTGTTTGATTTTCAGAGACGAAACACCACCTGCCCGCCCCCCCCCACTGTCCCAGCACGGATGGTGTTACCTAGTTGGGTAACGTTTGCAAAAAAAACCCACCAAGCTCAGAGAGCATCCAGGACCCCACAGATATTCTGTTGTCTGGTTCAACAATGGGTGCACAAGATCACATGCATTTTGTTGTTGTTTTTCTCTCTCAATAGTAAACTTCGAGCAAAACTAGGGTTGAAGCCTCTGGAAATCAACACAGTCAAAAAGGGTAGGTTGGCCCGCTGTCTTCTGTCCTTCGCCATGGAGCCCTAGGTTGCTTTCTTCTTCAGACCTCTGTGACAAACTGTTATTTCATCTAACCCAAGATGGAGCTTCGCTGATTTATTATTGTGTGGTAGGAAAAGTGTTTCTCTAAAGCTTGTAGGATATCATGAGATATTTTCTCTGCTTTTTCAGCAGCTATTTATAATGTTTTCTCACTAAACCGGCAACGGTTTTGGGTCCTGCTTACCAACAGTTGCTTTCC
Organism: Bothrops alternatus; assembly: GCA_034064705.1. Classification (NCBI taxonomy): domain Eukaryota; kingdom Metazoa; phylum Chordata; class Lepidosauria; order Squamata; family Viperidae; genus Bothrops; species Bothrops alternatus. The sequence continues at coordinate 2,581,292 of JARGCV010000988.1, forward strand.
TTGTAAAATGAATCAGTGGCTTCTAGAATTGCCAACGTTCTCCTTTTTAACCACCCGCTTTAAAGTGAAACAGCAAGGAAGAAAACGTGGGCGCCGTGGTTCGGCTCTTGGCAGAAGATTGGAGTTCTCAGTATCCAGTTTTCTGTTAAAGGCACACCTCGCCTCTTTGCCCTGTGGGCGCAGGAATCAAGCTGAGTTCACAAAGCAACTGAGCCAAAACTGGCTTCCTTGTTTGGGAGAGGGAACAAAGGCACCGCAAAGTGCCTTGGGCGAAGAGTCTGCCGAGACAGGCTGCTACAAAAATAGAGTTTGGTTGGCTTATTTTATCCTGTAGCCTACCTGGAAGCCGTGGCTTTCCGCTTATGTGTTTGCGACTTGTGGACAAGACTGAGTTTAGGTCCCTTTAGTGCTCATCTAAGCTGGTCTGCAACAGAGCAAACTGTTGTTGTTTTTTCCAATCTTTTTTATTAGTTTTCCCCCCCCCCCATATATGCAATTTTTTCCAATCAACAAGTTGTCTGAAATTTGCTAAACTAATACAATTCCTAATCCTTGCTTCTTTTCTCTAACCAAGTATAAAATAAGTTCCAAATTTGGTAATGGTCTGTATCTTCTTTATCTTTTAGCCTCATGGTTAACCTGTCCATTTCTGCACATTCCAAGATCTTCCTGATTATTTCTTCCTCTTGTGGCAAAGCTTCATTTTTCCAGTGTTGTGCAAAAATTATTCTTGCTGCTGTAGTGATATGTAAAATTAAATATAATTTCTGCTTATTAGTCTTTTCAGGCGTAATGCCTAATAAAAAGAGTTCAGGTTTAAAATCAACCTGTTCATCCAATATTTTTTCTAACCACACATGTATATTTTTCCAATAAACCTTTGCCTTCCCACCTGTCCACCAAATATGATAATACGAGCCTGTATTATGTTTACATTTCCAACATCTATCTGACATATTTTTAAACATTCTTGCTAGTCTTACTGGTGGGAGATGCCATCTATAAACCATTTTATACAAATTTTCTTTGTATGAAGTAGACATTGTCAGCTTGTAATTTCTCTCCCATAACAATTGCCATTTTTCTAGTTCTATGTTATAACCAAAATTTTTTGCCCATCTTGTCATTGTTTCTTTTGTTTGTTCACTTTCCATATCTAAAATTAACAAAAAAATTATACATTTTCTTAATTAATTTCTCATCTGAGGTCAACAAAAGCTTATCAAACACATTTTGATCTTTATAAAATCCATACATTTTTACATCTTTTTCATATCTATTTAATATCTGTAAATGTGCCCACCAAGATAGCTTAATTCCTAAATTTTCCAATTCTTGTTTGGGTTTTAATTTTCCATGAGTATCTAAAATATCTTTATATGTCCATATTTTCTCAAAGTCCACTAGATTCGGATGTATAAATGCCTCCATCGTTGACAACCACCCTGGGATTTCAGTATATATTTTAAGAGCAAACTGTTGATATCCACCTTGTCTTCTCCTCCCCCTGCAGAGACCGGCAGCAAGGAGGACCCGGTGGCTGCGGAGGTCATCAACCCCATCACCCTCAGGCAGCGAGAGGACATCCGGGAGAAGCTAGCAGCTGCCAAGGAGAAGCGGCTTTTAAACCAGAAACTAGGGTAGCCTTTCGACTCTTTCTGTCTTCACTCTGGGACTGTTTGAAAACTGCTTCTAAATTACAGGCGGTCCTTGGCTTACGACCACAATTGAGCTCGCCATTTATGTTGCTAAGTGAGACATTGAAGTGAGTGGTGCCTGCTTTACGACCTTTCTTGCCCCAGTTCTTAAAGCGACTCCCTGCCATTGTGAACTTAGTGACACGGTTGTTAAGTGAATTTGGCATCCCCCTTTGGCTTTGCTGGTCAGAAGGTCACAAAAGGGGATCACGTGGGACACGGCAACTGTCATAAACACGAGTCGGTTGCCAGGTGTTTTGATCACGTGACTGGAGATGCTACAACAGTCATAAAAGTGGAAAAAACTGCCATGTCACTTTGTTTCAGGGCCATTGGAATGTTGAATGGTCATTAAACAAACTGTTGTAAGCCAAGGACTGCCTGCGTTGGGCTGACTGTACATGTGTTCTTTCGTACACTGACCTGTTTGCCCTGAATTCCGTTTTCCCGGTCATCTCGGTCCCAGTGGCAGAGCTTTCCGTAAGGGGCTTGCGTTTTTGTGTCTTTAGGAAAGTCAAGTCCCTCGGTGAAGATGACCCCTGGCTGGACGACACGGCTGCCTGGATTGAGAGAAGCCGGAAGCTGCAGTTGGAGAAAGAGATGGCGGACAAGAGGGTCAGTGTCGGTGGGCTTTTCAGTCACTGGAGGGTCTCAAGGAAAGATGAGGCCTGCCTTGAGCAGAGGGTTGACTGGATTCTGTGTTCTGTGGCAGAGGGCAACAACCTTGGTCAGTTGGCAGACCAGAGGAAAATGGAGGGGGAAGCATTTTACATGCCTGCACGCGCGCATATGTGCACGGGGCCGCGAGCACACGTGTGCTGCCAATGGAGCGGGGCTAGCCCCCACGTGATACTAGCCCTGCCCTGTTCTTGCGTGCCTCGTTTCTGCATGGCGCGGCGGCTGTTTTTGTGCCTTACAGCACAGCGGTGCCCCGTTTTTGCGCCCCACGGTGTGGCAGCCTGTTTTTGTGCTCTGCAGTGACAGTGCTTGCACAAATGAGGGGGTGTGTGTGCACGCGCACACACATTGGCCAGCCTGTCCCATGGCCCAGTGGCAAGGAGGCCACGGCCCACGACCGGGCTGCGGCCCACAGATTGGGGACCCCTGTTCTATGGCAGAGATCTGCAACCTTGGCAACTTTAAAATGTGTGGACTACAAGTCCCAGGATTCCCCAGCCAGCATTGCTGGTTGGGGAATTCTGGGAGTTGAAGTCTACACGTCTTAAAGTTGCCAAAGCTGGAGATCCCTGTTCTCTAGTGTCTGCCATCACTCTTGAAGCTGCGTCCTGCAGGAGTGTCCCTTTCAGCCATTCCTGGGGCACCTGGTGGTCAGCCTGGTGTTCCCACCCTTTGGATGGGGTGAGGAGCCCATGGCCAAGAATTTCCTTATCTGCAGGTAGTCCTCGACTTACAACTGAGCCCAGTATTTCCGCCACTAAGCAAAACAGTTGCCCAGTGAGTTTTGCCCTACTTTAGAACCTTTCTTGCCACCGTTGTTAAGTGAATCAGTGCAGTTAAGTGACTAACATGGTCGTTAAGTGAATCCGGCTTCCCCGTTGACTTTGCTTGTCAGAAGGTCGCCAGAGGGGATCAGGTGACACCCCCGGGACACTGCGACCGTCATAAGTGCAGGCCAGTTGCCAGTCATCCAGGTTTGGATCACATGACCCTGGGGACGCTGCGACGGTTGTAAAGAGTCATAAGGTCACTTTGTTTGGTGCCCTTTTAACTTTGAGTGGTCACCAAATGAACCGTTGTAAGTTCGAGGACTGCCTGCATTGCATTTCCCCAAATTAAAAGCCCGCTGGCAGTCCTTGGCTTGCGACCGTTTTGAAGTTACGACGATGCTGAAAAAATTGATGTATGACCAGTCCTCACACTTAACGACCATTGCAGCGTCCCTGTGGCCGTGTGATCAAACTCCCGAGACTTGGCAACTGCCTGGATTTATGATGGTTGCAGCATCCCGGTGTCACCTGGTCGCCAGTTATGAACTTCCCAGCCAGCTTCTGACCAGCGAAGTCCATGGGGAAAGCCGCTTTCCTTAGCGACTGCATGATTCACTTAGCAGCCGGTGCGATTCACTTAATGATTGTGGCCCAAAAAAGGGGGATAAGATTGGGTGCACTCGACCACAGGGATCGGCGACAGGTGTCCTAACTGTGGTCCTAAGTCAAGGACTCTCCGTGCCACCTGTCTCAGAGCGCTGGGAGTACCCCCTCCCCGTTGCTCGGGTTGTGCCTCTTGCTTCCTTCTTCAAACAGGCCAAGCTCTTGGAGGAGATGGACCAGGAGTTCGGCATCAGCAGCCTCGTGGAGGAGGAATTTGGGCAGCAGAAGAAGGTGAGGGGGGGGCAAGCCCCGCCGGATGCCCTCAAGCAGACCCTTTCCTAGTGGTGCCCCCAGAAAGAGAGGGCGTCTTGATAAGGCTGCCGCGCAGGGCTCCCATTTTGCTGACTGCAGGTGGTTCCCACTTAACAGAGGCTCACTGAGCGACTGTTCAAACTTACAATGGGCCCCCTCCCCCAGAAAAGGTACTTAACAACCCTTCCTCAAAGTTACAGCTGCCAGACACACACACACACACACACACACACACACACACTATGCACACATGGCCCCTGTGGTGTGCAGGATCGTATTTGGGGTACTTGGCGACTGGCTCACATCTCACGGTCGTGTTACTGCAATTTGTGTCCTTGTGGCTTACAACGTGATTCACTTAATGACCAGGGTGACGCATTTTACGAGCCCTGTAAAATCAAGTCAGGTGACGCGCTTAGCGACCATGATGAAATCCGGATGCTCCGTGCATCGCTTGCCTTCACCTCTGCGAAGGAAATGCATTCAGGGGTTTCCTGGTTCTTGCTGTCCGCCAGGGACCCACGGGACAACGAAAGGGCGGCCTGAGCCACTTCAGATGTGCTTTAAGTAGGAGGCCTGAGAATGGCATCTACAGTCCTCTGTTAGGCGTGGAGAACCCCTCACAGGGTTGTTGTGGTGGGCAAAATAGGAAGGGACATTGGCTATGTTTGCTACCTTGAGTCATTTGCAAAGATAATTAAGGTGGGACACAAGACACAAAGACAGTTCCCCCCCCATGCCATCACTGTCTTATTCCTAAGGATATTTACCACAGGTAGTAGGGCTGTGTTGCTATTATCCTTCTCGTCTTTCCTTTGTTCTTTGCACGTACACTGAGAGCTTACGCGCCGGAGACAAATGCCTTGTGCGTCCAGTCACACTTGGCCAACAAAGACTATTCCTTTAGCAAACAAATAAAAATGCATTCTTGCTGCTGAAGGACACATCTTTTGAGGGCCCCTTGATTTACAACGGCCGTTTCTAGCCTTCCCAAAGCTGGGAGTGTCCCTCCACGCCGTCCCTGCCTTTTCTGAGGCCTCTTTCCACTCTGTGGCTGCCAACAGGTGAGCTACAGCGCCCCGGATCTGAAAGGCCTCACCGTGGAGCACACCATCGACTCCTTCCAGGAAGGAGAGACTGTCGTCCTGACCCTCAAAGACAAAGGTAGGAGCTGAAGAGGTGCCACCTTCCCCCACTCCAGAGCTGGCCCTGCAGGCGGGGCACCTAGTCCCTGTGGAGGAGCAGCAGCCCCCCATAGCTCTCCTCCAGCTGACCACTGGCATTCCTTTAGGCGTCTTGGAGGAGGAGGGTGGTGATGTGCTGGTGAACGTCAACATGGTGGACAGGGAGAAGGCCAAGAAGAACGTGGAGCTCCGCAAGAAGAAGCTGGAGTACAAACCTTACGAAGAAGAGGAGAGCGTGGACGACATGGTGATTGTAAGTCTCTCTCGGTCCTCTTCCTGGGGTCCCCAGCAGCTTCAACACATTTGCCGGCGTAGATCAGTGTTTCTCAGCCTTGACCATTTTTAAGACGTGTGGACTTCAACTCCCAGAATTCCCCGGACAGAAAGACAGTGAAAGGGAGGGAGACTTCCCTAAGGCGGATGCCACAGCAGAGAAGGCACACCTTCTGCCATCCGCCAAATAGCAATAGCCATAGCCCTTAGACTTATATACCGCTTCACGGTGCTCTACAGCCCTCTCTAGGCGGTTTGCAGGGTCAGCCTATTTGCCCTTCCCAACCACCTGGGTCCTCATTTTACCCACCTTGGAAGGAGGGAAGGCGGAGTCAGCCTGGAGCCGGTCAGGATGGAACTGCTGGCAGTGGGCAGTGAGTTAGCCTGCAACCCTGCCTTCTAACCACTGCGCCACCAGGGCTCAAATGTGAGCGCCCCACAGAGGGAACCCACAGCAAGCCCTGTCTTCCAGATCTAATGGGACGGACAAACATTCATTGTTGCATATAACGGGTTGTTTGATTTTGGGTTTGCAAATTAGGCCACGTTGTGCCCACATTTTGCCAACTCTCCACATGCTGCATTGGTTGCCTATTGGTCTCTGAGCGCAATTCAAAGTGTTGGTTATTACCTATAAAGCCCTTCATGGCACTGGACCAGGATACTTACGGGACCGTCTTCTGCCACATACTTCCCTTCGACCGGTGAGAGCGCACAGGGTCGGCCTCCTCCGGGTCCCATCAGCGAAACAATGCCGTCTGGCGGGTCCTAGGGGGAGGGCCTTCTCTGTTGTGGCGCCCACCCTCTGGAACCAACTGCCTCCTGAAGTCCGCGTTTCTCCCACTCTCCCGGTCTTCCAAAAGAATCTTAAAACCTATCTTTGCTGGCAGGCCTGGGGATGACTGTGGATCGTTGAATGAATGATGAATGTGTCTGGGGTGTTATTTTTAATGTTTTTTAGTTTTGGACTTAGTTTTTGAAATATTGTTTTATTTATGTTGTAAGCCGCTCCAAGTCTTCGGAGAGGAGCGGCATATAAGTCCAAAAAATTAAATTAAATTAATTAAATTGTGGTGTCTGGCTGGATTGGCTGCGTGAGTCCAGCCAAGACGCCTTTTTGCAGCCAGATGGTTGGGGTGAAAAGGCAGAGCCCGGCTGGTTGCCTTGAGTCTCCCCCACTCCCCACCCCCTCCCCCCGTGACCCTCACTTCCTGCCCTCAGTTGAAGCACAAGGGCGTCCTCTCCAAGTACGACGAAGAGATCGAAGGGGAGAAGAAGAAGTCCTTCAAGCTGGACGCGGTGGGGATGGCGGATGGATCCCGGGAACGGGAGCTGCAGAGCATCCGGGACAGCCTGCAGATTCGGGCCCAGTCGCTGGACCTGCCCAGCCTCCACCTGGCCTCGGAGTACTACACCCCAGAAGAGATGGTAGGGTGGGTGAGACCCCCGTGCTGGGGGAGGCTAACCTCAGGGGATGACGGTCGCAGGAAAAGCCCTGGGGTGGGGGGTGAAGGGGTCCAGCCTGGATGGGGGTCCAGGCTGCCTGGGTTTCCTACCTTGGAGGGGCTGGGAGGCGGGGGCCAGTGGGCTCAGCCAAAGGACCCTCCTGCCAGACTCTTAGCCCCCTTTCCCCCCTCCCCTCCGGCCCGCAGACCACTTTCAAGAAGACGAGGCGACGGGTGAAGAAGATACGCAAGAAGGAGAAGCCGGTGAAGGCCGACGAGTTGCTGCTCCTTGCCATTGAGAGCAGCGAGCGGGATTTCGGGTCCAGGTCAGGGTCTGCCACATGGCTGCCTGGGGGCGAGGGGGGGTAGAGGAACAGCCCCAGCGTCTGCTGCTTTGAAATCCCACCCGCTGGCTGTGGTGGACTCCCCATCTTGTGATTTGACCCATGTTCCAGTTTGCACAATTGGACCACAACAGGGGTGTCAGACTCAATTTCATTGAGGGCCACATCAGCATTGTGGTTGCCCTGGGGTGGGAGTGGCCAGGGTGGGTGCGGCCTACTGGATGGGCGTGGATGGAGTGGGTGTGGCCTACTGGGTGGGCGTGGCCAGTTCTACATCGTTCGCATCAAGGGTGCCTGTGGGGGCCTGGGCAGGAGTGAGACAGATCTGAGGGTCTCTGGCAGAAGGGGGGGGACCGGGGCAAGTGCCAAGGCATGGTCCACTGGAGAAGCCTCACTGTTCCTCTCAGGCCATGCCGGGGGGGGGGCTGGATGGTGGTACGGGCTGCCCGGAGCCCTGGGCAGCAGAGGTCAAACGCCCAGCCTGGCCCTCGAGCACCCGCGGCACCAAGCCCAGCCCCACTTCCCCAAGGGGGCACCCAGCTGCACTTGCCTCCTCCTCAAGGCTGCTGCTGCTGTGCTTGCTCTCCTTAGCCAGGTTGCTCACGATGGGTACGAGGGCAGAGTCAGAGGGAGGCCCATTCCCTCTCCATGGGAGGAGACCCGGCTTTGTATCCAAAGCTTCCTTAGCAATAGGATGGGAGACCCCCAGGATAGGCCAGGAGGAGGGGGCGAGGGGACGGTGAAAGGGCAGCAGGGCAGGACTAAGGCAGGACTTCTCTCCCTCCCTCTCCCTCCCTCCCTCCCTCCCTCCCTCCCTTCCTTCCTTCCTTCCTTCCTTCCTAAGCACAGAGTGGTGGGAAAATATTTGAGATGAGGGAGGGAGAAAAACAGGCAAGAAACCGCAGCTGGGGAGGGGTCACCCTTTGTGAGGAATGAAGAAATGCACCATTGCCTGGAAGTGGCCAGTGATGGCCCTCACCTACTTCACATATCTGGCTTGGTGGGCTCTGGGGGAGGGGACGCCATGAGCAGCGTGAGAGTCAGTGTTACCTGCGCAATGCCGCCCAGCCCCCAGCCTGGCTGCTTTCGGTACGCAGCAGGGCGCTCTCCTCTCAGCGCCAAGAGGCTGAACTAGGTGGCGGAAATGCAAAAAGAAGCGCAATGCCGCCCAGCCCTCAGCCTGCCCGGTTTCAGCACGCAGCGGGGCGCTCTCCTCACAGCGCTGAGAGATTGAGGCGGGCGGTGCGAAGCTCGCCAGCTTCGCACCTTGCTGAAACTGGGCAGGCTGGGGGCTGGGCAGCATTGCACTTCTCATCAGATTCGCGCCACCCGGCTCAGCTCTTGGCGCTGTGAGGAGAGCACCCTGCTACCTGCTGAAACCGGGCAGGCTGGGAGCTGGGCGGCCTCACATTTCTTTTGGGATTTGCGCCGCCCGGCTCAGCCTCTCAGCGCTGTGAGGAGAGCGCCCCGCTGCCTGCCGAAACCCCTCCCTCGGAGCCCATCAAGCCGGATAGGTGAAGTGGGTGAGGGCCATTTGCTGGCCACTTCCAGGCGATGGTCCATTTCTTCATTCCTCACAAAGGGGGACAACCTCCCCAGCATGCACCCAGGGGGAAGGGCCGACGCAGCAGGGGCCGGTTCCTCACTGTTTCCAGACGGCCTTGTGGAGCTAAGACTCAATGCGTTCCAGCATAGATGGCCACCACAAAATTGTACATTGATGCCGGGCTGGGCCAGGGCCAAGACAGCGGGGGCTGTTCCCTCACTGTTTCCAGGATGGCTTTGCGGGCCACGTGAAACCACTTTGCGGACCGCCTCCGGCCCCCGGGCCTTGGGTTTGACATGTCTGCACTACAACATAATCTCATCTCCGCTAAACAGGTTGAACTCAGGGCAGTTGCCGAATCCTTCATGGCCAAGTGAAACCTGTGTGAACACTGCCCCTGTGCGGCTGTCTTCCCACCCCTGCGGTTGTGTTTCTTCGGCCCAGAAACCTGGCAGAGGAAGACAGTTGTGTCTCCGTGCCATTCTCTCCCGCATGCACACGATGCGCGATCCCAGGAGCTGTGTTCACACAGACTCCTGAGCAAGTGTGGGTCGCAGTTAAGGTGTTAGGACCTTAACCCAGGTCAGCCCCATCTTGATCCCGAGAGGGGAGCTTCTTTAGATGGACCCTCCCCTTCTTATCAGGCCTGATCCACTTTGTCCTGCCTCCCTAGGACCCGGGGCCGAGGTAAACGGCGGGCCTCTGTGAAAGAGGAAGAAGAGGAGGAAGAAGAGGAGGGATCCCTGGTCACCAGGAGAAATGGCGCAGGAGAGCAGCTGATCCAGTCAGATGACATCCGGGTAGAAAAAATGGAGATCAGCAGTGAGGATGGTGAGGATCGCTGGATCACTGAAATTCAAACACTTGGGGAACTAAGATGGCACCTGGAGTGGATGGATGCATTACATCTGGACGTAAGAGCCGTGGTGGCACAGTGGTCAGAATGCAGTATTGCAGGCTGACTCTGCCCACTGCCAGCAGTTCGATTGTGGCCCGCTGAAAGTCTACTCAGCCTTCCATCCTTCTGAGGTCGGTAAAATGAGGACCCAGATCGTTGGGGGCAAGAGGCTCACTTTGTAAACCGCTTAAGAGAGGGCTGTAAAGCACTGTGAAGCGGTATATAAGTCTAAGGACTAATGCGATGATGATTGATGATGATTGATGATTGATGTGGGTGGGAAGGAAGGAAGGAGGGATTGAGCAGTTTCCTGTTTTCAGTAGAAGACAATCTCTGTAGCTCAGAGTTAAAGTGTGGTTGAACCTTGGTGCCTCCGGAGGTCGCTTGTCTTTGTGCAGACGTTTCATTATCCAACTAGGTAACATCATCAGACCAGAAATGTCCCCACCTACACACACATACACATATGTGGACAAACTCAACACTCACACTGATGGTGTTACCTAGTTGGGCAAGGCAACGTCTGCAAGAAAACAGCCAAGTTCAGGGAGCACCAGGGACCCCACCATTTCCTCCCTGGCAGCCGGCGTTGAGCACTGCTGGTGTTCAAGCCAGCGAGGATCCTGGGTCAGGCCTGGACTCCAAGGGGGGGCCCTCTAGGGCTGAAGGGAGGCGCGTGGAGCTCAAAGAGCTGCTAAAACCGGACTGTCTGTCCCTTTGTGGCCAGAGGAGGCCAGGCCAGGCCCCGACTCTCCGCCTGTCCTGGAGGAAGACGAGGCCGAGATGGAGCTGCAGAAGCAGCTGGAGAAGGGGCGGAAGCTGAGGCAGATCCAGCAGTTGAAGGACAGCGGTGAAAAGGTGAGGGCGTGCAAGGAAGGGCAGAGGCCTGGCCCCAGGGGGGGCAGAATGGAGCGGCTGTCCCCTCCCACCGGCCCCCAGCCCTTCTCTCAACATTTCAACCTGACCCAAGGGTGGGCGGGGCCTGTCGGCTAAGCGAGGTCAGCCTTGTTTGACCCCCCCCTGGGGCTGACCTCTCCCACCCCGCCTGGCCTTCCCAGGTGGTCGAGATCGTGCGGACCCTGGGGCGCAGCCGGAGCCAGGAGGACGATGCCGAGCTGGAGAAGAAGGGGGCCATCGTCTTCAACGCCACCTCTGAATTCTGCCGCACGCTGGGGGAGATCCCCACCTACGGGCTGGCTGGGAACCGGGAGGAGCAGGAGGAGCTCCTGGTAAGACGTTCTGGGGAGGGGGGGCTAGTTTAGAGGGCAGGGTTGAGGGATGCATTTTTGAGAGGAGTGGCATTAGTCACACTCACCCACACTGCGGTCACCTCCCGTCTAGACTACTGCAATGCGCTGTACGTGGGGCTGCCCTGGGAAAGGATCTGGAAGCCCCAGTTGGTTCAGCGTGCAGTTCCCTGCACAGTTTTGTGCAAGTCTGTGTTTACACACGTGTCGCCTCTCTTGTGGGAAGCTGCATTGGCTGCTGATTTGCTTCCGGGTCCAGCTCGGGCTACTGGCTGTCACGTGATTCCGTCTCCTTTGGTGAGATGGGCGGCTGTATAAATTTGATTTGCGACCGTTGCGGCATCCCCCACGGTCACATGATCAGAATTTGGGTGCTAAGCAACCGGCATGTGTTCAAGACAGTTGCAGCGTCCCGGGGGGTGGGGTGTCTTATGATCTCTCTTTGCATCCTGACTTCATTTCACAACTGTAGCGATTCACTTAACAACGGAGGCTAATGGGGATCATAAAATCGGACACGATTCACTGAATAACTAAATTTGGAAATTCTGGTCCCAATTGTGGTTGTACGTTGAGGACCATCTGTACCTCCAGAAAGAGGACGGCCGAGTCAGACGGCCGAGACGGGAGATTTCTAAATTTGATAAATCAAAATGAAGGCTCGATGGGGGATGTGTGTGTGTGTGTGTCTTGCTTTAAGGACATGATTTGAGACTCCTAGCCTTTTCTCTTACAGCAGTGTTTCTCAACCCTGACCACTTGAAGATGGGTAGACTTCGACTCCCGTGCTGGCTGGGGAATTCTGGGAGTTGAAGTCCACCCATCTTAAAGCTGCTGAGGTTGAGAAACATGGAGCTAGCTTTCCAAGATTTGGGGTATCTGCCTCTTTAGAGGAGCAGGGGTTTTCTTGCGCGGCCAGGCAGGGTCCTCCTCACATCCAGACAATCCTTCCTCATGTCTCCCCCCTTCCTCCCCCCCCATCTCTCAGGATTTTGAACGTGACGACGAGAGGTCAGCCACCGGCGGCTCTGACTCAGATGGCGAGGAGAACATTGGCTGGAGCACAGTCAACCTGGATGAGGAGAAGAACCAGCAGGATGTACGTAGGACGTGGGGGTCTCAAAGGCTGGCTGGGATGCTGGGAGTTGAAGTGCGCTTGTCTTCAAGTTGTCACGATGAGAAACACGGCGCTGGGTTATACATCTCTGTTTCTCAGCCACTTGAAGATGGGTAAACTTCCGCAGCCGGAATTCTCTGCTGCCTGGGGAACTCTGGGAGTTGAAGTCCACCCCTCTTGAGAAATGCTGCTCTGGATGCATGGCTTCCACTCTCAGAATCCTCAGCCACGGTCCAGCCAGCCAAGGAAACCTGGAGGTTGATGTTGGCTTGTTTGAAGGGCTGTACCGCTGATCAAACCTGTCTTCCTCTGGTGTGCAGTTCTTCACCTCGTCCACCACCATCCTGGATGAGGAACCCATCGTCAACCGGGGCCTGGCCGCTGCCCTGATGTTGTGCCAGAACAAAGGTAAGCAGAGAGCTGACCGGCCCTCAGCAGGACGGTGCCCTGGGTTCAGACCGGGAGGCGCCCTTCCTTGTGCAGCTGCAGATGCCCTTTCTTGGTTCCTGTGTCGCTGGAGGTGTGGCTTACAGGGTGCCGCCCCTTCCCCTGGCTCTTCCTTTCTCCAGGCTTGCTGGAGACCACGGTGCAGAAGGTGGCACGGGTGAAGGCGCCAAACAAGTCGCTGCCCTCGGCCGTTTATTGCATTGAGGACAAGATGTGAGTGGGCCAGGAGGGAGACGGTCTCCCTGGCACCCTTTTATTCATTCCTTTCATGTTCATATTCTTTCGTTATTCATTTATTATTATTTATCTCCTTTATCACGAGAGAGAGAGAGAGAGAGAGAGAGACAGACAGACAGACAGACAGACAGACTCATCTAACCTCCTTGGTTAGCAACAGAAAGCTTCTTCCCAATTGTTGTTGTAAATCGAAGACGCCCTGTATTGTGTTATAGAAGTGAAAGGTGTATCTGGGGAGGGAGGGGGGGTGTGGGATCGAGCACCTGCTCCGCCCTTTGCCTTGGCTAAGCCAATGGGGTTGCCAGCGAAGGTGAGACGGCTGCCTGTCGTCCCGCCCCAGGGCCATCGATGACAAGTACAGCCGGCGGGAGGAATATCGGGGATTCACTCAGGACTTCAAGGAAAAAGATGGCTACAAACCAGACGTGAAGATAGAATACGTGGACGAGACGGGGCGCAAGCTCACCCCCAAGGAGGTACTGGGAAGCCCCACCCCACCCCCACCTTCCAAAGGAGAGTTGACTTAACCGTTTCCCTCCATCCCAGGGCAGAAGTTCTGCTGCTAATCCTGCTATTTTTATCATTCCAAATCTTACTGTAAGAATCAGATGTTTAGGACTTCATGGATGCCTCTTTCAAAGATCAAAATGGATTGGAGCGGAGCCGTCTGTCTGTCTGTCTATTTATTGATTTTTATTCTGCCTTTGTTACTTCACAACTAATGCAAGGCGGCAGACATACCTAATGCTGCTACTTCCTCCTCCTATTTTCCGTACAAAATCAACCCAGTCGGCTTTCAGGCCTAAGGCAGGACTAGAACTCACCGTCTCCTGGTTTCTACCCTTTGCCCTTAGACCAAATTCACCACGTCACTATGTAGACCACAAGCCCTAGCCTTCTTCCTTGCCTCAGTGCCCACCCTATAGAGAAAGGGGGGGAGGGTCTGTCTGCCTTTTAACCGGGGCTCTTGGTGTCGCAGGCCTTCCGCCAGCTGTCTCACCGCTTCCACGGCAAAGGCTCTGGGAAGATGAAGACCGAACGGCGCATGAAGAAACTGGACGAGGAGGCGGTGAGTGGTGGGGAGGAAAGGGCGGGGAAACTCACTTAACAACTGTCTTGCTTAGCAACAGAAATTTTGGGCTCAGTTGTCGTCGTAAGCCAGATTTCCCTTTGGGATTTTAGATGCGATCTGTCAAGTTAGCCCCCGAGATCCCTGGGCTGAAACGTTTTTGCCCTACAATGCAACCTTTTGTCCAACTAAAGGTTACAGACACAAGAAATTGAATAGGATATTAAAGAGCATTGTTTCTCAACACTGGCAATTCTAAGATGTATGGCCTTCAAACAAGTGAAGCCCCATCCGTGGGATGCAGGCAACATGCAAAGCCACATCCTTCCGGTCCAGGGAAAAACCTTTCTCCCTGGAACTGGTCCCTGGTGCCCAAAAGCTGGGGGGCCGCTGCTGTAGTCAGCCCCAGCTGCGAGGGGAAAGCAGGGCGCAGAGAACGTTGGCTGCTCTCCTGTTTTCCAGCTCTTGAAGAAGATGAGCTCCAGTGACACCCCACTGGGCACGGTGGCTTTGCTCCAGGAGAAGCAGAAAGCCCAGAAGACGCCGTACATCGTGCTCAGCGGTAGCGGGAAGAGCATGAATGCGTAAGGACGTCGGGGGCACACCTGGGGGGGGATGATTTTGACAGCTGGCCACCAGCCCGAGATGTGATGCTCTTCTCTGAAGTCAAATCCCCAGAATGGCTTGCTTGGCTGTCCTCTACCGTTCCTTCCTGTGTTGGCTTGCGTTGGGGAGTGGAGCGAAGAATTATGGGGAAACAGCAATAGCGGCTGGTGTTTATTCCTCCCTTTATTTGGATAAGGCCCCCCCTGCAGGAAAAGGAGTTTGAGGGACATCTATTTGCATCTGAAATCTCTTCCAGTCATTCCTCTAACTTGGCAGCTCAAGAGGATGAATGTGCTCCCTCCCCCTTGGTTGGTCCAAGACCCCAGATGTGGTTGCAGCATCCCTGGAGGGCACCAGCTTCAGGATGATGTTCTAAACCAGAGGTTTCCAATCTTAGCAACTTTACAACTCCCAGAATTCCCCAGCCAGCATGGAGTTGAAGTCACCAGTCTTAAAAATTGCAAAGATTGGACACCGCTGGTTAGGACATCCTGAGAAGGACTCCACCAAAAGGCTTTTCCCAATTGGGTGGGCGGAGAGGACTTTCCTTGCACGTCTTTCACTAATTTGTGTTCTTTCTCTCCAGAAACACCATCACCAAGTGAAGCACCAGCTTCCTGTTGCCGGTGGGAACGCTTTGGACGCATTTGTGCTTGCGGGATGGGCAAGGATTGTCTCCCTCTGTTGCTTCCGGTGGGAGTCTCGTCCACCTAACCCTGCACTCACCGCTCTTCTGTGTACATAGTTGTGGGGCTGAGTTTTTAAGCAGCTTTTTATATCCCTGTGTGAAACCAAGTCGCTGTAATAAAAATAGCTGAGACCTCATTGTTGAAGCCTTTTCTTTCTGCATTCAGCGGTGGAATAATTTTGAAGTTTTGAATGGACTTTTCCTATGAGGCTAAAGAAGGGAAACTGCAGCTTTTTCTTCAGCCTGGCTTCCAGTGGCTATTTGGCTGGAGGGATCAGTTACCCAATTTCATGGCTGGGCTCATTGAATAAACTGATTCCCCTAACTGTGAGTTAGCATTATGCAAACACATCCAATCATGTTTCAAAGATCCATCATTCCACATTAAATGGAGGTATATAGAGTATGGGAATGTGGGGTCCTCGGTGCTCTCCGAGCTTGGTAGTTTTCTTGCAGATGTTTCATTACCCAGTTAGATCAGGGCTTTTCAACCTTTTCACCCCTTGAACCACTTTTAGGAGATGGCAACATCCAAGGACCACCAGTCGCCTAGCAAGGTGTCCAAAACTTGATGACCAAAAAAGGAAAAAAGTGATAAAGTACAGGTGTCCTCGGCTTGCAAAAGCTCACTTAGTGACTGTTCGAAGTTACAATGGCACTGAAAAAGTGCCCCCCCCAAGCCACAGCCGAGCAAGACACCTGCCTGCCCACCCGGCGGTGCTCTTCCTCCTGTCCGAGGTTTCCATTGTTGTGAGCATTTCTGTTGGGGATTGGCAGTGGGGGTGGGGCGGGGGGGGTGTTTGTTTTTTATTCCCCCCCTCTGCTGGGTGGTTGCAGCAGGTTTTGGTCACTTCACATGACCCTGGGACACTGTGACCGTCATAAATAGGAATCAGTTGCCAAGCATCTGAATGTAAATCACAAGACCCTGGAGATGCTGCGACATTCCAGCTGATCAGTGCTTCTTCTGGGCTCAGCGGAAGCCCCAGGAGCCTGGCGTTGATCCTGGCGCTTCCGCTGAGCCCCGACAGCCCTGCAGCTCCAGCCGTCTCTCGCTCAGGCTTGTGCGGTGCTGCCCCTGGTTCAGCTCATTCCCCTCCCCTGCTACCACTTTTCTAGGATGGTCGCGTACCCCCTGCCAGGTGCCAATGTACCCCAGGTGGTACCCGTACCACTGGCTGAAAAGCCCTGAATTGGATAACGCCATCAATGCTAGGAATGGATAATGACACTTCTGCAGGAAAAAGTTCACAGAGCACCAAGGAGCCCACAGTTCAGCCCTGAGCCATAAATATTCTCTTCTAATATAAGGAATTCTAGTGTTAGAAATGTCAGGAAAACTATTCTACTGTTCAGAAGCACTTGGAGAAAAAAGGGTGAAACAAACCATGGTTGCCATTTGTAACTTTTTATAGCTGGGTCCTCGTGTCTGTTCATCAAGCTACAGGTAATCCTCAAGCACCACAATAGCAAGCCAGAATTTCTGTTGCTAAGCAAGACAGTGAAGTGAGGCACCTGAATTTATATCTTTTTCTTTTTTTGGCACAGATGAGTGAATCCCTCTTGTTCTTAAGGACTCATGTGGTTGTTAAGCGAATCCGTCTTTCTTTGCTTGTCAGAAGCTGGTTGGGAAGGTTGCAAATGCGGGTCACGTGACTCCATTGTTAAATGCCTGCCTGCCAAGTGCCGGCAACCGTTGTAAGTGCAAGGGTCAGTCGTAAGTCACTTTTTTCAGTGCTGTTGTAACTTTGAGCAGTCACTAAACAAATGCTTAAGGCAAGGAACTTTTATTGGTGGTCCTTGACTTACAGCAGTTCATTTAGTGATCAAAAGTCACAATGGAACTGAAAAAAGTGACTTATGACCAGTTTTCACAAGACCGTTGCAGTGTCCCCAGGGTCACGTGATCAAATTCAGCCCCTTGGCAACTGACTCACATTTATGATGGTTGCAGCGTCCCCGGGGTCATTTTGCGACTTTTGCGACCTTCTGACAAGCAAACTCAGTGGGGAAGCCAGATTCACTTAACAACCGTGTTTAAGAATTGCGACGATTCGCTTTAGAGGTTTTACTGAATAGGATTAGAGCTTCAGATGAATTAAAAGGTGTACAGATTAGACAACAGGATTACAGATTATGTGCTTTCGCGGATGATTTACTTGTGACATTGACTCAGCCAATACAGTCGGCTCAGAGATTGATGGAGATTATTCAAAATTATGGAAGGGTATCAGGTTTTAAATTAAACATATCTAAGACAAAGATGTTGGTTAAAAATTTAGATAAATTAAAACAAGATTTGGAAAGAATAACGGGTTGTGAGATAGTTAAGAAAGTTAAATATTTAGGAATATATATAGAAGCTTCAAATGGGAAATTATATAAGAATAATTATGAATTTTTATGGAACAAGATACAAATAGAATTGGAGAAATGGAAAAAATTACAATTATCTATGTTGGGGAGGATAGCTGCAATTAAAATGAATGTATTGCCGAAATTTTTATTTTTATTTCAGATGTTACCAATACTCAAAAAGGATGGGAACTTAGAGGAGTGGCAGAAAGGTATTAATAGATTCATTTGGAATGGCAAGAAACCAAGGGTCAAATTAAAAATTATTCAAGATACAAGGGAGAAAGGTGGCTTGAAAATGCCCAATTTTAAGTTATATTATTATGCTGCAGTGTTAGTAGCAATAAGTGATTGGATTAATTTAACCAACGAAAGAATATTGAACATAGAAGGGTACGGGTTATTGTATGGGTTGCATGCGTACTTAGTCTATGATAAAAAGTTGGATAGGAGCTTTAAAGAGCACTTATTGAGAAATGCTCTGTTGCGTGTCTGGAAAAAGTTTTATTATAAGTTAAATGGAAAAATTCCTCTATGGACAGTTCCCAGGCATGCAATAGAGAGTGTAAATAGGCAACAAATTCAAGATGTGGTGCCCTATGAGAAGCTCTTAACTAAAGAAGGGAATAGTTTAGTACTGAAATCACTAAATAGGTTAAGGGAAGAAGGAATAGCTCATAACTGGTATTCACATGTACAACTTCAGACTAGATGGCAAAAAGATGTTAAGATGGGTTTTTCTTTAAAGGATGATAAACTAATTAAACAAGTTAGAGATCAAAGAATTATGCATATTAAAAGATTATATGACGCACTAATCGAAATTGATTCTGGAACTGAATTAGTTAAAGACTGCATGATTAAGTGGGAACATAATTTTGGACAACCAATTATGATGGAAACATGGAAAAGGATATGGGTGAAAAATGTAAAATTCACACAAGCACAGCATTTAAGAGAAAATTTTTATAAAATGTTTTATAGATGGCATTTAGACCCAAAAAAATTATCACTTATGTATTCAGATGTGCAACCCAAGTGTTGGAGATGTGAATCGATGGACGCTACCTATTTTCATATTTGGTGGACTTGCAAAAAAATTAAGGCTTTTTGGATAAAAATATGGTGGATTCTTCCGAATATATTGAAAAAGCGTATTGAATTTTCACCACAGTTGTTTTTGCTTGGCATTATAAAAGACTGTACCACCATAGAGACTAACTTGATTTTGAACTTGATTACTGCAGCAAGACTATTGGTGGGGCAATATTGGAAGACGTCTGACTCACCATCTATTGAAGAATGGACGTTAAAAGTTATAAATATGGCAGAAATGGCTAAGATTTCCGCATATTTGAAGAACCACTCAAATGAAAAATTTATGATGGATTGGAAAAAATGGATAGACTATATACAAAGGAAATATCAATTGATGAAAGTACATTTGGTATATAGTTAAATAGTTATATTATAGGTAGTTTAGTGGGGTTTCTTGCGTTCCTACCCTGTATTCACTCTGGGAAGTCGGGGGGGAGGTGGGAGGGTGTATATAATTTGTATACTATGTTTTCTCAACTGTAATCGGGGTTGATGTAAGAATATGTAACTATAGGTATTAAGGGGTTGCTCGGGTGGCCTCGGCACCACATCGGACGGGAAGAGGAAGGAGGAGTGAAGGTAGAGGTAAGTAGGAAGTTGGTAAGAGGGGGAAGAGGGGATAGAGGTGGGTGGAGTATAGAGAAAGGAGAGAGGAAAGTAGGTAGATAGATGGTAAGAGGAGGGGGGAAGGTTAGGTTTAGGGGGATGTGGTGGTGGGGGGGTACCGAGCAGTTATATGGATTGTTTGGTAAATGTGCTATATGATTGTTTTCAGTTGAGTTATTACTTCTTTTTTCTTTGTAAAACTTTAAAAACCAATAAAATTTTATTCAAAAAAGAATTGCGACGATTCGCTTAACAAATGTGGCAGGAAAAGACTCACTTAGCAAATTTCTCATTTAGCAACATAAATTTTGGTCCCAATTGGGGTCGTACATTTTCCAATTTATTTTTTTTTTAAATAGAAAACGTATTCATGCAGCTCAGTGGTGCCAGGATTGAAGTGCGTAATCCCAGGACCAACCAAAGCGACAGCATTTCCCCTTTTGTAAACTGGTGAGATTTCACGTCTGTGCCCCCAAAACGGCTGAATAAAGTCACAGATTCACCACTTGCTGCATTTGGAGGATGCTTTTATTAAACAAAGGAAAGAGAAACAGCGAATTAAGAGTAGAGGCCAGGGACCCACAGAGGGAAGCCAATGCGCTGAACGAGAAACAGCTTCCTCCTTAATCTGCAGCAGGTTGCAGAGGTTCACACAGCCGCCTCCAGCACTTCCAGTGGAAGCATTCAAATCCCAAACAGGAAAACAATTGCCCAAAGAGTAAAAAGTTTCGGGGCAGAGTAACCCATTCTCAAAACCCCGAGAATGAAAAAGCAAAAACTGAACCAGAGGATTTCAACTACAGCCCTTCTGATGATAATGTCTCACCAGAGAACTCTAGGAGTCCTTTGGGAAGCGGAGTTGGGGCTCCTGAACCCCTAAAGCAGGGGTCTCCAAATGTGGCAACTTGTGGACTCCCAGAATTCCCCAGCCAGCTGCGGATGCCATGGCGTCCACAAGTCTTCAGCTTGCCACACTTGGAGACCCCTGCCCTAAAGAGACCACATCTAGTAGTCCCCGCTCACTTCGGCTGAGATCCGAGCCACGTTCCTTCTAGGTTAGACCAGGGTGTCAGGCTGGCTTGATCTGCTCCGTAAGACTGGTTGTTGTTATTTTTCTTCTTCCTCCGAGTCGCTGCTCTCCTCGCTCTCCATAAAGTCGTAGGTTATTCGGTTTGTGTTCACAAACAAGTCAGTGTCATCATCTTCAGAATCCTGTTCCCCAGAAGACTGAGGGGTGCTTTCTAAGCCCTCTCTACTAGAAAGATTTAAAAAAAGGTTCTTGGGGGGGGGAGCTTCAAACATTCAATTTTAATTATTTCTATCACACTTTTAACTGAGCTAAATTGTATCAAATTATAATTCAGGCAAAAGTGTTTAAATGTTTGATTTTAAAGCCAACGATATTAACAATCATTTTAGCCGTCTGATGTATTGTTTTTAAGGTTTAATAACTAAGAGCAAAAGCTAGTTAAAACAGACAACCTTCTGTCAAATTTTCCCCACAGCTTAGGCAATGGAGGGCAAAGAGAAATTACAGGATTGATAAAACTACTTTAGATTACAATTAATATTATAATAAGATCATAATAATCAGAAATCCACCAATGGAGGTTTAGGGCTTTTAAACAATTGAGCATCAACATTTGAAATAAAACGTGTTATTGCTTCATTGTTTTAAATGCCAAGATCATCTCCTGAAGCCTGAAGTGACTTTTTTCAAAATCTTAACATAAAATATTGATAATAATTTTCAGCAATTTCTTCCCTTCCGGGCAAGTGCCTTTGAAAAGCCATTCCCACAGGTGTCCAGGTCTCCCATTTTATTTATTTATTGGGATTTTTATCCTGCCTTTATTACTTGATAAGCAACAGAAGGCAGTGAACATACATTCCTTCCTCCTATTTTCCCCATAACAACAGCCCTGTGAGGTGGGTTGGGCTGAGAAAGAGACTGGCCCAAAGTCATCAAGTCGGTTTTCATGCCTAAGGCAAGATCAGAGCTCATCAACTCCCAGCGAATGGCCCAAAGTCACCTAGCTGGCTTCCGTGCCTAAGGTGGGACTAGAACTCACTGTCTTCTAGTTTCTAGACCACCATCTTAACCACTGCCCCTGACTAGCTCTCATCCCCATCTTGTCCACCTTTACCTTTCTTTAG
Organism: Bothrops alternatus; assembly: GCA_034064705.1. Classification (NCBI taxonomy): domain Eukaryota; kingdom Metazoa; phylum Chordata; class Lepidosauria; order Squamata; family Viperidae; genus Bothrops; species Bothrops alternatus. The sequence goes on from JARGCV010000988.1 coordinate 2,602,669, forward strand.
TATTGCTAAGAGTTCCTTTTACATCCCCCAAGAAAGCATCAGGCCTGCAAGGGGGAAAACAAGAAAGAACGTCAACATAATGTTACAGGATAGTTTGTAAAAATTATTTCACCCTTCAGAATTTCCATGTCCCAAACCGAGAAGCTGTGGTTGAAGACCCTTCATACTCTTTTTTTTAAAGGCCTCCTGCTTAAGCAGGGAGCTGGACTAGAAGACCTCCAAGGTCCCTTTCTACTCCGTTATTCTGTTCTGTTCCTTAATAAAATCGATTAGGAAAGTATATTCAATCAAAGAAAGCAGCTTCTCCTGCTAAATCAAAGATGCTGTAAGAAAAATGGGCACATAAGCTATTTCCTCTCCTCCCCTCCAGATTACAGGGGTTCTCAACCTTGGCAACTTTAAGACTTGTGGACTTCAACTCTCAGAATTCCTCAGCCAGCTTTGCTTCTGGGAGTTGAAGTCCACAAGTCTTAAAGTTGCCAAGGTTGAGAACCCCTGCTCCAGAACATACCACTCTCTTGCTCTCTATTTCTTTATTTTTATTGAATCGATATGCTGCCCATCTCCTCCATAAGGCAAATCTGGATATCTTACAAAGCATAGATACTCACCAATATCCTTCCTTCTTAAGGTACCGAACGTGGTCCTTGTAGAGGACAAAACTGATTTCTGCTTTCACTTTCTCGCCTTCTTCGATGGGATCAACCAGTAAGAAATCTCCTGAAGTTTGAAGGAGAGGGGGGAATGGACTTAATACACCTAACTTAGGAACAATTTTACCTGTTTTTGGGGGGGATTGATAAGAGATGGTATAAAGAAATAAATGTGGATATTTGATCTGAGACCAATTAGGATTAATATTTGGGATGATTTGGGATTGAAGTCACGATAAATTTTCTCCCAGTTGATTATAATAACAGTTAACAGAGGGTTTTGGAATTTCAGTCTTATCTTTCTCTTATTTTTGTTCACAATTGTTATTACCTTTATATAATATGTTCATTATTATTGTTTCTTCTGTTAACTATTTTGTTATTAATATAATTATGCATAATTATGCCTGTTTTGCAAGTGGTGGAAAACTAGCATTGCTGTTGTCATGGTTCCATCAAAAGAACTTCAAGGCAAGAATTCTTCCTTAAAGAACATTTTATTCAGGAAACAAAGTATTGGCACTACATAGTTGAACCCAAAACTAATTTCCCTTTACCCCAATACAAAGTAACAAATTGCAACTTCCACCCCAACAAGCAGTCATAAATCACGTTCTCCAATTAGCCTGAAACGTGGGCTGCCTCTCCAGCCCCCCAGCCCGCCAAAACGTTATCAGTTCATCCTTGGGTTCCCACAAAGCAGCGTTTATTATTATGGCTAGCTGAGTTCAAGCATTCATCCCAACCCCACTTCTGCACCTGGGAAAGCAATAGAAGGGAAAGCATGTTAAAAGCAAAAAGAGAAAATGGCTGTGCTTTTCATCAGTTGTCAGAGCGGGAACATCCAATGTTTACAGCGTTGACAGCTGTATTATATTATTATTATTATTATTATTATTATTATTATTATTATTATTATTATTATTATTATTATTATTATTAAGTTGGAAGGGACCTTGGAGGTCACCGAGTCCAACCCCCTGCTCAGGCAGGAAACCCTACACCATTTCGGACAAAGGGTTGTCCAGTCTCTTCTTAAAAATTTCCAGTGTTGGAGCACCCACAGCTTCTAGAGGCAGGTTGTTCCACTGGTTAATTATTCTGTCAGGAAGTTTCTCCTTAGTTCTAGGTTTCTTCTCTCCTTGATTAGTTTCCATCCGTTGCTTCTTGTCCTGCCTTCAGGCACTTTGGAGAATAGCTTGACTCCCTCTTTTTTGTGGCAACCCCTGAGATACTGGAGCACTGCTATCGTGTCCCCACTCCTCCTTCTCTTCATTAAACTAGACATACCCAATTCCAGCAGCCTTTCCTTATATGCTTTAGCCTCCAGTCCCCTGATCATCTTTGTTGCTCTTCTCTGTACACTTTCTAGAGTCTCAACAACTTTACATCGTGGTGACCAAAACTGGATGCAGTATTCCAAGTGTGGCCTTACCAAGGCCTTGTAAAGTGGTATTAATACTTCACGTGATCTTGATTCTATCCCTCTGTTTTTTTTTATTTTTAAAGAATATTTTTATTAATTTTTTTCAAAAAATCTTTTACAGAAAAAAAAACAACTCAACTGGTAACAATCATTTAAAACATTTGCCATATAATCAAAATAAGTGCTCGGTACCCCCACCACCACATCCTCCTAAATCTATACTGTCCCCCTCATCTTTCCATCTAACTACCTACTTTTCCCTTTCTCTACTTCTCCACTTCCCCTCCGCCCACCTCTATCCCCTTTCTTCTCCCTCTTGCCCTCTTCCTACTTGCCTCACCTTCACTCCTCCCTCCTTTCCGTCCAATGTGGTGCCCAGCGGCCTTCCGAGCAACCTCTTGATACCTATAAATAAATATTTACTCTCATCTAAACCCCAATTACCGTTGAGAAAACATAATATATCAATTATTAGCACCCTCCCACCTCCCCCCCGCTGGCTTCCCAGAGTGAATATAGGGTAAAAACGCAAGAAACCCCACTAAACTACTATTATATAACTGTTTAACTGTATACCAAATGTAATTCCTTCAATTGATATTTCTTTTGTATATAGTCTATCCATTTTTTCCAATCCATCAAAAATTCTTCACTTGAATGATTCTTCAAATATGCAGATATCTTAGCCATTTCCGCCAAATTAACCACTTTTAATGTCCATTCTTCAACAGACGGTAATTCAGATGTCTTCCAATATTGTCCCACCAATAGTCTTGCTGCAGTAATCAAGTTCAAAATCAGCTTAGTCTCTATGGTGGTACAGTCTTTCGTAATGCCCAACAAAAACAACTGTGGTGAAAATTCTATACGCTTTTTCAATATATTTTGAAGAATCCACCAAATTTTTATCCAATAAGCCTTAATTTTTTTACAAGTCCACCAAACATGAAAATAAGTAGCATCTGTCGATTCACATCTCCAACATTTGGGTTGCATATCTGGATACATAAGTGACAATTTTTTTGGGTCTAAATGCCATCTATAAAACATTTTATAAAAATTTTCTCTTAAATGCTGTGCTTGCGTAAATTTTACATTTTTCACCCATATCCTTTTCCACGTTTCCATCGTAATTGGATGTCCAAAATTACGTTCCCACTTGATCATACAATCTTTAACTAATTCAGTTCCAGAATCAATTTCAAGTAATACATCATATAATCTTTTAATATGCATAATTCTTTGATCTCTGACTTGTTTAATTAATTTTTCATCCTTTAACAAAAAACCCAGCTTTACGTCTTTTTGCCATCTTGCCTGAAGTTGTATATGTGAATACCAATTGTGGTCTAAACCTTCTTCCCTTAATCTATTTAGTGACTTCAACTCTAAATTATTCCCTTCTTTAGTTAAAAGCCTCTCATAGGGCACAACATCTTGAATTTGTTGTCTATTTACACTCTCTATTGCGTGCCTGGGAACTGTCCATAAAGGAATTTTCCCACTTAACTTATAATAATACTTTTTCCAGACCCGCAACAGTGAATTTCTCAATAAATGCTCTCTAAAACCCCTATCCAACTTTTTGTCATAAACTAGATATGCATGAAACCCATACAATAATCCGTACCCTTCTATATTCAATATTCTTTCGTTGGTCAAGTTAACCCAGTCACTTATTGCTACTAGAGCTGCTGCATAATAATATAGTTTAAAATTAGGCATTTTCAGACCACCTCTCTCTCTTATGTCTTGAATAATTTTTAATTTAACCCTTGATTTCTTGCCATTCCAAATAAATCTGTTAATACCTTTCTGCCACTCCTCTAAATTCCCATCCTTTTTAAGTATTGGTAACATTTGAAATAAAAATAAAAATTTAGGCAATATATTCATTTTAATTGCAGCTATCCTACCCAGCATAGATAATTGTAGTTTTTTCCAGTTATCCATTTCTATTGATTCTATCCCTCTGTTAATGCAGCGTATATGTATTAGTTTTTTCTTTAAGACACTTTTTTAGCACACCCCTTTTTTAATGTTTTTTGTTTGTTATTTATTCTTTTGCCCTTTTTTAAATATTTTGGCGTTCTGTATTTTTAACCTTCTTTGAATACACTAAAAAAATTTCCACACACTCAAAAAAATAAGAAATCTCCTGGAGGGAGGAAGGGAAAGATAGATAACTGTGATAGGGGGAAGAGGGCCATTTTCCCTCTTGCAAGTGCAAGGACCCCTGGCCACTCACCTCTCTTGATCCAAATGTTCTTACGGAACTTGGTGGGCATGCTGACCAGGAACCGCGTCCTGTCAGGGGTCTCCACTTCATGGAGGTTGTTTCCTGGGGTCCCCAGCACCTGGAGGAGCAGAGCAAAGTTGCCGGTAAGAACTCGGCCTGTTTTCTGGCTTAATCTGAAATTGATCTCTGTTCGCACGGCACACTGAGCTACCAGCTAGACCAGTGATAGTGAAGTTATGACACGTGTTGTCAAGATGGACATGCCACAATGGTTTGGGCAATACACCAACATTCAACAACACCAGACCACAACTATTCTTTTTTTTTTTTTTTTAATAATTTTTTTATTAAAATTTTTTTTTATAAAAAACTTTTAACAATTATAACATAATAACCTATTAACTCAACTGAAAACAAACAAATTACATAATAAAAATAAACAATACAAAGAACTGCTCGGAACCCCCCTCCAGAACCCCCTCCAGCAGCCCACTCCTCTTATATTTTCGCTCCTCCTCCTCGCCATCCAAAACACTAGCTACAATTCTACCGAGCATCCTACAAAAATTATCTAATCCCTAAGCCCCCAACTACAGTTGAGAAACATAAGCTAACGTATATTATCTCCCTCCCCCCTCCCCCCCCCGACTTCCCAGAATGAATACAGGGTAAAAACACAAGAAACCTCACTAAACTACTATATTAAACTATTTAACTATATATCAAATCTAATTCTTTCAACTGATATTTCTTTTGCATATAATCAATCCATTTCTTCCAGTCCATCAAAAACGTTTCATTTGAGTGGTTCTTCAGGTATGCCGAAATCTTGGCCATCTCCACAAGATGGGTAACTTTTAATGTCCATTCTTCAATAGATGGTATTTCAGATGACTTCCAATATTGTCCCACCAACAGTCTTGCAGCAGTAATCAAGTTCAAAATCAACTTAGTCTCTGTGGTGGAACAATCCTTTGTAATACCCAACAAAAACAACTGTGGTACAAACTCAATACGCTTTTTCAAAATATTTTGAAGAATCCACCATATTTTTATCCAAAAAGCCTTAATTTTTTTGCAAGACCACCAAATGTGAAAGTAAGTAGCGTCCATAGAGTCACATCGCCAACATTTGGGTTGCAAATTTGGATACATAGACGATAATTTTTTGGGATCTAAATGCCATCTGTAAAACATTTTATAAAAATTTTCTCTTAGATGCTGAGCTTGTGTAAATTTAACATTTTTCACCCATATTCTTTTCCAAGTTTCCATCATAATTGGGTGGCCGAAGTTACCTTCCCATTTAATCATACAGTCTTTAATTAATTCAGTTCCAGAATCAATTTCAATTAAAGCATCATATATTCTTTTAATATGCATCTTTCTTTGATCTCTAATTTGTATAATTAATTTTTCATCATCCTTTAAAGAAAAACCCATCTTGACATCTTTTTGCCATCTGGCTTGAAGTTGTGCATGATAAAACCAATTATGAGCTATACCTTCCTCCCTTAATTTATCTAATGATTTCAGTTCTATGCTATTCCCTTCTTTATTTAAAAGTTTATCATAGGGCACCACGTCTTGAATTTGTTGTATACCTATACTCTGTATTGCGTGTCTGGGAACTGTCCATAAAGGAATTTTACCATTTAACTTATAATAATACTTTTTCCAGACTCGCAAGACAGAGTTTCTTATTATATGTTCTTTAAAACTCCTATCCAATTTTTTGTCATAAACTAAATACGCGTGGAGCCCATATACTAACCCATATCCTTCTATATTTAATATTCTTTCATTTGTTAAGTTAATCCAATCACTTATAACCACTAGAACTGCTGCATAATAATATAATTTAAAATTAGGCACTTTCAAACCACCTCTCTCTCTTGTGTCTTGAATAATTTTAAATTTAACCCTTGGTTTCTTGCCATCCCAAATGAATTTGTTTATACCTTTCTGCCATTCATCGAGATTTCCATCCTTTTTAAGTATTGGTAACATTTGAAATAAAAATAAAAATTTCGGCAATACATTCATTTTAATAGCGGCTATTCTGCCCAACATGGATAATTGTAGTTTTTTCCAATTCTCCAATTCTTTTTGTACTTTACACCATAAAAGTTCATAATTATTCTTATATAATTTACCATTTGAAGCTTCTATATAAATTCCTAAATATTTAACTTTTTTAACTATCTCGCATCCCGTTATTCTTTCCAAATCTTGTTTTAATTTGTTATCAAGATTTTTAACCAACATCTTTGTCTTGGATAAATTTAGTTTAAAACCTGAAACTTTTCCATAATTTTGAATAATTTCCATCAAACTCTGAACCGATTGTATTGGCTGAGTTAGCGTCACAAGTAAATCGTCTGCAAAGGCACATAATCTATAATCATGTTGTCTAATTTGTACCCCCCTTAATTCCTCTGATGCTCTAATCCTATTCAATAGTACCTCTAAAGTTAAAACAAACAATAAAGGGGATAAGGGACAACCCTGCCTAGTACCCTTTTCTATATTAAATGAATCTGTTAATTGTCCATTCACTATAATCTGTCCTGTTTGTTTCTGATATATAGCTGATATAGAATTAATAAACTGGTCCCCCATTCCCATCCTTACCACAAGCCTTTGCAGAAACGTCCAATTCAGTCTATCAAAAGCTTTTTCTGCATCTAAAAACATTAAAACAGCTGGTACTTGGATATGTTTATCCAAATATTCCAATATGTTAACAAGTTGTCTAACATTGGTTTTCATCTGTCTCCCTTGTAAAAAACCAGTTTGATCCGGGTGAATCCTCTGTGTCAAAACTGTCATTAATCTATTAGCCAAAATTTTGGCAAAAATCTTATAATCCGTATTCAACAAGGAAATAGGTCTAAAATTTTCTACTTGAACATTATCTCTACCCTCTTTAGGAATCAAACATACATTAGCCGTTTTCCAGGAGGGTGGAACCCGACCACCCTCTTGTATATTCACAAATAACTCCCTCATATGTTCCACCATTTCCTCCTGTAAACACCTATAATAAATCGTGGTAAAACCATCAGTACCTGGAGATTTTCCCAATTTCAATTGCTTAATTGCATCAATAATTTCTTCTGGCCTAATCAAAGCATTTAATCTATCTCTTTGTTCCAAAGTAATTTCGGAAACATTTTGATTTTGTAAAAAGGCATCTATCTCTTTCTCTTGAGCTTTTTCTTCAGCATACAATTTGGTGTAGAACTCTAGAAAAGCCTTCTTAATAGTTTCTTGATGAAATACTTCTTGCCCTTTATATTCAACCTTCTCAATTAAACGGGATTTTAGTTTTTTCCTTAATGTATAAGCCAACCATCTGCCAGGTTTATTAGCATTAAAAAAAGTATTATGTTTAGCATATTGTATATTCCTGGCAACCTGGTCGGTCATCAAAATATCAAATTGTTTCCGTAAAACCTTTATCCCTTCTTTAATGTCACTATCATCTGGTTTATCAATTAATAATAACTCTTTCTTTCTTATTTCCGCTTCTAAAACTCGCCTCTTTTCCTCCTGTTTACGTCTATGCCTAGCATTCAGTTCAATTAATATTCCACGCATATGGGCCTTACTAGAGTCCCACACCACTTCTATTGGTAAACCTACATTCTTGTTTAACCTAAAAAATTCCTTGATAGCCTTTTTACATTCTTGCACATACATTTCATAATTAAACAGATTTTCATTAAGTCTCCAGGATCTACGTAAAAATTGGCCAGACCTTAATTCCATCATAACTGGATTGTGGTCAGACAATACATTAGGTAGAATTTTAACTTTCTTTAAATTTAACATAAAATCACTAGTAGTTAAAATAAAATCAATTCTAGAAAATGATTGATGTCTGTCAGAGAAAAAAGTAAACTCTTGATCCCTACCATGTCTTTCTCTCCAAATATCAAACAAATTAAAATCATCTTTAATATCAAAGAAAGATTTAGGTAAAATTGAACGCGATTGAGAAACTAATGAAATCTTTTTCTTGTCCAAACCAGCATCAAGGATTCCATTCCAGTCTCCCAATAAAATACAAGATCTATAGTCCAACTCTAATAACTTTTTGTGTAATGATTTATAAAACATGCCTTGTTTTTGGTTTGGAGCATATATACCCATCAAGAGAACTTTCTTCCCATCCAGTAAAATTTCTATAGCTAAAAATCTACCTTGAGTATCTGCTTCTAATAACTTAGCTTTTATATTATTTTTAACATAAATAACAATTCCATTTTTTTTATCTAAAGATGATGCCACAAAGTGTGTACCCAGCTTATTATTAATCAAGTATTTCTGGTCTGAAAATCTAATGTGGGTTTCTTGTAGACAGATTACATCATTTTTACATTGCTTCAAATAATGAAATATCTTCTTCCTTTTTTGTGGAGAATTTAAACCATTAACATTCCACGTCAAATACTTATTTGACATGGCCTTTACGTGAAAGCTTCTGCAAAGACCATTCCACTTCTTCCTGCCTCTTGGGTCTTGCTCCCATGGCTTCCATAGATGTCAGATCAGTTTGCTTGGTTTGAGTTGGTTGTGTTTTTTCTCTTTGTTCAATAGCTTTAGTAGGTTCCCGTACACGCCTTGGATCTTTAGGCTTGTCTAGTGCCAAAGGTTGAAAGATATCAATTGACTGCACTGGTTGCTCAACTGCTTTATCCAAAAGAACCGATGAAATTAGTCGAGGTTGTTGAAGTTCCGCAGATTGCAATAATTCTAGGTCTTTAACCAACATTGCCCCCTTAGGTTTTGGGGAGGTAGATCTATCAGCCATCAATATATTCTCAAAGAAATCTTTCGCTTTAGCTACAGTAAACAAACGGTATCTTTTATTTTTGAAAAGTAAAGAAAGTCCAGTTGGTACCTCCCATCTATATTGTATTTCTCTTCTTTTAAGCTCCTCCGTCAAAAAGGCGTAATCTTTCCTTGATCTCAACATCTTAGGAGGTATCTCTTTCAAAACCTGTACATCTTGACCAGCAACACTCAGTTGTTTATTATAGGCTATAGATAGAACCCAATTTCTATATTTTCTTGTATTAAAATATATCACAATATCTCTAGGCAAATTCCTCTGTGCTGCAATGCGTGAGTTCACTCTGAACAGTCGTTCAATCTGCCAGGCCACATTCTCAACTGAATCATCCAAAAATTTTGCTAAAGCTTCAGAAAAAGTTTTTCTTAAATCTTCTTGGTTCTCATTTAATACATCTCTAAATCCCCTAATTCTAACCGCAAACTGCATCTGATGATATTGTGTCAAAGTAGCTTGATCTTGAACATCGCTTCTAATTTCTTCTAATTTTTCTTCAAAATGTTGCTCAGCATTCTCTAATTTCTCTTCAACAACAATAGTATAGTCCCAAACACCCTTGATAGCGTCTACAATATCTTCTCTCATCTCCTGATTAGAGGCTTCTATCATAGCTTTAAAGTCTTTTTTCTGCTCAACCATCTTTTCCTCTATTTTCACATCAAATTTATCTTCCAATTTATCAAACCTATCATTAAAAAAAGATATTACATCTGTTAAAGCCGACTGTAGATCTTTCACTGTAAGCATTTGTGAGGACTGTGCAGGTTCTTGAGATTCTAAAGGAGCAGACTGTGATTTGACAAGCTGTCCTGGAGAGGGCATAGCCGCCTTAGCAGCTGCCTTTTGTCTTGTAGTCATAATTGAAACAAAGAAAGAGAAACTAAAAAAAAAAAAAAAAAAAAATTTTTCCACTTCCGCCCTTCTCAAGTTCTTTTTAAAAAGTCCAATTATTTTATAATTTAGTAAAAAAATCAATAAATAAATCAAGTCCAAATAGTCTCTCAAACAAGTCTTGAAAAGAAAAGAAAAAAAAATTCCGTTTCAATTTCTCAGTGGAATAAACACTTTCATCTTTCACTTTCACTCAGCAGAAAAAGCAAACGCCATCTTAAAAAGGTTATATTGATTCAAAAAAGTTTGTAGATACAAAGGCAGAAACAAAGTAACAATATACTTGCAGTACTCAGAAGGCTCCTGTATCCATTCCGTCTGAATAAAGCCTTTATTATTCTTCCTGAAAGAACAGAGGCGGTCGCAACGTCTAATTCTGTCAGCCGACAGAAGCGTTTCTGAACAGGAGCTTTTCAAGAGCCTGGGGAGCACACCTTCTCTGCCCCTGAAAATTTAATCCAGGGGTCTTGGAAGGGCTCAACCCGGCTCTTAATGCTCTACTCCCCCTCTTTGCCCGAGGGGGAGTTTTTCCGCTGCAACAAACAGCTGATGAGCGCTGTTGTTGACGGCTATACTGATTCAGAGACCGGAGCCTCACATTAGAGGCTCCATCGACGAGGCGAAGCCACCGGAAGTCCAGACCACAACTATTCTTGAAAGCACACCCAATTCTCAATTTTTAGAGGCCGTGGGAGAATGTAGTGTGCTCTTGCGCAGCCTCTAGACCAGACATGTCAAACTCGCGATGTCATGTGACATCGCATAACGTATCAGAACTTTTTCCCCGTTGCTGGCAATGTGATGGGTGCAATTTCCACATGACATGTCTGGCCTGCGGGCCGGCAGTTTGAAACCCCTGCTCTAAACGCTGGAGGTCCACATAAACCTCGATTCAGGCTAATCAAACTAGGTTAACCAGTCTTACCCGGACAATCTGCTGTCTCTCTGAAGGAACCACATATTCCTCTAACACCTCTTTGACCACATGTTTGCGCTTGGTCGCCTGGGACATGATGCTCTGTTAACCACTGTAAACGGTTTCTGTGCTGAGATGAATTGCTTCCAGGATGCGTCCACAATGTTGAATGCTGCAAAAAGCCATTAAAAATTGACTCTCAAAATGGAGAAAGCAAACAGCTTTGGGCACTTAACCTGCAGAGAGCTTACTAACAAACTGGGCAGGAAGGGCCAGGGGAAAAAATCAATGTGCTTTAATTAAACTAAAATCAAACTCAATGGCAGTTAAGTAATACTGTGTGTTTCATTTTTTCAAAATAATATGTAAGTTGATGGAAAATTTTAGATCTGCCCCTCAGGCTCCACCCAATATTCTCAGTTGTTTCTCTGGAGCTTAGAATAAGGCGCACTGCTCTCTATCTGTTAGGCACAAAGAATCAGGATCACATGTTAAGTTGCAAAAAGATTTATTCAAGCCAATACATAAAAATTTAATAAAATAAAATACAGGTAGTCCTCGACTTATAACAGTTCATTTAGTGACTGTTTGAAATTATAACAGCACTGAAAAAAGTGACTTGGGACCATTTTTCACAATTATGACCATTGCAGCATCCCCAGGGTCACGTGATCAAAATTCAGACGCCTGGCAACTGACTGATATTTATGATGGCTGCAGCGTCCTGGGATCACATATTCCCCTTTTGCCACCTGCTGACAAGCAAAATCAATGGGGAAGCCAGATTCACTTAACAACTGTGGCAAGAAAGGTCGCAAAATGGGGCAAAACTCACTTAACAACTGTCTTGCTTAGCAATGGAAATTTTGGGCTCCATTTTAGTCATATGTCAAGGACTACCTGTAGATATTCCTTCAGTTTGTAGTTTCAAGAGACAGACCTGTTTCCAGGGCCAGCCAATGTCGCTGCAGATGGAAGAGTGTGGATCCAGTGCTGATTTCACTCCTTGGTTCATTCACACTTCTGAAGGAGCTGGGAGATGAGATTTTTAAAAGCCTGATTGTTAAAACATGTTATTCCCCTTAACCATTATTAAAAAATCCCAACTCAGTATCTACGTTGATTCATTGCTCTGTTAATGCCATTTTCCACATTTTCGTACCATTTTTGCATAATCTAAGAATACATGAATAAAAGCAACAAAGAATGAATACTTTATTTGGCCAAGTGTGATTAGGCACACAAGGAATTTGTCTGCTACAAAAAGTGTATATGGAAAACAATAACAACATAATAATAAAAATAAGAATGCCAATAAAATGGGAAGTAAGGAGGATAAGGAATAATAGTACAGCCACATTACATGGGTTACCAAATTAATAAAGAATAACGAATCAGCAAATAACAAATTAACCTTTAGGTTAGGGTTAGAAGTTATTAACAATTTGTTAGAATTCGTTAACAAAGAATAACAATAAAGAAGGATAAGAACACGTGAAGAAGGCAAACTCCCCTTCCTCACGGTCATGGGCACCCGAACTCTCCTAATGATCCGACAATCCTGACTCCAAACAGGCCACATCAAGTAGCAGCGAGTCCCGCAGGCTCAGGGAAAGACCCCTTTCCCATATCCCGAGCCTGCCCTGGGCTTCCCCGGCTTCCAAGCCGGCTCACGGGCGGCCATCAGCCCTGCGGACCCCCACCCGTAATCCCCGTGGAAATCCACCCCCGCCCAGAGCCCCCCGGCCCGACTCTGCCCACAATACCTGCTTAGGGACTATCAGCTCGCTTTGCCTCCGAAACAAGAGGAGAGTGACTTCCGGCTTCCGGTTCTGAGGGACCTACTTCCGGGTACAGCGGCCTAATCGATCCTGCCGGGCCGCAGGGCTGCAGGGCGCGTCGTTCCGCCTTGGGTGGAGTACGCTAGGGAGGCTAAGCTGTGTTGCTCGGGGTCTGAGCTGCTAATACGTGTTGCTTGGGGTCTGAGCGCGGGGGGGGGAGTTGCAGTTACGGAGGGGTCCTTTCTGAGGTGGCTGGCCAGAGCCTCGGAGGCAGTGTGTTTCTGGGCCATTTTAAGATGGCTGGACTTCCAACGCCCAGAATTCGCCAGACAGCTGTGGAATTGGTCTACATTCTTAAAGCATGTTGAGAAATATTGCCTTAAAACAGGGGTTCTCAACCTTGGCAACTTTAAGACTTGTGGACTTCAACTCCCAGAATTCCTCAGCCAGCTTTGCTGGCTGAGGAATTCTGGGAGTTGAAGTCCACAAGTCTTAAAGTTGCCAAGGTTGAGAACCCCTGCCTTAAAACTATAAACCACTAATTCCATTGATCCTTATCTAGCACCAATTGGCTTGAACTGTTAGTAGATCAGATTCCTATGCATAGGTTATGTGATAAAACTTTTAGTGCTTTGAACTCAACTCCTGTTCCTGGTTTCTTGCCCCCAACACAAGAGCTAACATCACCTGTCACTTGATTTGAGTGTACATTATGTTCGCATCACATAGTCTAATAGCATAGAATAGAGCTGGAAGGGACCTTGGAGGTCTTCTAGTCCAGCCCCCTGCTCAAGCAGGAGAACCTATACCATCTCATACAAGTGACTGTCTAATCTCTTAAAGATCTCCAGTGATGGAGCGCCCACGATTTCTGTAGGCCAGCTGTTCCACTGGTTGTCTTCACAGTCGGGAAGTTTCTCCTTAATTCCAGGTTGCTTCTCTCTTTGGTCAGTTTCCAACCATTGTTTCTTGTTTCCTCTGGTGCTTGGGAGAATAGTTGACCCCCTCTTCTTTGTGGCAGCCCTCCAAATATTGGAACACTGCTATCATGTCTCCCCTATTTCTTCTTTTCTTTAGACTAGCCAAACCCAAGTCCTGCAGCTGTTCTTGGTATGTTTTAGTCTCCAGGCCTTGGATCATCTTAGTTGCTCTGAATTTTTTCAAAACTCTCAGCATCTTTTTTGTGATATAGTGACCAAAATTGGCTGCAGTATTCCAGGTGTGGTCTCACTCGGGTTTTATAAAGCGGTACTAATACTTCATGTGATCTTGATTCTATGCCTCTATTTATGCAACCCAGGATTGTATTAAGCTTTTTTGGCTGCTGCTACACACTGTTGGCTCACGGTCAAGTGATCGGCCACTAGGACTCCAAGGTAACAACTAATAACAACAAATCGATTTGCTTTAATGGTATTTCAAAACGTGGAGCATTATTCTGAGTTTTAAAAAAGTCCCATAATTTATGGATGTTTAAAATGTATCTCAAGATCATAAAAGGTTGCATGTTTGTTCTTTTTCTTCTTCTTTTCATCTGTGGTATTTTGCTTAGTTCAACAAAGAAACCAAAATTAAAAGCCAAAAGACAACCCTATGGATCTGAATCATGCAAACCAAATTATAGCAAGGGTAACAATGGTTAAATCAAGATTCCACCGTCACAACCCTTTTGGGGTGGTTCAGTGAGTGGAATGCATAATGTTTGCCAGTTGCCACTATGTCAGTTACTCTGGGGGCAAATGCTGGAGTCTCACTTAAGCCAGACTTAATGACCCTTGGAGATCCCACTAGGAGACAGCTAGAAGTGGGGACTGTTTTTGGGGAGAATCCTGCAGAGACCCAAAAGAGAAAAAAAACATCCATTGCTCTATTTATTTCTGTAACAATATTCTCCATCTAAGTTTTCAAGCTTGCAATTCAAACAAGGGTGTGCTTGTGTACATGCCGGATTTTGCAAAGATTTGCTGCAGGGACTGTGATGCCCACCACCCAAGAGGAAGGACCCCTCCCCCCAAGTCTTTTGAACCTCCCTCCAAATTTCTATTGCCGTAAACAGTGAAACACACGTGTGTTGAACTCAACCAATTTTAAATGACCTTAAGGAATCCCGTAAAGTGCATGTAAATTGTAATAATGCCAACATTATTTTCCTGAGCAGGGGACTAAAAATATGAACTTGGGGACCTTTTGCAGCTTCCCAAACCTCCAACTCCTGCAAGACAGCTCAGGAAACACCCCAGCACAACCCCAGGCACCCTGCAAACGCCTATATCTTCAGGCTCAGGAAACTACCCCATTTATGATTGTGGCTAACCCCAAAGGGAGAAGAACGTATGAGTGCCCAGAAAGGGGTGGGGAAAAAAAAGGAGACTGGTGTATTGATTCTTACGAAACAGATATTTTTGTTACAAGTGCATTTTATTGGGTTTCAAGTCCAAGAAAAGAATACTGATGCTCACTATTGACAAAGCCCCTAAAAGGGGCTCTCGCAAGGAAGAGGAATTTCTCAGAACATCCTTCTAATACAGATTTTTTTAAGTTAAATTACAAGAAGTCAGACCACACATTCAACTAGCACACCTCTATACTTGTGGTAGAAGTTCTCAAGTCAGGACTCTCCCCTATAACTGACTGAGAAAATTTACTTTGCCCTCCATAACTTATTACGTCGCCTTCCTGCATGGAAGCAGGCCTATCATCTGAAAACCTAAATGAAAAATAATTGGTGAGGCTGGAACTTTAAGGATCGGCTCCCTCTGAGTTCCAAATGGTTGCACTGATACAATATTTTTATGTATTTATTTAACAGATTTGCTTGCCACCCATCTCGCCTTGCAGGAACTCTATGTTTAGCTATGGGAAGCCCTCGACTTACAGTGATTGGGTCCTTGGCATCCGGCAAATGTTCAACACGGTTGCCGCAACCTAGCGTCACGTGATCGCCATCTGCGACCTTCCAACCAGCAAAGTTAAGGGGGGGGGGAGCTGGATTCATTTAATGACCACGTGATTCGTTTAACAACTATAGTGTTTTGCTTAACAGCCATGGGCAAAAAGTTAGTAAAATCAGGCATGACTCGCTTAACACTTGTCTAACTTAGCAACGAAAACTCAGTTCCCAATTGTGGTCATTGAGGACTAGCTACATTTTCAATCCTGGGCTCAAACAATATACAGAACCATAATTGCCTGGTGGGTTTTGTACCCACAAAAAAAATATATTAATCAAAGTTAAAACAAAGCAAACTTAGGATCTTGCAGGTCTGCAGCCCACAAGGAAAAAAATAATTGAAAAATGAGTTGGTGGAAGAGACAGAGGACGTGAAAGGCTGATTCATGGAGAGGGGCAAATACGTATTCCACACACGCACACAACGACAGGTATATAGTCACTGATTCTGCACCTGTAAGGTGATCCTAGTGCGTGGGTGTCAAACTCGCCGTGTCATTGATGTGTTGCGATATATCGCAACTTTTTTTGCATTGCCGGAGCTGGGGTGGGCGCAGCCTCTGCCTGATGCAACTGACTGGTGGGCTGGCAGTTTGATACCCCTGTCCCGGTGGGATGAAGCTCCAGTTCTCTGGGCTGTTGCTTTCCATGGGGGGGAGGGGCAGGTGCCAGTCTCTGCAAGACCTGGTGGGACTCCTTGGCAGACGCTGCCCAGATGCCAGCATCAGCACTAGGGAGGCGACTGAGAGAGAACGAAGCTGGCTAATTTATGACTGCAGAGCTGCACATGGTGTTCATGCCGCAGGCGTGGCTCCCTCGGTACAAGTAGTAGTAACCCTGTAGGAGAGAGGAGACAAGCAAATCAAAGCTCAGAAGGAGAAGTGGCGTACAAGTAATCCTCGACTTATGACTGCAACTGAGCCAACCTTTTCATTGCTAAGCAAACCAATTGTCAAGTGAATTTTGTCTCACTTTACAACCTTTCATGCCACAGCTGTTAAGTGAAGCATTGCAGTTGTTACGTTAAGTGAATCCGGCTTCCCCATTGGCTTTGCTTGCCAGAAGGTCACAAAAGGGGATCAGGTGACCCTGGGACATGGCAACCGTCATAAATACAAACTAGTTGCCAAGCATCTGAATCTTGATCACGTAACCATGGGAATGCCGCAACGGTCATAAGTGTGAAAAATGGTCATAAATTACTTTTTCCAGTGCTGTTGTAACTTTAAACAGTCACTAAATGAACTGTTGTAAGTTGAGGACTGCCTGTAATAGCCCCACTGGAGGCCCCTCCTCCCACCCTTCTCCCCACTGATCAGGGTCCCAGCCATACCTTCTCTCCCCAGTCTCCGCCCCAGCTGTTCTTGATCGCCCAGAAGGGAATTTGGCCACCTGTGGGAAAGAGACACAACAGTCATAAAATGGCCCTGCATACTACTCGCTGCCAGGGAACGACTCAGAGAAGAAAGCAGAGCAGGCTCTCAGGAAACAGCTGATCACAACTCCCATTATCCCCAGCTGGGCCAAATGGAGTTGTGAGAAGGAGAAATTCCATCCAGAATTCAACGTGTTGGACTGGACAGTGTTTCTTAACCTTGGCAACTTTTAAGTGGGGTGGACTTCAACTCCCACATTCCCCATGAAGCATGGCTGGTTGGGGAATTCTGGGAGTGGAAGTCCAGCCCTCTTAAAGTTGCCAACATTGTGAAACACTGACTCAAAGAGATCCCTACTGTGAAAGTGAGTCTTGGCTTTTAGTTCTGATGGACGGATTTCCTACGGTGCTTTGCAGATAGCTGAAATACGTTCAGGGTGAAAATAGTCACCTCCATATTGAATGCAGAGTCAAAAGTGATCGTGTGAAAGGAATCAGCTTCTGTTCAGGAGCATTCATGCTCCAAAAATAAAGTCACATGTTTAAAAATCAAAATTTTAACCTATTCTGGGCTTCCAAGTGTTGGGGAAGGGCTGCTTTTGGTTTTCCACCCTGAAACGCACTGGAATGAAATGTGTTTGTCTCTTTCGTTCAGGTCTATCAGCTCCAAACCAGCTTGTGCAGCCCTACGAAGCAGGGTAATGTTCATTTCCCAAGTGATGGCCCAGTTCTGCCATCCCAGGAACAGAGTCAAAAGCACATAGAAGGAGTTACAAAAAAGGAGATTCGGAAAGAAAAAACCCAGAATAAAGAACCAGAAATCAAGACACACTCACAGACATCCCACAAGATTTTCTCAACACAAAACAGCCACTCACGTGTGCCATAGCCCACCAAAAGGACTGCGTGGTCGATCATCCAGGGATTACAGAGCACAAAGAAGGGGTGGGAAACGCCTTTGCGGTAGAACTGGAGAAAGAGAGAAGAAAACTTAAATGTAATTATGGCAAACAAGAGCCCAGAATACAGACGTGGAAGGAACCTCAGAGGTTTTCTAGTCTAGCCCCCTACCCAAGCAAGAAACTCTGTAACATTTCAGACAAATGGCTGTCCAATCTCTTCTTTAAAACCTCCAGTGATGGAATTCCCACAACTTCTGGAGGCAAGCTGTTCCACTGGTTAATTGTTCTCACTATCAGGAAATGTCTTAGTTCTGGGGTTGCTTGATTAGTTTCCATCTGTTGCTGCTTCTCCTGCCTTCTGGTGCTTTGGACAATAGGTTGACCCCCCCTTTCTCTGTGGCAACCCCTCAAATACTGGAAGGCTGCTATCATGTCACCCCTGGTCCTTCTTTTCTCTAGATTTGCCATGCCCAATTCCTGCAACCGTTCTTCATATGTTTTAGCCTCTGGTCCCCTAATCATCTTTGTTGCTCTTCTCTGCACTCCTTCTAGAGTCTCAACATCTGTCTTATATTATGGTGACCAGAACTGGATGCAGTTATTCTAAGTGTGGGCTCACCAAGGCCGTATAAAGTGGTACAGATGTTTCCATCCGTTGCTTCTTGTCCTGCCTTCAGGTGCTTTGGAGAATAGGTGGACCCCCCCCTTCTCCGTGGCAGCCCCTCAAATATTGGAACAGTGCTATCATGTCTCCCCTAATCCTTCTTTTCATTAAACTAGACATACTCAGTTCCTGCAACCGTTCTTTGTATGTTTTAGCCTTCAGCCCCCTGAGCACCTTAGTTGCTCTTCTCTGCCCTCTTTCCAGAACCTCTACCTCTTTTGTGAGTCTCTCACCTGCATAGCAAAGGCGTTCAGAGCAATGGAGATGGGACCGTTCTTGGCCAGCCAGGCTGCAATCTCTGTCCAAGGAGAGAGGAGCACAGGTAAGGGGGGGCACCTGGCCCAAGGAAGGGATGCTGCCTGAGGTCCCACCCTTCACCCCGCAAAAGAAAAGTTCTCACGCATCATTCAAGTGAAAACTCCTGACAAGTGTGGATATACATGCACTGCAGGAGTTACTACATCATCATATAAGGTAGTCTCGAGTTATGACTATAATTGTGCATGGAATTACAGTTATACGTTATTGCGGTCATACATTAAGGCAATCCTTTCCTTTTCCTTCTCTTTCCTTTCATTTTTTGTTTCCTTTCCTCTTACATTTTCTTTCCTCTTTCTTTCCTTTCCTTCCTCTCTTTTCTTTCCTTTTTTTCTCTTCCTCCCTCCCTCCCTCCCTCCCTCCCTTTTTCCTTTTTCCTTTTGATTTCTGTTCTCTTTACTCATCCCTTTTACTTCCTTCTTCTTAATCTGTACTGCTTTGCAAGCAACTTCCTTCCTAGAGGCCAACTGAGCTGAAGTCACGGAATGATGCGCACCGCTCTCGTCCTGGGAGACGCCCAGGCTGCTGTTGATGTAAGCAGCCACTTTCTGCCTGGAGAAGCCGCAGTTCTGCTCAAAACCTTGGTAGCTGTAATCCCCCTCGGTCTCCAGGCCACCTGGAAAAATGCAAGGCAGAAACCTCATCCAAGGAAAGTTCCAGAAGGAAATTGGGAAAATCAGAAGGGAAACAGAGACTCTGGTTGGGAAAATCAAAGGAGACTTTAGACTGAGCCATTTAGAGTTGAAAGCAGAAGAAAAATCCTTCGGTTATTGTTAGGAAAACTAAGACTCAATGACCGGAACAGCCTCCGGTCTTGGATCCAGCTTCCAAAGGTTGTCGGGCAATTCTTATTTTTAACTCTCAGGAGAAAAAATAGTGCAATACACTAGAATACAGGCAGTCCTCGGCTTACGACAGTTCATATGGTGACCATTCAAAGTTACAACGGCACTGAAAAAATGACCATTTTTCACACTTAACTACCATTGCAGCATCCCCAGAGTCATGTGATCAGAATTGAGATGCTTGGCAACCGGCATGTACTTATGACGGTTGCAGTGTCCCGAGGGTCACCTGATCCCCTTTTGCGACCTTCTGACCAGGGAAGTCAAGGGGGGAAGCCGGATCCACCTAGCAACCGTGTGAGTAACTTAATAATTGCAGTGATTCACTCAACAAACGTGGCAAGAAAGACTATAAAATAGGGCAAAATTCACTTAACAACAGGAATTTTGGGCTCAATTGTGGTCGTAAGTTGAGAACTACCTATACTGTAGTCCTGTTCATAAATGAATCAGGCCTTTTTGAAATCTAGTTCAGCTATGACAGGTGGTCCTTGACTTACACTCGTTCCTTTAGAGACCATTCGAAGTTACAACGGGGTGACCAAGGTCATTTATGACCAGTCCTCATGCTTACAACCATTGCAGCATCCCCAGGATCACGTGATCAAAATTCAGGCACTTAGCAACCTGCATCTGTTTACGACGGTCACAGCATCCCAGGGTCACATGATCACCATTTGTGACCCTCCCAGACAGCTTCTGACCAGCAACTTCAACGGGGGGAAATGGATTTGCTTAATGACCATGTGATTCACTTAACAACTGCAGTGATTCACTAAACAACCAGGCAAAAAGGTTGTAAAATCAGGCACAACCACCTTACTTAGCAACAGAAATGCTGGTTGCAGAACGAGGACTACCTTTACTCAGCCCCTCTTAAGTCTGACCACCCAGCTTTGAAGAGGGCAGACCAGGTGGGGCTGCTCCCTACAGGCGCAAAGCAGACTTTTGCTTGAAACAAGGACAAATAGCAGAAGCTTCAGAAGCCGATGGCCTCAACATCACCCGTCCAGGACTGCTTGCTCAGCAAAACACCACACAAAAGAGCAATTCACTTCTCCGAGTTGCTCTCTGCACAGAAAGCCTGTTTTCTGTTTTAAAAAGTCCAGGCTGAAGCAAAGACTAATTAGCCTCTTCCTCCTCCTCCTCTTCCTGTCCTAAAACCTCCCTCCAGAAGAGAAGAGAAGAGAAGAGAAGAGAAGAGAAGAGAAGAGAAGAGAAGAGAAGAGAAGAGAAGAGAAGAGAAGAGAAGAGAAGAGAAGAGAAGAGAAGAGAAGAGAAGAGAAGATGGAATGGAATGGAATGGAATGGAATGGAATGGAATGGAATGGAATAGAATAGAATAGAATAGAATAGAATAGAATAGAATAGAATAGAATAGAATAGAATAGAATAGAATAGAATAGAATAGAATAGAATAGAATAGAAAATGGAATGGAATAGAAAATGGAATGGAATGGAATGGAATAGAATGGAATGGAATAGAGTAGAATAGAATAGAATAGAATAGAATAGAATAGAATAGAATAGAATAGAATAGAATAGAATAGAATAGAATAGAATAGAATAGAATAGAAAATGGAATGGAATAGAAAATGGAATGGAATGGAATGGAATAGAATGGAATGGAATAGAGTAGAATAGAATAGAATAGAATAGAATAGAATAGAATAGAATAGAATAGAATAGAATAGAATAGAATAGAATAGAATAGAATAGAATAGAAAATGGAATGGAATAGAAAATGGAATGGAATAGAATCTGGAAGGGACCTTGGAGGTCTTCTAGTCCAGGGCTTTTCAACCTTTTCACAGATTGTACCACTTTTAGCACATGACAACATTTGAGTACCACTAGTGCTTATAGCAAGGTGTCAAAAACTTAATAACTAAAAAAGGGGGGATTTGGGGTTTTACTGATTAGATTCATTTGTTGTTATAGAAATGGCTAGTTTATACTATTATGGAAAAGTAAAAAGTTGGGGTTCAGTGTTAATGCTTCCTTCTACTGCAACAGAGGACGTCTGTTGTTTTTCCCTTCTCCTCCTCATTTCCCCCCTTTTTCCTCCTCACTGTGTCCTACTATTTCCTTTTGTATTTTTGTATTTTATTCTATAATCAAATAAAATATTACAAACTGTAGGAAAAAAAGAAAAAAGTACCAGTTTTAATTTCTTTGGTGACTGTTTCTTTGCTGAATCACTTTTCCTTTGAACTGACAAATATATGATGAATTTATCCATGTTTATTAATATGCATCACCACCAGCTAGCTCAGGGGTCTTCAAACCTTTAAGACTTGTGGACTTCAACTCCCATAATTCCTCAGCCATCATGGCTGGATGAGGAATTCTGGGAGTTGAAGTCCACAGGTCTTAAAGTTGCTAAGTTTGTAGACTCCTGAGCTAGCTGGTCAGCCCTTCTTCCTCTCTCCCTTCTGAGCTCTTTCCACAGTGTAGCAAGAATGCACCCCCACCCCCAATCCCTTTCCTGTACCTTTAAAGACACAGGAATCAAGTTTAAAGCAAAAAAGGCTCACAAAATAAAGAAACACATAAACTCCGGTTTTGTTTTGTTTTTTTCTTTAAGCTGCCTCAGGCACAATGTTGCAATCGGAGACTGAAAGGCTTTGGCAATTGTGAAAAGGTTTAGCCTTAAATCAGCGGTTCTCAACCTGTGGGTCGTGACCCCATTTGGGGTCGAATGACCATTTCACGGGGGTCGCCAAGCACCGCAGTCCGCCATTTTTTTTTGGGTCGGCCATTTTTTTTCCTTATTGCGATGCGGGCCATCGCGCCGCGCATGCGCGATGTGCCCCGTCACGCCGCGCATGCGCGATGTGCCCCGTCGTGCAGCGCATGCGCAATGCGGGCCGGGGTCAAGCCCCGGAAAAGGTTGAGAACCACTGCCTTAAATTAAGACTGTTAATTAAGCCTTTCTACCTTCAAAGAAAACTTTCTAAAAGCCACAGACAGACTCAAGATAATTGAGTAAAACTAATTACATTTGTTTAAAGGGATTAACCTACGGAAGTCAACACTTTGGACTCATTGCTAGCCTAAAATACAGACTAAAATATTTCAATAACCAAAGCACACAAAGGGAGCCTCTGAATTACAAAACGCTGTAAAAACTGTACAAAAATCTTTATGGAAACCCAATCAAGCTGCCAGCTGATCCAGAACTAAATAAACCCACCTCCTTTCTGACATGCTGACTGATTGCATTCTCCTTCTTGGAGAAAACAAACCAGGGGACCTTTTCTTCCAGCAATGGCTTCTTCTCTGTCCCTGATTCCTCCCTGCCTGCTGAGCTCTCCTCCTCTTTCCCTGTTGTCTTTTTTCCCCCTTTCCCACCCAAACCACGGCGAGCCCAGACAGTCCTGCAGCTGCAGCTGCCTCTCCCTCAGGCTTGGGTAGCTTCGGTTCATTCCCCTCCCCTGCTACACTTGGCTAGCAGTCATGTACCACCTGCCACGGTGGCAAAGTACCACAGGTGGTACATGTACCACGGGTTGAAAAGCCCTGTCCTAGTCCAGCCCCTGCTCAAGCAGGAGAACTGATGATGTTACCTAGTTGGGTCATGAAATGTCTGCAAGAAAATCACAAAAGCCCAGAGCACCAAGGATCCCCCAGTCCCAGTCTCAGTCCTCCTCCTTCTCCTTCTCCTGCTGTCCTAAAACTCAACTTCCTTCTAGCATTGATATTACCTACATGGGTCATGAAACATCTGCAAGAAAACCACCAGGCTCAGAGAACACCAAGGACCCCACAGTCTTCTCCTTCTCCACCTCCTCCTGTCCTAAAACCCAACTTCCTTCTAGCACTGATAACGTTACCTAGCTGGGTGATGAAACATCTGCAAGAAAACAACAAAGCTCAGAGAGCACCAAGGACCCCACAGTCTCCTCCTCCTCCTCCCTCCCTCCCTCCCTCCCATCAAGGACCCCACAAGCCTTCAAACCCTTCTTCTCTGTAGACACGGCGAGACTGACAAAGTGCCACCTTCCCCAAAACAGGTCCAGCTTCATCTTGAAGAAACATAGTTTGGCCCCTTGCAGACTTACCCAGCTTCTCAATAGCCTCGTAAGCATTAGAAGGCAGGCCACCTCCGCAAGCTTTGTCGATAACATCACAGTCTACCAGCTCTGTAGAGGGAGAAGGTAGGATGAAGGTCAACTGGATGCTGGAGATGGGTGTAGACACATGTTTAAGTTCATGAACTTCCCCTAGGGCAATGTTTTTGAACCTTATCAACTTGAAGATGGGTGGACTTCAATTCCCAGAGTTCTGGGAGTTAAAGTCCACCCATCTTCAAGTTGTTAAACTTCAGAAACAATGTCCTGGTGAGACATCTACATCCAACGTAGCCTTTCCCATAAGCGCTGGATTTAGACCTTGGGGGCTCTAAGCTATTGGGAGCTACAATGGGTATACCTGTGTTCATAGAGCATAAGGTCATAGAACTTCTGAACATGTCAAGAAGGCCACCAAGTTGCATAGCAATCCATAATGCGGTAGGGAAGGGCATTATTTACCTTAATTTATTTTGTTAATGATTGTCAGCAGGGATGACGGCCACTGTGATCAAATGGGGAAGGCGTTGGCTTAGGAGCTGGGAGCCCAGCTTTGTGTCAGACCTCCAGTCTAGAAGCTTCCTAGGGGATTCTGGCCCTATCGGACTCTGTTCAAGGGGGTCTAGTGTGGAAGGGGCTGGCCTTGGATCAGGGAAGTGACTCAAGTTCCAGGCCTCCTTAGATGCAGAAGACATCTGGGTGACCTTGGATGGTCCTTTTCCGTCAGACTGTGGGAGAAGCCAACTGAACCCCAGCTCTTGTTGCACCTGGTTCTGAGACCTTCTCCAGGTCCTCCACATCAGACCAACACTAGGAATAACATCAACATTTGTCGGCAGCCACAGCGTAACCTGAAAGTGTTGTCAAGACTTCCCAAAGCCCATTGACTGACCACTACTTAGGACACAGAGCTTCCTTCCTCCTGATTTGGGTGAACATCACCAGTTGAGGAGAGAAGCATCCACAAAACATGGCACGGGAGTGGATCCATATTTTCCAACAGGGCAAATCCTCTCAGCCCCTCAGTTACCTTGCTCAGAGAGGGAGAGCAAGGTGCCCTTGCGAAGGTACCACTGTCCTTCTATGTTGCCCGTTACAGAGAAGGCCCAGCAGGAGCCACACTCGCCCTGCAGAGAGAAGAAGAGACAACACAAACAGCATCAGAAAAGCTCCATCCAAGCTTTAGGGCAGTGTTTCTCAACCTTGACAATTTTAAGGCATCTGGACTTCAACTCCCAGAATTCCACAGCCAGCAAAGCTGGCTGTGGAATTCTGGGAGTTGAAGTCCAGATGCCTTAAAATTGTCAAGGTTGAGAAACACTGCTTTAGGGCAATCTTTCTCAACCTTAGCAACTTTTAAGATGGGTAGACTTCAACTCCCAGAATTCCCTAGCCAGCAAAGCTAGGAAAGTTGAAGTCTACCCGTCTTGAAGTTGCTAAGGGTCAGAAACACCGTCCTGGGGAGACATCTAGCCTAATTCATGGAGGATCCAGCTGTGCTGGCTGGGGAATTCTGGGAGTTGGTCCACAGGGCTTAAAGTTGCCAAGGTTAGACACCCCTGCCCTAGATCACTTGATACGGCCCTATTGACCAAACTGTCGGGCATCAGCATCTAGGCAGAACGAGCTCAGCCCCAGCCAGGGCCCCATCTCAGAATCCACCCGTTTGTCCATGGGACTTAGCCTAAGAAGACCCACCTGGTTTTTGACCTCTGTGACAGCCCCATGGTCCCGCCAGTCCCATTCCTCCGGGAAGGAGCCATTCGGGATGGAGGCCATTTTCACTGGCCGGCCTGGTAGCTTTGCCAGCAGCGGATTCAGGTACGTGGAATGGAACTCTTCCTCTGGAAGGAGAGAAGCAGACCAGGAGTGGCAAATCCTGCCCCCAACCTCATTCTCCATTTATATAGAAGATGGAATCTTAAGACTGGAAAGCACCTTGGAGGTCTTCTAGTCAACCCCCTGCTCAAGCAGGAGACCCTACACCAGGGGTGTCACACTCAATTTCATTGAGGGCAGTGCGGGTTGCCCTCGGGGGTGTGTGGCCAGGGTGGGCATAGCCTATTGGGTGGGCGTGGCTGGAGTGGGTGTGGACTACTGGGTGGGCGTGGCCAGCTCTACATCATTTGCGTCAAGGGTGCCTGTGGGGGCCTGGGCAGGAGTGGACAGATCTGAGGGTCTCTGGCAGAAGGGGGGGGACCAGGGCAAGTGCCAAGGCATGGAAAAGCCTGCTGAAACCCCTCGTCTGGAGCCCATCAAGCCGGATATGTGAAGCAGGCGAGGGCCGTTTGCTGGCCACTTCCAGGCGATGATGCATTTCTTCATTCCTTACAAAGGATGAACCCTCCCCAGCATGCACCCAGGGGGCGGGGCCGACACAGCAGGGGCTGGTTCCTCGCTGTTTCCAGACAGCCTTGTGGAGCTAAGACTGAATGTGTTTCAGCATAGATGGCCACCAATTGTACATTGGCTGGGCCTGGGCCTGGGCCAAGGCAGCAGGGGCCATTCCCTGTTTCCAGGATGGCTTCGTGGGCCACATGAAACCACGTTGCGGGCCGCATCCGGCCCCCGGGCCTTGGGTTTGACATGTCTGACCTACACCATCCCAGACAAATGGCTGACCAGGGTCTTCTTGAAAACCTCCAGTGATGGAGCCCACACAACGCCAGGAAGCAAGCTATTCTTTCCATCCATCCATCCATCCATCCATTCGTCCGTCCGTCCGTCATCTATCTATCTATCTATCTATCTATCTATCTATCTATCTATCTATCTATCTATCTATCCATCCATCCATCCATCCATCATCTCTTATCTATCTATATCTATCATCTATCTATCGTCTATCATCTATCTATCTATCTATCTATCTATCTATCTATCTATCTATCTATCTATCTTTATCTATCTATCTATGTCTGTCTATCTGTCTATCTGTCTATCTTTCTATCTATCTATCTATCTATCTATCTATCTATCTATCTATCTATCTATCTATCTATCTACCTTTATCTGTCTATATGTCTATATCTATCTATCATCTATCATCTCTTTATCTATCTATCTATCTATCTATCTATCTATCTATCTATCTATCTATCTATCTATCTATCTGTTATGTCTGGCCCCTCTCAGCTCATTAAAATCCACATAAATATGTCTTTAAGAGGTTTATTTAACACATTTCAAAAGGATTCACTTCAAAGCACGCTGCTGGCATTTTGCTGGCAGGAACGGCCAAGTTTCATTTATTTACATTTAGATTGAAACATGCTCTTCCCACACCTTCCAATTAACTCACTCTTTCTTTATCACATTGTCCAAGACCTCATTATTCTTCCGTAGATTTCCAAAACATCAGAAGACTGAGTTCAAACGCACTGCTCCAGATATCAGGCTACTCCTTGATTAACGTTGCTCGTGACAAAGGCGTAGTCTCTCTTTTCCCTTCTAATATAGTTTCCGATACGTCACTTCCCCCCATTACTTCCTTTTTCCACTTAACTGACACCTTCGCTTATCAAACCTTCGGAATCTCGGATCAAGCCATCTATCTTCTTGATCCAAATCTGACCCCTCACTTTGCGAATCTGACCCAGACTGCCTGTAAATCTCCTCCCTGTCTGTCTCAGCTGCCGGGAGGGGAAAATACCCAGAGGGGCCTGGCTGCTCTTCCTCGGCTGCCGGGAGGGGAAAACACCCAGAGGGGCCTGGCTGCTCATCCTCATCCTCTGACACTTCCCAAGCTGGTCTAGGGACACTCACAACACTATCTATCTATCTAACGGATGGAAACTAATCAAGGAGAGAAGCAACCTAGAACTAAGGAGAAACTTCCTGACAGAACAATTATCCAGTGGAACCACCTGCCTCCAGAAGCAGTGAATGCTCCAACACTGGAAGTTTTTAAGAAGAGACTGGACAGCCATTTATCCAAAATGGTATAGGGTTTCCTGCCTGAGCAGGGACTAGATGACCTCCAAGGTCCCTTTCCATTTTATTATCATCATCATCATCATCTTATCTTATCTTATCTTGTCTGTCTGTCTGTCTGTCTGTCTGTCTGTCTGTCTGTCTGTCTGTCTGTCTGTCTGTCTGTCTATCTATCTATCTATCTATCTATCTATCATCTATCATGTATCTTATCTATCTACCTCATAGAACATAGAAACCTCGGTGTCAGGATCTCCACTGCTGGCCTGGCACCTGGCTTGGCTCCTGCCATCAAATGGGAAGGAAGGGGGAAGGCATTTGGGACAATCCACACCTGTGGATTGTATCTAACGGTGGGAAATGGGGAGGGGGAAGTGACAACAGAAGAAGACCAGATCACTAAACCGGCTTGTACCAGGATCTTCTAGGCCTGGAAGGTTATCCGTTTCGCACCTCAAAGCATCTCACCAGCATCGCATTGGCTGCCCGGGGGACTGGTCAGTGTGGGGGGGGGGAGTTGGAAAGGAGAGCTTTGTATTTTGTGCGGGAACACCAGATTCTGACTGAATTTGCTGGAACCAGGTTCTTTCAGTAAAAGTCCCTTTGCTTCAACTAAACGGAGTCACGGGTCTTGCTTTCCTGAGAGAGCAAACCGGGGCAGGTCTGACATTATGGCTGGAACGGGAGTCAGAGGTCTTCTAGTCCACTCCCTTGCTCAAGCAGGAGACCCCATCCCATCCCATTCTTCAACACCTCCTGTGATGGAGCCCCCATAGCTTCTGGAGGGAAGCCGTTCCACTGACTGATTGTTCTCCGTCAGGAAATTTCTCCTTAGTTCCAGGTTGTTCCTCTCTTTAATGTTCTTCCATCCATTTATGCTACAATTACTTTTTAATGTTTATTTTATTGAAAATGTTTTTCCTAAGATAAAAGACCCCTCAAACCCAACTACCTACCAAAAACAAATGAACAAAAACTACAAAAAAAATTCAAAATTGGAAGAACATAACAGCAAGGAATAACAAGAAAAACAAAAAAAGAGAAAAGTATCAACCCTTGAGGCATGCCACCTGCATATTAAATGTTAAAAGTATAGGAAAATTTTCATGTTTTTAAAAACAAAAGTTTGCAAAATTATCACATTTGTGCCAAAGGGGAACATACTGAATCTTTTCTTTTTGATTCGTAGAAAACTTTGCCTTTTAAAAAATGGACAGTTCTTGCCCTCCCAAATTCCATTTCTATAGACCCCACAACTTATATATTTTAGATTGGGTTTGCACTCAATGACATGATCTAGCTAACTCTGGTTTATTGAATAAATCTTGTTCTTATTCTAAATAAGAATAACACAAGAGTCTGAGTCACCTTAATTTGAAATAAATTTTAAAAAACAAGGCAGGCATTTAAAATCTCTAAGGAGGCCGTTCTGGTGGATTTCTGCTTGTTAATCTCTGCTGTGCTAAACATTTTCCACAGCAAAAGCTCCACCTTCTGACTGGAAGGGAAGTTTGGCCTTACTTTTCAATCAAATCTCGATTCCAGGTCACCCTAGACCGACATTATATTTACTCAGCAAATTCAAAACATGCAGGGAAGGCATAACAAGCAGAGTCAGGCTGAAACCGGAAAGTTGTAAGATCAAGTCATGTCATAAAATGGGGCTGAAGAGATCCAAGGGGAAAAAAACCCCAAATAAAACCAAAACGAGTTGCAGGATTACACTGGAAAGAGATCCCAAGTTTGGAGCGGCTTCTCTGGAGAGAGACATCTCCAAATTGCCAAAACTAAATCACTAACCTTGCAGTGAGATGGATGGCAAATTTAATGAATAAACAAACTAACATTTCCTGGAACTCAATCCAGGAAATACTTTTTGATTTCCTGCTCAAGAAGCAACAGCCTGTTATCCCAGATGCAAGTAGTCCTGGATTTAAGCAGCCCTTAACTGAGCCTGCAGTTTGGGTCATAAGTGTCCATGGTGGTTAAGTGATTGTCCTATTACTGTGCCTGATTTTATGACCTATTTTCCAGGGGTCATAAAGTGAACGAGGCAGTCATTCAGGGAACGTTATCTTCCCTATGGGATATTTTATGCCGGAAACCAGAAGTTTCTGATAAAAATATCATAAATCACATGACCACCGGACACTGCAAACGGCAGGTCATAAGTTGAGGCTTGTAACTGGTCATAAGTCAAGGACTACCTGTATCATTTTTTCCCCAGACACAGAGTACATAGGTACATCCATCTACAATGAAGGGATTAGTCCAACACACAACACACAAAGCCACGATTAAGCACACATTCTTGATAGGACAGGACTGAAGTGAGGCTGACACCATAATTAAACTAACCCCTCTTACTGGTACTATTAGGACAATTATTATTATTACAAGTAGTCCTCAACTTATGACCACAATTGAGCCCAAAATTTACGTTGCTAAGTGAGATATTTGTTAAATGAGTTTTGTCCCATTATACGACCTTTCTTGCCCTGGTGGTTAAGTGAACCACTGCAATTGTTAAGTTAGTGACACAATTGTTGTGAATCTAGTTTCTCCACTGACTTTGTTTGTCAGAAGGTCGCAAAAGAGGATCACGTGATCCTGGGACACTGCAACCATCATAAATGTGAGTCAGTTGCCAAGCCTCTGAACCTTGATCACATGATCCTGGGACGCTGTGACAGTCATAAGCGTGAAAAACGGTCATAAGTCCCTTTTTTTGTTTTAGTGTTGCTGTAAGTTTGAACAGTCACTAAACGAACTATTGTAAGTCGGGGACTATCTGCCCTCTGTTGCTTTGCATGTACACTAAGAGCTTCTGCACCAGAGAAAAATTCCTTGTGTGTCCAGTCACACTTGGCCAAATGAAGTCTTCCATTCTCTTTTGTTCTATTATTTCTACTTCCATTCTATTCACGCACATTAACTGCAGCCAGCCCGAGCGTTTTTTTAAAAGTTCTGAATAGAATAGTTAACAGGCCCAAACTATGATAGGTCCACAATAAACAGTACCGTTATTGGCTGTTTTGACCGAGAAATGAGCCCCTGCAGATGAGACGGATAGTTTTGCATGGGACACAACTGGATCCAGGTGCAAAATGTTCATCCACTTTCAAGGAACCTTTGCAATGCAGAAAAGAAACAGGAACCAAGCTTCCCGCCTGCCGTACCTGTCAGGTCGCTAAATTTGGTGACTCCGTATTCTGCAGTGCCCTGGTCCAGCTCCTGATAGAGACGGGCCCTCTCCAGGTTCTCAGCAAAGATCTGGAAGCGCCTTTGGGTCTCTGGAAGAAAACAGTCCAGGGAAACAGCCGCCAGTGAGAAGGAGGATTAGTCATCCTGCACTTACGACCGGAATTTTGGTTAGTCAGCAAGGCAATTGTGAAGTACGTCGTGCCCAATTTTATCATATTTTTTTTTGCCACGGTTCTCAATAGAATCATTGCAATTGTTGTGAGCCGCCCCGAGTCTTGGGAGAGGGGTGGCATACAAATTTAATTAATAAATAATAAATAAATAAATTGCTAAATGAATCGCATGGATGTTAAGTGAAACCGGCTTCCCCTACTGCCGCTGCCTGTTGGAAGTCAGCCAGTGAGCTCACAAGCGGTGATCACGTGACGCTGGGATGCTGCAACCGTTGTAAATACATGCTGGTTGACAACCACCCAAATTTGGATTGTTTATTTATTTGCAATGCGCCTTAATTATTTGGACAAATAGCTCAAGGGGGTAAACCTATCCAACGCCCCTCCCTCCTCCTATTTTCCCCACAACAACAACCCTGTGAGGTGGGTTGGGCTGAGAGGGAGGGACTGGCCCAAAGTCACCCAGCTGGCTTTCATGCCTAAGGCAGAACTAGAACTCACCACCTCCTAGTGATTGGCTTTCAAGGCTAAGGCACGACTTGAACTCACGGTCCCGCTTTCTGGCCTGGTGCCTTGACCACTAGAGTCTCTAGACCAAACTGGCTCTCAGAGATGCCGTGATGGTCATAAGTGTGAGGACTGGTTGTAAGTTACTTTTTCAGTGCTGTTGTAGCTTCAAACAATCACTAAATGAATATTGTAAATCAAGGACTGCTTGTACATAGATTAACGAAGTTATGCAGATGCAGAATAAGCATAAGCTGGATATGGCCGACTGAGGACCCAATGCAAACCCTCTGCTTAAAAGGAGGCCTGGAATTCTTCCACTCTGGAGCCCATTCCACTGAATGAGCTTCACTTCCAAAACTTTTATCTATCTGTCTGTCTGTCTGTCTGTTTTCTTTTCTTCTATATTCTGTCTTCATATATCTTTCTATCCTCACTTTCTTTTTTTTTCCATTTTATCTATCATCTAGCTATATTCTGTCTATCTTTTATCTATTTTCTTTCACTTTCTTTATCATCTAGCTAGCCACACTCTGTCTGTCTGTCTGTCTGTCTCTCTCTCTCATCTATCTGGTTTTTATGTTGTCCATCTCACTGATGCAGAGATTTTGGGCGTCTTACAATATGATTGGAGTGCTCTTTTGAAAGCCGCGATCTCTGGGTCATGCCTACAATATCTTCATGAAATTGTGCAATGGGGCCTGCCCCCCCCAACTGCAAAGGGTAACAGGTCCCTCTGCAACGTCCCCCTTTCCACAGTCACCTCTTTCGTCCAGGTAGCTCTTCCTGTAGGTGATCAGAAAGTCCTTGAAGAGGGAGACCAGGCGGGCAGAGGCGTTCTGTGGAAGGAAGAGACACCCAGGATGAGCGCCAGAGACAGGCAGGACAGCCACCCCCGACTGGATCACAGGCCTGGCCCCACCCCGGCTGCAGCCCGCTAGTCCTCTGCAGAACTTTAAGGCAACTGAGGCTCCGAAGATGGAGAGCGAGCAGCCATTTTTGGCCTGGGGGCCACCCACAGGCTTCCCGCCCTGAGTAAAGGGTGGGGTTGTGATGTCACCGGAGGGCAGGGGACTTTGGGACCCTCAGGAAGATGTTGGCAGATGAGCTGGGTGTCTTCCAAGCCCGTTCTGCCCTAAGACCCCTTCTAGTGGGAGAAACTGACCTGAATTGGGAAGGAATGGTTGGAATTGAAAATTTCGAAACCCACCTTGCCCCCAAAGCAGCAAGAATTGCAGCCTTGTCAAGTGGGGGGGGGCTGTAAGGGCCACAAATGGAGCGTGGAGGAACCCTGAGCCATGCCCAGCTTCCTTCCTTAATACCTGGCGAAGGAGGGTCTGTTGTGCCAGATCCCCCAATCTCCTCTGCAGAAGGAAAAACTCAGCTGAAGCAAAACCCAGCTGTTCTCTAGGACAACACAGCCCATCATTCCCCTCCAGAATCAGTGCATGGTCCCCTCTATCTCTTGGGAGCCAAAGGGAGAAAGGGAGCCGAGCCCTGTCCTTGGAGCAACCTCATCTGACAAGCCATGCTTGTTTATGACAGACAGTTCGAAGCTACAACAGAAAAAGTGACTCGTGACCCATTCTCAAAGTTACAACCATTGTACCACCCCAAGATCTGGGTGCTGGATAACCGGTTGGCATTTACGACGGCTGCAGCATTTTGCAGTCACATGATCACAATTTGTGATCTTCCAGCCAGATTCCGATATCATGTTAAGCAAACATGAAAATGTTTGCTTAACCACCCTGCAATTTACTTAATGAATGCATGGTTCAATTAATGACCATTTTAACAAATGGAAATAAAATTGGGTCTGGTATCGTGATGCCTTGCTTAATGATAGGATAGGATAGGATAGGATAGGATAGGATAGGATAGGATAGGATAGGATAGGATAGGATAGGATAGGATGAAGCAGAATGGAACAGAATACAACAGAATATATGGGATGGGATAGAGTAGAGTAGAGAGTAGAGAGTAGATAAAGTAGAGTAGAGTAGGGTAGAGTAGAATAGAATATAGAGAGTAGAATAGAACAGAACAGAATATATGGAATGGAATGGAATAGAGCTGGAAGGGACCTTGGAGGTCTTCTAGTCCAGCCCCCCTGCTCAAGCAGGAGATGATGCCATAGTGACATCCCGACTGCGGTTGTAAGTCGAGGACCAGCTGTATCCTCCTGGGGAAAAGCATCACCCACCTGGAGAGACTCCTCCTGCCTCAAAGTTGCCTCAGCCACATCCACAAAAGGGCCGTTCAGCGGAAACGTCTCCCACGGACCCAGCGAGGCTGCCTGGATTTCAGCCAACGGTTCTGCCAAAAACAGAGGAACAAGCAATATTACCGCAGCCAGAACAGAAAATTGGCTACAGTTCTTTCGCTCCTCACCGAGACCTTCCTGGATCAAAGAGGGACCCTGCAGCCCCACAGCCTTTACAGCCGGGGGGTCCAACTTTGACCCCTTTTGAGACTCGGGCCCTTCAAGTGCCAGAATCTTCTGGACTTCAACTCCCAGAATCCCAGAGGTCATGCTGCCTGAGGAATTCTGGGAGTTGAAGTCCACAGATGTTAAGAATAACCAAGTTGCCAAGCTTGGCCACCCCAGCTTTAGAGCAAATCCTCCTGACCCCCTATTTCTATTGCTGAGTGAGACTGTTTTTGGGTGAATTCTGCCCCGTA
The DNA here is from genome assembly GCA_034064705.1 of Bothrops alternatus. Classification (NCBI taxonomy): domain Eukaryota; kingdom Metazoa; phylum Chordata; class Lepidosauria; order Squamata; family Viperidae; genus Bothrops; species Bothrops alternatus. The sequence goes on from JARGCV010000988.1 coordinate 2,637,065, forward strand.
TTATGATCTTTTTCCAACAGTTGTTAAGTGAATCATTGTGGTTTGTTAGGTTAGTTAAGTGAATCTGGCTTCCCCCATTGATTCTGCTTCTCAGATGGTCACAAAAGGGGATCACGTGATCCCAGGACCCTGCGACCGTCGTAAGTATGGACCAGTTGCCAAGCGTCTGAATTTTGATCATGTGACCCTGGGGATGCCGCAACGGTCGTAAGCGTGAAAAACGGCCCTAAGCCATTTTTTCCAGTTGCGTTGTAACTCTGAACGGTCACTAAATGAATAGTTGTAAGGCGAGGACTACCTATAGCAGTGAGACCGAGTGCCCAAACTGCAAACCCAAACCCACTTATGTATCGCCGGGTGCCAGATGGGTGTGGCCCGCTGGATGGGCGTGACTGTGGTGGTCATGGCAGATTGGGTAGGTATGGCCAAGGTGGCCGTGATCACCTTGATGTTGCTCGTGGGGAGGGACGCCTGTGGGGGCCGGGCAGGGTTGGGGGAGATCCAGGGGGTCTCTGGCAGGTGGGGCGGTGGGCAGGAGCCTCGTCCTGTGGGGTGAGGCAAGGCGAGGCAGGGCGGGGGTGCCATGGTCACAGGGCAAGGCGAGGCAGGGGCCGAGGCAGCTGCTGCCTGACACCATCGGCCCCCACACACAGAGGCCAGCGAGCGCATGGGTGCTGCGATGCATCCGGCCATGTGGGACCTCGGCGAGTTAGCGGGCGGCTGGTTGAAGAGGGACGGTTGCCATCTCCGGGGCATGGCACGTGTGCCCACAGACAGGGCTCTGAGTGCCGCCTCTGGCACGCGTGCCATAGATTCGCCACCACTGACCTATAGACTGAATCAAAATTACATGAATCCACCCTACCCTAAGCCCAAACTCACCCTCCCTATTGTGGGTCGGCACAATCTGCAAGCCCTCCCAATGTGATGCGCAGCTCAGCCACAAGGGCATGTTTAGCAAGCCATGGTTTAAAACAACCTGGCTTAACATAGGCACCCAACTTCTCCTTTGCACGGGATGCTCTGAACGCCTTCGGGCAACTTCTGACTTGGCCGTTTCTTTTCCCAGCCCTGATTTGTTAGGCAAAGCAGTCGCTCGGGGATCTGCCGAGACTGGCAGCTGCCTACAAGGGTGAAACCCTGAGGACTGGCGCCCGCCCGGTGGCTGCTGCAGGCAGACTCAGAGCTGACTTACCGGTGGAATGACAGTCTTCCTTAAGCAGATTCTTGCTGCTCGCCCAGGGCTGGCTCCAAACCTCGAAGTGGCAGGACTGGGTGGTGAGAAAAGCAATGAGTCAGAAATGTACAAGCGACCATGGGCAGGGTGGAATTGGAAATCAGGTTTACTAACAGTCCACATCAGGGTTTCTCAACTTCATCAGAGCCACCCAGAAAAGCAGCTGAGCAGAGGCTTTGTGGGAGCTCTCTCGCCCAGCCTCCTGACTTTCTTGGCGTTGGGAAACTGGCAGCTAGGCTGGGAGGAGGAGTCAAGTGAGGCCCTAGCTCAGCATCCTTGAGCAGCATATGCCGGACCTTCTCCAAGATCCACGAGCCTTGTCTCATGGAAGGTTATCAAAGAGACAAGCAATGTAGAACTAAGGAGAAATTTCCTGACCGTGAGAACAATTAATCAGTGGAATAGCTTGGCTCCCGGAGTTGTGGCTGCTCCATCGCTGGAGGCTTTTAAGAAGAGACTGAACAACCATTTGTCTGCAATGGCACAAGGTCTCCTGCCTTGACTAGGGGGCTGGATTAGAAGACCTCCAAGATCCCTTCCAGCCCTAGGATTCTATGCTGTATAGCTAATGCCCTGTGCACAGAAGTATGAAGGTTACAGAATACAGAAGAACAGAGTTGGAAGGGGCCTTGGAGATCTTCTAGTCCAGCCCCCTGCTCAAGCACAAGCAGGAGACCCTCTACCATTTCAGACAATTGGCTGTCCAATCTCTTCTTTAAAACCTCCAGTGATGGAGTGCCCATAACTTCTAGAGGCAAGTTGTTCCACGGATTAATTGTTCTCATCGTTAGGAAATTCCTCCTTTATTCCAGGTTGCTGTTCTCCTCGATTAGTTTCCATCCGCTGCTTGTTTGGCCTTCTGATGCTTTGGACAATAGGTTGACCCCCTCGTCTCTGTGGCAGCCCCTAGAGTATTGGAAGATGCTATCCCGTCACCCCGAGTCCCTCTGCGAGTCTCTGGAGAGGAGCGGCATACAAGCCCAAAAAACTATGCAAAAACGGAGTGCTTTGAAAATTAGTCAAAACTATTATTTTTGACTGTTGTGTTATTAACAGTAAAAACAATTATGAAAACTATTATTTACTAAATGTATATGGTGCCCATTGCGTTGATAAGGTGACATATATTTTTTATCAAACCCATCCTCTCAATTAGAAGTGAATGCTTTGGGGGGGTCCCTGCTTACCACGTGTTCTGGTTTTCCCAGAGGGAGAGACCCCGAAGGGCTGCCGCAGTCCGCACTCTCACCCCTCCTGCATGGACTCTGGAGCAGGACGACCTCCAAGTAGTGTTTGACTCCGTTCACCACCTGTTCTCAAGAAAAAAAAGCACCAGGACTTAAGAAATTAATGAGAAATTCTCTGACAACGAGAGCAATTAATCAATGAAGCAGCTTCCCTCCAGAGTGCTCCATCGCTGGAGGCTTTTAAGAAGAGACCGGAGAGCCATTTGTCCAGGACAGAATAAGGTGTCCTGCCTTGGGCAGGGGGGTGGACTATAAGTCCTCCAAGGTCCCTTCCAACTCCATTATTCTGCATTCATAGAAGTGTGTAAGTTGCAACAAGAAAGGATCTCCACCGCTGGAGGTTTTCAAGGAAAGTTTGGACAGCCATTTGCCTGGAATGGTATAAGCAGGGCTTTTTTTTTTTTTCTCATAGAACGCCCAGAACGGAGTTCCGGCACCTTTTTTGGATGGAACCTTGTAGTGTAGGCAAAGCGGGTTGTATGACGTGTGTGAATTCCGGCACTTTTTTTTTTTTTTTTTTTTACAAAAAAAGCACTGGGGATGAGGGCTTTTGCCTTGGGCGGTGGGTTGGACTAGAACAGGGGTTCCCAACCGGGGGTGCTCACACTCCCTGGGGGGGGGCAAGATGATATTCCAGGGGGTGCAAAAATTACAGTTTCCAAAATTATAGTGTAGATCACATCTGGCTCAGGAATTCTGGGAGTTGAAGTCCACGAGTCATAAAAGAGCCCAGGTTGACTACCCCTGGTGTAGATGCATATAATTCGTTGCTGTTATTTCAAACTTTTATATGGGGTGCGAGAATATATCAGAAGCGTTCTAGGGGTGCAGGGCACGGAAAAGGTTGGGAGCCGCTGGGCTAGAAGACCCCCGAGGTCCCTTCCAACTCTTGTTATTCTGACAAAGAACCAAAGCTTTGGAAAAAGGAGGCTAAACAGGCCTGGTAAGAACTGAAAGAGGGGGGCTGTTCTTGCCCAAGACTGCTCAGCTCCCCCCCCCGCCTCCTCCCCCCCCCCATTGGTCCAAGGAGATCATCCCTGAGCTTTGGAGCAAGGGTCACAGCTCTTGCAAACCCCAACAGAAACCTTAGAGAAGCCAGAGAGAAACGCTGAGATTTCACTTCCCTAAGAGGTTGAAATTCCTGTCCGCAGAAAGGCAGGATTGTGTCTTGTGGGTCTTTGGGGTCCAGTTATAAAGTGCAGTCACTGAGTAGGTTGTTTCTTTGCCTGCAAGGCTCTCACGCTAGATGTATAAGGCACCAGGCTAGGAACCAGGAGACGGTGAGTTCTAGTCCTGCCTTAGCCATGAAAGTTAGCTGGGTGACCTTGGGCCAGTCCCTCTGTCTCAGCCCAACAACCTCACAGGGTTGTTGTTATGGGGAAAATAGGAGGAGGAAGGAGGACTGTATTAGATATGTTTGCAACCTTGAGCTGCTTTTAAAAACATAACAGAATAACAAGGGACCCTGGAGGTCTTCTAGTTCAACCCCCTGCTCAGGCAGGGAATATAATAAAGGTGGGCTTTAAATGAAATTAAATAAAGTGAAATCAAATAAAATGAACTAAAATGAACTGAACTAAAATAGCATTAAAAAAGCCCTGGTGCCGCAGTGGTTAGAATGCAGCTCTGCAGGCAAATTCTGCTGACTGCCAGCATTTCGGCAGTTCCATCCTGACCGGCTCCAGGCTGACTCTGCCTTCCCTCCTTCCGAGGTGGGTAAAATGAGGACCCAGGTGGTTGGGAAGGGCAAATAGGCTGACCCTGCAAACCGCCTAGAGAGGGCTGTAGAGCACCGTGAAGCGGGATGCAACTCTAAGGGCTATGGCTAAAATGAACTGAAATGACATAATAAAATAAAAGTAAAATCAAATAAATAAAACAAAATACAATAAAACAAAACAAAATAGAATAAAACCTCATAAGTCCTGGAGCTCTAAAAAAAACAGAGAAAGAAGGTCAAGCAGCTTCCGATTCTCTGGCTGGCGGGTCAGCTGAGAGTCATGTAGTGTTTAGTCAGGGATTTAATCCTCTTACATAACACACTAAAAGCCCATGAAATCCCGGCCATCCATCAGGCTCAATTCTGAACCAAATCAACATTAATTGGAGTCAACAGTTCCAGCAGCATTATTCATTTCAGGCAATTGTGGGAGCCTTCTCCAATCTCCAGATAAACAGGGTCACAAGCCTCCTGATTCCAAGAGGCTGATCCAAGGATGATGGGGGTTGGAATCCAACCTTTCTGGAGGCCAGGGGTATTTGAAGTTATATGGTACTGCTTCAGCATGGTGTGTTAGAGAGGGCATTTGTGGCTCTCGGCAACTTTTAAGACCTGTGGACTTCAGCTCCCAGAATCCCCTAGCCAAATTCTGAGAGCTGAAGTCCACAGGTCTTAAAGGATACCCCTGATTTAGAATTTTCTTACTTCCTTTCTGCTTTAGAAGAACGGGATGGAGTAGCTGCTGAGAAACTTCCCAGGAGGTAAAGAGGGCAAATAATGAGGAGGGGGCATCCTTGGTGGGGTGTTGCATTTTAAGGGGGGGGGGAGAAGAAAATTTACATTCTTCTGCGCGTGGTTTGAATAGACTTCAGCCCAGATGGAGGTCCAGCCAAACCTGGATCAGGGGAAGGGTCTCCGTGGAAGGGAGAGTGGCCCTTTGGAGGGGCTGGGCCCCAGCTCCCCCCAGCTCAAGCGGTGGCAAGGCCGCATGGACAGTGTAGTCCGCAATTCTGGGGGACCCCAGATCCAGGGGTTCGCCTTAGTCTAGTTAGCAGAGAAATCTTCCAAGAAGGGGAAAGACCCCCCACCCCAGCCACTCGCTCGCCCCCTCCTCATCCCGCAGAAGAGGCGCCCCCCTCTTTCCCCGGCTTGGGCTGCGCGCAACTCCAACCCGGCGCCCGCCGCGGCGGCTGACCTGCGTCCTGGCCCCGCGCAGCGCCCAGAGTCCGCGGGGATGCCCTTCGGGGAAAGCCTCGGCCAGGGCGAAGCGGGCCGCCTCCCGCACCGAGTCGCCGCGCACGTCCACCGGCACGGCCCAGCCCGGAGCCGCCAGCGCGGCGGGCGCCAGCAGCAGCAGCAGCAGCCCGAAGAGCGCCGCCGCCATCCTCCCAGCGACTGGCCCCCCCCCCGGCCACCGACGGGCTGCAGCGCCTCCCCCCCCCACACCGGTGGCCGGGGAAAGGGGCGGGGCCTCCTCTCGGGCCCGCCCCCTGCTTTGCTGGGTCAGGCTCGGCACGCAGCTCAGACGCCCGCGGGCGCCCCGCTGCAGAGCCTCGCCGCCCGCAGCCTTTGCAAGCTTTGGCTTCTCCGCGCGCAGGAACGGCCGGCTGGGGGGGGGAGGGGAGGCATCATCTCACCTCCCCCCAACCCCTCCCCCCACCAATGACCTGGTCAGCCGCAGCCCTTCTATGCGGTCCCCTGGTGGAGCACCCGGGTTGGGCTAGATTGGATCGGGGGTCCCCAACCTTGGCATCTTGAAGACCTGTGGACTTCAACTCCCAGAATCCCCCAGCTGGCTGAAGCTGGTGAAGCCCACGGGTCTTCAAGTGGCCCAGGTCGGGGACCCCCGGACTAGAAGACTTCCAAGAGCTCTTCCAACCTGGAGATTCTGTGCTAACCCCGGTTTGGGTTTGTGCAGCTTTTTGTGTTACGTAAGAGCGGCTGTTGGGATGCTTTGCACGTGCAAAGGCCGGAGATTCAGGTTGAGCCTCCTTGCGGTGGAATGTAGTCCGGGTTCCCAGGAGGCAGGGAGGGGCTGCCTTCCAGAGGAGCAAGAGAGCAGAGTTTGGAGCAGGGGTGTCCATACTTAAAAACATAGGATCACAGGATTGGAAGGGGCCTTGGAGGTCTTCTAGCCCACCCCCTGCCCAAGCAGGAACCCTTATTCCAGTCTCTTCTTAAAAACCTCCAGTGAGGGAAGCTGTTCCACTGATCGTTTTCAACTGTCAGGAAGTTTCTCCTCTAGGTTGCTTCTCTCCTTGGTTAGTTTCCACCACTTCTTGTCTTGCTTTTTGGTGCTTTGGAAATTAGTTTGCCCCCCCCTCATCTTCATAGGAGTTCCTCAGACATGGGAAGATGCTATCGTGTCACCCCTGGCCCTTCTCTTCGTTAAACTCGACCTACCCAATTCCTGTTAACAGTTGTATGTTTTAGCCTCCAGTTCCCTAATCATCTGTGTTGCTCTTCTCTGCATTCTTTCTAGAGTCTCAACCTTTTTTTTGTTATCACGGTGACCAAAAGTGGATGCAGGATTCCAAGTGTGGTCTTACCAAGGCCTTATAAAGCAGTACTAACCCTTCACATGATCTTGATTCTATCCCTCTAAATGCAGACCAGGACTGCATTGGGGTTTTTTGGCTGCTGTAGTATAGGGCATTGTTGCCTCCTATTCAAGAGATTGTCCACTGGGACTCCAAGGTCCCTCCCACAGTTACTGGCATTAAGCCAAGTTTTACCCAGTCTGTACCTATAAAGTTTTTCTTGCCTAAGTGCAAAACTTTTCTTTTCTCTACATTGCATTTCACTTTGTTAGATGGGGCCCAGTGTTCAAGCCTGTCAAGATCCCTCTGGATCTTGGGCATATCACTGAGGGTGTTGGCTAGTCCTGCCAGCTTAATGTCATCTGCAGATCTGATGAGTTCCCTTTCTATTCCATCATCTAAGTCATTTATGAAGATATTGAAAAGTATTGGACCTGATACAGCAGGGGTCCCCAAACCCCGGTCTGTGGACCAGTACCAACCAGGCTGCAGCATGCCAGCAACCGGGCCACACAAACAAGCGAAGCCCCATCCGCGAGATGCAGGCAGAACACAAAGCCACGCACTCTCCGGTCTGCAGATAAACGGAACGGAACCGGTCCCTGGTGCCCAAAAGGTTGGGGACCTCTGCGATACAGAACTTTGGGGTACCCCACTGCTTACCTCCCTCTATATGGATGTAGTTCTGTCCTTGGCAACTTTAACACTTGTGGACTTCAAGTCCCAGAATTCCCCAGCCAGCTAGTATGGGAGTTGAAGTCCACAAGTGTTAAAGTTGCCAAGGACAGAAATACATCCATATAGAGGGAGGTAAGCATTGGGGTACCCCAAAGTTCTGTATCAGGTCCAATACTTTTCAATATCTTCATAAATGACTTACTTGATTACAGTGAGACTAAGAGAGCAACTCCTGAACTTCCTTCCAACTCAGTGAGTGACGCAGGGGGAGGAGGGCAGACGTGCCACATATCCCCCACCTGAGGTCCACCCCCAACCCACAGCTCTTCTGGTAACCCTCAGGCAGAAACCCCCCCTCCACAATGACTTTCAGGCACCCCTGAATATTAAACACAGCTGATTTTTATTGATTTTAAAACGTGGCATTATTTGGGTACCTGACCTTCGGCCAGGGTGGCGTCAGGTTACACAGAGGCCTGAGAAGAGACCAAGAACGTCTCCGCCAATTTTCATACGGTAGTACAAATCTCGATTTTGGGAGTTAAACCGCAGGCCGAGAACTCAGCACGGGAAGCGCTAAGGAAGGATCCAACAGAGAACGCTACAAAAGGGGGAAAACCGGTCAGGGGTCAAGACTGGAACACAGTACCCTTCCAAACCCCCTCTTCGGAGGGCAGAAGTTGAGGGACATTAAAAAGGCGCAATCATTTTTGTCTAGGGTTCGGAGGGAAATCTGGAAAGGAGCCTTGTGCAGGCTGCAAAGCCGAGAGGGCGTTTCTGCGGAGGAGGACCGGGAACGGGTCAGCCGCCAGCTACCTACAGAAGCCCTCAGAGCCCCACCTGGCTTCGGCCCGCAGCTCTCACAAGAAGGCATCGCACCACTCGCGCAGGCACCCGTAGCAGTCTCTGGATTGTTTGGCGTTGGCTCCGCACGTGTCCTTCAGCCATTCGCGGAAGAGGTCCTCGTCCTTCTTCAGCACTAAGAACTGGCCCAGCACTACGTAGGCCTGGGTTCAAGGGAAGGAAAAGGAAAGAAAGAAAAGAAAGGGAGGGCAGTGAGTAAGAGGGACCGATGTCAGGGCGTAAAACAAAGCCACGGGGAGGCGAAAGAGTTGATCTAGAGAGTGAGATGGGCAGCAGAGAAACTTAGTAAGTCAATAAATACATTTAATAAGTAAATAAAGGTTCTGGTATCCCAGAACTGTGAAGCCCAACAGAGCAGCAAAGTTCTCAGCCTTTGATTGTGAGTTCCAGTTCTGCCTAAGGTACAAAAGACAGCTAGGTGACTTTGGCTCAATCACCCAGAGATGGTGAATTCTAGTCCCGCTTTAGGCACCTTGGCCCCACCCTGCTGCTTTTCCAAAAGGCCCTAGAAATATGGTTCTATCAGTGACCTCCTGGGGACCCCAAACGGAGAGGAGCCAATCAAATGGCTGATTTGATTGTGTTGTCCCTGCCCTGAAGGGCGGCTGGGGTTTTTTAAGCAGCTCTTTAGTATGTATGCAGAAGATTTTTAAAGGTCGTAAGTCACCCAGAGCCACCTATGTATGACTATATGAATTTATTAAATAAATTTGCGCTGGAAATGGGGCAACTACACTTCTACCCTGTGTCCCCTGGGGGGGAGCTGAGGGCAGGAAGGGGGGAGCACTGACCAATCCATGCCTCTTGCTTGGTTCTGGGTCTCTCAGGCTGGCCTCTGGTTGGGGCACAATCATGCTGGGGCAGAGCCTAGAAAAGCGAGGCTGCTCCCTCCAAAGTTACAGGAACACCACTAAAATTTCTCAAGGGCCCAATTTATGATTTAGCCAGGAAAAGAAAACAGCATCCGTCTTTCTCCATCTGTAATCCAGGTTTGGCTTTCAGATTTAAGGGCTCAAAGGGTACCTTGTCAAACCCTTTGTTTTCCAGCTTCTTGCCAAGGACATCTCCAATCCCCGCTAAAGTGCCAACCGGCTTCTCACCCATCGGCTCGGCCACAAAGTTCCGGTGCTTCTGGCTGGTCGTCATGTTGGCTGCTGCCCTGACCTGGCTGGGAAGCAAGAGACCAAGAATCCATTAGACAAGGAGGACTCCTGGCCCACCTTTAGCCAAGGATGTATTTACTAGAGCCAGAGTGGTCACAGCAGAAGCAAAGCTGGATCTGAGGTTTTCCTATGCAAAAGTCACAGTTAACTTTGCCCCCCGCCCATTCCCCTATCGGTGACAGTCCAATGAGGTTTTAACCAATTGTCTGCGTAACAGTCCCTCATTTCCTGGGCTCGGCGCGACCTTGGAACACTGGTGCTTCTCACGCTGGTTCCCTCCCTGCCCTGTTGCTCCGTCTCCCTGTTACTAAAGTCAGGCTGTCTGTCAGTGTGTGAGGCGTAGCTTAGCAGAATGGCAAGACAGCATCTGGTGCTGGTTCAGGAATTATGGGAGTTGAAGTCCACAGGTTGTAAAGAGGTCGTAGCTGCCCACCCGATTTAATTCCCTTTTTTTTTCTGATCTCAGAAAGGAAACAAAGCGTGACTGGATGCAACTGTGCCATTAGAAAGAGAGGAACAGGAACAGTTCAGAACAGACAAGGAGAATGTAGCTTACTGAATTTAGTGAGTGTACACAAATTCTGGTCTCCAGAGCCAGATGAATGTCATCCTGAAGGAGCTAGTAGAGGTGACAGCCAATCTGCCACGCATACTCTTTTGAGAACTCTCAGGGAACTTGTGAGGAGGAGAGCAATACAATATCTCCGTTTTCAAAAATAGGAAGGAAGAGGACCAGAAAACGTAGGTCAGCTTGAAGGTCAAATCCTTCAGCAGATGATTAAACGGCATATTGGTGATCAACAATAATCCAGGACAACAAAGATCAAGGGCCAGTCTGGGTTTGGCATAAACAAGTCATGCCTGACTAACCGGACTGCCATATCTATACAGCGGCTGGCTTAATAGATTGAGGGTATGCCGTGGACATAATATACCCTTACATCAGCAAAGCACCTAGAATATATTCTCATGAAAAGAAGATATTCCAGGGGATCATAATTATCTCCACAAGGGAAACGAGTTACAAGTGGAGTCCCAGTTCAGCTCTGTCCGAAGGTCTCTGTTATTCAACTTTGATTGAAAGAGGGCAGAGGGGCCTGTTTAGACAGGTAAGAGCCTATCCCGTATCAATGGCTAAGAGCACTGGCATTCAGGCTGACTTGCTTACCTGACATAGTTGTCTTATTTATTTATTTTACTATTAATTTGTTTATTAAACTTATCTGCCAACCATCTCGTTTCGAAGCGATTCTGGGTGGCTTACAGCATTAAAAACATTAAAACCGTAAGATAAATATTGCTAACCATTTTTTAAGGAACTTAGGAATGTCTTGACCAGGCTCTACTGATAAATGTCGTGCTTGACTTACAACAGTTCATTTAGTGACAGTTGAGCCTACAACGGCACTGAAAAAAGTAACTTATGACCGTTTTTCACACTTACAACCATTGCAGCATCCCCTGTGGTCACGTGATCAAAATTCAGATACTTGGCCACTGGCTCATATGTATGACCTTTGCTGTGTCCCAAAGTCACGTGATCACCTTCTGCAACCTTCTGACAAGCAAAGTTAATGAGGAAGCCAGATTTAGAATAGAATAGCAGAGTTGGAAGGGACCTTGTAGGTCATCTAGTCCAACCCCCCGCCCTAGCAGGAGACCCTACACCATTTCTGACAGGTGGCAGTCCAGTCTCTTCCTGAAAGCCTCCAGTGATGAAGCTCACACAACATCTGAAGACAAGCTGTTCCATCGGTTGATTGTTCTCATTGCCAGAAAAATCTCTCCTTGTTTCTAGGTTGAATCTCTCTTTGATCCGCTATTCTTTGTCTGGCCTTTGGGTCCTTTGGAAAATAGGTTGACCCCCCTCCTCTCTGTGGAAGCCCCTCAGATATTGGATCACTGCTATCCTGTCTCCCCTGGTCCTTCTCTTCACTGGATTAGCCATGCCCAGTTCCTGCAACCGTTCTTCATACATTTTAGCCTCCAGTCCCCTAATCATCTTTGTTGCTCTTCTTTGCACTTTTTCCTAGAGTCTCAACAGCTTTTTTATAGTGTGGAGACCAAAACTGGGTGCAGTATTCTAGGTGAGGTCTTACTAAGGCTTTATAGAGCGGTGTTAGTACCTCACGTGATCTTGATTGAATCCCTCTGTTAATGCAACCTAGGACTGCACTGGCTTTTTTGGCTGCCGTCGCACTGTTGGCTCATGTTTAATTGATTGTCCACTAAGACTCCAAGATCCCTCTTATTTACTGATTTACCATGTTACTAAGTTAACAATTGTAGTGTTTCACTTAACAACTGTGGCAAGAAAGGTCATAAAATGGGACAAAAGTCACTTAACTGTCTTGCCAAACAATGGAAATTTGGGGCTCAATTCTGGTCGTAAGTCGAGGACTACCTATAATGGGAAATACCAAGAGTTTAATGATTATCCTGAGCATGTCAAATTATTCTCTAATACAGGGGTCTCCAAATTTGGCAACTTTAAGACTTGTGAGCTTCACCTTGCTGGCTGAGGAATTGAAGTGCACACATCTTAAAGTGGCCAAGTCAGGAGACCCCTGCTCTAGTAAGATCCTGCATTAAGCCAGGGGGGTTGCAATACATGATCTCTGATGTCCCTTCCAGTTTTATGATTTTTGGAAGTTGGAAAAGCAAACTGCTTTCAAACATAAAACACTGGCAGCAACATGGTTACTAACTCCAACATTTTAATATCAGAAGCTGCACCGTGTGCCTCTGTCATTGACTAAGTTTACACAGGCGAGATTTCTCTCTACAACCAGTTTTACTGGCTTCCCTTTGGGGAAGCGGAAAAAAGAGACGACAGGAACAATTTAGCTCAAAATCAGTTAAGGAAGAAGAGCTTCGACACACACAGCCAGATCCTGTGAGAAAAGGGGTGTTGTCTTACCTGAACGCCTTTTCTCAGCATGGTGGTGTAGAATCCACATGACTGGGTTATTTCAGCCTTCCTGCTCAGAGAGACTAAGTCAGAGCTTTAGTCACGCCTCCCTTTGGGTGGGTCTTCCCACTTTTGACGAGGCGAAGGATCCTGACAAAGTCTGACGCAATGACTCCAAAAAACACAAAAAAATGACACTACGCAAGCCTAGACCCCTATTCAAGGGAGGGTGTGGATTCTACACCACCATGCTGAGAAAAGGCGTTCAGGTAAGACAACGCCCCTTCTCCAGCATGGAGGATGTAGAATCCACATGATTGGGACATACCAAAGCCCCCCATGTCCCTAAGGGAGGGAAGGTCTAGGCTGGTGTCTCCCTGGAGGAAACAACCTGTTGAAGAACCCGTCTGCCAAATGCGGCGTCTGCCGCGGCAAACCTATCGATCTTATAGTGTGTAATGAAAGATGATGGAGACGACCAAGAAGCCGCCCTGCAAATCTCCTCCACAGTGGCCTGGGTAGACCAGGCTGCAGAGGTTGCTGCGCTGCGCGTGGAGTAAGCCGTGATACAAGCCGGGACCGGAAGTGTCTGGGACGCGTAGGCCCTAGCAATGCAAGCCCTGATCCATCTGTCAATGGTAGAAGAAGAGACCTTCCTACCCATGGCAGAGGGCTGAAAGGACACAAACAAGGAATCCGACTTGCGAAAGGTCGAAGTACGCTTGATGTAAAGACGCAGAGCCCTGCGTTACGTCTACCTTGTGCCACTGACGTTCCAGACGGTGAGAAGGATTTGGACAGAAACTAGGCAAAATTAGGTCCAATGACCTGTGAAACCCGGTATTCACCTTGGGAATAAAGGAGGGGTTTAATCTAAGGACCACCCTGTCCTCATGGAAGATACAGAGATCCTCTCTGACTGAGAGGGCGGCCAATTCCGAAATCCTCCTGGCCGAAGTAATTGCAACTAAAAATACAACCTTCAAGAAGAGAAAATGCAGAGAGCACGACTTGAGAGGTTCGAAAGGAGCAGTAGTTAAGGCCTGCAACACAGTAGGTAAGTCCCAAGATGGGTACCTATGTACTGTGGGAGGACCAGAATTGGCCGCCCCTTTAAGAAAGGCAGAGATAGCTGGATGGTGTGAGAGCGGACCCAAACTGTCACAGGTAAGAACCGTGGACAAGGCCGCAACCTGCCTACGAATGGTGTTAGTGGACAACCCTTGGAAATGCCCTCCAGTAGATAGTCTAAAATATTAGGGACTGTAACTGCAAGGGGGTCCAATTTGTGTGAGACGCACCACTGGCAGAAGTTTCTCCACGTGGCGTCATAGATCCGGTTTGTCGAAGGGCCTCTGGATCCCTAGATCATAGAGATCACCCCCAAGGAATAGGCCTGACTAGCTAGACTCTCCTGCTCAAGTGCCAAGCGGCTAACTGGAGCCACTGGGGGTCTGGATGTTGGAGCTCCCCCTGGCTGAGAGCTACTTGGTCCGGAGGAAGCCTCCACGGAGGAGACAGGGACAGATCCACTAGGTCTGCAAACCACGATCGTCGCAGCCAATATGGAGCAACCAATATTACCTCCGCCTGCTCCAGGATCAGCCTGCGAATGGTAGCCTGAACAGTGGAAGAGGAGGGAAAGCATAGAGCAGACCCTCCGGCCACTTGCACCGGAGAGCGTCCGTCCCCTCGGCCCCCCTTGTGGGGAATCTGGAGAAGAATCTGGGAAGCTGGGCATTGGACGGGGAGGCAAACAGATCCAGGCATGGCCTGCCAAACCTGCTCACGATCATCTCGAACAGACTCAGGGCCAAGCACCACTCCGAGTGGTCCACAGTCGCCCTGCTTAGGGAGTCTGCCTGTCGGTTTGCCTCTCCCGAAATGTGCTCTGCTCTGATTGAGCCCAAGTTGTCTTCCACCCACAAACCTAGTTCCATGGCCTCCTGCAGGAGGGCCCAGGAATGTGTCCCTGTTTGTTGACGTGAGCCTTGGCTGCCACGTTGTCCGTCAGGATCAACACCTGTTTCCCTGACACTAGGGAGGTGAAGTGAAGGAGAGCCAAATGAATCACCCTGAGTTCCAGCCAGTTTATGTTTTGCTTGAGGTCCACCCTGGACCACCGCCCCTGTGCCAAATGGTTCTGGAGGTGAGCCCCCCAGCCGAACAGACTGGCGTCCGTGGTCAGGACTAGCCTGAGGGGCTCCTTGAAGATGGTCCCCTTGGACATCGCCTCGGAGGTCCACCACTGGAGGGAACAGAGTATGTGGGGTGGAACCAGGACCTTCCTGGTGGAGGCGCTGAGGTTCCGCTTCTGGAAGGGGAGAAGGAACCACTGAAGGTTCCGTGAATGTAATCTTGCCCACGGAACTATGCCCATGCAAGATACCATCTTTCCCAGGAGCTGGGACAGCTGTACCAGTGGCACCACCCTCGCTCCCCGAATCTGGGAGACTAATTTCCGGATGCTCGTCCATCACTCCTGGGAGAGATAGACCCTGCAAAGGTCAGAGTCTATCAGGGTTCCTAGATGGAGGAGCCATTTTGTGAAGGTAGTGTGGCTTTTCCTGAAATTTATCGAAAAGCTGTGATCCTGAAGGATCTGAATGGTGGTCGACAGATCTGATTTTGCTGACTGGAGGGACCTGGACTGTACAAGGATGTCGTCCAGGTAGCACTGTACGCGCACCGGCATCATCCGAAGGTGGGCTGCCAATACCGCTAGGACCTTCGTGAAGACCCTTGGGGCCAAAGACAGGCCAAAAGGAAGGGCCCTGTATTGGTAATGCCGGTGTGCATAACAGAAGCGCAGGAACCTGCGGTGCTCCCGGGAGATCGGGATGTGGAGGTAGGCCGCGGTGAGGTCTATGGAGGAAAGAAAATCTCCCTTCCTGATACCTGCCAGGATTGACTTTAGGGTCTGCATCTTGAACCTTCTGTATACTAGGAACCGGTTCAGACCCTTTAAGTCCAGTATCGCCCTCCATCCTCCTGATGCCTTGGGGACCACGAACAGGATAGAGTAGAAACCTGTTCCAACTTGATCCCCGGGGACTGCCTCTATGGCCCTTATTTCCAGGAGGTGCTTGATGACGGTAGTGACCAATTGTGCTTTTGAGGGGTTCCGAGATACTGGGCACTGTAGGAATCGGTCGTGTGGGAGGGATTGAACCTCGAGCGCCAGACCCCGTCTGATGGTGTCTCTGACCCAAGAGTCAGTGGTGGTCTGCTCCCAGACCTGGTAAAACTGTTCCAGGCGCTCCCCTATTGGAAGGTCCCCTGTGGCGTCACTTGGAATGCCTGTAGGGACGGCCACCTGAACCTCTGAAGGGACGTTTGGCCTGTGACTGACCCCTGGCTCCGGTATTCTGGCGGTCCTGTTGCCGGTCTTGTCTCTGGGAAAAGGACCGTGAGCCTCTGGGCCAATCCCAGGACTGCCCTGCCCTAAAGGGCTGTCGCCACTCCCAAGAACTAGAGGAACGAAAGGGCTGCCTGTGGGACTCCTGCTGCGGTCGCCTGTCCAACTTCTTGGATGGGTGTACCAGAACTTTGCGCTTGTCCTTACTCTCAACCACGTGTGGATCGAGGATAGGGCCAAACAGGTCTTTGCCCGTGTACCTGGCTGTGGAGAGACGCCATTTGGCCTTGAGATCCATCCTCCACAGCTTCAACCACAGTAGCCTACGAGAGGCCACTGTGGCGGCAATAGATCTGGCCGAGCACTTGGCCGAATGGAGAGAGGCTGCGACCAGTTTGACAAGTGTCTGGTTTACTCTGACCTGATCCGGTGGGACAAGGCCCTGAAGGTCTCGGAGCCACATGATGGCCGCTCTGGGGAAGAATGAAGTGGACGTCGCAGCCTTTATGGCCAGGCCCAAGGCCTGATGAGTTCTTCTGGAGGAGAACTCAAACTTCTTGTCCTCCGCCTTCAAAACCTCCGCCATGTCGCCTGTGACCGCGGAAGTAGAAAACAAGGAAATTAATGGGGAATCAACAGTCGGAACCTCCAGTATGGAAGCAAATGAAGGAGACACATTGTACAGCTTCTTTTCCATACTGCTTTCTTTCGGAGTGGTGGCCAGGGATGCCCACTGGGACTCAACTGCATCCCGAAAAACAAATGGGCAAGGAATCTGTTTTAGGTCCACCACCTTCACCACAAATAAAGGATTGGAGTCCTGATCTGCGGAGGTAGAAGGCTTTTCCTCCTGAACTGAAGTCAGGTTAGTAGTAGTACAGGCCTTCAAAAGAGGGGATTTGAAAAGGGATGGATCAAAGAGACCAGAGGTAGATGCCTGGTCTGGTGTTGCCTCCTCATCCTCAGACATGGGAGTGTCAGCTACGGCCAAATCCACGGACTCCCCCTCTCCTATTTGAGAGGAAGATTCAGAGATATCTGAGCCCGGCCCCGTGGTCCATCCCAGCAGATAAGAGGGATTTGGGGGGGGGAGGCAGATGTTGGGAAGGACCCTGCGAACTCCTGGAGGACATAAATTGAACAAAGGCATGATGCATGAATGCCTGAAATTGACTCTGAGACCACATGTCCCCCTTGTCCCTGGGAGGAGCCCCATCCACCGCTGGAGCTCGGATGTATTGAGGAGGGGGAGGAGTGAGAGGGACCTGCCTGTTCGGTTGCCCCTGGAGGAGGACTAATCTTGCTTCTTGCACAGGCGCAAAAGGTGGCTCCAAGACAGAGGTATCCAGTGGGGCGGGGGGAACCGGTTCGGCCCCACTGGATAAGAGCCGCTGTGCTTTGGAGAATTCCCTCTCCAGTGCCTCGAGGCCTCTCGCTCGGCTCTTTTGGAAGTCTCTTTAGTAGACAAATGTTTGGTTTTGCCCTTTTTCTTCCCCCCCCCCCGCTTCCAATTCACCAGATCTGCACTTTGCCTGCGCAGGGGGTGCACCAGAGGTTTGTGTTGCCTGGGGTGAGGAACTGTCTGCCATTGCAACTAGGTAGGGCCTGTCAAGGATACCTAGGAAAAAAAGGGGGAATCCAAGGACGCAGATCAAAACCAGTCAGAGATGGAACGCACCTGTTCCTCACGCTGAACAGGAGATGCAAAGGCAGAGCAGCCGGACAGGCGTTAGTCCTGCCCGATTAGGCCTGGTGGCTAAAGGCCACGACTATCAATAACAGGTGATCAAGGGAAAACAACTCCACACTCCAGGAACAGGGCCGTGGGCCTGTAAGCAATATCGAGCCCTGTCTTTATAAATGACAAACTCCTTATTACTATTATTATTCTTATTATTTTATTTTTCAAAGAAAACAGTAAATTCTTGACTAAATATATAAGTTGCCTCCAATCAGGCCTGCCAACGCAGCCCCCGGACAACCACTGTAACTCTGGCCTAGCCGGCACCGATCAGCGTGGAGGTTAAAATGGCGTCCGCCTAAAACCTCACAAACTGCTGAAAAGCAAGCAAGCAAGCATTCCCCCCGCTCGGACCTGCCAACACAGGTCAAGGCGACAATGCTCCTAAAGAGCGGCATAGCCGGCCTGACGACTCTCAAACCAAAATGGCGGCCGACGAGGGAGTCTGGCAGCACCGTGCATGCGGGGGGTAGCACCGCGCCTGCGCGATGCGGGCCGTTGTGCCACGCCTGCGTGGCGCAGGTCGGGGTCGCGGCCTGAAAAAAGTTGAGAACCGCTGTAGTAACTAAAGTGGTTGTTAGTCAATTTGAGTTCCTCACTGATCCCAGGACACTGCGACCGTCATAAATATGAGTCAGCCAAGCGTTTGAATTTTAATCATGTGACCATGGGGATGTTGCAAGAGTCATAAGTGTGAAAAATGGTCGTAAGTCACTTCAGTGCAAGATGGAACAATTCACATGGGTTTGGCAGTATGCGGGTGTTATAAAAATGCATAAATAATAATAATAATAATAATACCTATTTCTGAAAATCTGCTCTCCGAACACTTTCATTCACCCAGTGCTAATCCCGTATCAGAAAGTGAGAGCTGCACTGCTGTGATTCTTCTCCAGAGTCTGTACAACTAAATAAGGCAATCTTGTGGTCAGGAGGGATAGCAAAGTAACACAACAGCACCATCTGCTGGATTAGGGATGGGTAGCTATGGCCCCTTTACAGCAGTGTTAACTACCCTGATGTATGCTAGTGAGACCTGCACAGTGTACAAGAGGCACGTGAGGCAACTGAATTATTTCCACATGACTTGCCTTCGTAGAATTCTGAGGATCCGGTGGCAAGATAAGATACCAGACACTGATGTCCTCTCCAGAGCAGGCCTATCATCAGTTTACACTCTGTTGATGAAAGCCCAGATGCGCTGGGCAGGCCATGTTGTAAGGATGCCAGATCATCGCATCCCTAAACAGCTCTTTTAGGGTGTCTCAAGGAAAACGATCACACGGGGGACAAAGAAGCGATATAAAGATACGCTGAAAGCCTCTCTCAAGTCCCTGGATATTAACACCACCTCCTGGGAACCTCTGGCAGATGATCGATCGATATGGCGCACTCTGGTGTACCAGGGTTGCCAGATATATGAACACAGAAGGACAATCTTGGCACAAGAGAAGCGTGCACTCTGCAAAGCCAGAGCTGTAAATGCCGAAGTAACAGTGTCTACATTTCTTTGTTCAGTACGTGGCAGAACATTCCATGCTTACATCGGTCTTATCAGCCACCTACGGACACATCGTTGATGGCCCATAATCCATAAGATGTCAAGGTCCTCATCGAATTCGATGGACAAACAATAATAATAATAATAATAATAAATAACAACCTGTGGACTTCATCTCCCAGAGTTCCAGAGCCAGCAGGAACTCTGGGAGTTGAAGCCCACAGGTTGTAAAGGGGCCAGAGTTGCCCACCTCTGTGTTAGCCAGTGGCTCCCAACCTTTTCTACACCCTGAACCCCTAGAACGCTTCCGATATATTCTCATACCCCTTACAAAAGTTCAAAATAATGCAACAAATTATGCATATACACTATAATTTTGAAAACCCAAGTTTTCACACCCCCTGGAACAGGGGTCTTCAAGCTTGGCCCTTTTATGACGTGTGGACTTCAACTCCCAGAATTCTTCAGCCAGGCACGCTGGGAGTTGAAGTCCATAAGTCATAAAAGGGCCAAGTTTGAAGACCCCTGCCCTGGAATATCGTCCTGCACTCCTGGTTGGGAACCCCTGTGCTAGACAATTCGCTCCTTTAGTGGAATGACCTCGGAATGACACTCGACCTTTTTTAAACACCTGGCCAGACTCAATGCAGCCGAAGCTAAGACAGGCTGCCTACAATAATATTGAGAGCAGCCGCGAGGAAAACCACGGGTAGGAGGAGAGTGGAATTTCTTCCTATCCTTCACATTTGCCTAAGTCTCCTTCACACCTTTTCCAGCCCAGCATAGTTAAGTTTAAAGCTTGTGTAAGGAAGAAGCACCTAGCAACTCTTTCAAGTCCAATTACATCTCTCTGCATCCTTCGCTAGGGGAAATCCTGTTGTGGACTACTATAAGGCCAGTTCGGCTGCTTTCCAAACCTCACTGGGCGATTTCCATTTAAAGGGCAGCACACCCCTTTAAGGGCAAGAGTGATCAACAGGGCACTCCTCAACTTATGATCGGTGCTTAGTGGCCGTTACAAACTACAGCGGGCCCAGAAAAGGGGACCTACAACCAAGATTCAAAGTTCCAATAGTTGGGAAACCTCCAGGGTCCTGTGAACTCAGGAATACGGGAGGCATTTAAGGCGATTTACACTGTTCTGCAGTCACGTGACCGTGCTCTAAAACAGTGTTGTCAAAAACTGGCACGTACAGGTAGTCCTTAACTTACAACAGCTCGTTTAGTGACCGTACGAGGTTACAAAGGCACGGAGAAAAGTGACTTCTGACCGTTTTTCACACTTAAGACCCTTGTAGCCTCCTTGCGGTCACGCGATCCAAATTCGGACGCTTAGCAACGGACGTGTATTTATGAGGGTTGCGGTGTCCCGGAGTCATGTGACCTGCCTTTGGTGACCTTCTGACAAGGAAAATCAGTGGGGAAGCTGGACTGTCAGACCTGCCAGCACTTAAACCGCTAAACAGGGAAGATCCACGGCTCCCTTTATTGAGAAAAGTAGAAGCCAAGGGCACTGCAGGAAGGCATAGCCAGGACTGAGAATCCTGCCCTAAGTTCAATTCCCCCCCCCTTGGCTGCCCTCCCCCTTTCCAGCAAAATGTTTTGAGAAGGGTCCCTTCAAGATTAGGTTGGTATGCAGCTGCCTTCTTCTCCCAGCTGGGTGACCTTGAAGCAGGATTCTGGGGAGATACAGCAAGGGGGGGTGGGAGTGTATGTTTATGGCAGTCACTCTCCCCAAGCAGGTGTTACTTTCACTTTCCCCCCAAGCATCTCCCTTCCCCACAGTTCATGGCAGACTGTCACCACACGGTAGTAAAGCACAAAGTGGCAGTTGACAGATTCACTTAACAACCAACTGCAGCAAGAAAGGTCGTAAAACGGGCAAAATTCACTTAACAGCTGTCTCTCTTAGCAACAAAATTTGGGGCTCATTTGTAGCCACAAGTCAGGGACTAGTACATATATTTCTGTTTTTTGGCAAAACTGCACCCCCAGCTTTAGATTTGCTTAACAAGCACTGCAAAACAAGGTCAGAAAACCCGAATGACCACTTGTTATGACATACGACTGTAATGGGAAGGCTCCATTATGGCCACGTGACGAGGACTACCAGTACACTGCAAAACTTTGGTGGGAAGGGCAGAAAACCCAAGCCATGGGACAATCCTTAATCCAACCCTGGGGCCGGCATACGAGCCTGAAAAAAGCCCACCGGCCAGAAAGGGGCCATAGTTGCACCCCCTGCTCTGGGCTGTTGTGGCTGAATGTTTTTCTTCCCCACAGGCACACATAATCACAAAGGGCAAAGGTGCAGCTCTGGCCTGGTGGAGCTGCCTTCAGGGCCAAACCAGTTAAATCAGAAATCGGTCAGATGCAAAGACCTGCCTCTGGCCATCCCTCCTGAGCTGGCTTTGCTTCCTCTTGCTTTTATTCACCTTACAAGTATTTTTTATTTCATTCATTCATTTTTATTTATTTTATTTATTAAAATTTTATGCCATCTATCTGGTGCACAAGCTGACTCTGGGTGGCTTACAAGCTATGAAACAAGTAAAAAGTAATTAAGACATTAAGGCACTAAAAACTACACAGATTAGACTATTGTTAAAGGGATAGAAAAGAGCTGGAAGGGATCTTGGAGGTCTTCTAGTCCAGCCCCCCGCTTAAGCAGAACCTATGCCATCTCAAGACAAGTGACTTTCTAGCCTCTTCTTAAAAACCTCCAGTGATGGAGCACCCATGATTTCTAGAGGCAACTTCTGTTCCACTGGTTAATTGTCCTCACTGTCAGAAAGTTTCTCCTTAATTCCAGGTAGCTTCTCTCTTTGATCAGTTTCCAACCATTGTTTCTTGTTCTGCTCTCTGGTGCTTTGGTGAACGTGACCCCCTCTTCTATGTGGCAGCCCCTCAAATACTGGAATGCTACTATCATGTCTCCCCTGTTTCTTCTTTTCTTTAGACTAGCCAAATCCAAGTCTCACAGCCGTTCTTTGTATGTTTTAGACTCTAGGCCTTGGGTCATTTTAGTTGCTCTTCTCTGAATTTTCTCCAAACTCTCAACATTGTTTTTGTGATATGGTGACCAAAATTGGCTGCAGCATTCCAGGTGTGGTCTTACTAGGGTTTTATAAAGCGGTACTAATACTTCGCGTGATCTTGATTCTATGCCTCTGTTTATACAACCCAGGATTGTTTAGCTTTTTTGGCTGCTGCTGCACACTCCTGGCTCATGGTCACGTGATCATCCACTAGCAGTCCAAGGTCCCTCTCACAGTTACTGTTTTTAAGCCAGATCTCGCCCAGTCTGTACTTGTACCTTTGGTTTTTCCTGCCTAAATGTAAGACTTTATTTTTCTCCACTTTGGAACTCATTTTGTTGGACAGGGCCCATTGTTCAAGTTTGTCAAGATGTTTTTAGACCCTGAGTTTGTCTTCTGGGGTGTTGGCTACTCCTGCCAGCTTGGTGTCATCTGCAAATTTTATGAGTTCCCCTTCAATTCCCTCGTCTAAGTCGGTTATGAAGATACTGAAGAAGTATTAAGCTTATGTCTCCCTTCAAGAATAAAGGTGGCCATAAGTGACTTCAATGACAACCACCACAGCGATAGTCAATTACATAACCCTCGTGGAAAGTCTCCAGAAAGTCAAGTTCAAGTATTGGGCTAGGGCTGGGGCAGCCTTTGGAGGCAACCAGACGCTTCAAAGGGCCCCAATGCCGCCCCCAGTTCTCTAACAGCTGGAGTGCAGAGCAATGTGGCTCCTGTGACTTTCGGAGCTTGCCTCCCAGGGCACCCTCCGGCTCCACCCCGGTCCTTGCGGGGGCCCAGGGCTTTCCTCCACCACCCCCCTCCCCAGGGAGGCAGCTTCTCCTGCAAAGATTGTTCCCTTTATCTTTGGGAAAGAGGTTCTACAAACCAGAAATAGCTGAAATAGCCTACCCAACCTGCAATCACACACACACACTCATCACACAGTTTTATAGAGAGACAGAAACACATATATCCACATACATACAATCGCCCACATGATTATATATATTAAATAATTATCATTATACACATAATTATGTTAATTATATATATATATCATATATGCATAGTTATACACACACACACACATCCACAAATTATACGCCCACATATTATATAAGCAAAATCAGATATTGTGTATGTATACATACGGACACACATACACATACTAATTATATTATTGTGCCCTCCATCTTTTTGTTATCATATTGATGTATTCTTATTTTCTTTTTCATTGTTTATTCTACTGTTCTATTATTTTACTTCTGTTTATTGTCACTTTCCACTTCGCCCACAGCAATCCCGCGGCAAGTTAGGCGGCCAATAAATATAACAAATAAACAAACATATAAGCACACAAGAGACATCACACACAATTGTATACTATTATTTGATAGCTTACTATAAAGTTACTTTTTAGCGGGGTCTGTTTCCAGGGTCGGGCGGTTCCCCATGGAAGACCCCAGAACCCGTCGACGTGATTTCTTCCCCCTCCTCGCTTAGCGACGAGCTCGGCCTCCCGCGCCCGGGCCCTTCCTCCCCCACTTCCTCCTTGACCTCTGACCCCGCGAACGCGCCCCCTCCCCCGGCGGCCGCGACAGTCCCGCCGCCCCCTCCGGACTCTCACCTGCTCGCGCCTCAACCGTCGCTCCCGCGCCGCCGCGAGTCTACTTCCGGGTCGCGGGGGCGGCGGCTTCAAGGCCCGCTGAGGGCGCGAAAGCACCGAGGCGCAAGGGCGCTCTGGATTTCCGGCGGCCTCGCCTTCTCTACGGCCCTGGCGGCGTTCTAGGCGTCCGGAGCAGTCTCCATGGCCTTTGGAGCCTGTCCAGTTTCTGCCCCAGGCCTGGTGAGAAGAGGAGAAGGGGACGGGGTGTCTCGATTAAAATGATTCTAAATGCAAAAGTTTAATTGGAAAGACGGGTGGACGGTGAAAAATGCTTTGTTTTCACCAATCTTCCCCATCGGCAACTTTAAGAGGGGTGGACTTCAACTCCCAGAACGCCTCAGCCATCTTAAAGTGGGTGCGGGTGAGACACTGTGGCCTACACGAATAGTAGCATAGCGAGCAGCGCGCTGCCCGTTTAAGGAGCTGTCACGTGACAGCCTTCTGGCAGAGGCGGCTTCTGCCATCACCAGATCACGTGGTCGTAAGGCTACCACAAGGCGGCCAATCGGAGCGCGGGGATCAGCGAGCCCTCCGCGCTGCTGCTGCTGGTGCTGCTGGAGCCGCCCGGACGGGGCTGGAGGAGGGGCGGGTGAGTGGCGCCTCTTTCCGAGCCCCCCGACCCAAATTGCTGCCCTTTTGCAGACTTTGCGCCAGGATCGCGTTTCCCCTGGAAGGAGCCCCTCTTGCATTGGGGGGGGATGTCTCCCCTCTGCAGCATTCAGTCTTTCATCCAGTCTTGCTTTTCTTTCTCTCTTTCTCTCTTTCTCTCTTTCTGTCTATCACTTTGTTGCTTTGCATGTACACTGAGAGCTTGTCTGTCTAATCACACTTGGCCAATAAAGAATATTCTATTCTATTCTATGCTATTCTATTCTATTCTATTCTATTCTATTCTATTCTATTCTTATTCTATTCTTTCTTTCTCTTTTTCCTTCCTCCTTTCTTTCTCTCATTCTCTCTCTCTTGTTCTTTCTCTCCTTCTACCTTTTTGTCTCCCCCTCTCTCTGTCTTTGGGAGGGGCATTTGGGGATCCAGTGGCGTAGAAGGGTTTTCCTCTGAAATATACTGAGATGTGCAGCTGAGAAGTGTCCTCAGATTAGAGCCGTTCATTTAGTGACTATTTGAAGTTACAGTGGCACTGGAAAAGGTCACTTACAACCAATTCTTGTACATGGGACCATTTCAGCATTCCCACCATCGTGGAATCAAAATTTGGGCACTTGTGACTGGCGTGTCTTTACGACGGTTGCAGGGTCTCAGAATCCCTTGCTCGCCATTTGTGACCTTCCCATCCAGCTTCCAATAAACAAAGTCAATTGGGGGGGGAAGGCGAATTTGCTCAACAGCCACAGTGATTCACCTAACAGCCAGGGCAAAAAAGGTCATAAAGTCAGATGTGACTCATTTAACGACCGCCTTCCTTAGTAATGATCCCAGTTATGATTGTCAGTTGAGGACTACCTGTACTGCGGTCGGTTGTGGAGTCAGCCAGATGTTCTGACTAGATTTGGCATTTTTATCCATCTATCAAACCCTTCCCAAGGACTTGGGATAGGCAGATGCTGTGTGATTGTGTTAAAAGCATGTTTATGGAATGGAAGGTTTTCTTTTCAGTCTTTGTGCATCTGTGAGAGGTAAACACCATTTCTTCCAGTAGTTCTGCAGCTTCGGGTTGCTCAGCCAAGGGCCCTGGAGTGCTGTAGCCCATTGGTCACCAGATGTCCGGGACAGTGTAGCCAAGAATGAGAACTCTGCATCGTTTTACATGAATGTGAGGATTACGTTGTGGCACCCAGCGAATCTTTCCCACAGAGTGATTTTAGGACCCCCTTAACAGGTTAGAAGGGACATTGTAGGTTATCTGTCCAACACCCTGCTCAAGCAGGAAACCCTATAAAACATTTCAGACAATAGCTGTCCAGTCTCTTCTTTAAAAAAAAAACCCTCCAGTGATGGAGCACCCACAGCCTCTGGAGGCAAGCTGTTCTACTGGTTAATTGTTCTCCCTGTCAGGAAGTTTCTCCTTAGTTCTAGGTTGCTTCTCTGCTTGATTTGGAGAATAGCTTGACTCCCTCTTCTCTGTGGCAGCCCCTGAGATACTGGAATACTACTATCTTGTCACCCCTAGTCCTTCTCTTCATTAAACTAGACATACCTAATTCCAGCAACCGTTCTTTGTATGTTTTAGCCTCCAGTCCCCTAATCATCTTTCTTGCTCTTCTCTGCACTTTTTCCAATGTCTCAACGTTTTTTTTGTAATGTGATCAAAACTGGGCAGGCAGTTATTCCAGGTGTGGCCTTCCCAAGGCCTTTTTTAAAAAGCAGTTTCCTGCCTTTATTTTGTGTGACAGCTGTGGGGTTTCCCTCCTTCATCCCAGGGCCAACACCATGTCTGAACGGGAAGAACGGCGCTTTGTGGAAATCCCGCGAGAGTCGATCCGGCTGATGGCTGAAAGTGCGGGTGTGGAGGTGACCGATGAGGTGGCCGCTCTGCTGGCTGAAGACGTCTGCTATCGTCTGCGAGAAGCAACCCAGGTGAGGGACGCAGTCTAGGATGGAGTTGGTTTGGAAGGGACCTTGGAGCTGTGCAGGTAGTCCTCAATTTATGGCCGGCTGTTTAATGACCATTTGAAGTTACTGTCAAGACTGATTTACCTATATTTTCCCCTCACTCATAGCTTGGTCAAAAAAAGGGAAGGGATTGTGGAATGGAATGAAAAGGGGCCCATCTCCTAAAAGCCAGAAGGGAAGGGAAGATGGCACACCTCGAGGTGGGGGGTGTTGTGACCAACATAGCTTGGAGGATCGCTGCCCCCTCCCTTCTGGTGATTGCTTTCGGATTGCTCATCAGCACACCTGGAAGCCAGGAGCTCGTGAAGGGGCCACTGCGCAGTGCTTGACCCGGGAGCCTGTTTGGTGGGAGGCTGTGTGTTTACATCCGACTCCTCCTTCCCCCTCTTTCTGTAGAACAGTTCCCAGTTCATGAAACACACCAAACGGCGGAAGCTGATGGTGGAAGATTTCAACCGGGCTCTCCGATGGAGCAACGTGGAAGTGAGTTGGGCCCCGGGTGTGAGTGTTTCCATACAGACTCCAACTTGCATTCTGCCCTAGTCAGAGACACAGAGACAGATAGGTCTCAACTCACAACAGTTCGTTTAGTGACTATTCGAAGTTACAAGGCAGTGAAAAAAACTGAGCCTTTTTCACACAACTGTTGCAGCATCCCCCTGGTCACGTAACCAAAATTCAGCCGCTCGGCAACTGACTCACATTTATGACAGTTGCAGTGTTCCGGGCAGTGGTGGGGTTCAAATAATTTAACCGGTTCTCTGCCCTAATGACCGTTTGAAGTATAAGGAAATGATATACCGAAAGGTAGTTTATTATTTAATATTGAAATAAGAACAATAATAAGAGAGATACACAAAACTAGATTATGTTATAAGAAAGAGTTCCAGAAAACACAGATTTATCATAACCGGTTCGGCATTGGTTCTGCCAAACCGGTGCAAACTGGCTGAATCCCGGGGGGGGGGGTCACGCGATCCCCTTTTGTGACCTCCTGGCAAGCAAAGACAATGGGGGAGGCAAATGCACTTAACCACCATGTCCCTAACTTAACAACTGCAGTGAACTGTGGCAAGGAAGGTCGTAAAATGGGGCAAAGTTCAATTAACAACTGTCTCGCTTAACAACCGAAATTTGGGGGTCAGTTGTGGTTGTAGGTTGAGGCTACCTACCGGTATCTAGGCAGTAAAATCCCATCGATGCCAGGCTAACGAAGAGTCACCTGGAGCAGGGCCTCCGTCTCTGGCCGCTTGACGCCTCGTTGGCCGAGCAATCCTGGGTGTTGAAATCCACAAGGCGTAAAGTGGCCCAGGCCGGAGAGCCCCGAGGCGGAGCAGGGCTGAGTGTGTGGCTGTTGCTGTTGCAGGTGGTGTGTGGCCATGGCTCAGCGGAGCCCCTTCCCTTCCGAGCCATTAAGGAGGGAGAACTCTTCTTCCAGGAAGACCGCGAAGTCAACCTGGTGGAGCTGGCCCTGGCCACCAGCATCCCCAAGGGCTGTGCGGAGACAGCCGTGAGAGGTAGGCCAGGGAGGAGGGGCCCCAGAGGCTACCAGGCCGCTTCCTGACTGGGGAGCTGCCTTCCTGGCGTGGCAGGAGGGCCTTGCCTTCCCCTTTGTCCAGTTTAGATCGCAACTCCAGGTGGTCTTTCGTTACTTGGGCGTTTCAGGCCCCGGAACAGAAGGCTAGCAAAGTATTTCTGGGCTGCTGATACATCCAGAAATCGTCAACTAACAAGCATTCATTTAGCGACTGTTCAGAGTTACCATTTAATTTTTTTTTATTAGTTTATCAGAATATAAAATACGAAGAAAATGAAAATAACGGAAAACCATTCAGAGTTACAACTGAAAAAAGGGATAAGTGGTCCTCACACTTATCACCGTCGCAATCTGCCCCTGGTCAAATGATCAACATCTGGGCGCTGGGCAACTGGCCTTTTTATGAATTTCCGACCCTCCCGGCCAGCTCCGGATAAGCGAAGTCAGTGGGGGAAGCCGTTAATAACTGCAGGGATTTGCTTAGCGCGCTGGCTGGGGAATTCTGGGAGTTGAAGTCCGCCAGTCTTAAAGTTGCCAAGGTTGGACACCCCTGCTGTACAGTGAAAAGGGTTTGATGGGCCAGGGGTCCCCACCCCCTGCCGGACCATCTTTGAATGCGTCTCATCCAAGGATCAGACCTCCCCCCCCTTCCACTCGGATGCTCAGAGGTTTTTACTAACCTCCCGGCCACCGATTCTCTCTTCTCTTCCAGTTCACGTCTCTTACCTGGACGGGAAAGGCAACCTTGAGGCTCAAGGCTCAGGTAAGGACTGGTGGTGCAGGTTTGGTTGCATTTCTTGAAACAAGACAGCACAATCCAGGATTGAGTACTTATTTTGTAAAGTCTGAATGACACAATTGTGATTTGTTTACTTCGTTCATCTGAGGTGAGCATATTGGACTGTTTCTCAACCTAGGCAACTTCAGGATGTGTGGACTTCAACTCCCAGAATTGGGCTCACTAGGGAATTCTGGGAGTTGAAGTCCACCCGTTTTGAAACATAGTGGCTGAGGAATTCTGGGAATTCAAGTCCACCCATCTTAAAGCAGGCTAGCTGGGGAATTCTGGGAGTTGAAGTCCTCACATCCTAAAATTGCCTAGGTTGAAAAACTAGTGACCAGATGTATTAAATTGGCATATCTCAGGTATGCAGTGAATGCTTCATTGCATAAATGGAGAATCTGAGAATATTTCTTGGCAACTCCTTCTGAGAAGGGATGGGGGATCCTGTGAACTGTAATTCAACTGGTAGAATCTATTGGTTTCCCACCTTACCTTATCACTTCCTTTTTCGGGTTCCAAGACCACCTCTTCATTTCTGTTTCCAGTGCCCAGTGCCGTCTCTGTGCTGACAGACGACCTGTTGAAGTACTACCAGCATGTGACTCGAGCCGTACTGGGTGATGACCCTCAGCTGATGAAGGTGAGTCCAGAGAAGAGGCTCTGCTGATATGAGAGGACAGGATTCGGAGGCGAACAAAGGGATTTGCAGACGGGGGGCAAGGAAGAACCCTCAAATTGTTCCCTGTGGCTGATCCCACCTCTTTACTGGGCAGCCATTCGGGGGAATCTACCACATGTTCAGTTCTAGAAGAAATGTTGGCCAACACCAATGAGATGGGATGGAATGGAATAGAAGAATAGAATAGAATAGAATAGAATAGAATAGAATAGAATAGAATAGAATAGAATAGAATAGAATAGAATAGAATTAGAATAGAGAATGGGTGAGAATGGAATGGAATGGAATGGAATAGAATAGAGAATGGAATAGAATAGAATAGAATTAGAATAGAATAGAATTAGAATAGAATTAGAATAGAATAGACAATGGGTGAGAATGGAATGGAATAGAATAGAATAGAGAATGGAATAGAATAGAATAGAATTAAAATAGAATAGAATTAGAATAGAGAATGGGTGAGGATGGAATGGAATGGAATAGAATAGAATAGAGAATGGAATAGAATAGAATAGAATAGAATTAGAATAGAATAGAGAATGGGTGAGAATGGAATGGAATAGAATAGAATAGAGAATGGAATAGAATAGAATTAGAATAAAATTAGAATAGAATAGAGAATGGGTGAGAATGGAATGGAATGGAATAGAATAGAATAGAAAATAGAATAGAATAGAATAGAATAGAAGCTGAAAGGGACCTTGGAGGTCTTCTAGTCCAGCCCCCTGCTTGAGCAGGAGAACCTATACCATTCCAGACAAGTGACTGAGCTGAACCCTTCTCTCCCCTTCCTGCCTAGGTTGCTCTCCAGGATTTACAGACCAATTCAAAGATTGCGGCTCTCCTCCCTTACTTTGTCTACATCGTGAGTGGGGTGAGTGGAGAGGGCTTGGAGCAAGTCCTGCGTTATTCATTCATTCATAAATTGCTCTTTCTCCATTTATGAGGAGCTGATGAATATCATTCACCATTTTAGTTGGCTCCTCCTGCATATTTGGCATTTATCTTTGCAGCATTGAAGACTAGAAATTATTCCTTTTCTATATATATAAAAAAGGAAGTTGAATTTAACCACAAATAATATTCTGTTTTATAAAAAAATATAGGATGTAACCAGATATTCTGTAAGGATGGAGCGATGGGTGCTTAGATGTCCTTAAAATGGAAAAGAGACTCTTTGCACAAAAAGAGAAAGTTAATCGGCTAATCTTTTACACTCGCTAGTGTGAGGTTTAAGTATTCTGGAAGAGAAAGTATCTGATTCCAGATTATTTAGGCCCATTTACCTTGGCGGAAATAAATCAATAGCGCGCAACCTCCTTCGTTGTTACTTTTGTATTTAAATTGTTTTAATGGTTCAATTATACCTGTTTTAACAACCAAATACAGCAGAAATGAATGTTGATTTTTTTTAATTCCTCCTCCTACAAAACCCATCTGGGAGAAAAATGCTAAATTCCTCTTGCTCTCCCTTGCAATGAATTTGATAAATAAATAATTAAGACAGTTTAATCTACCCCAATCCTCCCTGTCCTGTAGGGCAGAATCCCAAAGCATCCTTTTGTGGTTTTATTTACTTATTTATTTATTAAATTTGTTTGCTACCCGTTTCTCCACAAGGTGACTCTGGGTGGCTAACATTTTATAATGTGAAATAAAACTCGGGGTTATTTAGTGATCGACCTGCGTTACGACCGTCACGAGTTATGACTGTGGGAGGCAGGCTCCATTGTGCTCATAACACGAGGACTGCCACGGCCAAAACTCACGAGTAGAAACCGTTGCTTTTCATGGTTTATTAACTAAAGCACTATTAGAGAATTCAGAGTTGGAAGGGACCTTGGAGGTCTTCTAGTCCAACCTTGATCCATTTTGGACAAACGGCTGTCCAGTCTCTTCTTAAAAAGCCTCCAGTGAGGGAGCACCCTCAGCTTCTGGAGAAAAGCCGTTCCCCTGATTAGGGTTTCACCCAACACATCAAGCAGAAGGACAGCCAGCCACGTGATGGCCTCGGAAGGGGCCCAGGTCATTGTTTTCAGACCGTTATCCTTCACACAACCTAATAGGAAGGACTTCAGGGAGGCTGGGGTCTGCCTTGGGTGAGATGTTTGCTCTCTGGCTTCCTCTGCAGGTCAAGTCGGTGAGCCACGACCTGGAGCAACTTAACCGCCTTCTGCATATGGCCAAGAGCCTCATCCAGAACCCCTACTTGTGCCTGGGGTCTTACGTCAAAAGCCTCATTGCCAGCGTCATGTACTGCGTCCTGGAGCCTTTGGCAGCCTCCATCAACCCCCTGAACGACCACTGGACCCTGCGCGACTACGCAGCCCTCCTCCTGGGCCAGATCTTCCGGTAACGTCTCCCAGATGACAGGCCTCTCCGGGCCTTGCCTCCCTCTGCCCTATGGAACAAACAGGAGCTTTCCAGGCCAGAGTGGCTTGATTCAGTGGTCCCTGCCTCAGAGCCCCAGGCTCGTCATTGGTGGCCCAAGACCCCGGAGGCGGGAGGTGTCAGTAGAATTAAAATCAAAACTGGAAGAGAATCTGATCAAAGTAACAGGAAATTTCTATAGGAGGAGATTCTCTGTAGCTCAGGGTTGACCTTGTTTTCATGTAGACGTTCCATTACCCAACTAGGTTATATCATCAGTGCTGGAAAGGAATAGGGCTTCCAAACAACATGCTTTAAATTTCTTTCAACAATATGCCCACTATCATTGTCCTCAAGTCCATTCAACTCACTCTTATTTGGTGCTCTCTCCACTCGGTTGTTTTTTTGCAGACGTTTCATTACCCAACTAGATAACTTCATCAGTGCTAGAAGGGAGGGGTGTGTGCAGAGTGGGTGGGGGAGGGAGGATGAAGACTGCTATGGAGCCCTTGGTGCTCTCTGAACTTGAATGTTTTAATCCAGACGTTTCATGACCCAACAGGGAAATATCAGTGTATGAAATTTTGCAAGCAAATATGAATTTGGGGAGATCTCTTGGGCCCGGCGGAAGCTGTGGGCAACCACTGATTGGTGTCAAGACTAAGGCTGGAGTCACACGTTACCCTGAGCCATAATTTCAAAAGGTGGCTTTTGATTCCGTATCTCATAACTTCAATGGCCCAAGGAATTCAGCTAGTGACAAATGCTGAAATATGGTGGCTGTGGAAATCCACCCCGGGGAGATTTTAGCAATTTATAGTTTAAGGCAATGATACTTACAAATATATAGTTACAGCAATACTAGCACTGATGATGTTACCTATTTTGGTGATGAAATGTCTTCAAGACAATAACCAAGCTCAGAGAGCACCAAGGACCCGCCCCAAGGATCTGGGGAATTCTGGGGGTTGAAGTCCACACGTCTTAAAGTGGCCAAGGCTGAGAAAACACAGCTGAGAAGGCTGGGCAATTGGGAAGCTGAGGAGGCCTCTTGGTGAGCCTGGCTGGGGAATTCTGGGAGCTGAACTCCACATCTGTTCAAGCCACCAAGTCGAGAGACCCTGGTTTAAGGCTGTGCGCCAATTCATTGGTAGAGAGGTCTCCAGCCATGATTGTTAGTTCAAAACAGATGACATTGCTTCAATTTTCTTTCCACTTTCCCAGGACCCACGGGGATCTGGTGAGCAGCTTGTACCATCAGATCCTCCTCACCCTCCAGAAGGTGCTGGCTGACCCCGTCCGACCCCTCTGTTCACACTATGGGGCCGTGGTGGGGCTGCATGCCTTGGGGTGGGAGGTAAGTTGCAGCTTGCCCCATTTGTGGCTTCAGGGTGCCTCCCGGTGCGTGCCGATCTCTTACGGCCTCTCCCCCTCAGGCGGTGCAGCGGGTCCTCTATCCCCACCTCTCGACCTACTGGTCCAACTTGCAGGTGGTGCTGGACGATTATTCGGTGTCCAACGCTCAGGTCAAGGCTGATGGACACAAGGTCTACGGGGCCATCCTGGTGAGTCTGTCCGGCACGGGGGCAACTCCAGCCAGAGGGTTAAGCCAAGTCCTGAACTTAGTGACCGTTCCAAGTCCTGATGGGCCTCTCTCTGGCACAGGGGCAACATCAGCCGGGGGGGGATTTCTGAGCAGGCAAGAACTGCAATATTTACAGGCAGTCCTTGACTTACGCCCGTTCGGTTAGTGACCCTTTGAAGTCCTGACAGGCCTCCAGCCGGAGGTTTTGAGAGGGTTAAGCCAAGAACTGCAGCTTTTACAGGTGGTCCTCAATTCCCAACATTTGGGACCAGAACTTCCCTTGCTCAGCCATAACAATTATTACGGGAGTCACCCCTGATTTTACAGCCTTTTTTTTCTCTCTCTATGGCCATTGAGTGAGTCTGGCTCCCCTCACTGGCTGTGTTGGAAGCCAG
This sequence comes from Bothrops alternatus, assembly GCA_034064705.1. Classification (NCBI taxonomy): domain Eukaryota; kingdom Metazoa; phylum Chordata; class Lepidosauria; order Squamata; family Viperidae; genus Bothrops; species Bothrops alternatus. The sequence goes on from JARGCV010000988.1 coordinate 2,670,641, forward strand.
CTAGGAAGGTTGTAAATGGCTCCCATGTGAGGCCAGGACACGGCAGCTGCCCTAAGGTGGCCGAGGGTGCAGAGTCCGAACACGTGACCCCAGGGATGCTGCAACTGTCATGCAGGAAGTCCTCGACTTATCACCACAGTAGAGCCCAAAATGTCCGCTGCTGCTTGTGTGCTCGATCCAGGCAAGGGAAGGAAGGATGCATCCGTAAAAGGAATCGGCGGCCACTTTAAATTCTGACCAGCCCACACCATATTTTTAACAGAACCGTAAAAAACTGGCTGTCTTGAGAATCGGTTACTGGAGTTAGATGATTGCATGTACTTCCCAACTTAAACCATTAGTTTGGAGACTGTTCAAAGTTACAAGGGCACTGGAAAAAGTGACTTATGGCTGTTTTTCACACTTACGACCATTGCAGCATCCCCAGGGTCACGTGGGTCAAAATTCAGGCACTTGGCAACTGGCTCATAGTTATGATGATCGCCGTGTCCTGGGGTCACGTGATCCCCTTTGGCGACCTTCTGCTCAGCGAAGTCGATGGGGAAATCAGATTCACTTAACTATGTTACTAACTAACTTAGTAACATTTAACAACTATCTTGTAAAATGGGGCACAACTCACTTAAGAACTGTCTTGCTTAGCAAAAGAAATGTTGGGTTCAGCTGCGGTCGTATGACCGCATTTCTGATTCTACCCACCCTGGGTGTCCCTGCCAGTAGAGGGAATGTTCCTGGCTGACCCCCCCCCAGGTGAGGGGCGTCCTAACAGTCCCTCCGGTTCCTCCCTCAGGTGGCTGTCGAGCGACTCCTCAAGATGAAAGCCCAGTCGCTCTCGGTGCCCGTCCAGGCTGAGGGTGCTGGTCCCGAGGGGCGCCCGCGGGACGGGGTGCCTTGGCTCAGCCCCCTCCAGGACCCCCAGGTGGAGTTTGGCTTCGGCATCGCCAGTCACTTGCTGCAGCTGGGCAGCGGGGGCCCCCAGGCTGGGGTGGGCATCCCCGCCAGCCCCCCGGCCATCTCACTCAACGAGATTTACCAGGAGCTCTACTACTTCTTTGGGGACAGCCTGGCCACCCGCTTTGGCACTGGCTCGGGGCTCTGCCCGGCCGGGCCGATGCCAGCCAGCCCACCCAAGACCGCCGACACCAAGAAGGAGCAGCCAGCCTTTGGCACCGGGGATGCTGTGCGCAAGATGCCCCAACTGACTGCCAGCGCCACTGTCAGTCCTCGGGAGGAGGAGAGCTCCCGTGCGGACTTTTCGGCCAGTCGGCCGACCTTGCACCGTTCAGCCAGCCTGGCTCGTTCCCGCAGTGCCCTGCGCCAGCAGAGCCACCGGCCTGTCGCCCGGGACGTCTTCCAGAAGTGCCGATTTTCCCTGCAGGGGGCACCCCACTTCAGCTTCGTGATCGCAGGGCGCCAGGTGGACTGCCGGTGCCAAGGGCGGCTCTTCCAGACCTGTTTCTTGCAGCACCACGGACCCACCCATGTTTCGCGCTACACCCAGAAGCTACCCATGATTGGCCGGACCAGCAAACCTGTCAAAAAGTGGGGCCACTCTGACTATTCCCTCTACTTACCTCTCTGAGCAATGGGTCTTTTCTGAGCGGAAAAATCCAATCATTTGGGACCGCTTGGTGCCCCACATCAGAAACCTTTCCCCAGCTGTCCTGGGGCCACTTCCATCCAGGAGTTGGAGCAAGCCAGCTCTTTTGAATTCCCCAGCCAAGGGCTTTTCTGTACGTGTCTCAATTTTGTAATAAAATGGAACAGTAAGATTGGTACGCAACCCTCCCCCCAAACCCCTAACTCTGCTTTGAGCAGAAGCCCAACCTGCAAAAGGGGGAGAGGCAGGATTTTTGTTGGAGGTGTGGGTCACTCTTTGAATTTCTGTGGGGCAGAAAGAGAGAAAGCAGAAGAATTGGCTTTGGGTGTTTTTTTAAAGGGACAGAAAATATGTGTGTTTTGCTAATGGAAACATTTAGCTAAGCTGAACTGACTTGAAAAACTTTGAAGACAGACCCAGTTGAAGTAGGGGTGCTCTCTGCTGATTTTACCCCCCCCCCAAAAAACCTGATTCAAAACAGCACCAGTTTTGCTTTTTCCTTTCTGCTCAGAGATAAAAAAAATATTTCCTGAATTTATGCTTGGATTTCAGCTTCCAACATTGGAGGAAGAGTTGAACATTGTCTGAAATAATGATTCTGAAAATTGTGTGTTTTTTGGGGGGGGCAGGAAGGAGCAGTGGATGAGCCAAGGCCAATCCTTGATCTGTTTGGAAAATACAATAAAAATAAACAGTAGGAATCATTTGAAAGTGTTTCCTCCTCCAGTTGAAAAACGGAAACGGTTTCTTCAAATGAGCACAGAATATGGTTTTGTAAAGAAAAATAAAAAAAATGAACTTCCTGTTTGTGTCAGAAAAAGGCTTAGGGGTGGGGGGGTTTCGCCTTTTGTGTCGCTCTTCCCTGTTTGCAGGAGATGCCGCTAAAATGGACTGGCCTTGCTGACTGGGAATTTAAGGGACCCAGTTAGAATATATTCCAGACTGCCTGCTAGGCTAAAATACAGTTGGGGTAGCTTGTAGATCTCTCTGTTCTGCAAACATAGTCCTTTTACCCAGCAAAGCTGGGGAATTCTGGGAGTTAAAATCCTCCCAGCTTAAAGTTGCCAAGGTTGAGAAAAATTGAGGGCAGCAAAGGCACTTGGGTGGCCAAACCATGAACTGGCCCAGCCAAATGCTGGATTTGATTTTTCCTGGTGCAGAATATCCAATTTATCACACAAGCTGGGAAATTGCAACCTACGGGGTCCTTGGTGCTCTCTCAGCTTGGTAGTTTTCTTGCAGATGTTTCCTTGCTGACGTTACCTAGTTGGGTAATGAAACATCTGCAAGCAAATAGCCAAGCTCAGAGGGCACCAAGGAGCCCACAGCCCCCCTCCTCCACAAACCCCCCTCGCTTGTGGCATTGGTGATGTTCCCTAGTGACGTCATGAAACAGCTGCAAGAAAACCATCCAGCTCGGAACCAGAAATCGGGAGCCCCCAACATTGGCAAAGGTTTTATGCACGTTTGCAAAACTAAGTCACGGCCGCTAGCAAGCCGTGTTCGCAAGGAGCAATAAATAAGGAAAATACCTTCCCAGCTGCTGGGCTCCTGATTAGAGCCCAGAGCCCCTCACCCTTCTGGCCCTGGCCGAGGAGGTTGGTAATTCGGGATGCGCAAAAGGCTTTCCAGCCAGTTTATCTGCAAGAGAAAGGCGGGGGCTCAGCCCCTGGCCAGGTGGGGGTTTTGCGATAAGCCTTTCAGGGACCCTTTGGGGAATTTTAGGGCAACGGTGGTTCAAAGGGAAAAGATCAGAAGAACAGAAGCGAGCACAACGAAGCTTTTTTTGCAAGAAAATGGGATTTCTCGGGCTAAAAGCAGCTGGGCTACTCCAAGAGTTGCCTGGTCTCACCAGGGTTGCCCACCCAGCCACCCCCTCACCCCCTTTGGGTAGGCTCAGGCTGGGCCTCCCCTGCTAACCTCTGCTTTGTTCAAGCAAGGTAGTTTGCCAAACCCTGGTTTGTTCAAGCAAGGGCTTTTCCCAATCCATGGTTTAAGCAGGGTAGTTTACCAAACCCTGGTTTGTTCAAGCAGGGTAGTTTATCAAACTCTGGTTTGTTCAAGCAGGGTAGTTTGGCAAACCCTGGTTTGTTCAAGCAGGGTAGGTGGAGCCCAGTCGGGTCAGCCAAAGCGGGGTCCTCCGAGGCGCCCAGCGGGGCAGGCGGGCTCCGCCACCAGCGGCTTCGGGCCGAGCGCGGCTGGGGCGCGGGTGACGCGGCGGGCGGGCGGGGCGGCGGCTGGCCCCGCTCCCAGCCCGAAGATGGCGCGCCCGTCCGGCCGGCTGCTGCTGGAGCTGGCGCTGAACGCCGCCGCCCTGCTCGCCGCCCTCGGCTGCGCCGCCGCCCTCGCCCTCGCCCAGGTGAGCCCCGGGGTGGGGGGCCCGCGGGAGGCTGGAGGGGCTGCGCGGGGGTCCGGCCCCGCCGCTACGTCCAGCTCGGCCCGGGCTCCTCCGGGCGGCCCCGGCTGCGGCGCCGCGTGGCCGGGCAGGGGGCTCTCCTCCCCGCCCGAGGGGGGCGCGACGGTGCCCCGAAGAGGCGGCACTGGCTGGGCTGAGGTGGGGCGCCGCCGGGTCCCGCCTTAGAGCCGTTCGGTTAGTGACCGTTGGAAGTCCCGAGGGCCCCGGAAGAGAGGCGCGGGCGACCTCCCGCTGCCCCCCTCCCGCCGAGCAGAGCAAGGGGGAAGCCAGGTTCACTTAGCGGCTGTGTAATCGTTTAACAACTGGCTGTGGGGCACTTAGCCAGGGTGGCCAGAAAGGTTGTAAAATGGGGGCAACACTCGCTTAACAGCGGCCTTGCTTAGCCCGGAAAATTTTGGGAGTCCCCTGTGGTCGTAAGTCGAGGACCCTGGAACTGGGTCACAACAAGCGGCTCTGGGGCTCCCAGCCAGGCGCCCTGGAGGCTAGAGACCCCGAGGGGCTCCTGTGGGAAAGGGGGGATTTCTTTCGGGCTGGCCAGCGAGGTCTGGCCCAAAGGCCAGAAGAACCTGGCACGGGGAAGACAGGCAGCGGCTCTGGGTTCAAGTGTGGAGAAAATATAAGGTTGCCTTTTTAAAGCGCCTTCAGAGGTGGGTGGGGTGGTTCAAAATCCAGGATTTGTTTTGCCTAGACCGGAGCAGGCGTCTCCAACCTTGGCAACTTTAGGACTTGTGGACTTCAACTCCGAGAATTCCTCAGCCGGCTTAAGCCTCTGAGGCAGGGAGTTCTAGTCCTGCCTTAGCCATGAAGCTAGCAGGGTGATTTGGAGCCGGTCCCAAGGAGATGATGAGTTCTGGTGCCGCTTTGGCCTTGAAAACCGGCTGGGTAACTTTGCCTCTATCACCAGGAGGCTGTGAGTTCTAGTCCCACCATAGACATGAAAGCCGGCCGGGTGACTTTGGGCCAGCTCTCCCTCTCAGCCCACCTCACAGGGTTGTTGTGATGGGGAAAATAGGAGGAGGACGGTCTGACGGATATGCTCACTACTTTGAGTTATTAATAAAAATAATAAAGGCAGGGCAAAAAATAGGAAATAGGAAAAAGAAAAAAAAATCTGTGGAGCAACCACCTCCAGCCATTCCCCATTGCACCCTTCAACCTGGTGTTGGGGGCTGGATCCCATCCTCCACAGCGACAGGTGCTCAGCATCAGGGCAGGTCGTCTCACTGTTTTTGGCCAGCAGACCAGTCACCCCTCTGCTGCCCCCCTCCCTCTTTCTCAGGGGGCCTTTGGCGGCCGGTGCATTCTGTACGGGTCAGTGCGCTACAACGGGACGCTCAGCCTCCTGAGTTCCAGCCCTCCCTCGCTCTGCTACTTCATCTCCGCCATCTCTGCACTGACGGCCATCTTCACCCTGGTCGCCCTGCTCCGCGGCATCTACAGCATGTGCTATAGTGACGGACACTTGTGAGTGAGGGTCCGGGGGGGGCGGACCACTGGCGCCAGGGGGGCATCCTGGTCCTGATGCGGCTTCTCCTGCTCTCCCGCAGGACCCACCCCTGGATCAAGACTTCCTTGGTGGTCTCAGCCACCCTCCTCTTCTTCCTTTTCGTCTCCGCCTGCGTTCTCCGCGTTGGCATGGATGTCTTCTGCGGCTCCATTCAGAAGTCCAAAGCTGCAGCAAGGCAAGGACCCGGGCCAAGGAGGGGCGAAACGAGAAGCAAGAGTTTCTTTGGCTGCCTTCGCACGGCATGTTAACCTGATTAGGGAACAAACCCTTTTCACACGGGGCTTTCAACATTAAGCAAGCAAATAGGTTGGACTTGCCCCACCTGCTAAACCAGTGTTTCTCAACCGTGACCATTTTAAGGCATGTGGACTTCAACTCCCAGAATTCCACAGCCAGCAATGCTGGCTGTGGAATTCTGGGAGTTGAAGTCCACATGCCTTAAAATGGTCACGGTTGAGAAACACTGAGCTAACTGAGCTTTGCCTGTTGTGGAAATGGTCCTGGTAGGCCTTTAGCTGACCTGGTTACCCGTGTTGTGAGAGTGCAGTGATGACACAGTAATCAAATAGTGCAGTAGTAGCAGTACTAGTGGTAATAGAATAACAGAGTTGGAAGGGACCTTGAAGGTCTTCTAGTCCAACCTCCTGCTCAAGCAGGAGATCCTATACCATTCCAGACAAATGGCTGTCCAGTCTCTTCTTTTCAAAACCTCCAGTGTTGGAGTACCCACAACCTCTGGAGAGAAGCTACTTCCATCAATTGATTGTCCTGTCAGGAAGTTTCTCCTTAGTTCCAGGCTGCTTCTCTCTTTAATCATCCTCTACCCATTACTTCTGGCCCTGCCCTCAGGTGATTTGGAGAGTATTATTATTATTATTATTATTATTATTATTATTATTATTATTATTATTATTATTATTATTATTAATTTGACTTATATGCCGCCCTTCTCCCAAGACTCAGGGCGGCTCACAGCAAAAATACAAGTACAAAAATATAGTATAAATCAATTAAAATATTAACAATATAAAAACTATAAAACTATTTCCACTCATACAACACAGTCATCTTCACCCTGGTCGCCCTGCTCCGCGGCATCTACAGCATGTGCTATAGTGACAGACACTTGTGAGTGAGGGTCCGGGGGGGGGCGGACCAGTGGCGCCAGGGGGTAGTAATAGCGGCAGTATTTCAATAGTTACCTTGAGGGCCGGTTCTTACCTGTACCTTGCAAACCGCTTATTCCCTTCCCTGCAGCTGCCAAGAGGCTCAGCGCCATTCCTGGGTCCCGCCTTATGAGGCTGGAAAGTTCTACGACAACCTCTACGCTGCCCAGGTGAGCGGCTTTCGTAACTGCCTCCCCTTGCCCAGCCCTTGGCTCCTCCACGCAGCAGGGCACAGAGGTCTCGCCTGAAGAACGCCGCCTTGTTTATTTTTTTAAAAACTGGAAAGGTTGCCTGTCTCGCCCAGTAATCCCAGGCAGCTCACAGCAGCAGCAAAAAGAACACAAAACAGATCATACCCTGCCCACCGTGTGCCCGACCAGCCATGCCGGGGCCCCCCATCCGCAGCCTGTGGGGAAGAGGCGGGTTTTCACGGCCTCTGGAAGGCTGACAGGTAGCATCCCCAGGTCACCTGATCAAAATTTGGATACTTAGCAACTGACAGGTACTTACGACGGTCGCAGTGAATAGTACAGGTAGTCCTTGACTTACAACCGTTCGTCTACTGACTTTACAGCGGCACGGAAAAGAGTGACCTATGACCATTTTTTTTCACTTGTAACAACCGTTTCACTCGCAGCAATCCGTGGTCACGTGATCAAAATTCAGGCAGTCCCTAGGGTCACGTGATTCTCTTTTGCGACTGACAGGTAGTCAGTGGGGAAGGCAGATTCACTTAACAACCATGTGACTCAACAACTGCTGTGATTCATTTAACAACTGTGGCAAGAAAGGTGATAAAATGGGGCAAAACTCACTTAACTGTCTCAGTAACAGAAATTTGGGGCTCAATTGTGGTCGCAAGTCAAGGATTAGCTGTACCGCTTAACCCTTTTCTATACCCTGCACCCCTAGAACGCTTCTGATATATTCTTGCACCCCGTACAAAAGTTTGAAATAACAGCAACCAATTATGCATCTACATTATAATTTTGAAAACCCCCGGAATGTCATCTCCCTCTCCCGGTTGGGAACCCCTGGCCTAGCCGATATCCCTGTCTGAAAAGAGTTTGGATGACCTGCCTCCCCCAGGACCCCCCACAGCTGGGAGCCCACCATCCTCTTAAGAACCTCCTCCTCCTTTGAGGAGGCTGGATGGAAGTCGTGGGATCCAGCAGGACTCCCTCCCCTTCAGGGGCACTAACTGAACCCAAGGCCTCCAGCTGGAGTGGTTGAGCTGCAAGGTCTCTCTTCCAGTCTCCTCCTCCCGGTTCCCACCAACTCTTTTTTCTTGTCTCTGCCTTCAGGCAACGGCTTGGGTGAACTTCCTGTTCTGGTTCTTGATGTCCTTCCTGCTCTTCATGGAATGCATCCGCAAAGCCCCCTACCAGCCCCTCCAGGAGGACAACCCCCAGGCTGACAAGACAGCGGCCACCCCTGGTGACCCGTCTCCTTGAGGACGAGGGAAGGAGGCACCCTGATGGGGCCTCCCATTCGGACAGTCTGCCGCCTTCTACCCAGGTAGCCAAGGGCACCGACAAGAGCCTGGACTGTTGAAAGTCTCTCTCTTGGGTTACCCAGAATGACGTCTGGAAAGGTCACAACTGGAGCACCTCTGGAATTTGCTACAGCTACAGCTTTCCTCATTCCCATTCTCAACCCAGTCACGTCCCCATGAAGGTCACTACTGAATAGAGGGTTCCCACAAACAAGTTCACAACACACGCGGGCTACATGGAAAGGACAAATCTTGCAATTTAAGGTTTTGTATGTCGAATGAACTGTGATTAATGTGTTGCAGCAACATGGCCCACTTTATTGGCAAACACACAGCCAACTTGATTTTGTGCCTTGAGACCACTAACACCATCAACTCTGCTTCTTTTGATGTTGTCTAGCTCCACATGGGAAGCACCAACCTGTTGAATTAGGTCAGGGGATTCCTCCGCTAAAATCTCCACTCCCATCATGCACATTCACTAGTGAGATGGAGATGCTCCCTTCCTGCTATGCTACCCCACCAGGAAAAATCCCATCATCCTCGGCTTCTGGAGGAATCCTGGGGTCAAACCCTGAAGGAATGGTCCGCATTACCTCATTGGGGGAAGGGGGGGTCAATTGGGGGGGGAAAACTGGCTCTTTTCTCCCATTTTGTCCGGATCTGCGGCTTTTCATGCTGATGGAACCACTCTGAAGCAGACCAATACACTCTTTTTCACTTAATTGGTTTCTCTTTATTGAGTTTCTCTTTATTGAGTCTGAGAACGTAAAAAGAAGCAGAACGGGTGTGGGAGGACAGAAAAATAACGAAAGATGGAGGAGCAGAGGGGTTTGAGGCCCGTTCAGCATACGAAACAAGACACCCCCAAATTTTCTGTCTCTTTGTAGACCTTCCCTGGGGAGTTTCTTCCAGCCTTAAGCCCAGCAGACATCTAAATCGCTGTTTCTCAATCTTGACAACTTGAAGATGGGTGGACTTCAACACCCAGCATTCCTCAGCCAACCCGGACCTGGCTAGGGAGTTCTGGGCGTTGAAGTCCACCCATCTTCAAGTTGTCAAGATTGAAAAGCTGCTAAACTGGAAAATGATGGAACAGGCTCAATATTTTGATCTCCCAGAAAATACTGGGTACCACCTGAAATGCTACAGGAGACGATAGGAAAAGCAAAGACTCGGAGGGGGTCACTGGAGACTGCCCAAGATGGAAATGAGGGTGGGGTGCCAGACCAGGCCACCTCAGCGGAACTGCAGAGGGCTGATCCTCAGGCCGATGACGTCTTTGCCGATCTCCGTCACCTGCATCCAAAGGAGGTATAATTAGTGGTCCCCCAATTAAACCATAATCTCCCTTTATACATTTTGCAAACTCCTTGTCTTCTCTGAATTTCGATGGCACATTAACGTGGAGGGTAGATCTTGTTAGGGAGGGGTAGCCCCCCTACAATAGCAACGGCCCTTAGACTTATATCCCCTTCACTGCTTTCACAGTCCTCGCTAAGCGGTTCACAGGGTCAGCCTCTGGCCCCCAGCAATCTGGGTCCTCATTTTACCGACCTCCGAAGGATGGAAGACGGAGTCAGCCTTGAGCTGGTGAAATTCGAACTACTGGCAGCAGAATTCGCCTGCAGTACTGCATTCTAAGCACTGTGCCACCTCAGCTCACATGGATGCTATTGATGTAGTTCATCCCCAAGTGAGATCATGTGTTGGTTTTAGCTTGGTATGATGGAGAAAACTGGCAGTTGTGATTTAACACAATTGTGTCTTTCTGAAGTTAATCTGTGGTTCAAGCCAGGTATGATGCCAAAATGGTTCAGCCAAGATCTCTACCTGGGGGGGGGGGAGGGGGAATGTAGACAGAAGGGCTCAAACAGTGAAAGATAGGGAAGCTGGCAATTTTTTGAAAAGATCAGATTTTGTCTGTATGTTCAAGTCACGAGAAGAAGAGAGAATTACTCAGAGGTCATTTAGACCACCCCATGGAAGGCATTATACTACTTTCCCTTGTGGTTTGCAGTATAGGCCACTAGGGATGACTTGTATGCTGGTATTAAGCCAGATGATGCTTTAAGTGCAGCGTCTCTCAACTTTAAGGCAGGGCTGGCTGGCGCTCAACCCTGGCGACTTTAAGACATGCAGACGTCTTAGGAATTCTGGGAGTTAAGTTTATTTATTTAAGAAAACATATATGGCCGTCCAAACCACTCTCGCTGACTCCAGACAGCTTGCAGAGATACATAAATCATGCCAGGAGGGGAATTTTGGGAGTTGAAGTCCACCTGCCTGAAAGCCACCAAGGCTGAGAAGCCCCACCTTGAGGGACGTGTCCAGAAAGAAAAGCCTCGACTTACAGTTGTGACCCTGCAGATCTGGCCGCGGAACTCGGGCGAATAGCAGGCCCCGCTGAGCGGGCACTTCTCCACTGGTTTGCCCCGGTAAATGGGCCGGAAGGAGGCAGCGCAGATGTCAAACGGGTTGTGCATGTCGTAGTTGAGCTGGTGAGCGTCGCTGGGGTTCTTCTCGCAGGCGGACAGGATTTTGCGGGTCTGGAAGAGCCGGAACAGCGAGAGGGCAGGAGGTGAAAAGGGGGCCCTGAAATGGCCGCTCTGCCCCTTTGCTCCTGGCACCCATTCGCCACCCAGTGTGGCTCCCACCAGCATGGGGGATCCCAGCCTGGTGTTGCACAGGATTGACAGGATCCACCCGGGGGGGGGGTGAATTAGAAGGGTACCCAAAACTCTGGGCTACCCCATATTGCCTGGAAGAACCCCTTTTGCAGATAATTCATTCTTTCTTTTTGTTTCTTTCCTTCCTTCCTTTCCTTCCCTTCCCACCTTCCTACTGTCTGTCTGTCTCTATCCATCCATCATGTCTATCTGTCTATATAATCCATCCATCAACCCATCCATCCATCCATGCATCTATGTCTATTTCTGTTTGTTTCTATTTCCTTATATCTCTTTCTGTCCATCTCCTCCTCTGTCTTTCTGTCAGTCATCTAATTCCTACGGCCACCTACCTCACAGAAATGCCTAGGAGATATACAAATCACCCAATAAAATAACAAGGCCTTTCTCACTGATCCTTTTAAGGCCTTAATGCCCTTTCAGAAAAAGCTGCCTTTGATCCACCAGAACGTGGTGGGGAGACGGTGATTCCACCTTCCTGTTTTTGCTTGGCAATCTCTCCACTGAAGAACAGGAGATTGTCCACTGTCACGTAAGCGCCACCCTTCCAGTCCTCCCACTCAAGTCCCTTCCACGAGTCGAAAGGAAAGCCCCCAAGAGACTTCCTGCTTCCCTCTGGAGACCCCCGCCAGCCTCTCCTTGATGCCCCCTTCCCACGGGGCTCCCACCTGCTGCGCCACTTCAGGCTTGGGGCCGAGCTCCAAGAGACGGCGGGCGAAGGTGGCGGCCGTCTTGAAGTTCTTGAGCTTGAAGAAGAGGTTGAGGGCCGTTCGCAGGACCAGGATCATGTGGACGGGCTGCAGGCTGGCGTGGGTGAAGTAGGCGGCCATCTGCAGGGGACAGTGTGCATTCAGAAAGGGGGGGGTGCTTGCAGGAAAGGGGACAGGGTCTCAGACGCAGAGGCTCCAGGTCACCGCAGGGTCTGCGCTTCCATGGTTTTGGCCAGGAAGAGGAGTCCAACAGCCCCAGAATCCCCCAAAGCAGCTGGAGACCCGACCCCTCCCAGAGAAGGCAAAGAATGCTGCCGCCATCCTAGACACTCGCCAGGGGTCAGTGCAGCACCAGGCCGTCACTTCTTAGCCTGAATCCCACATTGGTCCCACCAAGAGCTGACCAACTGTCGGGTGCAAAGGATCAGGACCATCTGTGAGGTTGCAGTTCAAAAGATGTATTGCCTGAGCTTCTACACAAGGATCTAGTCAACTAAGATGCAACGCTCGATGCCAGAGAAGGGTCAACAGAATACAAGAGGGTTGGACTTAGACCATTTGTGGGAATGCAACTCCACCACCAGCTCTGCTTGCTCTTCTTCGACATGTATGTGCATCAGTATTTTTCAACCATGGAACCTTTAAGAATTGAGGGTTTCAACTCACAGAATTTCCCAGCCAACTCTGCTGGCTGGGAAATTCTGGGAATTGAAGTCCACAGTTCTTCAAGTTGCCCAGGTTGGACCCCCAGCCCTACACCAACCTCACAAATGCGCTTCTGTTCCTCCAGAGTATCCTTGGGAAGCTTCTTCCTCTCCAGCTCCATGGACAGCCCCACGATGTACTCCCGGCAGATGGCGATCAGCTGCTGGGCCTGCAAGGCAAGAAAGCCTCAACCTTGAGTCACAACAAATGAAAATCTGTAAGATAGGATGCTTCCATCACAAGCCTTGGGAGGAGGGGGGAGGAAGGGGGGAAATGAGAAACCAGTAGATGGAGGAGCTCTGTGTCTTGGGGAGGGGATGGAATTTCAAGGCCACAAGAAGAAATGGGCGAGGGTAGTCAGAGAGAGCTCCAGCATGGAATTAAGGAGAACTTTCCTGACAATGGGGACAATTATCCAGTGGAATGAGTTGCCTCCAGAAGTTGTGGGTGCTCCATCACTGGAGGTTTTTAAGAAGAGATTAGACAGCCAGGTGTCCAGAATGATGTAGATCTTCTGCTTGAGCAAGACCTCCAAGGCCCCTTCCAGCCCTAGGATCCTATAACTGTTGCAATCATTTAATGAATCCAACATTCAAGTTTGCCTCAGCTCACATTTGCTTACTATTCCAGTCATCAACTAGGGCACCGGTCGGCAACCTGCAGCTCTGGAGCCGCATGCGGCTCTTTGAGCCTTCCCCTGTGGCTCCCAGCCTCCTCTGCCATTTGCAGAGAGAGACAGAGACAGAGAGAGGCAATTGCGCTTCCCTGCTTCTCTCTCTCTCTGTGTGTTTGTGTGTGTGTGTGAGTGTAAAAGAGAGTGGACTCACAGTGTTCTTTGAGGAGCTGAAAATCTTTTTGGGCGTGGCTCCTCCCTTTGCTACATCTCTGCAGGAAGCAGGAAGGGCAGGAGAGAGCTAGCTAGCCCAGCTCTGCTGACTCAGGAATTCTGGGAGTTGAAGTCCATGAGTCATAAAAGAGCCTACTCTGAGCTTGTTGGAGAACAGCTTGAAGCCAGCTTGCCAGGTGAGCAGACGATCGGAGAGAGGGAGGGGGGGCAGAAATAGAGAGAACGAGAGAGGGAAACAGAGAGAGAGAGGAAAGAGAGAGAGAAAAAGAGAGTGGGGGAAGAGGACTGACAGACCAAGGGCAGATAGAGAGGGAGGGAGAGAGACACACAGAGAGAGACCCTTTTGATATCTAAAATGAAGATAACACTGCATATATCCTTTTTTACCTTTATGATATATATATGTGTGTGTATATGTGTGTGTGTGTGTATATATATATATGTATGTATGTGTGTGTGTGTGTATATATATGTATGTATGTATGTATGTATGTGTGTGTATATATATATATATGTATGTATGTATATATATATATAAAAGGTAAAAAAGGATATATGCAGTGTTATCTTCCTTTTAGATCAAAAAGGTTTTGCTGCTCCCAGTGTTTTGTTTTTGGTGGGAAACGGGTCCAAATGTTTTGGGTTGCCTATCCCTGAACTAGGGTCTCAGCAGGATGACATAGCAGATATTATAACCTCAGTGTCCAACAGTCTCTGAGGGTGGACTGATCTGATAGGTCCCTCCTTCCTGTGAAGGGATGCAGCCCTAGAGAAGCCAGCAGACCAGGACAAGGGGATCAAAGATAGGTCCACTAATTCCAACTACAAAGGCACTGCTCCAACAAGAACACCAAATTGGGGGTGGGACCCCCATTCCTACTTAGGTCATGGATGATTTGGGAGAGGACTATGGAGGTCATGGCTTCGTGGAGGTTGTGGCTAAGGGACAAACGTCCATGCCTCTTGGTTGGCATTGCAACATCTCTTTGTTGACCCTGCTGCTCAGCAACGTTGAAAGACAACTCTTCTAAAAGGCTTCCATTTGGCCGGGCCTTGCTTTGCCTCCTTGCTGGAAATCCTTCCCCCTCTCCCATTTGGAAGGGGCCTTGGAGTCTAATCCACTGCTCAGGCAGGGAACCCTATACCATTTCAGACAAGTGACTGTCCAGTCTCTTCTTAAAAAGTTCCAGTTTTTATAACTTCTGGAGGCAGGTTGTTCCACTGGTTAATTGTTCTCACTGTCAGGAAATTTCTCCTTAGATCCAGGTTGCTTCTCTCCTTGATGAGTTTCCATCTCTTGCTTCATGTCCTGACCCCAGGGGCTATGGAGAATTGGTGGACTCCCTCTTCTTTGTGACAGCCCCTCAAATATTGGAACACTGCTATCCTGTCCCCCCTCGTCCTTCTCTTCATTAAACTAGACATACGCAACTCCAGCAACCGTTCCTTGTATGTTTTAGCCTCCAGTCCCCTAATCTATTTTACATCGTGGCAACCAAAACTGGATGCAGTATTCCAAGGGTGGCCCTACTAAGGCAATATAAAATGGTATTAACACTTCACGTGATCTTGATTCTATCCCTCCGTTAATGCAGCCTAGCACTGCGTTGGCTTTTTTGGCAGCTGCAGCACACATTTAAATATCAACTATACAGGTGTTCCAAGTGGGTGCCCGACTGGCAAAAGGGAACAATACACACCTCAGCAATCTCCTGCTTGTTGTCCACCACCAGCAGCGGCACGCTGAGCAAGACGGAGCGGAATTTCTCCACCGCCTCCTCAAACTTGCCGGCCGTGGTGAGCTGGTAGCAGAGCTGCAAGCGCTGAATCAGGTCGTTCAGCTTCAGGCCCACAGCTGGGAGGGCGTTTTTCACCCCGGCGTCCTTCCTGGAGGGGACATCACAAAGAGGAAGGTGAGCGCTGGCCCGGCACAGAAGCCAGAAGGTTAAAAAATGGTTGGAACAATCTCAGTCCTAAACAAAGCCCAAAGGCCAGTGGGGTCTTCAGTCCAGGACAACCCCCCCTTTCCTTCTGACCCCCCCCCCCCCATGTGGCTGGCTTGAAGCAAAGACCAGGCCCTGCAGCCCCCAGCTGGCATCCCAGAGAAAGCAAGGACAACAAGGCACTCGGCTCACCACGTACCAGTTGCGATGAGGATACCCATACATGGAAGGCAGGCTGGGCAGAGCCTGGTATGTCGTTCGGCCCCGAGCGAAGGTCTGCAGGAAGAGCTGCTTGTAGGGTGCGAATGTGACCACTCCCACCTGGTCATGGAGGAGCTGTGGAGGAAACGGGTGGGATTATCCCTGGTGCAGCTCAAGGCTGCCTTGTTAAGAGTCCTCCCCAGCCTCCAGAGCAGTGTTTGCCCAACCTGGCAACTTTAGGATGTGTGGACTTCTGTGATCAGCTATGCTGGTTGGGGAATTCTGGGAATTGAAGTCCCCATGTCTTCAGGAGTGTGACTGGGTTTGGCAATGATCTAGTTCTTGCCTCAAAGTTTTTTCCAATGAAGACAACATCCACACGTCACTTACAAACATCAACATGCTGCCCAAGTCCAGAATGGCCAATTTTCACCCAATGAGGACAAATACCCTAGGAAACGTACCCTCATGGCCGTCTCAAGAGAGCCAGCCAGGATGTGATCCACAGGCAGTTGGGAATTGTTGCACCAGACCTAAAGGAGCAAAAAAAAAAAAAAAAGGCTAGAAACACACCATTTTCAGCAAAACAGGCCCTATAACCCAATCTCAAAAGGCAGGATTCAGACTGGCAGATGAAGTTAAAACTCTATAGAAGAGACTAGATGTAGCTCAGGACTGAACTATGGGATCCTGGGTGCTCTCTGAACTTGTGAAATGGGGGAGCAGACTGTGGGTTTCTCACAGACGTTTCATTACCCAATAGGTAACATCATCCGTGATCTTTCTTCCTTCCTTCCTTCCTTCCTTCCTTCCTTCCTTCCTTCCTTCCTTCCTTCCTTCCCTTCCTTCCTCCATCTTGATGCTCTCTGAGCTTATAATTGTTTTCTTGCACGCATTTCATTACCCAACTAGGTAACATCATCAGTACTAACCAGTACATAAACAGGGAGAAAACTCCACACTTAGTAGCACCGACGATGTGACTCGGTTGGGCCATGAACCACCTTCAGGAAAACCACCCAGCCCAGAGAGCGCTCAGGATCCCACAGCTAAAACTCCAATGCCTGACTGGAACATTCTGAAGGTCCGAAAGAGGCCAGCAAGCTGCCGAATCCATCGGGAGGAAGATGAGGGTGCTTGAGAAAGACAGGAACCCTTCAAGCCTCGGCCTGAAACAGGATCTTGTCCTGCAGGGACCAATTTTCCCCAGCTCCGTCTGGGGTTTCTCAGTGGGATCTGTTGTGATTCTAACCCCTTTCGGGGGGGCGGGCGCTAGGGGCTCCCCAGATCTGCGCCAAGAGCTTTCCCACCTGTGCTGGGCTGGTGCCTTTGGTGGGCGGCACGAAGAATCCGTCTTCTGCTTCGCCTGTGGGACCTGCTGGGACATCCTACAGGAAGGGGAAAAGCCGAAGGTGAAGGGGATGCAGACGGCCAGGTAAAACAAATAAATGCTATTTTTTTTTTGCACTTACGGAAGTCCTTGACTTACAACATTCATTTAGTGACCGTTCAGAGTTACAACGCCACTGAAAAAAAGTGACCCAGGACTGTTTTTCACCCTTACAACTGTGGCAGCATCCCCATCATTACGCACTTGGTAACTGACTCACATTTACGACAGCTGCAGCATCCCAGGATCGCATGGTCATGAGGCCAGATTCAGTTAGCGACCTTGTTACTAACTTAACAACTGAAGTGACTCACTTAACAACTGTGGCAAGAGGGGTCGTAAAATGGGGCAAAACTCACTTAACCAATGACCCACTTAGCAACAGAAATCTTGAGCTCAATTGTGGTCGTATGTTGAGGACTGCCTGCACGGCACTGAAAAAAGTCAGAAATTGCTGGTGTTTTTCTTTCCCTCTCTTCCTAAATTCTCCCCCTTCCTCTCAATTTTCTAACTCTTCTTTGGTGTTTTTGTCTTGCAATAACATTGAATAAAACTGGAAAATAACAAAACAAAAAAGAGAAAGGATGGAAGACAGAGCTAGAATGAGTAACAGATTAGATTAGAAGACACTTTCATTCAGCTTCCTGCCCTGCCCTGCCCTGCCCCTTGGGGAAGATGGGAATTGTAGTCCGAACCTTTGAAGAGGCAGGAGGATCTTTAAAACCATCCACTAAGATCACTATCTTAGTGATCCAAACGCCACAGTCGTACAAACTAGGTTAATTTACCAGTTCCGGAGGAAGGTCCAGGTCCTCCTCAACATCCCATCCGCCTCCTTCTTCGGGGGCCTTGGCCAAGCCGTCCTCTCCAAAGCCGTCTCCGGCGTCGACAAAGCCATCTGACGGACGGGAGGAAAGGAAGGGACCTCTTATTAATTAAGGCAGGGCTTCTCAACCTTGGCCACGTTAAGACTTGTGGACTTCAACTCCCAGAATTCCTCAGCCAGCAAAGCTGGCTGAGGAATTCTGGGAGCTGAAGTCCACAAGTCTTAACGTGGCCAAGGTTGAGAAGCCCTGAATTAAGGGCTCCATTTCTGCAGTGAAACAGGTTTACACTCAAGGAGAATTCTCGAGTGCTTCTCCTTTGGAAAACGCAGATCAAAAAGATCTCGCTTGGTGTTTCTCAAGCTCGGCCCCTTTCAGATGGGTGGACGTCAGCTCCCAGAGTTCCCAGAATTCCCCAGCAAGCTCAGAATTCTGGGAGTTGAAGTCCGCCCATCTAAAAGCGGCCGTGCTTGAGAAACACTGAGCTAGATAGTCAAGAGATCCCAATTAAAAGACACAGTAATTAACAAACGGCCATTGGCAGAAGAAGAAATGAGCTTTGCACATGTGCAGAGGCCCAGGCCATATTTTGGCGCAGTACAGGGCCGGAATCTGGGCTCCCTTCCCCGAGACTCGCCCCTCTCCCTCACCTTCGTCCAGCTGCAGCTCCGCGTCTTCTCCCCAGCCTTCCGTGCCAACCGTGTCGATATCGATGTCGGCCGCCAAGGCGCCTCCTTTGCCTGCAGGGAGGGAGCGGCTCAGCCACCGGGCAGTCACAAGCAGCCCCAGCCCCCCCCTCCCCGGCCCATCAGCTGCTGGTGCCCCGCAGGGACTGGGCAAGGGGGCTGGACCTCCTGACCTTTGCTGGCGATGGTGCCCTCGAAGAAGCCCTTGGAGACGGTCAGCAGAGGCCAGTTGGTGTCCAAGGGCATGATGGGGGCCGGTGGCTGCAGCAAGCGGGCGTGGGGGTCAATCTCTGGAATCTGAAGGAGGAAGGTGAGAAGGTTCAGAGCTCCTGGAGGGGACACCCATGTCCAGCTATGGGTAAGTCCCTGGCTTACGACTGGTCGCTTGGCGACTGTTCCAAGTTATGACCGATGCTCCCTCACCTGCAACTGAGCCCAACATTTGTCGCAAAGCAAGACAGTTGTTGAGTGAGTTTCGCTCCACTATATGACCTTCCTCGCCGCAATTGTTAAGCGAATCCCTGCAGTCGTTAAGTTAGCAACACGGTTGTTAAGTGAATCTGGCTTTGCTGGTAGGAAGGTCGCAAAAGAGAGAGCCTGGGGATACTGCAACGGCCGTAAGTGTGAAAAACGGTCATAAGTCATTTTTCCCCAGAGCCGTTGCAGCTGCTGTGTTTCCCCAAAAATAAGACCCGAGGGTTTTTGGGGGGTTTTTTGCCTCCAAAAGAGGCACCAATTTTTTTGGGGGGGGGAGGGGGTGTCTTTCCCATTCACCCAGCCGGCCCACGTCTTCTGCGGCCTCCCCCGGCCTGCATTCGCCGTCAGGGGCCTCTCCGGAAGGCCTCGGCAGCCGAGAACCAGGCTGTGGATTCAATCCGTACCTCGGTTCTCGGCTGCAGAGCCCTTCCGGAGAGGCCCCTGACCGCGAATGCAGGCCGGGGGGAGGCCGCAGAAGACGGGGGCTGGCAAGGAGAGGCAGGCTGCAGCGGTAAGCGGGTGCAGGGCGCGTGGGGCACCTCCACCCCCCCACCCCAGCTTGATTTTTAGGCGTGCGCCTCGTCCAAAGCTAGGGCTTATTTTGGGGGCAGGGCTTATATTAGGCCCACCCCCCCAAATCAATTCTTTTCGGGGAAACACGGTATGAAAGATCACTAAATGAACGATTTGAAGTTGAGGACCACATGGACTTAGGACCCTGTGCTGATGGCTCCTCCGCTTGTGTTGACCTTGTGGTCACCTGATATTTTGGGTGCTTGGCAACCGGCCTGCCTTTACGGTCATTTACAGCCTCCTGTAGACAAGTGACCTCAATAATGACCTTTTTGCTCCCCCACAAAAAATATGGGGTTTTACGTCCGTTATTTGGCAAAAAAAAACCCACCCCGTGGCGCTCAGTGACTGCTGCAAAAAAAAAAAAAAAGGTGGTGAAATTTGTTCGGTCGTGATTGATTTAATTTGTTCTTTTGTGTCCCATCTTTTATCAGTTTTACAAACAACTCAAGGCAGCAAACAGATCCCAAACATTCTTCCACCTGTTTCCCCTCCCCCAACACATAAATAAATAAGTGTACTCCTCAACTTATGACCACAATATTTAGATGTTGCTAAATTTCTGTTGCTAGGTGTGAAATTTATTAAATGAGTTTTGCCCCATTTTACGACCTTTCTTGCCACAGTTGTTAAGTGAATCACGGCAGTTAACTCAGTAGCACCGTTGTGAAGTGAGTCTGACTTTGCTTGTCAGAAGGTCGCAAAAGGGGATCACACGATCCCAGGACGCTGCGACCTCCATAAATACGGGCCAGGAGCCAAGCCGCTGAATTTTGATCACGTGACGACAAGGATGCTGCAATGGTCGTAAGTGTGAAAAATGGCCATAAGTCCCTTTTTTCAGTGCCGTTGTAACTTCGAAGGGTCACTAAGCGAACTGCTGTGAGGACCGCCTGTAAACAGTGGCCCGAGAAAGTCCTTCCCAGGGACGGGATTTCTCCCAGAGGAAAGCCACACCACCCGCTGCAACCTGCCCGGGGTCTCGTCGGGCAGAGCACCCCAATGTGGGTAGAAGCAGCAGCCCCTTCCTGCTTCCCCGACTCTCCGCCCCCCCACTCACCACTTCCTTCTCGGGGTCAAAGGTCTCCTTCAGGTTCTCCGCTTCCTCCTCCAGGCCGTGGGTAGCAGCGGTGAGGTAGGCCAGCGACTCTGCAGGGGAAGCCAGCAAGAAGCGGGAGGAGGCAAAGGATGAGGGAGGCTGTCCTGGCGGGAGGGGCCCGGGGACAGCCGGGAGCCCCTGGAGCGAGGAGCCCAATCAGGACTGCTGGCTTACTTACTCTGCCCACAGTTCTTCAGGATCCTCACCCTTTCGGCCACATCGCCCAGGTACAGGGCATTCTGGTAGTGACCACTCATGTCCTTCCGGATCTCCGCTGCAAGGAAACACAGATCTCGGGAGTCCTGCCTGCCCCACCAGAGCCCCACTTGGCTCCCTTGGGGCAAGGCTACCCGTCTTCCACCTCCTGCTCTGCTCCAAGCCCTCCTTGCCCTCTCCCAGGCTGGGCAAGGTGAGCCAGGTCACTGTTTTTCAGGAGTGGGCACCCTGACTGTCTTTATCGTTTACACACCTCACGAACAGCCATAGCCCTTATGTCAACGCTGCAAATATTGTTTAATTCTTGCTTTGACAATATGCAGAACTGTCTGGTATTTTTGGGGTTAATACAGAGCAGAAGGGGGTGGGGGTAAAGCCCGGGAAAGAAAGAGGAAGGAAACCTCTGACCTTCACACTAATTGGATAATGTGATATATGACAGCTAATTTAGGGAGGGAACATGCTGATAATTTAACTGCTCAGAGGAAGAGAAGTTAGATCTTAGCATAAAGACTCCGTTATGCCTGTGCCAACATTTTGAATCAATAAAAGCCTTTTAGGGAAATCAATGCCTGGAAGTTCTTTGAAGTGTTTCATTAGCCGGAATCATAACACCTTAGATGTGTATCCTTCTTCATGGTGCTTTACAGCCCTTTCTAGGTGGTTTACAGAGTCAGCCTATTGTCACCCGCCCCCAACAATCTGCTTCCTCATTTTATTGACCTCAGAAGGATGGCAGGCTGAGCCAACATTGAACCAGTCAGGATCAAACTGCTGGCAGTCGGCAGAATTAGGCTGCAATACTGCGTTCTAACCACTGCACCACCACAGCTCTTAACAAAGGTGGCACAAAATACAGAGAAATTTCTGGATGGCATGGAATCTCCCAACAGTGTTTCTCAAAGCCACTCAAGGATAGGTGGACTTCAACTCCCAGAATTCTCAACTCCCAAAACGTGCTGGCTGGGGAATTCTGGGAGTTGGAAGTCCACCCGTCTTCAAGGGGCCAAGGTTGAAAAACATCACATTATAACCGCCATGCAACTAACCCCCCCTCCAAATTTCCAGCCCGCATGGCCAGTGGGAGGGACATCGCAAGGCATGTCAGGATTCGCGCTGAAGCTCACCGATCCTCATCATCTTGCGCAGCTTCTCCAGGTTGCCCGTGATCACGTAGAGGAAGGAGAGCTTGTCAAAGTTCTTGGTGCGCTGGTAGCACATCTCCACAATCTGGTGGTTCCCCTGCAGCAGAGCCACCTCCCCCAGCTTCTCCCAGCAGTTCTTGTCGTCCAGAGCTTTGGCTGCCTCCAGAGCGATCTGAGGGGACACAGAGGAAGCCTTGGGGGGGGGAAGCAGGGAGCGCTCCGACCCTCCTCTCCTGGCTAAGGTCATGCCCCCCCCAAGGATTTTAAAAAAATAAACTGGGGTGTCATGCCTGCAGTTCAGCTCGCTTTGCAATTCCCGCTCACGGCCTGACAACAGCAATGGTGGGAGGGAATGGCTTGGAACACGGGGGGGGGGCAAAGGAATGAGACAATGCCAGCCTCCCAAGGCCGTTTGCTGGCAACGTCTGCGAGACGAAGAGTCCGCTTCCCAAGTAGAATGAATGCAGCTGATTGGACAGTAAATAATAACAGGGGGAAGGCCGGGGGAAAAGGGAAAGTTAACTATGCTATTTGCGCTTGAAAACATCCGAATTGGTTTCACTACTTCTGTGACCACGTTGGTTCTCAACCTTTTCTGGGGCTCGACCCCGGCCCGCATCGCGCAAAAATAAATAAATGGCGGGCCCGCACTGCGCAGGCGCGGCGGGGCGCATCGCGCATGCGCGGCACGACGGCCCGCATCGCGATAGGGAAAAAAATGGCCGACCAAAAAAAAAAAAAAAAAAGGCCGACCCAAAAAAAAAATGGCGGGCCCACACTGCGCATGCGCGGCACGACGGGGCATCGCGATAGGGAAAAAAATGGCCGACCAAAAAAAAAATGGCCGACCCCAAAAAAATGGCGGACTGCGGTGCTTGGCGACCCCCGTGAAATAGTCGTTCGACCCCAAATGGGGTCGCGACCCACAGGTTGAGAACCGCTGGTCTAATAAATTACACTCTTGGAGAAAAGAAATGTGCCAGGAGCCTTTTTTAACTGCACACACCAAGTGGGACAGCTGACATTATCTGAGTGGTGGTCGTAAAGAAGCCAGTGGTTTTAGGACAAGCAAAATTAACAGCAGGGGGAAGGACTTCCTTCCTTCCTTCCTCCATCCCTCCCTTTTCCTTTTTTCTTCCTCCCTCCCTTCCCTTCCCTTCCCCTCCCTTCCTGTTCCTTTTCTTCCTCCTGGTTTCTAGCCTGGTGGGTTAACCTGGAGACAAACTGGCCCCCCAATACAGGAAGAACAGATATAAAAACCATTATAAAAGCAAATTAAAATTGATCTATTATAATTTGCTTGCACAAGCCCCAAAGTGGAACGCTGCCCACCCCAAGAGCCTTGATGGAATGGAAACAGAGGACCTGTGAGCCCTCTGCCTTTGACGACGGCCATCGGGGCGCAGAACCCACCTCAATGTTGCCGCATTCCAGGGCCAGGCTGAACCGCGTCTTCTCGTCCTTCACGAAATGCAGCGCCACTTCGGGATAGCCCTTCTTCTGCAGGTAGGCGATGATGGACTGGCCCACTAGCTTGGCGTTACGCACCATATGCAGGACCTCCAGAGTGAAAAGAAAATCTAGATTTAGATTTTCCATTTCGCTCTATATTTCATCTAATAAACTGGGGTCATAGGTGGGGCATCTGAAGATCCATCAAGAGTTTATCCCTTCAAATAGTTTAATAAAGCAAAAGTCAAAACAGAACTTTTTCTCCCAAATTAGTTAAATTAAAGAAGTTTGATCAAGAAACCAGGAATGGACTTTTTGGGTGAAATCAGTTCTAAAATAAATCCCTGGTTTGGCATGTGGTAGAGGGACTTAAAATCCTTAATTCTAATGATATAATCACTTCCAAAAGTCACTCTTTAATGCAGCGATTCTCAAGCTGGGCAAGTTTAAGATGTGTGGACTTCAACACCCAGAATTCCTAGCTGGCTGGGGAATTCTGGGAGTTGAAGTCCACACATCTTAAAACTTGCCCAGCTTGAGAATCGCTGCTTTAATGTATTAAGTTACACTCTTTGTTAGACTTATATTCTCTCCAGGAGTCTCAGGTGGTTGACTAAAGTTCTTTCTTCTCACAACTGTGAGTCACTTTGGGAGCCAAAGAGTCTCATAGAAAGACAACATGGCGGACAAAGGCAAACTCTACACGACCGCCCTCCTTCCCCAAGCCACCTCGTCGTATTTCCGGTTGATCAGGGCCAGCTTGAATTTGAACTCCGTGGGGTCGATGGTGAGGACGCGAGGCCGGCATTCGCGGTCGAGGCAGTAGACGTTGTTCCCCTTCACACGGGTCACGTAGATGGGCAAATCAAGCGTGCGAATGATCCCGTGGTCCCTAGAGGGAGAGAGGGAAGACACAGCTTGACGGGGAGAGAGAGGAAGGACGGTTTCTCCCAGGAGGGAAACAGAGAATCACAGGGCTGGAGAGACCTTGGAGGTCTTCTAGTCCAACCCCCTACCGGAGGCAGATCTTATACCAGCATGGCCACTTGGAAGGAGCTAAGTTGGAAGACAGTGCTTTGGAGGACCTGAGAGAGGAAGTCAGCCTGGTGTGTGTGTGTGTGTGTGTGTGTGTGTGTGTGTGTGTGTGTGTGTGCGTGTGTGCACTCTTTGCACAGGGCACCTACCCGGTGGTGACGGCGTATTTGATGTGGTTGCTCGTGGTGTAAATGAAGACACCGCTCTCATCCCAGGCGCCGCTCTTGACGCGGATGTTCTCGTGGATGTTGCACAGTGACTCCAGTTTTCGGTTGCAGATCATGATCGCTGGGGGAGAAAAAACCCCGGAGAGCTCATTCCAAGAGCAAATCACCACCTCAAGCCAAGCATTTGACACGCCCAAAGCAACCAGGTGGCGACCTGTGGCTCTCCAGAGCTTTTGGCCAGCTTGGCTGAGAATTCCCCCGGCCGGACCCTCTGGAGGGGAAGGCAGATCCCCAACCACTTACAGAGCTGGACTGGATCCAACCAAGGTCAGTAAGTTTTATTTATTCATCAAAATTATAACCACCCATCTCCCTAGATCAGGTTTGATCTAGTTATAGTGCCATGTTTCCCTGAAGACCTGGCCTTGTATTTTTTTTGCCTCCGAAAGAGGCGCTAGGTCTGATTTTCGGGGTGTCTTACCCGCAGCCAGGCCTCCCACACCCCAACACCTGTCGTGCCACTGCCCGAGTTCTTCAGTGGCCGCTCGCAGCTGCTCACGGCAGGACGATGGCCACATGGCCTCCTGACACAAGCGGTGGCACTGACGTGACGCACTGCTTGGCCTCTTGTTGCGAGTGGCAGCACCGGAGTGGGGGGTGGATGGCTGCTCCATCACGGGAGGTTTTCAAGAAGAGCTTGGACGGCCATGTGTCAGAAAGGCTCTCCTGCTTGAGCAGGGGGTTGGACCTTCCAACTCTCTTATTCTACAGATTGCTGAGAGGCAGACGAAGCCTCCTCTTACCGTGCTTCGCCAGGAGAGCCACATGGGACATGTCTGCTGACCAGATGACATATTTCACCTTGGAGATCTTAACTGAA
Organism: Bothrops alternatus; assembly: GCA_034064705.1. NCBI lineage: Eukaryota > Metazoa > Chordata > Lepidosauria > Squamata > Viperidae > Bothrops > Bothrops alternatus. The sequence continues at coordinate 2,695,865 of JARGCV010000988.1, forward strand.
GCCAGAGTCCTGCAAGGTCAGAAGATGCTTAGTACAGGTCTCTCTCCATTTCTGCCTTACCAGGAGAAGCAAAGAACATCTCTTTCCTTACTACTCTGAAGACAATCTTGAGCCTCAGGCAGCTACGTTCTGCTTCTGCGGACAATAAACTTTTTCTATTACTCTCTCCAGAGCGAGTCGCTGGGTGCTGAGAGGGGCCCTGGCCAGGTTTTACACTCAAATGCAAGCTTTGCTGGTATTACAAAAATCACAAAATTGAATGTGCTATACCCACTGCAATAGAGGGCCGAGGACAATTAGCCGTGGACCAACTCGCCACAGCCAACTTGCCATGGGACAAGAGTTACACTAATATCGAAGAAAGGGTGGAACAGAATCATTAAAGAAAAGGTGCCAAAGGAGGGACAGAACGGAATGTGAATGACAAAGAAGAAGTTATTTATTTTAAATAATTAAATTGAATTGTTAAATTGCCCCATTACTTGCAATATATGCTGGTGAAACATGGAAGTGTACAACCAAGACGATTAAATAATTAAATGTTTTCCAACAAGGTGGCTTGAGAAGAATCTACTGCGTCTCCTATCGTGACCCCCCCTCACTAATGATTACAAAAATCAGATTTGGACCACCGAGCGCAAACTGCGAAAGGATGTCGAACGTGGCTTGTTGGCCAGATCTTTACGCAGGCCTGAAGACCGGCATCCAAAAATTGCACTAGGTCAAGTGAATCGCTGGAGGGGTTTTAAGTTAATAACCCGGTCGTTAAGTGAATCTGGCTTCTCCGTTGAGTGTGCTTGTCAAAAGAGGGGATCACGTGAGCCTGGGGACACTGCAACCGTCATACATGCAAGTCAGTTGCCGAGCACCTGAACTCTGACCACATGACCCTGGGCATGCTGCAACGGTGGTAAGTGTGAAACAGCGGTCGTAAGTCACTTTTTTCAGTGCTGCTGTAAGTTCAAATGGTCACTAAATGAATTGTTGTGAGCTGAGGACTAGCTGCATTGACAAAATTTAGCGGCAAAGTCTTTGGGCTTTAGGATGTGCTGTTGATCTACCCCAGTGTTTCTCACTCCACCCCCTTCTATCTACCGTGCTGTCCAAACATCTTGACTACCAGGCAGTGTCTCCCTTGAAGGCCTCACCGTTTCTGCTGCACGTCGAAGAGGGTGATGGAATCGGCATCCCTCAGCAACAGGTTCCCGGTGCCGGCGTAGAAAATCTCGTCGCAGTTGGGCACTTGGACCTTCTTGGTGATTTCGTTCTTCAGGTTCTTGATGAGGATCTGCCACGGTTTGAGCAGAGGAAGAAGGTGAGGGGGGCTCACAGGCGGCAGGGGCAGAAAGGCAAGCAGGGCGAAACCCCCTGGCACACGAGACCCTGGAGCCTAAGCTCAGCGCAACCCCACACAACAGCCAGACAGGTGGCCCTCGACTTACAACCACAATTGGGGCCGGGATTTTCCACGGCTGAGAAGCAAGGAGGACGCTACTCCGTGAGTCGGGCCCATTTGAGGACCTCCCTCGCCACAGGGGTTAAGGGAATCCCTGCAGTTGTTAAGTCAGACGCACAGCTGTTAAGCGAATCTGGCTTCCCCCGTTGATTTTGCTTGCCAGAAGGTCGCAAAAAGGGCTCACACGAAAGTGACTTTTTCGGTGTGGTTGTAACTTTCAAGGTCCCCTAAAGGAATGGTTGTAACTCGAGGAGCACCTGCGCTTGGGCAGACGAGGGAGGGAGGGAGCTGTGCCCGAGAGGGAGGCCTCACCGAGTGCATCCGATCCAGGACGGCAAAGCGGTTCCGAGCGACCCACACGGCTGTCAGCCCCGAGGAGCGCTTCCCTTCCGGAGCTGGAAAGGCAAGCAAAGAGCAGGCGGTCACCCCGAGTCTGGCCCCGGCTGCCTCCAGCCCCCCTCCGCCCTCTTCAGGGGCCCCCTCCCTCCCCCACGGCCCCTCGCCCCCTTGGAGAGAAGTTCTGAGGAGGAAGCCTTCCTTCCTTCCCTTTCCCTCTCCTTCCTTCCTCCCTTCTTTTCCTTCCTTCCTTCCTCTTTCTTTCCTTTCCCCTTCCGTCCTTCCTTCCTTTTTTCCCCCCTGCTTTCTTCCTTCCTCCTTCCTTCCTTTTCCTTTCCCTCTCCTTCTTCCTCCCTTCTTTTCCTTCCTTCCTCTTTATTTCCTTCCCCCTTCCTTCCTCCCTTCTTTCTTCCTTCCCCCTTCCTTCCTTCTTTCTTTCCTTCCCCCTTCCTTCCCTTCCTTCTTCCTCCCTCCCCTCCTCCCTCCCACAGTCTCTCTCTCTCTCTCTTTCTTCCTTTGCTTTTCTATCCCATCTTTATCATTTTTACAAATAACTCAAGATGACAAACCTATCTAATACTCCCCCTCCTCCTATTTGCCCCACAACTGCAACCCTGGGAATTCCCCAGCCAGCCTGGGAATCCCAAGAGAGCTCCTCTCCATCCTTACAGCCCACATTTCAACAGCTGGGGCCTCGTTCCGAAGCCCCCTGCAAAATCTGAACGGGGGGGGGCCGCTCTGTCAGCAACCGAAGCCCCTCCTGAACAGCAGGATCAGCATTTGTGTACATGCAAAATGGGGGCAGAGGTTCGGGTTCGGATCCGTCGGCACCTGTGGCTGCTGTCTGCCAGATGGATCAGCTGATCAGCTGCTTTAAGGAAGCTGGTGGCTGCTTTCCCTTTCCTTAAGAAACTACTTTTTAAAGTATGCAACTAATTTTCCTTGAAAAAATCCCTAGAAAGCTAAATACAGATGGAGCGTTAACAACTGATTTAATACAGGTAGTCCTCGACTTACAACAGTGCATTTAGTGACTGTTCAAAATTACAACGGCACTGAAAAATGTGACTACAACCGTTTTTCAGCTACGATCTTTGCAGCCTCCCCCTGGTCATATGATCAAAATTCAGATGCTTGGCAACTGTTTCATACTTATGACCGCTGCTGTGTCCCAGGGTCACGTGATCCCCTTTTGCGACCTTCTGACCAGCAAAATCAATGGGGGAAGCCAGATTCACTTAACAACCGGATTACTAACTTATCAACTGGTGTGATTCACTTAACAAATGAGGCAAGAAAGGTCGTAAAGTGGGACAAAACTCACTTAAGAAATGTCTCACTTAACAACAGAAAGTTGAGCTCAATTATGGTCGTAAGTTGAGGACTACCTTTGTTTATTTGTAAACTCCCCTGGTTGAGATTTGGGGTCCTTCTAACTGCTAGAGCAGTGTTTCTCAACCTTGGCCATTTTAAGGCATGTGGACTTCAGCTCCCAGAATTCCACAGCCAGCAATGGCTGTGGAATTCTGGGAGTTGAAGTCCACATGCCTTAAAATGGCCAAGGTTGAGAAACACTGTGCTAGAGAGAGACCCAGAGAGCAGGGCTCTTTTCCAGGCCTGATAACTGAGGAAGAAGGCGGAAGGAGCTGGCCAAACATTCACATCATGCGTGTCACAATTGCTGTGAGGTTCAAAAGCACTCTCAAATCCTGTGCCAGAGCCCTGTTGCCTGTGAGCAAGGCCAACGTGTAAAAATAAAATAAAATAAAAGCTTTTATGCCTTCACATAAAGAAAGGGGGGGAGGTGGGAGAAGGACTTCAGTAAAATAAAAAAATTAAATAAAATTAAAATAAGATTTTGTGCAGAGAGAGAGAGGGCGGGGGAGAATGGGAAAAGGACTTCAGTAATCAAAATTAATAAAATGAAATAGATTTTGTCCCTTCACAGAGAGAGAGGGGGGGGAAGGTGGGACAAGGAGTTGTGCAAAATAAAGTAAAATGAGGTTTTGTTCAGAGGGGGGGGAGTGGTTGGGTGGGGAAGGACCTCAGTAAAAATAAAATAAAAGTTTTGTGCCTTCACAGGGAGATATGGAGCAAAAGAGAGAGAGAGAGAGAGAGAGAGAGAGAGAGAGAGAGAGAGAGAGAGAGAGAGAGAGAGAGAGAGAGAGAGAGAGAGAGAGAGAGGGAGAGAAGGTGGGAGAAGGACTTTAGTGCCCCTCCTTACTGGCCAAGGACAGCTATTGGCATGACTAGATTTTATAAATCTGAGGGAGGGGAGGGGGGGAGAGGCTGGCTGGCCCGGCTTGGCCCTGGCGCAGCAGCGTTTCCTGCGCTGACGTCAGAGGCAGGGGGGACCCAGGTGGGACGGGAACTCCCTGGTGGAATGGCGCACTGATCAGGCAGACGCTCCAGCAACTCATTTTGATTTGCAGACCACGCAGGTTTGATCTGGAGCCTGCCAAAAGGGAGCGAATGAAGACTGGGCACTTTTACAGCCGCCTCCAAAGCATCCAGCCCTGCCTGGGAGAGATTTGTGGCTGTGCGAAGAAATCCGCCGAGGGAAGCCGGCCAACCGAACATTGGCCTGCTGGGTGACAAGGCAGGACGGATCGTTGCTAATAACTGATTTATAAAATATATATTTCCCCTCGTAAAAAGACAAGAGACGGGCATGAATTTTTCACGTCCGATGGGCTGCCAATCTCATTTGGGCTCCCCGGGATCCGGGGGGGGGGAGGGAGGAGAGAGGAAAAGCTTTAGTGGGGGGGGCACAGACCAAGCTCACCATCTGGGTTCTGGGAATCGGCATCCTTGGGAATGGCGTAGAGGTCGTAGGTGCTGTTCTCCAGGTTACTTGGCCTCTGCGGAGAGAGAGCATTGTCGGGAAATTCGTTTGATTGGGTTGGTTGGGAGTATGTATCTCTGATGATTTTAAGTATTTTTATGTTGTCTCTTTGAACAAGGTGGGTAGCAAATGAATTTAACAAATGACTAAATAAATAAGGGTGACGCTCAATTCAGCTTTCAGAGGAAGAGGGCTGAGTGGGCCAGCATTTCCAGGGCTGGCTTCCAATCTTGCCGATTTCCGCAATGAATTTATTGTCCGTGTTTTGCAGAAAAAATCCACTTGGATCTGAGAATGAAAGTCACGGGGTTTGTGGGTGGGGGGGGGGAGGGGAGAAATCGTAAATCTTCAAAAAGCCCGAGCTCATCCAGTAAATCAGTTATTTCTCAAGCTCAGCAACTTTAAAATGGGTGGACTTCAACTCCCAGAATTGAGTTGAAACCCACCCCTCTTAAAAGTGGCTGAGCCGGAGAAACGCTGCAGAAAATGGGTAAAAAAAGCCCTTAACTTACTAAGGATTAGTAAGCAAATACAGGTAGTCCTTGACTTACGCCCATTGGTTCAGTGACCATTCAAAGTTACATCATCACTGGGGAAAAGTGACTTATGACCTTTTTCCACGCTTAACGGCCACTGCAGCATCCCCATCGTCACATGATCACTTGGACACTTGGCAACCGGCATGTATAGATGACGGCTTTCCCGGCCTGTTTCAGACGAGCCAGATTCACTTAACAACCATGTTACTAACAACGGCAGTGATTCATGTAACCGTGGTAACAAGTCATAAAATGGGGCAAAACTGATTTAACAATTGTCTCGCTCAGCGCCCTAAATTTTGGGCTGAATTGTGGTCGTACGCCGAGGATTCCTTGTACTGCACAAGTGTCCTTCTCTAGGCTGGAGTCCCCTGAGTGGGATGGACTACAACTCCCAGGATCCCAGGCTAAGCCTCGGCAAGCACCGGAGGGAGGCTCGGTCGGGAAGAAGGCCGCAGGGCAGGGCGGAGAAAAACGGAACAACTCGGTGACGAGGAGGGAAAATCAGGCAGGTAGTCCTCGAGTTATGATCGGTTGCTTCAAAGTTATGATGGATCCCCCAAATGGGTATTTGTGACCCGGATTCAAAGTTCTGGTGGCTCCTGTGGTCCCATGACCCCATTTTGAGCAGTCAGCAACCGTTTGCAGCCGCTTGCGGCGATTTCTAACGTTTCTACCAGAAAGTGGGTCTTACTTTCACTTTCCGGCAAAAAGGTGGTCCTAGTGAACACTTTAGAACTGTGGAGCTTCCTTAATGCAAAAAAAAAAAAAAAAAAAGGAAATTGAACACAGTGATGCGATGACCCACTTAACGACTGCTGGGCTCAGTTATGGTCCTAAGTCTAGGACTCCCTGGACTGCAAATGCAGAACGAGAGAAGACTTCCGTTGTGTTTGAACAGCCACGCCCTCTGCCACCCCTCCGTGAAAGAAGGTGACTTCCACCGTGTGGCTTCTGGTCGAGACAGCTGCAGAAGGCAGCCCCCCCCAAGCTGCTCTGCCCCCCTGCCTTCCCCGACAGCCCCCCCCTAATCTAGCCCAGCTGGGCATCTCCCACCTACCGTGCAAAGGAGCACAGCGTTCTCCGCAGGGTTGTAGGACATGTTGAAGACGGGAAACTTGGAGCCGCTGCAGGAGAGAGAGAGAGGAGAGGAAGGTCAGGGGTGGAGTCGGCTCCAGGTGGCAGCCCGGGCATCGAGAGACGAGTCAGAAGAAGGAGCCAAAGGGCCAGGAGCCCTGGGCAAGGAGGCCCTGCCTGAGGCTCTGCCCCAGGTCAGCTCAGCATGGTGTGACTGGTGCCCACAAACCACAATCCTTCAACAATCGGAGGAACCGTAGACTTTCCACGACTAAATTACAAGATCGGACACATTCTGGTGAGAGAGAAGCTCCCTGCAGATGAGTCCGAAAGCTGGGAAGGCCAAACTGCCTGGTCCTGGTGACTGATCCGGATGGGACCCCCGCAGCATCACCCTGGGGCACGTAGATTTCCCTTCATTCGTGAATAACAGGGTGCCCTTCACTTCCTGTTGTTTAGCCTGAAAACTATTCTTTCTTTCATATATGTAATGTAGGACAGGTCAACTGGGTCGCAAATAGATGCAGAAGCTTAGACATTTTGGACCTGCTTCGCAAGGTGGGAAGCTACTGTGCAACAATAGATTTGCCAGCATTCAACTAGGGAGGATAATGTGTGTTTTTGCCTTTTTTTCTTTTTAATTCACTTTTTTAATGTTCTTGTCTAGTTTTGTTTTGCCTCTGCTAAATTATTTTTTTCTTTTGGAGTTATTTTAATTTTCTGAATAAAATAAAAAATGATTAAAAATAAAAAGAATAGGATTTGGCCCGTCCTACCCAGCTGGCAGAAGGGGCCTGCTGTGGGCCCCGTCGGTCAAGGAATTCTGGCTGGTGGGCTTTTTCTGCCACGCCCCCACTTGCTGGAACACCGTGCCCCCCCCAGGTGGGATCTGCCCCCATCCTCTTGGCCTTCCAGAAGGGCCCAAAGATTTGGCTCTGGCAGCTGGCCTGAGGTCACCATGGGGACGTGTCACTCTGGAGGTGGTTAACAGGCTAAGACCCCACTCCCCCACTAGGCAGATTCCTCCCCTCCTTCCCATCTTTTGTCGGTTTTAACTCAATGCTGCTGTTAATATTTATGGTTTAAAACGTTCTAATGTTTAAAATCTTTCATCTTGTTTTTAATTTGTAAGCAACCTAGAACCGCCTCTAGGCAAGATGGGCAGCATGAAAGTTTAATAGGCCAGTAAGTCATAAATCGGCACTCTGGTCTCCAAAAGATATACTGACGATTATTGGGGACCACCACCCAAACAAAACGCTGAGAAGGGAAGGAGGACAAAGCTGCCGGGCTGAACACCGCCCCAGAAAGAGCGTCTCCTCCTTGGCCGGGGAAGAGAAGGGGGGTGGGGGGGGGCACGGAGCCAGACCGGAGCCTCAGCTGGGTTCCCATCTGCCTACTCAGAGCCGCTTCAGCATCTGCTCTTCCTCCAGCCTGGCCCACCCTCAGCTCCTTTCAGCCCCCATCCCCTCAGGGTTTCTGCAGCAATCCAGAGATGAGAAGGTTCAGCGGAAAAGGACGAAATAGAAATTCTGGAATTTTTGCATTTGGGAGGAACAGTGGGGATTCTCCAGATAGCGCCTCATGGACAGTGTGCAGAGAAGGGAGACAAAGAGAGATTAGGGGTCCGATGCTAAAGTCGTAAGCCACTTTTTTCAGTGCCGCCAATCTGTAGCCCTAACCCGGTCCTTAAACAAATGGTTGTAAGTTGAGTTCACGACTGTTGCTCAGTGGCGGTTGGAAGTTACGATGGGCCCTCCCAAAAGTTTCCAATGATCTGGGCCCAAAGTTCCATCAGCCAGCCCGCTCCTGCGATCACCCGGCTGCATTTTTAGCCTTCAGCAACCAGACCACATTTACGGTCATTGGCAGCATCCCAGGTGGCCTTTTTTTGCCGTACACCAGCATTTATATCTGATTTTCAGAACAAAAAATGGGTCTTCTGAATGATCACGAAGTTCACTTCACAATCCTGGTGATTTATTTAATGACTGCCACAAAAAAATCAGGTCGGTCACAGGATGACCCGCTTTATATACCCTCGTGACTTACAACCGTAACAGGCCAGCTCCATGACGGTTGTAAGTTGAGGACGACCTGCAATACACAACACACTGCACAGCACCGTTGTCTGTGTTTACCATTTTTTTTTCTCTAACTCTCCTTCCCCCTGGAAGAAAATGCCTGAATTCCAGGCTCACCTTCGTTCTGAGTCAAAGTGCTGTAGGTATGACTATTTTTGTGTGTTCCCCAATCAAAAGTGGCATAGACAGTCCTTGACCTACGACAATTGAGCCCAAAAGTTATGTTGTTAAGTGAGCTTTGCCCCATTTTACAACCTCTCCTGCCACGTGTTAAGTGAATCACTGCAGTTGATAAGTTAGTGACACGGTCGTTAAGTGGATCTGGCTTCCCCCATTGACTTTGCCCGTCAGAAGGTCACAAAAGGGGATCATGTGACCCTGGGACGCTGCAGCCGTCATAAATACGAGTCAGCTGCCAAGTGTCCGAATGTTGATCATGTGACCTTGGGGACGCCACAATGGCCGTAAGTGTGAAAAAGGATCCTAAGTCACTTTTTCCAGTGCCGTTGTAACTTTGAATGGTCAGTAAACAAACGGTTATAAGCTGAGGACTACCTGCACTCTATATCCCAGCAGGTGGGAACTCTTCTCATTCAAGGCCCAAGGATGGTCCTTGGCAAGGATGAGGAGTGGAAAAGAAAAGGAGGGAAAGCCCCAGGGAGCCTTGAGGTCAGGGAATCCCCCTCCCCTGTACTAAAGGGAGGAGGAAGACCCCCAATGAAAAAAGGAAAGACCCCTCCCCCACCTTCTCAACTGCATGACGGCCACATCTTTGGAGCTGTTGAAGTCCAGCTGGCGGAGGAAGCGGTCCTTGACGTAGTAGAGCATGTTGCCGTGCACGGCGTAAGCCGGCCTCTCGCGCTCCAGCTTGAAGACGATCATCCCTCCATCGTGACCTGGGAGACAAAGGAGCAGAGACCTTCCAGGAGGGCAGCGGCACCCAGTTTGGCCAATGAACGCGACTTCACGACCCCCTTGGACCAGGTCTCTGGGCTCCTTGGGGGTCTCCTGAGTTTGGCTGTTTCCTTGTGGACATTCCACTACCCAAATTAGGTAAACCCACCAGTGCTAGGAGGGAAACGGAGTTTGGTCTCTGACAACCAAGCAGTAAACACTTCCCCGAGCAAGGAGATACCAAATCTAACAAACGGCTGAAGAGTAAATCACAGCCCAACCGAGGAAGCGCCAAGAACGTTCCCGCCAACACCGATCGAGCAGAGAGGAAGCCCCCCCTCCCCTCCAGCACTGAAGGTGTTCCCTAGTTTGGCAATGAAACATCCGCAAGAAAATAACCGAGCAACCAGGACCCCCACAGTCCTGCTCTGGTGGTCCTCAATTAACCACCCCAATGGGGCAGGAAAATTTGTGGTTAAGCGGTATGGTCATCAAGCGAGGCATCACGTGACCGCACACCCTATTTTACAGACTTTTTGGGTAGGGTCGTAAAGTGAGACACCACGTGATCGCAATTTGCAACCTTTTCCCCCCAGTGTCCTCACTGACTTTGTTCATCCTTTGGCTGGGAAGATGGCAAAGGATGATCACGTGACCCAGGGCGCTGCAACCGTCATAGATATGAGCTGGTTGCTAGGCACCAAGAACATGGACCTCAGGTCATAAGTGCAAGGACCAGCCGTTCAGCGCCGTCATAATTTTTGGTCCCTAGACAAATGCTTGTAAGTCGGGGACTTCCATGAGGTGGGGATGAGGTGTAGCAACCCCCCCCCCCGAAAACCCAAACACCACAAGCCCGGATTACGGTTTCAGGGCCACCCTCCCCCCGAAGAGCTGCTTTTCCAGTTCCGGCCGAGGGCCCCACGCAGACCCTTTACCTGCCGCAAAGAGGTTGAGGTTCGGATGGGCCGCCAACACCCAGAAGCGGTCGTGATCCCTGCGGAAGGTCTGAACGCCCGTGCTAGGGGTGGAGGGAGGCAGAGAAAAACAACAACAACCGGCAGTGAATTGTTTGGCTTGGAATTTAGGGATGGACAAAAGAGGGAGCAAAAAATATGCCCCCCCCCCAAAACAAAGGCCATGGAGCATACATTAAAATCTCCAGATCCATGGAGGGAGACTGATTGCATCAGTCTTGAAGGTTTCAGGATTCACAGCAATAGACGCAGATCCCTCTTCACGGTGCTTCACAGCCTTCTCTAAGCGGGTTACAGAGTCAGCCTATTTGCCCCCAACAATCTGGGTCCTCATTTTACCGACCTCGGAAGGATGGAGGCGGAGTCAACTTTGAGCCGGTGAGATTCGAACTGCCCAAATGCTGGCAGAATTCGCCCGCAGTGCTGCATCCTAATCACTGCACCACCAGGGCTCTGAAAGCGCTGAAAATTGACCTTCATCAGCGTTTCTCAAAATTGGCCACTTTCAGATATCCGCTCATCCCAGTCAGCTTTCACGCCTGCGTCTCTTAGGGACTGGCTCTCCTGTCCAAGGAAGGACTAGAATTCACAGTCTCCTAGTGATCTGCTGGTGAGGGGCTTAAAGTCAGCCGGCCGGCTATCATGCCAAAAACAGGACTGCAACTCACTGTCTCCTGGTGAGGGGCTCAAAGTTACCCAGACAGCTTTCAGGTCTGAGGCGGGACTAGAACTCACTGCCCCCTAGTTTCTAGGCCAGCATCTCAATCACTTCCCCGCTCACTACCCATCCGATCACTACCTTCACTACCAGAGGGCCTTTCCTGCTAAGTCCACTGGTAGATCCGAGGCGGCTGAGGGGCTTGGGGTCCCGCGGGGCAGGGCTGGGGAGGGGGCCCAGAGGCAAAGGGCGCTTACCGTTTGGACATATCCCAGACTCGGATGCTCTTGTCCTCCGAATTGCTGAGGATGAGCTCCTGCCGGGGGTGGAACACGGCACAGGAGACGTTGTTGTAATGGCCGCGGCAGGTGTCCACCTCCCAGGCCTTGGACTCTGAAGGGGAGGGAAGGACAACGGTCAGTGGGAGGCGGACACCGCAAAGGGAAAAGCCAAGAGGGGCTGGGATGCCCAGGGGTGGTTGGGAAGCTGCGTTGAGCAGCGCTGGATGTGAAGCACCTGCTCTGCCTGCTGCTTCTGCGGGACTTCTGGGTCCCATAAAGAAGAAGGACGAGTTTCGGGCAGAGTCCCTTCCGTTCATGTTTTCAAGTCAGCACAAGCCGTCCTCAACTTATCACCATTCACTTAGTGACCATTCAAAGTTATAATGGCACTGAGAAAGGTGACTTATGACTGGTCCTCACATGACCGTCGCAGCATTCCCCCCCCCAGTCACACGATCAAACTTGGGGCACTTGGCAACTGGGGTGCATTTACAGGGGTCGCCCCGTCCTGGGGTCGCGCGACGGCCATTGGTGACCTTCCCAGCAAGCAAAGTCCATGGAGGAAGCCGGATTCATTCAACAACCGCATGATTCACTTACCAACTGCAGTGATTCACTTATTAACAACTGTGCCAAAGAAGGTCGTAAGATGGGGGCAAACCTCAGAACTGCCTTTCTTAGCAACAGAAATTTGGGGCTCGAGTGTGGTCACAAACCAAGGGCTCCCTGTAGCACAATCTGAAGCACCTCATTGGTTCCTACAGGTAGCCCTTGACTTACGATGACAGAAACTGAAAAAGTCATCAATATGTGGCCGTTAAGTGGGGCATCCCATCCGATTTTACCACTTCCTTTGGTGCCGTTGTTAAGTGAATCACTGTGGCTAATGAGGCATCATGTGACCGCCACCTGCGACCTTGTCGGGAGCCAGCTGGGAAGTTCCCAAATGGCGAATATGTGACTGTGGGGACAACTGCAGTAGTCGTAAGTGTGAGGACCGGTCTGTAAGTCATTTCTCTCCGTGCCGCTATAAAGTCAAACAATTACCAACCAAAGGTTCTTAACTCAAAGGCCATGGCTGTAGGTTTTGGGGGAGCAGAAAGCCAATTTCGCAGCATCCCCTGGCCACCAGCCCCAGAGTAGGCTCGGTCGGCAGCAGCCGAGCCCTCCTTCTCTGCAAGCCACGGAATGGGACAATTAGCCACGGGACAATTCAAACATTCAATTTAATTATTTAAAATAATTTTTAAAACTATTTTAATTTTTGTCATTCACATTTCATTCTGTTCCTCCTTTGGCATCCTTTCTGTATTGATTCTATTCCAGCATTTCTTCGATATTAGTTTAACTCTTGTCCTGCAGCGAGTTGGCCACGGGGAGTGGGCCATGGGGATTTGTCCTGGACCCCTGCAAGCCAAGATTCACACAGACCACGGTCAAACGGCCAAATCCACACATTCTCTTGAGACTGAAACAAGGCAAGAGCTCAGCTGATTGGCGAAGGGCGGATGTGTCCAGGGAGCCTGACCCTTATCTTCTGTTGTTTGCAAAAAAAAAAAAAGGGGGGGGAGTGACTTACCGTTCATCCTCCAAATCTTGACTTGCCGATCATCAGCCCCTGAGACGATGAGGGGCATGGTGGGGTGGAAAGCCGCCCAGTTTACCCCACGATCGTGTCCCTAAAAAAAAAAGAAGAACAGCTTCAAAATAAGGGTGTGGGTTGGGGAGCGGGCCTCATGAGCAGTGCTGGAAAGTAGGATTAGTACATGAGATGTATAGTATCCATGCTGGCTGGAGAATTTGGGGAGTTGAAGACACAAGGCTTAAAACTGCCAACGTTGGGCGCTCCTGGTCCAAGACAGGGATCTCTAACCCCTGGGATGTTCAGAACCAGGGCACGGAAGTGGCGGATGAGCACATCCCCACTTGTGCAAGCAGGCGCACATGCCTGCCGCTTGCACAAGTGGAACTGTGTGCAGGCGCACACGCTTGCCCGCCGCTCATGTGCAACCATCCCCTCTCCTCCCCCCCCCCCATCAACCACCGGGCCACAAAAGCAGAAAGGTTGGGGAACTCTGGTCTAAGACACGTAGTTTATCCCCTCTCCACAAAAGGCTCCTTGTGCAGCTGTCATCCCAGCAAACGGGCCTGCACCTCTACCATCAATCACTCAAAACACTCCCCAATAATTCTAACAGGAAGGTACCCTCCTCCTCCTCCTCCTCCCCTCCCTCCCCCACCCCAAAGTACCTCAAGGACATGCTTCACCACAGCATCGGTGGTGCCAAAAAGATCCACGCCGGTGATGCCCCGGACCTCGGACTCCACAGCTCCAGGAGACAAATTCTTCTTTCTTAGACCTTCGGGCAGGAGAGGCAATTTGTGGGGCAGAGGAAGTAAAGACCATGTTAATAAATAAAGATGGAAAAGGTGGAAGATGGAAGGCAATACAGTGGAGAAAAGACGTCAGAGGCTGTGTAGCTCCAGTGAGCCCCTGTCCAAGGGAAAAGAGGTTTCTAAACGTACTTGGAATTCCCCAAGCAAAGCCACACAACCTCTGCAATCAGGAAAGGAAAGCCACCAATTTAGGCTCAAGTGAGGTTTAATCCCTTGGAGAATGAGCCTGAGAAAATGAATTGATAGAGCAGTGGATGGCTCTCGGATGCAGGCGCAACGTAGCTAGACATTAGGAGAGAAAGAAGACGGAAAGAGTTCACTGTGAAGACGATGGAGGGGTGAATGTATCAGAGAGGCACTTCCAAGAAGTGATCTGCAAATCCAAGGGGGATCCAGGATCCACAGGGAAGCAGAGTCAAAAACAGAGGCAACCATACAGATACCTGGTCCAGGAGAAATCAGGGCACGTACAGCTGTCAGATTGATCCGAGAGAACTGAGCAATGGATGGAAAATTTCTGAGGTTACTACACAAATCGAGAGGGAACGGAGACACGCACAGAATGAACCAGCTCTGACATGTGGTGGGGATGAACAAGGAGGGAGAGAGGAGAGAGAGAAAAGGGTCGATGCAAGGAAGATTGGGGGAAATTAGACAGAGGTCCAGCTGTTAAGGGGAGATGAGGGCGTTAAAAGCAAGGCTAAAATCTCAGGCCACAGCAGGAGGTTAGAGACCAGAGCGAGAGGGTTGGGCCGCCCCCCCCAGACACTTTTGTTATTTGGGGAGTGCTTCCCTAAATTCCCCTGGGGAACTTGAAGCCCACAAGTCTGAAAGTGGCCAGGGTTGGACACCTCTGCCCCAGAATGCTTAGTCTGCAGGACTTCCCTCTTCCCAGCCTTCAGACTAACAGAATGACACCAAGCCCAGATTGTGAGGACAGAAGCTCTTGGTTAAGATCGCAGCTGCAGAGGTCCAGCCATTTTGTTATAGAGTAAACCACCCTGCTGTTTTCATAGCTGGACTATCATTCCACGCCCGCCTGGTCCACTCAAGGTTAGGACCAAATTTTAAATTCGAGGAATGCAGAGAGATTAGAAGAGGTTATTTTCACCAGTCTTGAAAAGTCACTGTTAGTTTTACAAACAAATGGTTTTGTCGTTACAGTACACTTTTGCATGCAAAATGCAACTGGAAGCCAGACCCATGTTGGCTGCCTTTACCCTCTCTCTCTCTCAGCAGCAGCAAGAACCCCTCGCCCTGCCCTACAAGTGAATGGGGAGCTGGATTCTCCCCTGGGCCCTTGCAACGTTAGAACTGATCTCTTTTGTCAAGACAGACATAAAGTTTTGGAAATCTCAAGAGTTCGGAATGCAGCACAAAGCGCCATGAATCCAGGAGAAACTCTACTTCACAATGAAATAAAGTAGTCCTCAACTTACAACGGTTCACTCAGTGACTGAAGTTACAGCAGCACTGAAAGTAGTGACTTAGGACCATTTTTTACGCTTACACCCGTTGCAGCATCTCCACGGTCATGTGATCAGAATTCAGACACTTGGCAACTGCTTCATTTTATGACCGTTGCAGCGTCCTGGGGTCGTGTGATCCCCTTTCGTGACCTTCTGTCAAGCAAGGTCAATGGGGAAGCCAGACTCACTTAACGACCGTTTACTAACTTAACAAGTGCAGTGATTCACTTAACAACTGTGGCAAGAAAGTTCGGAAAATTGAGCAAAATTCACTTAGCAACCGTCTCACTTAGCGACAGAAATTTTGGGCTCAGTTGTGGTCATAGGTTGAGAACTACCTGTACCCTAAAAGGAGGGCGTCAACCATTTGGAGCCAAGGACCCCCCCGTGGTTCTCGAAGGGCGTGTCAGAAAATGAGGCCCAGATGAAAACATCATTTGAAGTAAACGTTAATGAGCCCTCCGACCGTTTTTTAGAAATCACCTTCACCTTCAGGGTTACGGACTGGCAGTAATTTTACAGGTTCTGATAGGGTTGGGGTGTATCCCCCCCCCATTCCTAATGCTCTTAGCCCCAAAGGTATAGGCAGTCATCAACTTATAATCACAATTGGAGCTGGAATTTCCAAGTCGAATCACCACATGAGTTGACCTGTTCTTATCACCGTTTTTACGGCCGATGTTAAGCGAATCACATGGCTGAGCCAAAAACAAGACGCTTCCAGCCTTACTTGGCCAGAATTAAAACCAAAGGGAGTGTCTGTCTATCAAGCTGATTTTCACACAAGGGAGTCCTGGTAGAAGAGTTGCCTCAAAGTGCTTTTTCCAAAGACAACTCTGTTTGTATAATAATAATAATAAAGTTGGAAGGGACCTTGGAGGTCATCTAGTCCAATCCCCTGCTCAGGCAGGAAACCCTACACCATTATAGACAAATGGTTTGTCCAGTCTCATCTTAAAAACTTCCAGTGTTGGAGCATTCACCGCTTCTGGAGGCAGGTTGTTCCACTGGTTAATTGTTCTCACTGTCAGGAAGTTTCTCCTTAGTTCTAGGTTGGTTTCTCTCCTTGATTAGTTTTCATCCGTTGCTTCTTGTCCTGCCTTCAGGGGCTTTGGAGAACAGCTTGACTCCCTCTTCTTTGGGGCAGCCCCTGAGATACTGGAACATGTTTCGCTTCTCATCCAAGAAGCTTCTTCAGTTCAAGAAGCTTCTTGGATGAGAAGTGAAACCTTTGAGACAACCATGACCGCGATGACAGAGACTCTCCACAGACACCATTAAGGGAGTTGGATGAACTGAGCCGGGTTGCAAAGACCGTGAAAGCATCAATTCAGCAACTCCAGAAGTGCGAAAACCCCGGGAACATTTCCAGGCCTTTCAAACCATTTCAGGGCCTTGGGCTCTGCTGAGAGAGAGCAGGCAAAGCTCACCGCCTGGGTGCTGGCGGAGGAAGCGGTGGACTCATGCCAAGCACAGCCTCCTCAACACCCCCCTCCCCTTCCCCAACACAGCTGGGTCATCTCTGAATGTGTGCCACAAAACCCCAGCAACCCACTAAGCCAAGAACTGCAGTTGAGAAAGCAGTGGGAGGATCACACAAACACACACACACACACACACACACACACACACACTAAGCTCACTAAGGGCTAAAGCTCCTTCCTTCTAAATCAGCATCTCCCAAACTTGGCAATTTCAAATCCCACAATTCTACAGTCTACAGCATAACCATGGATGAGAATTATGGGAGTTGAAGTCTGCCCACCAGGAAAGTGCCAAGATTGGGAGTTCCCATGCTTAGATTCACTGAGCATTGTGGGTGCTCACGTATCCTGGGAAGCCAGACCACGGTCCTCTCCAGCAAGCTTATTTCAACTCTTTTCTGAGATCTGCTCCTCTCAACAAGAGCTGGACCCATCCTGGAGGCCTCCAGATGCAACAGATTTCACAGGCAAAAGGCCTGTTGTCTCTGTGTGCCCAAGACTACACCACAACCTAAGTCTGGGGCTGTTGCTGATCAAAGCAATACAGAGCAACAAAGTTGGAAGGGATCTCTGAGATTTTCTAGTCCAACGCCCTGCTCAAGCAGGAGACCCCATACCATTCTGGACAAATGTTGATCAAAAGGAGATCAACTCGGGAGATCCTGTGCTGAGGTAGTACCTTCCTTTCTTCTTTGGCACAGGTGCAAAGATTTTCCACCAGATAAGATCCACCCGTCTTACGTATCGTCCAGGAGAGTGCAGTGCATTGTCTGCGTAACCAGCGTTTCTCACACTTGGTGATTTTGAGGTGAGAAATTAAATTAATTAATTCATGTTAGCTGGGGAATTCTGGGAGCTGATATCCACATATATCAAAATGGCAAAGTCTGAGGAACACTGGTTTAACCAGAACCTCTTTCTGACAGAAAGCTCTAATCACAGTTAATACTGAAAAAAACAAAAAAAAAACAAAAAAAAAACCAGAGATAGTTCTAAAAGGTCTACAATCTTTCTCTCACACTCTGGTATGCCCACCCTCATTGTTTCACTTTTTTTACTCTAGCACCTGAACTCCTAGTTCATTCTTCTCACACACACACGCACACCTTCTTTTTAAAATCTGTTTCATCAGGAACTGGAGAGTGTGTCAGAATCCAATTCTATTTTATCTCTAGTTATCGACTATGGAAAACCCCATTTCTGCCCTCTCTGGATTCTGTCATAGGATGAAGGGGAAGGGGAGTTGAACAAAGGGGTTTTATGGCCCTCACTTCCTTCGGTACAACCTCAAAAGGGACTGAATGTGGATACCACCAAAAGGACTAACCATAACAATGGGGCCATCAGCTTTCATCTGCTCCCCTCTGAAGTCTCCCTTCCGCAGGCAGTGAGGAAAAGGGGGGTGGAAATGTAACGCCTGGGATTGTCGCTGGAAAGATGGTGGGGTGGGTGGGGCTGCTGGGGACCCCTTAAAACCTTGAACCGTAGGGCTTGGGCCCCAGGTTCTGTCTAGAACACCTGCAACCATTTTCTCTTAATAAAGGATGCCTGTTGGAAATATTCCAAGACTTCTGTCTTCTTCAGATGCCAAGTGGGGTGGGCCCTTACAGAGTGGTTGTTCTACAATCAGTGAGAACCGTAAATTTTCTAACCCTGAGGAGACTCGCCAACCTCTCCCACAGGGTCAAGACAGGCAGTTCAGTAAGACTCTAACCTCTATCTAATTTGGGGGCCCCGCTGTACCCATACTGTCAATCTCTCCTCTGGTTTCTCTTTCACTCCAGTCTCAGCCTGGTTTCAGCAGCTGCAGTCCTAAGCGCAGTCCCGCTGCTGGATAACCCCCTTGACCTGAGCAGCTCACCAGAAATATCCCAAACGCGCACAGTCTGGTCCAAACTGGCAGACACGACCAGGTCCTCGGAAGGATGGAACTGGGCACACATCACATAATGGTTATGTCCGGTCAACACACTAGAAAGAAGAGGGGGAAAAAATGGAGCAATTGGCCCTCTTGAGATTCAAGAGAAATATCATCGTGAGGACCAACAGAAGAGAGCATCTGTAGCTCAGGACTGAACTGCGGGTCCAGTCCGTGCTCTCTGAGCTTGGTTGCGCCCTTACAGATGTTTCATTGACCAAACTAGGCAACGTCGCCAAGCTCAGAGGGCACCAAGGACCCCACATTGTCCCGAGTTCCCTTCAAAGCAGCTGCAGACCAGAGACTGTAACGCCTGCAAGCTCTGAGCACAGAAAAGGTGCTTCGGGAAGGCTACAGCAGCAGAGGCAGCCCTCGTGGATTTGACTGGTTGCCAAGCAGTCAGTCAAAGTCAGGACGGATCTCCCCAGATCCACCTACGACTAGGTCTCAGAATTACGAGGACTGCATCCCACCCCCTGGACCGTGAGGCGACTGCCTTTTGGGAGTTGGGCAACTCGCTCAGAGGCACCCTGAGGTCACAGGAATGCAATTTTTGGCTCCTTTTTTTTTCCTGATTTCCAATGCTTATTTCCCGTTCCCAGGAAGAAGTGCCTATTGAGTACAATGGATTCATTTAATGACTGCAGTGTTTGCTTAATGACTGCTGCAAGAAAGGTCATAAAATCAGGTGCTATCACCTGGGAACCCGTTTAACGACTGCGATTCTGAGCTCAGTTACAGTCGTACATTAAGGACGACCTACAATATGATTTACTATATCTATAGTGGGTGGGTGTTATCACTCAGCTATGCATCAAAGCTCTTTTCCCCAAATACACAGCCTGGCACACGCATCCACCCGCAGAAGTCTTGCTTTTATAGCAAATACTGAAAAAGTTACACAGGTTGTCCTTGACTTATGACAATTGGGAGCAGAATTTCTACTGCTAATCAAAGCCCTTGTTAAATGAGTCATGCCAGATGCTACAACCTTTTTTGTCACCGTTAAGTGAATCAGAGGTTAAATGAATCACACGGTTGTTAAGTGAATCCAGCTTCCCCCTTTGACTTTGCTCATCAGAAGCCAGCTGGGAAAGTGGCAAAGGTCGATCATGTGAGATACACACACATGGACACTGCAACACTCATAAGTCCATGCCAGTTGCTAAGCAGCTGAATTTTGGTCATGTGACCACAGGGGTGCTGCAACGCTTGTAAATGTGAAGCCTGGTCATAATTTTTTCAGGATTTTTGTCATTTCAGACAGTTGCTAAACCAATGGTTGTAAGTCGAGGACTCCCTGTACACACATGCAGAGGAGTAGCCCGCCATCTGTACGAGTGCAAGAGTGCTGTGTGGCCGCACTTTCAGCTTCACCAGCTGCAGCCCTTACACAGGCATTCTGTTTAGGATCTGTTGTGCGGTTGCCAACAACACCCGGAGGGGGCAAGACCAACGTCTGCAAACCACGAAACAAAAACAAAACCATTTTAATTCTGAAGCAATTGCTGGGGATGAGGGTTACCAAACGCAGGTTCTGGACTGCCAGTTCCACACCCGGATGGTCTGGTCGTCGGACGCACTGAGGATCCAGGGATATTCCTGGGAAGAAGAGAGACGAGAGTTTTCTCTCTCGGAGGGCAGAAGGGAGCCTGGCAACCTCTGACGGTTCCTGAAACCTTCCGGGGTGCTGCTGAATGCTCAGAGACAAAAGGACACAAGCAGGACTCACGTGGTGGAAGAAGGTGGTGCGGATGTAATCCAGGTGGCCCAGCAGTGTGAAGAGACAACGGCGCAGTTTGTAATTCCAGACCTTGAGGAGGAAAGCACAGGCGTCAATAATGCGAATCCCAGATGGCTGGGTTTTTTCCCCTCCTTTAATTAATTACAGAGTACACACGATTCAGAGTCAGAACGGAGGTCTTCTACTCCAGCCCCCTGCTCAAGCAGGAGACCCTACACCATTTCAGACAGGTGGCTGTCTGAACCTCCAGGGAGAAAGCACCTACAACGTCCAAAGGCAAGCTGTTCCCTGGTTAATGGTTCTCCCTGTTAGGAGAGAGCCTCACACGGGGCCTCCCAAGAGGTTCCCTACCTACATTTCCACCTTGCAAGTCTGTTTCAATCTCGGTTCATACAGATAGTCCTCAATTGGGTCCAATGTTTCTGTTGCTAAGCAAGACAGCTGTTAAGTGAGTTTTGCCTCATTTTACGACCTTTCCTGCTGCAGCTGTGAAATTAGTAACACGGCGGTGAAAGTGAATCTGGCTTTCCCGCTGACTTTGCTGGTCAGAAGGTCGTAAAACGGGATCACGTGACCCTGGGACACTGTGACCGTCATAAACATGAACCAGTTGACAAGCATCTGAATTCTGATCACTTGACCACGGGAATGCTGCAATGACTGTGTAAAAGACAAATACAAGTGCCGCTGTAACTTTGAATGGTCACTAAACGAACCGTTGTAAGTGAAGGACGACCTGTACTCAAGGGAAAACAGCCGCTGAACGGGTCAGCTTCCCTCCAGAGGCTTTTAAAGAACTCTCCATCCCCTCGTAGACCGTCCCCACCCAACAACTTCCACCACCTAACGGTACCTTGATTTTATAGTCATCCCCTCCGGAGACGAAGAGCGGCTGCTGCTTGTGGAAATCGATTCCTCTGACAGGTCCTGGAAAGCAAATATAAAATACTGAGAGTCACAGAGGAATCAAGAGAAGAGGTGAGGCTTTTCACTGTTTTTTCAACTGCTTAGCTCAATCCAGCAATAGCAGTATTTTCCCTCTGCTACTTGTGATTTTTCTTTTTTTTTCCTTCTGGCATGCTCTTGCTCACTCCTTCCCTCTGTTGAATGAAACTCATCTGCTTACAGGATCTACTTTGCCCATAGAGTATTTTATTTCTCCAGTTCTGCAAAATCAACCTTGGGCAGACTTGGTTCCGTCCAATTAGATCCAGCCAGGCAGGCTGATGTCAGCGAGGCGACCTCTCACATTTTATAGGCAAGCGGCCCGGCTTACATGCACAGAGTGTAACCGTCACTTACCATCGTGTTCATCAAATTTGTCAATGAGGGTGCACATCCGATAGTCCCAGAGCTGGATCACCCCATTGTGCAAACTCGTAAGGATCCAAGGCCGTTTAGGGTGAAAGCTCAGCCCTGAAAACAGAGGTAAAAACTAGATGTGTTTCTTGGAAGTCAGCTGCAGTTTTTATTTTCCACAGAGCACGCAGAAAACCTTGACTGACAATCGTCATGGAGCCTTCCCACTATCGTTGTAATTTGCGATGGTCATAAAGTGGGTCACCCCATGACTGGAATCATTTTATGACCTTGTTTGCAGTGGTTGTGTCTAGCTAAGCGGCCACCATGGTTGTAAAGAGAACCCATTGTTCATAATGCGCCATTTTTGCTGAAAACCAGAAGAAAATGTTGGGTCTGAGCCGATTACATGACCCATGGGACGCAGCAAACAGCCATAAATGTAGGCTTGCTACCAAGCGTCCATGTGACTGGGGGGGGGGGACCCCTGGACATCAGAATTGGGTTGGTAATATCTTGGGGTGGGGCCTGTTGCTGTTAAGCAAATGGTCATAAACCAAGAAAAATTTACAACTTTTCAGTGGAGAAATCTGGTGGGAGCAAGAGAGGGCTGTCTCTTCGGGTAATGTTTTCAATAACTAGCTGTGCCTTTAATTAATGTTTCTAGTTCTTTGAAATGACAAACAAAAATGTGAAATTTGATAAGGACTGGTTCAGACAGGCCAGAGGCAAGGTCTATGCACAACTCTGAACTTTATGTTTTGATCTATATATCAAGTGATTTTTTTTACCTTTTTAAGGGCCTCTCACCATGTATCTATGGAAGACCTCTCCTTTTACTTACGCATAAATAGATATTGATCTACCTTTCCAGCTTGGATGCAAAGGAACACCAGGCTAAGAACTTTATCATTGTTTACAATTAACAAACCAATTACTTAACTCAATTTTTCCCTAACTTAATACAGTACTGGCATTTTCTATAAACTGTGCCAAGACTGAGATAAGGTTGGATTCCCACAACACAGGTCAGGTGGGTAATAACAGTTAATAGTATGGTTTATGACACCAGTCAATGAGAACTCTTAACTTTCTATTAGATCTTTGCAAAATCACAACAGCAGTGTCTTTACTCTGCGGATGTGCCCAGTGCCCAAAACACATAACTTTTCACCTGTTTTGATACCTGTAGAAGCAAGAACTTCTAGAACATAGAATTCTAGAACACAGAATCATAGGGATGGAGGGGGCTTCTAGTCCAGTCCCTTCCACAAGCAGACCCTGTATCATTTCAGACAAATGGCTGTCCAGTCTCTTCTTAAAAACCTCCAGCAATGGGGCACTCACAATCTCTGGAGGGAAGCCGTTCCACTGATTGTTCTCACTGTCAGGAAATTTCTCTTTAATTCTAAGTTGCTTCTCTCTTTGTTAAGAAGCAAAGTCTCTTTGCTTCTTGTCCTGCCTTCAGGTGCTTTGGAGAACAGGTTGGCCCTCTCTTGTCTATGACAACCCATCAAATATTGGAAGACTACTATCATGTCACCCCTAGTCCTTTATCTTCATACCCAGTTTCTGCAAATTGTCCATCATATGTTTTAGTTTCCACTTCATTAACCATCAGTGTTGCTCTTCTATGCACTTTTCCCAGAGTCTCAACGTCTTTTTTGTATCATTTTATTGTTTTAATGTTTGTAATGGTTTAACGGTTTTACAGTTTTACAATTATGAGCCGATGCAGAAGTGGCTATAGAAATTGGGGGGGAAATCATTTTACCAGGCTAGAAATTTATTCAGTTGATATGCACGGAGGCAACCTTTTATCACTGGGAAACTCAGCCAAGAATACTGCCTTCCAACTACCTGGTGAATATAATCTCTGTATGCGTGAAACTTAGGGGCTTCGAATCCTCTCTAAAATCTGCTTTAGACGGATGTTGATGCTTTATTGCTTTGTTGCAGCTAGCCTTCTGGAGCGCTGTGTAGGAGGGGGAAAGGGGAGGATTTAAACTGAATAGCCCAGTGTTTCTCAAGCTGGGACACCTGAAGATGGGCGGACTTCAACTCCCAGAATTCCCCAGCCAGCACATCATAGGTGCCTGGGGGGTTCTGGGAGCTGAAGTCCACCTGTCTTAGAGCAGGCTGGCTGGGGAATTATATTTAAGCAGGCTGGCTGGGGGATTCTGGGAATTGCAGTCCTCCCACCTTCAAGGGGCCCAGCTTGAGAAACACCGGAATAACCGAAGATAAAACGAGACCCGCGTCTTCTGCTGCAGATGCACCGGGGCAGGGTTCAACCCCCCCCCGCCCGCCCGCCCGCCCGCAGGGCCCTGACTGGGACCCCCATAGCGGTGTTTTCAAGCCAGCCGGGAGGCCCCCGCCCTCAGCATCGCTGCTCCCCTGGGGCCCCCGGCCTACCTTTCACGCGGGCCGACTTGGTCTCGAACTTGGTGAGCATCTCCGCTGCGCCCCGTCGCCTCCTCAGCTGCTGCTGCTGCTGCCGCCGCTGCTGCCGCCGCCTCCACGTCACCGCTGCCGGGACGGCGCCCGCTCCCCCACTTCCGCTTCCGGCTAGGTACCAGCGATAGGGAAAGCGCGGCGCGGGTCTAGCGCCCCCTATCGGAGGAGGAGGAAGACGCCAAGCCGACGCTCTTCTCACGGAAACCGGAAGGAACCGCCGCCCGGAACCATAGAGAAGGGTCCTCCGCGCTACAGAGCCCAGCTTAGGCAGGAAGCGGAAGTTGCCGGCAAGATGGCGGCTATGGAAGAGGAGGTGGAAGCGGCCCCTTGCAGCGGCCGGAGGATGAAGGCGAGGGCGGCGGCCTGGGTCCTTCGCGGGATCGTCTTGTGCGCCTTGGCGCCCGGTGAGGATCTGTCGCGCGGGGAGAGCGCGCTCGGGGCCATCCGGGCCTGGGGAGGCGAAATGCGGGGCCCGGAGGGCGGGGACCGTGGGCCTCGTCGCGGTGCAGTGTCGTCCCCAAACAGTTGCCCGCCGGAGGGGCTGGACTCTAGCTCCCATGATGCCCCCCCGGCACGGCCTGGGTGTTGAACAAACCACGAGGGTCTCTAGAGGGCCTTATTCTAGGAGGCAAGCTGTGACTTTGGGCTAGCCCTTCTCTCTCTCTCTCTCTCTCTCTCTCTCTCTCTCTCTCTCTCTCTCTCTCTCTCTCTCTCTCTCTCTCTCTCTCTCTCTCTCTCTCTCTCTCTCTCTCTCTCTCTCTCTCTCTCTCTCCCTCCCTCCCTCCCTCCCTCCCTCCCTCCCTCCCTCCCTCCCTCCCTCCCTCGCCAGCCTACCTCGCAGGGCTGTGGTGGTGGGAAATAAAGGAGGGAGGAATATTCGGTATATTTACAACTTGAGTTCCTTATAAAGTAATAAGATGGGACAAGATGCTGATAGCTGGTTGGCTGGCTGTGATAGAAAGAAAATGGATGGATGGATGGATAGGTGATAGATGAAAGAAAATGGGTGGATAGATAGACATAGATGATACAGATAGAAGACAGATGGATAATAGACATGAATGATAGATATCTGAGAGATAAAAAGATGATAGTGATAGCTAGCTACTATAGATAACTAGATTGCTACGTTTGGTAAAGAGATATACATAGATAATAGATGATAACTGACATGAGATAGATAGATAGATAGATAGATAGATAGATAGATAGATAGATAGATAGATAGATAGAGTTAGTTAGCCCTTTATCCTAAGCCAAAAATTAGACCCTCCAAAGGGCTTTGTACTTCCATCCAGGCTGATGGGATCTGGAGTCTTTACTGATGTTGCGCTTTCAAGAATCCCAATCGAGGAGAGGTTGGGTTTATGCTGTTTGGGATTAACCAAGCTGGAGTCCAGCTGTTGAGAGCGCCAGTTGAAGTTAGCTGTATGGAAACTTCAGAGATTTGGGTGTCTGAGAGACAGCAAGGTCTATGGGGGACTTAATGGAGTACAGGAGTATGCCAACATGGGATGCTTGGCTTTGGGTGGCATCTCCATTCACGGTCCACTTTATGACCAAGGCTGTCGCATTCTCAAGTGTCAATTGAAGCTGCGTGGAATGGTTCTGATGCTGCTGGTTGGTCATGTGCTTACCTAGAAACTAGGAGACGGTGAGTTCTAATCCTGCCTTAGGCATGAAAGCTTAAGCCTGATATACCCTCTCAACCCAGCTCACTTCACAGGGTTGCTGTTATTGTGGAGAAAGAAGGAGGATGAAAGTGAGTAGGTTCACTGCCTTGTTACTTATAAACTAACAAAGATGGGATAAAAATAGTGGTCTTTAGCAGTGCCCCTCATTTTTTTTGCTTTGTGGCTCCAGATTTGCTGTCTCCTTACTCTTTTACTGAGTTTATAAATATGGACTCATTTTACCTAGCACCTTTTTAACATGATTTTTATTATTGTGTTATATCCTTTGTTCCCATGTGTTTACTGTGATGTAAGATGGGGATGATGATGGTTGATTATGATAAATAATCAAGGGAGGGAGCGAGGTTTCCTAGCTTCAGAACCATTGTACCATATTTTTCAAAAATCCTGGAGAATCGGGGAAATACCTGAGGATTGGAAAAGGAAAGGGAAAAAAAACAGACCCAGGAAACTACAGACCAATCAGTTTAACATCAATACCTGGGAAGATCCTGGAAAAGGTAAAAAACAGATCTGCAAACAACTAGAAACAAACAAAGTTATAACTAGTAGCCAGCATGGATTTGTTGAAAACAGATCATGCCAAAACAATCTCATTTCATTCTTCATCAAAGTGACTAAATTAATAGACCAGCGAAATGCTGTGGACGTAATATACTTAGACTTCAGTAAGGCATTTGATAAAGTAGACTACAACCTACTCCTTGGTAAGCTAGAAAAAGGTGGAATAGACAATATCACCACCAGATAGATCTGTAGCTGGCTGACAAACCGTACTCAACGAGCAGTCCTCAACGGCACTGCATCTACATGGAGAGAAGTAAACAGTGGGGTACCACAAGATTCTGTCTTAGGCCCAGTACTCTTCAGCATCTTCATGAATGACTTAGAAGGGGAACTCATCAAATGTGCAGATGACATCAAACTGAGAGGAGTAGCCGACACTCAAAAAGACAAACTCAGGATCCAAAAAAGATCTTGACAAACTTGAACAATGGACCCAGAGAAGAGCAACTAAGATGATCAAAGGCCTACAGACTAAAACATACGAAGAACGGCTGCAGGACTTGGGTCTGTCCAGTTTAGAAAAGAAGAAATAGGGGTGACATGATAGCAGTATTCCAGTACTTGAGGGGCTGCCAAAAAGAAGACAGGGTCACGTTATTCACCAAAGCACCAGAGGCAGGTCAAGAAACAGTGGTCGGAAACTGACCAAAGAGAGAAGCAACCTGGAATTAAGGAGAAACTTCCTGACAGTGAGGACAATTAACCAGTGGAACAGCTGGCCTCCAGAAATCATGGGTGCTCCATCACTGGAGATTTTTAAGAAGAGATTGGACAGTCACTTGTCTTGATACGGCATAGGTTCTCCTGCTTAAGCGGGGGGAGGGGCTGGGCTAGAAGACCTCCAAGGTCTCTTCCAGATCCATTCTATTCTACAGACTGAAATTTAGCTTTCTTTTTTTAAAGTAAAGAAATAGCTTTAATACTCTTAAGTAGACTGTAAATAATGATCCTTAGTACTGTACTTAATACTCTAAGTAGAATGTAAATAATGAGAAAAAGGCAACTGGTTACCACTTGCACAAGTTGAGGTATTTGTACTGTAATCAGTTGTTTTGATATATGCATTTGGTCATGGAGGAAATTGCAGGGAAGAATTTATCCCCTTTGGTTCAGTTCTAGTTTTATGCCTCCAATCTGGGCAAAATTTCAGAAATCTGTATTGCTCAATTTGGAGAGTTATGAAACAAGATTTCAGGTTCTGCTTAATGGTTGACTTAGAACGGAAGTCTCCCTTATCCAAATGAGTGCAACTAATTATTTATGCTGTTAACATTTTTATTTACATGGCTGTCCTATGATAATGTTAGCCCACATTCCCCCCCCTGCCAGGAGCTTTCTTTCCACCCTTCTCATTGCTTCAAACGCTATAAGGAATGGAGGTTGGGCCTAAGGCAGGGGTGTCAAACTGCCAGCCCCTGGGCCGGACACGTCACACAGAAGCTGTGCCCACCCCATTGCTGGCAATGGCAAAAGAGTCCCGATACATCGCGTGATGTCGCGGGTTTGACATGTCTGGCCTAAGGCAAGGCATTGGACTTTGTATTCAGCTGCTGTAAATTCTGGCGGTTGAAATCCACCAAGCCTGTATGAACCCTTGGTCAATCTGGTCTGCCTTGCCAGCACCAGAGCAGGATATTCCTGTTTTCTAATCACTTTTTTTTTCTAAGAAAAAAAATCCTATTAAATCCATCGCTTTTTGTGCAGATTCAGGCTGGTGCAACTCTGTGGAGAAGAAAATCTACATCCCACTGAATAGAACAGCCACCTGCGTCCGTCTCCTGAATGCCACTCATCAGATAGGCTGCCAGTGTGAGTGTCGTGTTGAAGGAATATTTCCTTGGGGGGACACTGCCAGTCGCTTGTGTCTGATAGTAAGTAGGCTAGGCAGGTGTGGACCACAGGTAGGCTACCTGCAGCTCCCAGCCCATTTTTCTGGTCCCCAGAGCCCTCTATACCGTGCTGACAGAGTTCCAAAGCACGGAAGCAATGTATGACAGCAATGCTTCTATTCTCTCTTTATGAATCTGAGACCCCATTCGCTGCTTGTGGTGCCTTCTAATTTCACTACAGGTAGTCCTCGACTAAGACCACAAATTGAGCCCAAAAATTCTGTTGCTAAATGAGACATTTGTTAGGTGAATTTTATCCCATTTTACGACCTTTCTCACCACGGTTGTTAAGTGAATCCCTGCAGTTAAGTTAATGACACGGTGGTTAAGTGAATCCGGCTTCCCCGTTGGCATTGCTTGTCAGAAGGTTGCAAAAGGAGATCACGTGATCCTGGGACACGGCAACCGTCGTAAAGATGAACACCAGTTGCCAAGCCTCCCAATTTTGATCATGTGACCCTGGGGATGCTGCAATGGCCGTAAGTGTGAAAATCGGTCACATGTTCCTTTTTTTCAGCGCTGTTGTAACTTTGAATGGTTATAAGTCGAGAACTACCTGTAAAATGTTTTGTGGTGAAAATTGCCAAGCGGTAAGGAGGGTGTTTTGTGACCAGAGGGGTGCAGGATGGAGATAGAGGGGTCGTCCCCAGAAAGCCTTCAAGATATTCTATTGTTTGGGGCTGGGCCAAGCCAGTCTTTACTTAATAATTCAGGGGCTCAGAAGGGTAATTAGGTTGTAGCTGGGGCAGTGCCACATCAGTAAAAAGGGTGGTACTAACAACTGTGATTCATTTTCTGTATTTTAAAGTGTTATTCATAAAATGAGGGTCTTGACATCTGCAGAGGCAGCTATTTTGTCCTTTGCCCCTAAATGGGGACAATTGGCCAGTTTTGGGGAGAATGCCACAGGGCAGGGGTAGGCAACCTTCTAGCTGGCTCAGGAATTCTGGGAGTTGAAGTCCACGAGTCATAAAAGAGCCAAGGTGGCCTACCCCTGCCCTAGGGTGATACGTGAATGCCTGAACCTCGCAGGAGGTTGTGGGTGTGCAATTTGTCCCTCTGATGTCCTTGGCCTCTCTTCCCTCACAGCCTCCATGAACGGAGACACGGGAGTCATTCACGTGGCAGAGAAGGAATCTGACCTGAAGTGGGTGCTGTCGGATGGCCACCACGCCCCTTACATGGTCCTGCTGGATGGGAACCTTTTTACAGGGTAGGTGGGGATCTGCCTCCTCCTCCTCCTCCTCCCCCCCCAGAGGAACAAAAAGAATTCTTTTTTTCTGAACCTGCAGCTGCTGGAGAAGAAAACACCTCGGAAGCTGCTCTTCTGATTTCCAGTGACCAAACGCAGCCTTTTACTCGAGCATCAGAGCCCCAGGAGATGCTTGCTAGCTGTCAGGAAAAACAAGCCGTCATCTCTTGGCACCTGCTGTTTTGGCTTAAGAACTTCTGCTTGTGTTTTTCTACTTCTCCAAGCAGAAGCCAGCCAGAATCGCACGCGATGATACGTGGACAGAGCGCTCGTGATTTCTTAGCTGGGCTCTGCCACACTTTGGCGTGAATACAAGCCATGAATCTGTGCTTGGTTGAATTCAGCTGCTGCCCTTTTGTGATGCAGCATACAGATACAGGTAGTCCTTGCTTTACGTCCACATTTGGGACCAGACTTTCCACTGCTAAGCAAGGCAGTTAAGTGAGTCCTGTCTAATTTTACCACCCTTTTTGCCACTGTTGTTCAGCAAATCGCCGCAGTTGTTAAGGAAGTCACAAGGGCATTAAGTAGATCCATTTTCCCCCATTGACTTTGCTTTATTATTGGAAGCCGACTGGGAAGGTCGCAAGTGGCCATCGCGTGATCCTCCCCCCTCCCCCCCCAGATGCTGCAACTGTCTTGAATACGTGCCGGTTGCCAAGTGGCCAAATTTTGATCATGTGACCATGGGGATGCTATGAGGGTTGTAAGTGTGAGAACTGGTTATGCAGGTGGTCCTTGACTTACAACCACAATTGAATCCAAAGTTTCTGTTGTCCTATTTTATGACTTTTCTTGCAGTGAATCACTGCAGTTGTTAAGTGAGTAACATGGCTATTAAGTGAATCTGACTTCCCCATTGACTTTGCATGTCAGAAGGTCGCAAAAGGGGAGCGCGTGACCCCTGGACACTGCAAACCATCATAAATCCGAGTCAGTTGCTATGCATTCTCAGTTTTGATCGTGCGACCACGGAGATGTTCGTAAGTCTGACAAATGGTCATAAGTCACTTTTCAGTGCCGTTGTAACTTAGAACGGTCACTGAGCAAACTGTAAGTCGAGGACTACCTGTAGGCACCATTTCTCTCTTTCCAGTCACTTGAAAACGCTTCTGGGCAAGTGGCAAGAATGGAACAACACTCGGAAACCTTTGATTTATTCCACGTCTGTGGAAAGTGACACTGTTGCTATATTTCATCCCCTTGGTGATCTCGCAGCCGATAAATAACACCCTACAGTTACATTTTTCACCATGTGGTTCTTTTAACAGACAGGTGATGGAGAAGCTGAAGGGCAGCTCTCGGATTGCAGGCGTGGCCGTGGCCATCTCCAAGGCCAGCCCAGCAGAAGGTTTTTCTCCCGGTCTTCAGTGTCCCAATGATGGTTACGGTGAGGATGAAGCAAGCGTGGTCTCTTTAGGGGTTCCCCGCTCGTCTCTTCAGTCCTTCCCTGGGTGGCCTCCCTGCTGGCTGATTTCTGATCCAACTCAACAAGAGCGGAACATTTTGGGTCCCTTAAGAGAGAATCGTTTTCTTGAAGTGGACTTCAACTGCCCGAATTGCACAGGGGAATTCTGGGAAATGAAGTCCACAGATCTTAAAATTGCCGCGGTTGGATACCCCTGAAGTAGAGAAAAGCACATGTCCAGTTTTATTTCTATCGGGAAACTGCTTCTGGACTTTTGCTCCAGATAGAAAAAAAATGTAATTTTGTTTTTAGGTTTTGCTGTCAGTTTGATGTTATAGAAAGGGCTGGTTGTTGTTAAGCTGATACAGTAAAAAGTGGAAGCTGTAATTCTACTTTGTACTTTATTGTGCTGAAAAAAGATTGGAAGTCGACGCTTTATTACCCATCATTTTTCCTTTCTCCCTCCTTTTTTCCACCACTTCCGTGCTATTTTCATTTGTATTATATATTCTTAAGTTGAAAGAGAGAGAGGTCACTCTCTTCATCATCTGGCAGAGATTTGGGCTGAAAAAGTCTGTCACTGCTAAGAGGAATCTTTTTTTTTCCCAGCCCTAAACTTTTTATTAAAGATAGCAGTGACAAGAGTCTCGGGCATTTCCTTTACATCTGAGCTCTTGGCCCACTTCGAAGTCTGCAGTTGTTAAAGAAAAATTAAAGAAAAAAGCAGAACCTTTGCAGAATACGAACAGTTGCAAGGAAAAATGGGGGAAACCCCCAGAGCCCCCCACACAGAAAAAATGGGCTTCAGTTACTTGCTTCCTCCTCCTCCTGGTGAGGTTCCCACATCTGTAACTGTCTTTTTTTTTAAAAAAGGGTGACGGTTCCTCTCATGTAACTGGAAAGGCTGAGTGTGCCGTGGGGATTTAAGATCCTGGGAGATGCTTCTGGATGTGTCAGGCAGCTGGAAGTGTGACCCTGGAAAGGAGAGAGATAACAACGAGCAGATTGTTGTTTTTCGTCTGCTTTGAAAGGGCCCCAGGATATGGTCACAACCAGTGCCATTGTTTAAGGCATGTGATGTTGGTATCGCAAGTAGGAATACACTAATTTGGAGGAATGTAAGGGCACCGCAGGAAAGTATTCCAGCTCTGGAACTCATAGTCTCGTTTACAGTATTTCCTCCCTCTCCTCCCCTTCCTTCTCTCTTTTCTTTCCTCCTTCCCTCCCTCCCTTCTCCCTTCTCCTTCCTCCCACCTTGTCTTTTTCCCCTTCCTTCCTTCCTTCCTTCCTTCCTTTATATGGCCGTCCATCTCACAATCAAGGGACTGGGCAGTGTACAACAGTCAGAAACAATATATACAAGTTAATGTTATTAATATTTAAAAGTTTAACATTGTACAAGACACAAAACTAAAACTGAAGAACATGGGTGGAGAGCAGGCCTTTATCCTTCCTGTGCAGCAGACTCCAAGGTATATAACCGTAACCTCGCTTTGTTCAGGGTTCTGCTGCCTTCCACATATTCCCTGTAGTTGTGTGTGTCACTAGCATATTTCTTTCGACTATTTCCTCTGCTTTGATTCCTGCACAAACATTTTTCTGCCCCTTTCCCAGTTTTCCTACTCCCTTTTCACTCCTATTTCTGCTCATTCCTATTTGTCTTCACAGCCCCTGACTTTAATTCATTTTTCTGGCCCTCCCCATGACTTGATTTAATTCCTTAGTCAAATGTGGAGAAGTTTTTTCAGCAACCTTCATAGCTCAGAGCCAGGCCACGGTTCCCACGTCTGGGAGCACGCGTGACTCCTTGTCCTGAAAGCTTTTCAGGCGACTGTGACTCACGGATTGCTCAACTGCCTTTCCTCTCCTTCCTTCAGGCGTCTACAACAGCAGCTACGGCCCAGAATACGCCCACTGCAGTGTGACCAAGTGGAATTATCTGGGGAACAGCCTCTCCTACCTGGACTTTGGCTTCCCCATCTTCCTGCTTCAAAACGAAACCGAAACCAAGGTTATCAAGCAGGTGTGTATTGCGTGGGAACTCTGCCGTACTTCCCTGTGGCGGGATGGGCAAGAGAATATTTTAAAGCACGCAATTAAATATCAAAGTTAGTACAGCAGTTTGTTTAGTGACCGACGTTACAATGGCCCCGAAAAAAGTGACTTAGGACTGTTTTTCACACTACCGTTGCAGTGTCCCCTCGGTCACACGATCAAAACGCAGAGGCTTGGCAACCGACTCATATTTACGAGGGTCGCAATGTCCCAGGGTCACGTGATCCCCTTTTGCAACGTTCTGGCAAGCGAAGTCAGTGGGGGAGCCCGATTCGCTTAACCACTGCAATGATTCACTTAACGTTGGCAAGAAGGGTCGTAAAATGGGCCAAAACTCACTTTAACTGTCTCGCTTAGCAACAGAAATTTGAGGCTCAGCTGTGGTCGTAAGTCAAGGACTACCTGCACTAACTTTGATACCGGATGGCTTCGAAGTAGCTAGACCTGCCTCTTTCTAAAAACCCCGACTCTCCCTGCTTGGTTCTCAGTGCTACCAGACATACAACACGCCTCAGAACGGCTCCGGTCCGGAATATCCACTCTGCGCCATGCAGCTGTCCTCCCACATGCACGCCGTCACCAGCACCGTCACCTGCATGCGCCGCAGTATCATTCAGAGCACCTTCAGTCTCAACCCAGGTGAGCCCGGAAGGGTGGATGGAGGTGGGCCGGGCGGCAAACTCAGGGCAAGCATGCCCAGCCTGCCTCGCGCCAAGGGCTGCCCAGGCCTGCCGAGGATGGGCTCCATAAAGCGGGGAGGCTTAGGCAAAAACAGGCTTTAGCGTTGTTTGATAATCAGTGCGGGATTATATGATTGTGACCCGTAGTTTTAGTAAGGTCTCTCTTCTGTTACATTAAATTGTAATTCCAGGCAAGATTTGGAGGGACTCTGAAAGTCAAAGCAAAGACCTGGGACTTTCCTGAGTCAAGCCATTCTTTCTTGGAAGACCCCCGTGCTCGGGTGGGGGGGGGACACACTGCCTTCTCCATTGCACAGGGGCCCTTCTCTTGCAATTGATCACTTAGCAGCCATTCAAGGTTACTGAAGTTCAAAGTTGTTGGGTTTTTCAGAAGTTGTGTGTGCTCCATGACTGGAGGCTTTTAAGAAGAGACTGGGCAGCCATTTGTCTGGAATGGCATAGGGTTTCCTGCTTGAGCAGGGGGTTGGACTAGATGACCAACAAGGTCCCTTCCAACATTGTTCTGTTGGAGCTTCCAACAAGCAAACTCAATGGGGGAGGCCGAGTTTAGGCAATCGCCGCATGATTCACTTAAAACCAGGCACGACTCACCTAATGACTGCATCATTTAGTGACAGAAGTTCCAGTCTGAATTGTGGCTGCATGCCAAGGACTCCCTATACCACGTTTGCCATGATTTTCGGTTCTTTGGGAACAAGCTGGATCTGGCTGTTTTCAGCCTTTCCGGATCTGCTTGGCAAAAACCTGGCTGAAGGGCTAAAGCGGAGCCCCGCGAGTCCTTGGTGGCTGCTGCTGTGTGGGGTAGGGGTGGGTGGGTGGGTGGCGCTTCCCGGGGTTGCGAAATGGACCGTGGGGTCACGGTCGCTGCTTCTCTCCTTTCAGAGGTGGTCTGCGATCCTCTCGCCGATTATAACGTCTGGAGCACAGTGCGCCCGCTCAACGATTCGGAGAAGCTGGATCCTAAAAGTGTTGTCATCGCTTCCTCTCGAGTAGGTGGGGCTGGGCTGGGCTGGGCTGGGCTGGGCTGGGCTGGGCTGGGCTGGGCTGGGGGAATTCAGTTGAAACGTTCTTTTTACTTATTATTTATATCCCACCTTTATTTTTTGTATGTTTTATCCTCCGGTCCCCATATACAGTAAGTAAAAAGGAGAAGCCCCAAAAGGCACAGCTGGGGGGGGCATTTCCCCCCAAGCCTTCCTTGGTGAGGGGAGCAGGAGGGGGAGGGGCTGCTGGAGCTGCCAAGGGGAAATGCTCCCTCTGGTCGAGGCCTTCTGGGGACTTTGAAGCCTCCGTGCAGGGGTCATTCTCTCTACAGGCACCAGCTGCCATGCCTAAAAATCTGCACTAGCTTGTTTCGACATGCTGGATAAATTTTTAATTTTTATTATATTCAGAAAATTAAAATACAAAACCTAGAGTGGGGAAAACATTGCAAAGATAAAACAAAACCAGAGAAACACATTATAAAAATGTGAGTTTAAAGGACGAAAGACAAAGAGACAGATTACCCTCCACTAACTGAAGCTTTCCCCGCTAGCGAAATGAGTCCAAAATTTACAACATGCTGGGTGGATTTTGACCATATACTTTTAGCAAATGAATGAAAATTAGACGTGGGGCAGAACGGCTGCCATCTGGGCATAAAGCCGGCGCTTCGAACCAGACACGGAAACTGACAGGCTGACTTTGGGGAGAGAAACTTTGGCAGAGTCTCTGAACTGGCCGGACCGTATTCTTTGCTCTTCTTTCTGGCAGATTGACAGCCACTCTTTTTTCTGGAACGTGGCCCCCGGGGCGGAGAGCGCCGTGGCTTCCTTTGTCACCCTCCTCGCTGCAGCTGAAGCCGTCCATAAAATCCCCGATGTTCAGTCGCTGCCCAAAAACATCATGTTTGTCTTCTTCCAGGGGGTAAGTTCTCGCTGTTTTCTTTTTTCCTGGTCTCTGCAGCTTGAAACAGATCTGTGATTTATTTGTTTGTTTGTTTACTTGTGAAATTTATTTGCTGCCTATCTCGTATTCAACAACTCTGGGCAGCTTACAAAATAAAACAGAATAACAGTAGTAGAGATGGAAGGGACTTTGGAAATCTTCTAGTCCAGCCCCCTGCTCAAGCAGGAGATCCTATACCGTTTCAGACAAATCACTGTCCAGCCTCTGATGAAGCACCCACAACTTCTGGAGGCGAGCAGTTCCTCTGTTTAATTGTCCTCGCTCTTAGGAAGTTTCTCCTTAATTCCAAGTTGCTTCTCTCCTTGATCAGTTTCCAACCATTGTTTCTTGTCCTGCCCTCTGGTGCTCTGGTGAATAATGTGTCCCCCTCCACTTTGTGGCAACTCCTCAGATATTGGAAGACAGCTATCGTGTCACCCCTAGTCCTTCTTTTCATTAGATTACTCAATTCTTGCAACCATTTTCATATATATTTAGCCTCTAGCCCCCTAATCATCTTTATTGCACTTCTCATTAAAACATTAAAGAAACATTGAAATAATCAATTGTAAAAGACACAGCATGGAAAAACAATTCGGTCCCTGGAACCTGTGGCTGGACTCGGAAGGTCCCACTTTTCTGAAATCTCGCGGAGCAACCATCAGCTGTTGCACATCGGGTTGGAAACCAATTTCCGTGGTGCTTGCAGCAGAGAAAGCTGACTTGGGAATACAATTTGCATGGAGGGCTTTGTTGTTCTCAGCTAGGAAATATCGCTCCCAACAAGGATGCAGTTTCCCCTGGGAAATGAATAAAACAGCTTGAGAGAGAGAGAGAGACAGATGCAGCTAATCCCAGCTCCACTGGGGAATTAGCCAGGGATGGGTGAGAAGGTTCAGGAGCATTTAGGTAGGAAAAGCTCACAGGATTTTTGGGGAGCTGATTTAAATCAGTGTTTCTCAATCTGGGCAGCTTGAAGATGGGCGGACCTAAACCCCCAGAGGTCCCCAGGCAGCATGGGAGTTGAAGTCCACCCGTCTGCAGGTTGTCAAGGAGGTTGAGAAACTGCTCTACTGCCAGGGTCAGGAACAAATCTGAATGTTTGGAGCAGCGTTTCTCAACTTGAGCAATTTAAAGGTGGATGGACGTCAACTCCCAGAATTCCCCAGGCAGCACAGGGATTTGTTTATTTGTGTCAGAAGCATCACAATTAAAATAAGGCATACTATATGGCATAAAATTTAAAATACAAAATGCAAGATTAAAATATATACCTATTAAACAGATCTTGCCAAGAAACTAGCAATATTAGCATGGAGTTGAAATCCACCCATTTTTAAATTGCCACGGTTGAGGAACGATTCACACTGCTGGATTCCAAAACAAATCCGTGTTTCTCAACCCGAGCAACTTGAAGATGGGCGGACTTCAGAGCACGGCTGGCTGGGGAATCCTGGGCGTTGAAGTCCACCCGTCTTCAAGTTGCCACGGTTGAGAAACATTCCCTTAAAGCGATTTCAACCTACATTCACACATTGGCTTGTGTAACATCTCGTAAACAAGTGTCAGGAAATGTATCTATTTCATAAAGATGCAGCATGGACTTCCTGAAACAAATCTCCTTCTGAAATACCCAACTTCACTTCCCAGAATTCTCAGCAGCTGCAGGCCAGGCCCAAGGTATTCTGGGAAACTGAGGTTCAGCGCACTGAGCATTCAGGCTGAAGGATGCTCTAACAAACCAGGGCAGACTCCGAGAGAAATATCTCTGTGTGAAGGAAGATTTCAGGGTTTATTCTGCCTGCTAACCCTGGGGGAGGGGGGGAATGGGCACAGGTAGTCCTCGGGCTACAGCCACAGCTGAGCTCAAAAGTTCTGTTGCTAAGCAAGACGGTTAAGTTGTGTGAATCCCTTCAGTTGTTAACAACACACTTGTTAATCAGGGGTTCTCAACCTTGGCAACTTTAAGACTTGTGGACTTCAACTCCCAGAATTCCTCAGCCAGCTTTGCTGGGAGTTGAAGTCCACAAGTCTTAAAGTGGCCAAGGTTGAGAACCCCTGTGTTAAGTGAACCTGGCTTCCCCCATTGGATTTGCTTGTCAGAAGGTCGCAAAAGGGGATCACTTGACCCCGGGACTCTGCGGCTGTCATTATTACGAGTCAGTTGCTAAGTGTCTGAATTTTGATCACATGACCCAGGGGATGCCGCAGCCAACATGAAGCACGGTTCATGAGTCACTTTTTTCAGTGCTGTTGTAACTTGGAATGGTCACTAAATGACTCTGTCACTTCCCGTGTTTTCTTCATTTTACTGCACTGTATCGTCTGCAAGCAGGACGGAACCGCGAGGAAAAGCGACACATTCTGGGGGAAAGGAGCCCTCCGGAGGGCAGCAGGCGGGCGATCCAAAAGCCTCTGCTCCAACCTGGTGCCCTCCAGTCCCCACTGCATCCCGTGGGCAGCACAACGTCCCCACGGGGCAGGAAAAGGCCCTTTGCCGCCGCCCGTCCCTCGCAGCCGGCACACTCGCAGGCACCCCGTCTCCAAACACAAAGTCACATGGAGCAGATTAAAAATATATGTGCACACTGAAGCAAAAAAGCAGCTAATTTGGAGCAATGGCAGCTGCCAAAAGCCAAGAGGATATTTGAAGGAGGGAGGGATGGGGGGTGATGGTTAGCAGCTGATCTTCCCCTCCAGGCATGAGTTACCGGAGCTTTTGTGCTGCTGTGAAATGCCTTCTCTTCCCGTTGTTTCCTCCACCACCGTGTTGGGGGGTTGGCAGTGGTGCCTTTCCTGGGAGGGGCGCAAAACGTGGCATTGTACAGTTGTGAGTGTGAAAGGAGACGCCATAAACCAGATTGGTGTGACTCACTTAACGGCCCCCTTGCTTAGCAGTAGAAATCCTGGCCAGCTGCCTGACTTCAGGCCCGTCTCTGTTTCCCAGCCCAACCCACCTCGCAGGGCGGTTGTTGCGGGGAAGAGAGGACAGGAAGGTGTGTTGGATATGTTCAGCCGGGATGGACAATGATAGAGGTTGCAGGTGTAGCTGGATTACTCTGTCCCTTTCCTTTTCTGGGGACAAACCCTTCTGGATTTCCCTCCCCTCCTCAGGAGACCTTTGACTACATCGGCAGCTCCCGCATGGTGTACGACATGCAGAACGGCCGGTTTCCCATCAAGCTGGAGAACATCGATTCCTTCCTGGAGTTGAGCCAGGTGAGAAGAGACAAGCCGAGGCTGCTCTGCAGTTTTAGCTGACCGCTTTGGGGATATTGGCTTCTGGTGTAGTTTCCAAATTTTGGAAACTCGGGTAAGAAGGGAGTTAACAAAGCGAGGTGGGTCTGTGAAACGTGAGAATGCCCCGATGAGTTGCAAAAAAATGTTCCCGCAACTGAGATTGCTGTTTCAGACTTAAGCGTGCTGAGCTGCAGTTCCACGGATGGGGGACAGACCTCCTGTGGGTTTTAATTTGCTGCTTCTCGGTTACTTAAAGGTTGGTGGGAATGACAAGACCCGATCCAAAGGCTTTTGGGCAGAAGCATCAGAGAACGTAGCGCAGAATATCTTTCTTGCAAAGGGCAGCGTCTTAAACCTGAGCATCCGTGGCTCTCCCGTTTGCAAACGTAAGGGCTCCTGCGAGGTTTTGCTCTTTCATGGTGAAGGTGCTGGCCTAGAAAGCAGGAAATTGTGAGTTCTAGTCCTGCCTTAGGCATGAAAGCCGGCTGGGTGATTTTGGGCCAATCACCAGGAGACTTGGGAGTTCTAGTACAGCCTTAGACATTAAAGACAAAAACATACGAAGAACGGCTGCAGGATTTGGGTCTGGCCAGTCTAGAGAAAAGAAGGACTAGGGGGGACATGATATAGCAGTGTTCCGGTAATTGGGGGGCTTCCAGAAAGAAGAGGGGGTCAAGCTATTCTCCAAAGCCCCTGAAGGCAGGAGAAGAAGCAACGGGTGGAAACCGATCAAGGAGAGAAGCAACCTGGAACTAAGGAGAAACTTCCTGACAGTGAGGACAATTAACCAGTGGAACCACCTGCCTCCAGAAGCGGTGAATGCTCCAACACTTTAAGTTTTCAAGAAGAGACTGGACAGCCACTTGTCTGAAATGGTGTAGGGTCTCCTGCCTGAGCAGGGGTTGTATTGGAAGACACCCCCCCAGCTCCCTTCCAGCTCTATTCTGATTGATTGATTGATTGATTGATTGATTGATTGATTGATTGATTGATTGATTGAAAGCTCCCTGCATGACTTTGGGGCAATC
Organism: Bothrops alternatus; assembly: GCA_034064705.1. Classification (NCBI taxonomy): domain Eukaryota; kingdom Metazoa; phylum Chordata; class Lepidosauria; order Squamata; family Viperidae; genus Bothrops; species Bothrops alternatus. The sequence goes on from JARGCV010000988.1 coordinate 2,735,543, forward strand.
GCTGTCTCTCAACCCAATCCACCTCACAAGGATGTTGCTTGGAAAAAATAGGAGACAGGAAATTAGATGGCATTTAGCCAGCCCCTCTATTTGGCTCTGTCCTGAGGTAATCCACAGGAGATTATCTGGGGTTCCTGATTCCAGCATCACCCACCACAAAAGGACACTCCGGATGAAACAAAAGAACTTTCAACCAATGTGTTTTCCTTGCACCAATTCTGAATTTCAGATCAATTTCCTGGCTCTGAGATTTTTGAGATTTTTCGTTGGTGGTCTTGAGGTTCCAGGAAAAAGGAGGGAGAAAGTACATTGTTGGTTCATCTTTGGTCCTTCCTGTGCCCATTCGGCCCAAATAGCCGTGTGTGTGTGTGTGTGTGTGTGAGAGAGAGAGAGAGAGAGAGAGACTGACTGACTGACTGACTGACTGACTGACTGACTGACTGACTGACTGACTGACTTGGCTAAGGCCCGGAGAAGTTGCCTTCCCTCAGTGAGGACTCCAACCTGTCCCTGGTTCTGCTTTGGCTGCCTGTGGGAGGCTTCGTTGGAGAAAACCCCGGGCAACCTTGTACATGTGCTGACTGTGCTCCGTCTGTTGCAGGTTGCGCTCCGGAGTAACGCCTCCCTGTGGATGCACACGGACCCCGTCTCTCGAATGGACCCCGAGATTGAGGTAGGGACGTTTGCCTGGCTGCCAGTTCCTTCCTTCCCTGCTCACAAGAAAGATGCCGAAGTTGGCTTCCAACCGGCCCGTATGGATCCATGGCTCTCGGCCTCGACTGCAGCGGCATGGCCTCTGCCGGCCATCTGCTGGGAGACTCGCGGGCTTCCTCGGACAGTTGGTTGGCCACGGCAAGAACAGATGGCTGGGCTAGGTGAGCCAGGGGTCTGATCCAGCACGGCCAGCTTCTGCTCTGATGTCCCTGGCTTCTCTGCTGAACGCCACATGGTCCGTTCTGTCCCTCACGTCACTGCGGACATGTTGAGAGAAGCCGGACTTCTTTTTTTGCCAGGTGTCCCTCACCTGAGGGATCAGCATCTCCTCCTCCACTCCACAGACCCCCCCTCCCTCCCTCCCTCCTGGCACTGGCGATGTTATTTAGTTGGGCACTGAAATGCCTGCAAAAAACCCGCCAAGCTCAGAGTCCTCCTTTTCCTCTTCCTCCCTCCTTCCTTCCTTCCTTCCTCCACTCCACTCCACAAACCCTTCTAGCACTGATAATGTTACATAGTTGGGCTATGAAACATCTGCAAGAAAACAACCAACCTCAGAGAGCTCCAAGGAGCCCAGAGTCCTCTCCCCCTCCTCCCCATCTCGAGCTCCCTCCCTCGCCCAGAACCCGCGACCTTCCTCTTGGGCGTCCAGAAGCCAAAGCCTTCCTGCGCCTGGTCAGGTCCAGCTGAGGCTCCTCACCAGTACCTTCAGCCAGGGTGGCCTTCTCCTCGGTCTCCCCGGCCTTGGGGTTTCTTGACCCTGGCAAGAGCCATCAAATGCCCCCTCCTGCTTTCTCAGTCCCGGAGGTTCCGAGGGGCCTTTGGGAGCCTTCCTTGGGCCTCCTCCTCCGTCGAAAGGAACCCTGAGGAGACGCAGCCATTCGACTTCTGCCTCCCCGCCATCCTCTCTTCTGAATGCCGGGGGGGGGCTTTCCTGCCCCTGGAGAACTCTCGCCTGGGAGCTGCTCTCTGCGGTGCTAAGCACCACTCTGGGTGGGCCGCACCCAGTCTCGGCACGAGGCCATCAGCGTGCCCATTTTGGTGAGCACGAAAGCCTTAAAGCATCTGTAAAGTGTCCCAGAGGACAGGCTAAGGCCACTAAGGGAAATGTCACCATCCAGTCTGAGTCAGTCAGAGGGACCAAAGGTTTGCTCTTCCAGGCTTTGAGGCTTGCGCTTGGGCCCTCCCTGGAGAACCTCTCTCTCTCTCTCTCCAGAATATGGGCACGTTGCCTGGTTGTGTGTGGTTTTTGGTTGTTAATCGGGGTGTTGATGGCCGGCTAGGAAGTCATTAATACGTGCCTCATAAACTGGTAGTAAATCAGCACTCCTATTGACTGGCAAGGGGTCCATTTCCCAGGCTTCAATCATTTTTAGGGCTATTTTTGTACCTGCTTGACCAACAAACTTAGTACCTGTGAAACTGAATGTGTGCACTGACTCAGATTGGATCCCGGGACACGTCTGTTTGCCTTCCTTTGCAAGTAAGACTTCTTCTGCACTCCAAGTTTGTTGCATAATTGAGCTACTGGTCTTTCCTCTCGGCCTCCTCCTGCCTTAGCGAAACGTCCAAAGGATGATGGAAACCTTGAACAAGAGCAGTGAAAATACCAGCGTGGTGATGAGTGGAATCGGAGTCAGCCAGCCGCTCCCGCCTTCCTCCTTCCAGCGATTCCTGAGGGTCCAGAAGCTCCCCGGGGTGGTCCTGGCTGACCACTCTTCCCACTTTGAGAACAGGTAACGAGGGACCCTCCTCAGCAGAGGTCTCCAGACTTGGCTGAGGCACTCCGCAAGGCGAAGTCGCCACCTTTGACCAGCCCTGCTCCACAGCTGAGTTTTATCCCAGATGGCAACCTTTCTTGCCTCAGGCGTTAAGTGAATCGGCGCAGCTGATAAGTTAGTAACGCGGTTGTAAAGGGAATCCGGCTTCCCCCTTGACTTGGCTTGACAGAAGGTCGCCAGAGGGGATCACGTGACCCCCCTGGGACACTGCAACCGTCATAAGTACATGCCAGTTGCCCAGCATCTGAATTTGGATCATGTGACCGGGGGGATGCTGCAAATGGTTGTAAGTGTGAAAAATGGTCCTAAGTCACTTTTTTCAGCAACTTGATGAAGGGAGGAAGCCCAGACCCCCTTTGACCTGAGCCCAGGAGCTGAGCAGAAGCCGGGGTTTGTGTGTGTGTGTGTGTGTGTGTGTGTGTGTGCACAAGAAAGTGTAGCAGTCGCTGGTTGCGGGGGGGGGCAGGCAGAGGGAAGACAGACGCGCGCCATGTAATTAAAGAGGCGCGGCGTAATTGTTCTGACAACCAGGAGAAAACCCACTTCGGCCTGGCCGACGTTTCCGGCGTCTGGCTGGCGGCCGGGGCTGAGCGAGCAGCAGCCGAGCATCCAGAAGGCAGCATCTGCTCCTCCTCCAGGACCGCTTGGAAACAAAGCAGACGGGGGAAGAAGAGAACGGGGTGGGTGGGTGTGGGTGTGTGTGTGTGTGACAGCCAGGGGAAATCCAGATGTTGCAGCCGCTGCGTACAGGCAGCCCTCGACCTATAACAGCTCACTTAGTGACCATCTAGTGTTACAAGGGCACTGAAAAGAGTGACTTATGACCCCTTTTCACACTAACGACCATTGCAGGGTCACAGGATCAAAATTCAGATGCTTGGCCACTGGCTCATTGTTATGACCGTCGCAGCATCCCCTTCTGCGACCTTCTGCCATGCGGAGCCAATGGGGAAGACGGATTCACTGAGCAACTGTGTCACTAACTTGATAACTCACTTAACAACTGTCTTGTTTAGCAACAGAATTTATGGGCTCAGTTGTGGTCCTAAGTCGAGGACTACCTGTATGTCCACGGCAATATTTTTCAGCCTTGGCGATTTTAAGATGTGTGGACCTCAGCTACCAGGATTCCCCAGTCAGAAGGGCACGCTGAGGGATTCTGGGAGCTGAGGTCCAGGCATCTTAAAGTCGCCAAGGTTGAAAAATGCTGACTGGGATGAGCGAATGGCCTCCCTTTCAGATTTGGGGGCGTCATTTGCCTCCCCCCTCCCCCCTTGCTTTCTAATAAAAAGCCTCAGCTCATCAAACAGGCAAAGCCACCAAAGAGCCAGGTTAATTACAATAATTAAAATTAAAATTTTAATGACACTTCTGCCACGAATAAAGGAAGGTGACGAGCCGTCCTTCGTCGCTTTGAGGAAGGGCTGGGGGGAGGCTTGGTTTCTGGCCAAGCCCAAATTCATCCCCCCTCATTCCCAGTCCCAAGGGACCCCTCCTCCCCACACCTGCTCCCTCAAGGACCCCTCCTCCTCTCCCTGTCCCCCCCCCCCGACCATCGCATCGTCTCCTTCCCTCCCACAGGTACTACCAGAGCATCTACGACACCCCCGAGAACATCCGGCTGAATTATTCCGGGCTGACCCCAGAGGAGGCCCTGAATCACGTGACGGACACAGCTAAGGTGGGCTGGGCCCGTCTCTCCGGGGGGAGCGATTGGGGGGGGGGGAACTTGGATTGTCTGGCTGGCTGGCTTGCCTTGATCCTCCTTCCTTTCTCCCAGTCCTTAGCTGCAGTAGCCACCGTGGTGGGCCGCACGCTCTACAAGATGGCCGGAGGAGTGGGCAACGCCTTGTCAATTCAGGCGGATCCATTAACGGTCGGTGCTGAGGGGTTCTCTGGAGGGTTGGGGCCAGCCCTTTCTCTCATCCCAGCACACCTCACAGGGTGGTTGGTGGCTGTTCTAGGGAAAATGGGAAGGTGCCTGAGAGATGTTCACCACCTTGAGTTATTTGTGGAAATAGGAAGGGTGGTAAGGAAAGAAAGGGGGGAAGGGGGAAGGAGAAAGAGAAAGAGAAGAAGGAAGGAAAAGGAAAGGAGAAAGGAAGGAAGAAAAAAAAAGAACAAGGAAGGAAAGGAAGGAAGGAAGAAGAATGAGAAGGAAAAAAAAGAAAGAAAAAAAGAGGGAGGGAGGGAAGGAAGGAAGGAAGGAAGGAGAAGAAAGAGAAAAGCATGCAAGAATCCCAGATCTTTTGGCTGGCAAAATGCTCTTTCCCAGCTGCTTTACATGAGATGCTTCTGAATTAGGCCCAACGTATAATTTCACTCAGCCACCACTTTGGAGAGGCAGGCCAGGAGCCGGGTGCCGGGTGGAATTCCTGCTTTCTCCCCCCCCCTCCCCCCATCCTGCTTTCTGGAATTCCTGTTTGTTTGCCTCCTTCCCTCACTTTATGTTAAGCCCACCGATCATGGGATTTTTCTCCTTTCTCTTGAGAGATCTAGTAATCTGATTATTAATTTACTCTATTGCAATTGAGCAATTATTGAGATGCACAAAAACAATTACAAAACACACAGCGTTAAATATCCACTCTATGACAAGGAAATAATATGGACTGATCCATTCAGGGAGCCAGGAGGGTTCCTCCTCACCGCTGACTCAACAACCTTCTCTCAAAAGGGAAGGTCACTCCGAGGCCGTGGGGGGCCTCTAAGGAAAGGGCGTTCCGCACCCTCTTTCCAGATCCTGCTCTGTGCCACACGGGGCCCCTGGCCACCTCTGATCCAAGGCTCCCATCCTCTTCGAAAGCCCGGGGAGACAGGCGGCCACTTCATGTAGAACATAGAATCTGAGAGCTGGAATGGACCTTGGAGGTCTTCTAGTCCACCCCTGCCCAAGGCAGGAGACCAAATTGCATCCTGGGCAAATGGCTTTTGCCGTTAAATTTAGTAAATAAACTTAATACACTTACTAAACGTTTTACCAGGAATAAAAATTTTACGAGTAGTTTAGTAGGTGCTGCTCTTTGAACCTTTCTGGCTTGTCATTTTGCCTTTTTCTTCCAGGTCACACGCATGTTGTATGGTTTCCTGATCCAGTCCAACAACTCCTGGTTCCAGGCCATCACTAAGCCAGATTTCAAAGGGCCTCTGGGTGAGGCGTGTGTGTGTGTGTGTGTGAGAGAGAGAGAGAGAGAGAGAGAGAGAGAGAGAGAGAGAGAGAGAGTGTGAGAGAGAGAGAGAGAGAGAGAGAGAGAGAGATCCTCAGGGGTGAAGGCTGCTGCCAGAGGGTTCCTTTTGAACCCCCCTTTTTTTGCTGCCCCCTCCCAGGCGATGAGCCCCTCCAGTACTACATCGCGGTCTCCAGTCCTGTCAACTCCACCAGCCTGGTCCAGTATGTCTTGGCCAACCTGACTGGGACCCGCCTCGGGGACAACATCACCAAGGAGCATTGCAGAGCCTCCAAGGAAGACGTGAGCTCCTCGTCCTCTAGTCAAGCACTGTTGTTTTTTTGTTTTTGTTTTTATATTACTAGGATAAAAAATTCTGGAAAAGAACCGGCCGGGGGGGGGGTGAAAACCTAATGCTGAAACCCTGGGGAGAGCTGCCCACTTCTTCCCCCTCCAGGTGCCCCCCCACCCTGAGCTTTGAAGGCATCTGTCTCCCAGCACGTTTGCACAGGATTCGGTGACCTTTAGAGGATCTTGGTTCCCGGCTTGCCCGCCTCAGAGACACAGATCCTGAGGGTATGGCTAGCCGGGAGCCCAGCTAGCCCCGATCCTAACATTCGGCATCCACTGGGGATTCCCAGCCGGTTCAGCGGTTTTGATTGGAAGCCGACGGAGTCCTCCCGGCATAAAAGTGGATCTTAAGAGCCAGTAAACCTCAGCGTGTTACAGGCGGCCCTAGACCCACAACCACAGTTGAGCCCGGCATTTCTATGAGACCGTTGGAAAGTGGGCTTTGCCCCATTTTACGACCTTCCTTGCCAGGGCTGTTAAGCGAATCGCTGCAGTCGCCAGCAACTTGGTTCTTGGGTGAATCTAGCTTCCCCACGGACTTGGCTTGTCAGCAAAAGGGGATCATGTGACCCGGGACGCGGCAGCCATCATAAATACAAGTCAGTTTCCAAGCATCCAAGTTTTGATCACGTGACCCTGGGGAGGCTGCAACGGCCGTAAGTGTGGAAAAATGGCCACCTGTCACTTTTTCCAGGGTGGTCGTAACGTTGAATGGTCACGGAGCAAGTGGCTGTAAGTGAAGATCTAGCGGTACAGGCCTCCTGGGGTCAAGAAGGCTGACCCCGCAGCAAGCGGTGGTCTCCCCCTCTGCCCAGGCCTCCAGGGCCTATCTGGGGAAGAGCCATTTCTGCATCTCTAGCGTATCAAAGCAATCGCTCGTTTGCCTTTCGTTCCTCCATTTCATTTATCCAGTTTCTACACCCGCCTCTCTCAGATTCATGACTTTGGGTGGCTAACAACGGAAAGAAAAAAAAACATAGCTGTAAAAAGAATGTACCCATTCAACAGCTGAGGTACAAAAAAGTAAAAAATAGAACCGACAACAAGACACCAGCATAATCGTTACACAAACGTTGATGCTAAAGCTTTAATGTTCAAAGCAGCACATTAATAACTGGGCTTTGCTTCTATTCCACCTGGGTTTTCTTTGCCGCAGTTGTATGACTACATGTGGGTTCAGGGCTCCCCGTACCCCAACGCCAGCTCTCCCCGCAAGCCCTTCTGCGTCCGGTTGACTGTCCGCCACACGCCAGCCTCCTCCCCGGCCTTCGAGCTCCGGCAGTGGGGGTCCACCGAGTTTTCCACCTGGACGGAGAGTCGCTGGAAGGAGCTTCACGGACGGATCTTCCTGGTCGCCAGCAAAGAGCTGGAGGTGAGGCGTCAAAGAGGGCTGGGTTGATTGTCCTGCTGAAGTGTAACCTTTGCCATCCCTCCATCAATATCATCTCTTAGACCATCTGTCAGTATCATCTGTCAGTCTCTATCAACTGTGATCTGTCAGTCATGAGCTGTCATCTGTTATCAATTTCTATCATCTGTTTTTATCTATCAATCTCTATATCATCTATCCTACCTACCTACCTATCTGAGTTTTGCACCATTTTATGACCTTTCTTGCCACTGTTAAGTGAATTACTGCAGTTGTTAAATGAATCATGCAATTGTTAGCTTCCCCCATTGACCTTGTTTGTGGGAAGATTGCAAAAAGGGGATCACATGACCCCAGGACACTGCAACTGTCATGAAGACAGGCCAGTTGCCAAGCATCGGAATTTTGATCACACGACCACGGGGATGCTGCTGTCTTCACGAGTATAAAAACTGGTCATAAGTCACTTTTTTCAGTGCTGACGTAATTTCGGTCACTAAATAAATGGTTGTAAGTTGAGGGTGACCTGTAACTTCTTTCGGATCCCTTCCTTCCTTCCACGCCTGACTCCCTCCCTTTTGATTCCCTGCAGATCATCACCCTGGTGGTGGGCCTCGTTATCCTCATTGTCTCATTCGTGGCCACCTATTTCATCAACGCCAAAGCCCACGTGCTTTTTTCCACGCCAGGAGACTCTGAAACAGTGGCCTATTGAAAACTGGTGCCGGGAACTCTAGCGCTACGAACAAGAAAGGAAGAAAATGAATGAATTTGGCTCTGCCGGACCCTTTCTTTGATTACTGCAGAGTGGAGGACTAGAAGGAACACATTGATCATCATCCCATTGAGAGAGAGACACACTGTGGGTGTACCAAAACACAATGCTGGCAGGAACGGATTGATTTGGAGGGGGGGCGGGTTTGTTGGGTCTCTCAGACCCTCCTCCATCCAGCGGCCCGAAACAAATGGGGCACAGACCACGGAGGTCCTGGCGCCCTCTTGCGAGCGGCCAAGAGTTGGCCATCAAAGGAGACTCTGCGGAGCATTTGTGGACCTTCAACCTTGTAGTTCTCACTTTTTTTTTTTTTTAATTTTGAACGTCTGGATGAATTTGCTCGACTCTTTCGATTCACATAGATGAAGGTGAAAAAAAACGAGGGATGCAGGAAAGTTGGAAACAGGTGTAAACTATCCTTTTTAAAAAAAAATATGGGTTCTGTTTTTTGTACATACGATATAAATAGCCTGTTTTAATCAAAAACCATCACCACCAACACCACTCCTTAACTTACAGATTAAATTTGTTGATCCCGCCCACCTTTACTCATTTGATTTGGCTGCCTGAGAAGTTAAGAATTTGGGGGCTGGGGGTGGAGAGGTTTTTGGGGAGGGGGTCTTCTCTGGGAAGATGCTGTAGCAGCCTTCCTCAAATGAAACCTGGCACATCTGGAAAGTAGCAGATAGCAGTGTTTCTCAACCATGGCAGCTGGAAGACGGGTGGACTTCAACTCCCAGAATTCCCCAGCCAGCATAGCCGAAGCCCACCCACCTTCCAGCTGCCACGGTTGAGAAACACCCAGACGGGAAGGCTGAATAATATAGAGAGGCATACATTTCTCTGTGTTGAAACTGAACAGGTGATATCCTGACCCATTACATTGCTGGGCCAAGCCATTTCTGGCAGTGGCACATGGGTTTCAGTTGTGACTGTGCCTGGATTTTTTTGAGACAATGTTTACAAGGAAGGGCGTACCCCGTGCCAACATTCTGGCGTTCTACAATTAAACAGAGTGTGCCCAACGTGCTCGTTTAAATGTGGCTGGCTGGTTTTGCTGAAGAACAGGAGAAATTAAATTAAACCCATCAACGACGCCAAAAAGGTTTAAAGCCTCAACCAGTCGAAAAGACCAAACTATTTTACATTGTTAGATGCGTCTAGGGACTGAGAGGAATCGGGCTCAGGATTCTGAGGTCGGCTTACAACCGCAATTGAGGCTGGAATTACAGCTGTAAGTCAAGTGGATCACAGAATGGCCACGCCTGATTTTGCAACGTGTTTTGTGGCAGTCGTTAAGCAAACCCATTTTAGCCCGTGGCCTTTTTTTCCCCTCCAGAAATCGGAATAAATGTCAAGTTTCCTGCAAAAAAATATAAACATGATCACGGACGCTACAAATAGCCATAAATATGGGTCAGTGGCCAGCATCCCAAAATGCAATTGTGACCACGGGGGTGGGACAGCCATCGGAACCTCCGAAGTGGGTCACAAATATCCCTGGGGAGGTATGTTGCAACTTTGAACAGTCACAATTTGAGGACTACGTGTAGTTTTCTGTAGATCAGATTGTGAGAATGCGACTTAGCTGGCCCACTGGCATCTTGTCAGCATGGCAAGATCAACCTGTGAAATCTCCATGAGAACTGGAGAGATAGTTGACAGACTGCATTCAACCATGGTTGGCTTGATTCCTTGAGCAAACCATAATAGGTTGCCTATTTCCCCCACGCTAAACCACAAACCAGGCTGAGAGCTACTATGTGCCCTCCCCCCACCTCTCAGAGATGTGTCCACTTGGATTTAAGGCTTGGCACCAACCGAGACCTCGGGGCAAGGCTGTTGGGTGGCAGTGGTCATCCAGAATCTCTCCTGATGATCCCAGGTCTCTGGCTGTGAGGCCCTGTTCCCAAAACTGGCTTGTAGGATCCGTTGGGGTGTTGCTACTGAACCATCCTCCCTGCCCAAGCTGTGCGGAGGTTGGCAGTGGAGTTCCATCAGGCTTACGGTCCCGGAGCCCTCAATCTGCCCAAGGTTAGGCTTAGGCCCTAACCCTGGAAGGGCTTGCCTTCAGAAGTTGTGGGTGCTCGGTTACTGGAGGTTTTTGAGGAAAGATTGAAATGGTGTAGGATCTCCTGCTTGAGCCGGGGGTTGGACTAGAAGACCTCCAAGGTTCCTTCCAGTTCTGTTAAACTCTATTATTCTGTCATCCCTGGCCCTCCTCTATCAACCCTTCTCTTTTCCTTGACTCTCCTCTGGCGGGAGAATAGAAATGTCTGCAATATTTCCTTTTTCACGATATCCTCATAAGATACTTTGGGGGGGAGGGAAGAGATCGAGGTTCCCTTCCTTTGGAACCACAGCCTCATCCTCCTCGCCTCTCTGCCACTCGGCGCTTCTCTTGGATCCAGTTGCTGGCAAGGATGGGAAGCAGCAGCTGCTGCCTGTTCCTCCCGTGCTCAGCGAAGGCCAAGAGGCCTCCCCACGGACCGCTCGGTAGCTTCTGTCCCGGGCTGGAAGCCCCACAACAGAGGAGGAATGGCTGAAGCTGAACACTGGCCAGGCCTGGAACAGACTCCAGTGCAGATTTGGTTACTTCTCGCTCCCTCACAGACTTTCTTCTGACGGACGGGCACTGCGTGGGTGGCGGCCCTGTCCTCCTCCAGAATCGGATGGTGGTCAAGCACACGGGCGGCCACTACCAGTTTGACATTCCCAGCTTTTGGAGTGCTGGGGTGGGCAGTTGCCCAAAAGCTTATTGAAGGCCAGGCTGAACTAAATGGCCAAGCTGAAGGAAGCCTCTGTTCTTCTACTTATTCTCATAAAGCTTATAATTTCTTCATTTGTTTGGTTAGAGCTTGAGAGCTAAATTGATAACGGAGGTAGCAGAGGATGGAGGTCGTGGTGATTTGTGTTACACGTCTTTTCATCCCTAAATTCATTTATCTCAATCTGCTCTTCGGAAGGAATCATTTCTGGGTGTCCTTCCTCAAAGAGAAAGCTGGAGAGATGTCTCCCCCATGCAAGAGAAAACCTTCACTCCCTTGAACCACCGAACACGCAAGACGTTCTCCAAACTTCTCTATTGAAGGAGATTTGGGGGACACATTCCTTTACCTCAACTTAAAAGACCTGAGAGAGGAGGAATAATGGAGTTGCAAGGGATTTTGGAGGTCTTCTAGTCCAACCCCACCTGCTTGTCCAACCTTTGACTGAGACCACAGGTTTCCCCGTGATGCGGATCTTCTTCACTGGTGGACAAGCTGTTGTCTTGGCTGACTACAGAAATCACACTGGGCCATCTTAGACCTTGTCCAGTTCAGGCCTAATGACATCGTGGTCATTTATAATTTTGAAGTGTGAAGCCGACCAGCTGCTCCTTAGAGAACCACCCCTGATTTAAGGATGGACGGACCCAGCTTGCATGACGAACTTGAAAAGGTTGAAGATGTGTTGACTTCAGCTCCCTCATGGGAATGTGGTTTAGCAGAAGGGGGTGAAGAGAGGGTGGGGAACTGCTTGACCCTGACTTCATACCACCTCTTCTCCAAGCCCCTTTCTCTCAACAGCAGGAAGGAGCACAATTTTGCAAGAATTTGGGTCTTCATGATATTTCTGGCTGAATCCCACTTGCTGAGGACCGGCTGGCTTTGCTTCCTGGCCCTTGTGTGCTGTCTCAGCTTCCCCGGAGAGTTGCCTGTAACTTGAGACCAGCTGCCGGATGAGTCCCAGGTGAGGAGCCATTTTGTCTCCCTGCCTTCGTCACACAGTCATCGACCAGATGCTACCCCTCGACGGGAAGAGATGGCCCTGCAGGTGCCCGCAGTTGGCATCCTGAAAGGGGTGGCAAATTGGTACTTTCAGGCTAAGCTCGCCCAATATCCTGAGCTACAAGCAAGCTGGTTACCATCTCTAGCCTAATAGTAGGACCCACTCTGCAGGGCTAGAATGTGGTTGTGTGAATCTAAAGAGTGTTTTGCCCATAGCAACATACAGAATAGAATGCAGAGCTGGAAGGGACCTTGGAGGTCTTCTAGTCCAACCCCCTGCTCAAGCAGGAGACCCTACACCATTCTGAACAAATGGCTGTCCAGCCTTTTCTTTGCAACCTCCAGTGATGGGGCACCCACAACTTCTGGACAGAAGCTGTCCCACTGATTTATTGTTCCCACTGTCAGGAAATTTCTCCTTACTTCTAGGTTGGTTCTCTCCTTAATTAGTTTCCATCCGTTGCTTCAAGTGCTTTGAATTTTTTTGGATCCTGAGCTTGTCTTCTGAGATGTTGGCTAAGCTGGCAGGAATAGCCGACACCCCAGAAGGCAAGCTCAGGATCCAAAAAGATCTTGACATTGAACAATGGGCACTATCCAACAAAATTATATTTAATGTGGGGAAAAGCAAGATTTTACATCTGGGCAGGAGAAACCAGAGGTCCAAGTACAGATTAGGCAAGACCTGGATCCAAAACAGTCGCTGTGAGAGGGCCCTTGGCGTCCTAATAGAGGATCCCTTAAACATGAGTCAGCCGTGTGTGGCAGCAGCCAAAAAAGCTAATACATTGTTTATACAATGGTTGTATAAACAGAAGCATAGAAACAAAACCACGTGAAGTATTACTGGTAGTACTTTATAAAGCCTTAGTGAGGCCACACCTGGAATCCTGCATCCGGTTTTAGTCACCACATTACAAAAAAGATATTGAGACTTTGGAAAAAGTGCAAAGAAGAGCAACTGAGATGATTAAAAGGCCTGGAGACTAAAACATACGAAGAACAGTTGCAGGATTTGGGAATGGCCAGTCTAACAAAAAGAAGGACTAGGGGAGACATGATATAGCAGTGTTCCGGTAATTGGGGGGCTTCCAGAAAGAAGAGGGGGTCAAACTATTCTCCAAAGCACCAGAGGGCAGGACAAGAAGCAACGGGTGGAAACTAAGCAAGGAGAGAAGCAACCTGGAACTAAGGAGAAACTTCCTGACAGTGAGGACAATTAACCAGGGGAACAGCTTGCCACCAGAAATTGTGGGTGCTCCATCACCGGAGGCTTTTAAGAAGAGACTGGACAGCCACTTGTCTGAAATGGTGTAGGGTCTCCTGCTTGAGCCGGGGGCTGTACTAGAAGACCTCCAAGGTCTCTTCCAGCTCTATTTTGATTGAATAACAAATAACAGATGGAATCCCAAAAGTCGTCTAGTCCAACCCCCTGCTTCAGCAGGAGACCCTATATCCGTGGTGGCGAGCCTATGGCACGCGTGCCACAGGTGGCATGCAGAGCCCTCTCTGTGGGCACGTGTGCCGTCGTCCCAGTCCTAGGCCTTCAGCTGGATTCTATAAAACCTTTTCACTTTAGGCCTCTGCCGCCATGTGCAAAAAAAGAAGAATCAATCAATTTCAACTTCGTGCTGGGGGGGAGAAAGATCTCGCAAAGCTGGAATTGATTGAACTTTTTAGTCCCACCCGGTCTACCGTTACCACCACAGCCACGCGCACCCAATGGGCCACACACACCCGGCACCCGAAGATACATAAGTGGGTTTTGGGTTGCAGTTTGGGCACTCGGTCTCTAAAAGGTTCGCCACCACTGCCCTAGAGCATTTTAGACAAAGGGCTGTGCAGGGTCAACCTCTTCTCCAAAGCACCTGAGGGCAGGAGAAGAAGTAATGGATGGAAACGTATCAGAGACCGATCCAATCTGGAAGTCAGGAGACATTTCCTGAAACAGAATAACTTATCTCCAGAAGTTGTGGATGCTTCATCCCTGGAGGTTTACAAGAAAGGGATGGACACCATTTGAAGACCATTGAGCCTTTCTCTAGAGTTGGGGGCATCTAATTCCATCGACTTCACTCATTATGAACAAAGTTAGACTCTTAGAATATAGAATAACAGAATTGGAAGGGACCATGGAGGTCTTCCAGTCCAACCCCTGCTCCGTTGAGAGACTTGAAGGTCTTGGCTACTCTCTACCAAATACTCATCTTCCAGATTGCTTAAGAGCGATTCTGTCTCTCTTTTCTTCCAATTCCTCCATTTTAAATACAGGTAATCCCCGGTTTACAACCGTTCCTTTAGTGACCATTTGTGGTTACAACAGCACTGAAAAAAGTGGCTTAAGAGCAGGCTTCGCACTTACAACTGTCACAGCATCCTCATGGTCACATGACCAAAATTCAGATGCTTGAACATGGCATGACGGTTGCAGAGTCTGGAGGTCAGGTGATCCCCTTTTGCGGATTCACTTAACAACTGTGTTACTAACAACTGCAGTGATTCACTTAACAACTGTGGCAAGAAAGGTCCTAAAAATGGAGCAAAAACTCACTTAACAACTGTCTCTTAGCAACAGCAATTTGGGGCTCAATTGTCTTCATAAGTCGAGGATTGCCTGGAGAAGAGAGGGTTTTTTTTCCTCTTCAATACAGCATGTTCAACACTAAATTGTGTTTCGATAACCCAGTGTGAACCAAGCCAGGCTTTAATTTTTGGTTTTCACAATCCTCCAAATGATTTCTCGGGGGCTGAAAAGCTGGCATATCCTGTTGTGCTACTTTAGTTGATCCTGTTAAAAAAACTCAGATGTTTTTATAATCCCGCCTCCCCCCCCCTTGCAATGGATTAGCACAGCTATGATTGCAATTTCATTTTCAGTCAGATGCAAATCCCCCTCCCCCTCTTTTTTTTGGCAAATTTGCTTATTATTTTTTTATTTTTGCAAAAGCTCTCCAAAAATCCAGCAATCCCATTTTTTGGACTACAGGTTGTTTACGCTTCCTGGGATCAATGCAAGGTTGTGTAAGATGCAACTATCAAGTGACTATATTTACATCTCTCTCTCCTTCACAGAGACACACAATCTACCTAATTTAACCAGCTTTTTGCACGCTTACACACACACACACACACACACACATCTCCTCCTGTCATTTCACATAATTCTGTGACCCGGTATTGGGGCTCAAGGGAGAATTCCCTTCATCCCGGCTGGCTCTGCTTGGATAATTAGCAGTGGCAGCAAGAATTATAGGCTGGGAAGGGGGGCAAAGGCAGAAAGTCAACAATTTTCTTTACAAAAGGCTGGGAAGCCCATTCTTGCAACCTGTCAAGGCCCGTCTGCCGTTTAGGACAAAAAACCGAAAGGAACTAAAACCTTTGAGACAAAGTGCCATCGCTGGGGGGGGGGGGGTCAAACCCCCTTTCGCTTTGAAAAACGAGAAATTTCGGGTAAGAAAAAACATGTAAAGATTTTATATACATATTTTCTCATAATGTATATGCTGCCTATCTCACCAAGACTTAACTCTAGGCCGATTACAGCCAAGTAAAATAACGAGATAAAACAGGAGTTTAATCAAATTTACTGGAGGTTTTTAAGAAGAGACTGGAATGATATGGGGTCTCCTGTCGGAGCAGGGGGTTGGACTAGAAGACCTCTGAGGTCCCTTCCAATTCTGTTGTTTTGTTATTCTAAATTATTAAATATATGGAGAGGGTTCCCAAATTTTAAGGGAATTGCAGCCACTGAAAAATCATGATCTCTGCATAAATCGATGTTTATTTATACTGAACTGAATTTGGGGAACCTCTTTATCTTTTATGTATCCGTGGATTTATAATCTATTCGTGTAATTTGAGAGCATCAGTTATTTATTGTGAACTTGTATACTTTCTGTTAAAATCCCTTTGGAAGAAATCCATCATCAGAAGACATTCTAATGTATGCTAGGTGGATGGTTAGTTTTCTGCCACTTTTTTTCTTCCTTTTCAGTACTGCCTCTGGAAAAAGATTTAACTCGTATTACCTCCCTTTGTCTTAAAAAAAGCTGCTTGTTTCATAGTAAAGAAAGAAATGTAATGAAAATAGATTGGCTTCCAGTTAAAATGGAATATTTTCTGTTTCTTTTTGGGTTAAAACTTGCCAGAGTTTTTACAAAATTCATCTAATTGTAAGCGCTCCAAATAAAACGGATTTCTTTCCAATTCAGTGCAAGTTCTAGAGTCATTTTTCCTAAGTCACAGCTGTGAAATTGTTCAGTTGCTCTCGTTTCTCACATCTTGATGAAGTCAGCAGCTGACTGCGATGTTCGGGATGCTTTTTTAAAGAAATGGGATATAATCTGAATAAGTTTCACTATTCTTTACCCAAATACAGTTCCAAAGACTGAATTCCTCTAACTCTGATCCAAGAGGGGCATTTGAGCCCCCATTTCCACAAGGACATACAGTAACGATGCCCCTCCCCCGCCGGGCCTTCCCCATCCACACCTGGCCGTGATGCAACTTTCAGCAAAGGTTACCTGGCTACTCTTGGAAGTAAACAAGGCTTGTGCTCACCACCTGTGGGGTCTCCGGAGGAGAGGGAGGCCTGGTCCCTGGAGGCTGGAGGGGGCGAGATCCCTGGCAGCCTCACCCCAAATGGCTGGCAAACCTAGTTTTCTTCTGTCCCCAGGATGGTGGCTTGATTCTTACCCGATTCCCACAGTCTGTTTGGGGTACGGGTAGTCCTCACGTCCACAATTGAGCCTAAAATTTCCATTGCTAAGCAAGACAGTTGTTAAGTGAGTTTTACGACCATGCTTGCCACAGTTGTTAAATGAATCACTGCAGGTGTTAAGTTAGCAACACGGTTGCGAAGTGAGTCCGGCTTCCTCACCGACTTGGCTTGTCAGAAGGTCGCAGAAGGGGATCACCTGACCCTGGGGGATATTGCGACCGTCTTAATTATGAGCCAGTTGCCAAGAGTCTGAATTTTCATCATGTGACCACAGTGATGCTGAAACGGTCGCTAAGTGTGAAAACCAGTCCTAAGCCACCTTTTTCAGTGCTGTTGTAACTTGGAAAGGACACTAAATGAATGGTTGTAAGTTGAGGATCGCCTGTATTGCTGGCATCTGAACCTGGTCAGTTTGTGTGCCCAGCGGGCAGATGATCCGAGAGGCCTCGCTGGGGTCCCACGGATCCCACATCCTGTGTTCCTAGTCAGAATCCGTCTCCCCAGGTCAGTTGGAGGAAGGCTGGTTCAGGCGGAACACGGGATGCAATTACACGTTTGACTGACAAATAAAATAAGCACAGCCTTTTGGGTGTTAACCCAGGCCTGAACTTCTATTAGACAGCATCGCACAGCAGTCTGAGGGTGGCGTTGTGCTACTTTTAAGGGTGAAATCAGCTGTTACGGTAAGTGTTTGCAAACCACCCCCAGTTTGCCCAATGGAAAACAAACCAGATTCTCACCGGTATGCTTTGGAGAAGCTGCCAAAGGATGCTAGTTGGGTATTTGTGGTTGTATGAAGCTGGCCAAGTGCAGCCTCCCCCCCCCCCCTTTGAACTCAGCTGCTTCCCTGGAGGCAGAAGGAAGGTGGGCTGGAGAGAAAGCGGCAGCTGCCCTCCCATTGCCCTCAGGGGGAACAACATATGGGGGCGTTTGAGGGAGGAGGAAGGGGACAGTTAATGAGCAGGGGCTTCCTTGAATGCTGGCTTTGCAGACCGGCCACTTTGGGAGGGAGAGAGGGAAGGAGGGAGGAAGGAAGGAAGGAAAGAAGGAAGGAAGGAGGGAGGGAGGGAGGGAGAGAGGGAGAGAGAGAGAGAGAGAGAGAGAGAGAGAGAGAGAGAGAGAGAGAGAGAGAGAGAGAGAGAGAGAGAGAGAGAGAGAGAGAGAGAGAAAGAAAGAAAGAAAGAAAGAAAAAAAGAAAGAAAGAAAGAAAGAAAGAAAGAAAAGGGAGGGAAGAAAGAGGGAATGAAGGAAGGAGAGCAAGGAGAAGGAAAGAAAGAGAAAAGAAAGAGAAAAGGGAGGGATGGAGGGAAGGAAGGAAGGAGAGTAGAAGGAAGGACGGAAGGAAGGAAGGACCCAGCTCTAAGCCAAAATGACCCAGGCTGTTGCTTTGGTGGTGAAAGGGGCCCCACTATCCCACAATTTGCTGATTAAGATTTAAGATTGGTTAGTGAGGGAGGGGAGGGGAGGGTTCCCTTTAAAGTCCGGTCTTCCAGAGCATAGGGGTGCCACATGGGGGGGTGTCACCAAATGCAATTAGGCAAGTCAGGGAAAGACTTGGCCCTTCCATTGGCACAAGAAGCCATGCCTGGTTTGTGTGTTGTTAACTGTGGATCAACACAGCCCTTTGGGTTTGTTTATGCTAGCCCAGAAATTGTTGCCAGCCTGACCCTCCCTCCCCTCTTCTTCTTCAATTCCTCCCTCCCTCCTTCCCTCCCTCCCTTTTCCTTCTTTAATTCTTTCTTTAATTCTTTAATTCTTTCTTTCTTTCTTTCTGTTTCTTTCTTTCTTTCTTTCTCTTTCTTTCTTTCTCTTTCTTTCTTTCTCTTTCTTTCTTTCTTTCTTTCTTCCTTTCTTCCTTCCTTCCTTCCTTCCTTCCTTCCTTCCTTCCTTCCTTCCTTCCTTCGATCCAAACTGCCTCTTGTAGTTTCTCAATAGCCCAAATCCCCTGTGATAAGGTGAAATTTAAGCGAGGCATTTCTTTCAGAAGAGCCCATCACCTGGACCACATGCTCATTCATGGAGTGTGGCCCTCCGGCCTCGGGGCTGGGCATAATCCAACTTCATTGCCCCATCTGCTCTGTGGCTCCCAGGACTTCCCCAACGTCTCCTTAATCTCCAGGGAGATTCAGTTCCGGTGAGGGCCTCCTTTCCAGGGAGCAGGTGTGGAGGGGAAAAGGTGCAGCTGGGGGAGGTCACAGAAAGCAACAACAGCCATGTTTCCTCACCCTCCATCTCTGACAAAGAGGCGAGTGTTTGAAGCAGTATTTCTCAGCCTTGGCAACTTGAAGACCGTGGACAGAGTTGAAAGGGACCTTGCCTGGAGGTCTTCTGGTCCAACCCCTTGCTCAAGCAGGAGACCCTATGCCATTTCAGACAAATGGATTTTCCCGGCTCAAAAGCCTCCAGTGATGGAGCACCCACAACTTCTGAAAGCGAGCCATTCCACTGGTTAATTGTCCTCACTTTTAGGGAGATTCCAGGTTGCTTCTCTCCTTGATTAGTGTCCATCCATCATTTCTTGTCCGACCCTCAGGGGCTTTGGAAAATAATTGACCCCCTCTTCTTTGTGGCAGCCCCTCAAATATTGGAAGTCTGCTATCATGTCTCCCCCATCCTTCTCTTCACTAGACTAGCGGTGCCCAGTTCTTGCCACCGTTCTTCATATGTGTTAGCCTCCGGTCCCCCAATCATGTTGCCCTTCTCTGCACTCTGTCTAGAGTCTCAACATCTTTGTCACAGTGCGGTGACCAAAACTGGATGCAGGATTCCAGGTGTGGCCTTACTAAGGCTTTATAGAGTGCCTCAGGTGATCTTGATTCAACTCCTGTTAATAAAATTTAGGATTGCATTGGCTTTTTTTGGCTGCTGTCGCAAACTGCTGGCTCATATTTAATTGCTGGGGAATTCTGGGAATTGAAGTCCACCCATCTTTAAATTGCCAAGATTGAGAAGCACTAGATTAGAGAGGCTTCCTAGAGTTTAGGACTACTCACCCGAGTTTATTAAATAAAGTCAGATTGGGTGGATTTAGCAGAATACTAAGGATTAGCATGTGCCAACACCACCAGAAGTGGGGTCTCATAATACAGGTAGTCCTCAACTTACAAAAAAAGTTCATTTGGTGACCGTTCAAAGTTACATCTCTGAAAAAAGTGACTTATGACTGGTTTTTCATACTTATGACCATTGCAGCCTCCCCGTGGTCACACGATTAAAATTCAAACACTTGTCAACTGACACATATTTATGACGGTTTCACCTGGGATCCCCATTTGCGACCTTCTGACAAGCAGAGTCAAGGGAAAGCCAGATTCACTTAACAACCATGTTACGAACTTAACAACTGCAGTGATTCACTTAACAACTGTGGCAAGAAAGGTCGTAAAATGGGGCAAAATTAATTTAATAACTGTCTCAGCAACAGAAATTTTGGGGCTCAGTTGTCATAAGCTGAGGACTACTAAGTCAGAAACAAGCAGGACATCGTGATGATCGTCCTTGACCATGAACATATTTCTGATGACTCTGGTCACTCTCTGTGGAGCCAGCCTACCCCACAGGGTCGTTGTCAGAAGGAAAAAGCGGCAGAAGGAATTGGACGCCGGCAGCCTTGATCTCCTGCTGGAAGAAGAATCGCCCCAGTGAAGAGACTGACTCAGCCATTTTAGGAGGTGTGGACTTCGCTTCCCAGAATGCCAGCTGGGGAATTCAGTGCTGGCTGGGGAATTCTGGGAACTGAAATCCTCACCTCTTAAAATGGCTAAAGTTGAGAAACACTGGAATAAACCGACCCTGCCCTGTCTAGCAGACGCCTTATGGAGACAAATTCCCTGTGTGTCTAATCACATGTGGCCAAATAACAGAGTAACAGTTCACCAGTCTATCAGAATAACAAAACGGCAGACTCGGAAGGGGCCTCAGAGGTCTTCTAGTCCAACCCCCTGTTCAAGCCGTTTCAGACAAATGGTTGTCCAATCAAAATAAAATATTATAAAGCATTCAATTAAATAACTTCAATAAGTATTCGGTTCAATTGAATTCAGCCGGGATCGCTTTGGGGTGATCATATTGCACCCCCTTCCTTCAGCGTATCTGCCCCCCCTCCGAGGGAAGTGCAATCCGAGAGAGAATTTAGGCTGGGCCGGGGGGGGCGGGCGGGGGGCTAAGCCTTGGCTGCAAAGGACTGCGGGGCCCACCGACCCCTCGTCCCTCCCCCGCCCGGCTTCTCCGCCTGCGCTTCCCTCCCGCCTGGGCGGCGGCGGAAAGGGGGGGCGCCGCGTGGCCGCCCGGAGCCCGAGCTGCCGGCCGCGGGTCTCCCGGGGGGGGAGCCGAGCAGACGGGCGGGGCGCCCTTCGGGGAGGCGGGGCAGGGCCGGGGGGAGCCCGGGGCCGGCGGGGGCCTCGCGGCTGACAGATGGGCGGACACAAAGGCGGGACAGATGGAGGCCCCGCGGCCGGCGGAGGGGTGGGGGGGGGTCCCGCATAATTAGCCCGGATCCGATTCTGAGAGGCTCAATTAGGGCGCCTCGCGGGGGGAGCCGCTCCCGCTCCGGGGCTGCGGCGGGAACAAACCGCCGAGAGGCCGGGAGCAACCGGCGAGCGGGCCAGGCTGGCCCGGGGCGGGGCGGGGGGCGCCTCCGCCGCGCACGGACCGCGCAGGCGCCGCCAGAGCTGGGGGCGAGCGGGAGCCGGGCGGCCGTCTGGCGGGGCCCGCGCAGGGACCCCGAGCGAGGGGGGCGAGCCGGCCCAGGGCTGGCGGGCGGGGGGGCGGGCGGGGGGGGCAGAGGCGGTGCCCCCTCGCTGGAAGAGGGCTTGCGATGCCCGCCCGTGGGGCAGAAGCGCAAGAGCAGAGAGAGCGGCCCTAGGGACAGGCCTCTTCTGTCTCCTGGGGGGCCTAGCTCCCCCCCCGCCGGACCCCTCCCTGGACGGAGGGCAGCCGCCCCTTGGAGTCTGCCCGCAGCCGCCCCAGCAAAGCCGCTAAAGCGGGCAGGCGAGGCGGGTCGGTCAACGTGAGCGATCCACGCTTGCCTCGCTGGAGGCTTTTACGAATAGACTGGGCAGCCATTTGTCCAGACTGGCACGGGGTGCCCTGCTTGAGCAGGAGGTTGGACTAGATGCCCTCGAGGTCCTTTCCGACTCTCTTCTTCAGTATCCTGTAAAGGTGGCTTCAGATCTCCCCGTCGCAACGAGGGCTGGAAGCAAAAACGTACGAAGAACGGTTGCTGGAATTGGCCAGTCTGGTGAAAAGGAGGACCGGGGCGCGGGCTAGTAGCGGTCCAGTGTTTGAGGAGCTGCCCCAGAGGAGAGGAGGGGTCAACCTGTCCTCCAAGTCCCCAGAGGGCAGGGCAAGAAGCGACGGACAGATCATTGTTAAAGAGAGAAGCAACCTATAACTAAGGAGAAACTGCCTGAGGGTGAGGACAATCAGTGGAACGGCTTCTCTCCAGAAATCAGGGGGGCTCCATCCCTGGAGCTTTTCAAGAAGAGTCTGGACTGCCATTTGTTCAGGAGGGTTGTGGGTCTCCTGCTTGAGCAGGGGATGGACTAGAAGACCTCCGAGGTCCCTTCCAACTCTGTTATTCTGTCATTAAGGGCATCTCAACAAGTGACTCATCCAGGCAAACCTGCTTCTCTTCCTCTTCATCCAGCCTGCAACTTGCAACCTCTTATGTCTCAACGGGGTGTCTTGACAGCTTATTCTCCAGCTCCACCCACCACCCCCTTGAGCCCCCCCTCCCACTCATTAATGAAAATGCTAGATGGCCAGATTGCCACACTCTGACAGATCCCACCAAACTCCACTGCCTGACAGTGATGTATGGCTGCATTTGAACCGAGCTTTGGGATGACCTGTTTTGGGGGTCACTTCTAAGTTCTCTCGCCATTATTATTTCATGTGATTATGCCTGGCTTTTCCAAAACCAGCAGCTAGATCCACTTTGCACTTCCATATTTGCAGAGCAATCCAGTTGCTCCGGAATCTAGAATTAAAGTGAAACCAACAGCTCTCTACTGAGTAGAATAACAGAATAACAGAGTTGGAAGGGACCACGGAGGTCTTCTAGTCCACCCCCTGCTCAAGCAGGAGATTCTAGGACTTTCTGGACAAATGATTTGAGGGTGGTCATCTTCCATACCACTGATAAAAACGAATTATTATTAATATGAACCCAAATAGATGATGATGGTGGTGGTGGTGATAGTAATCATCTAATTCTCTCCCAGCTGCTATTCCTGAATTTCAAGTGAGGCTCAGGGCTCAGAGAGGGAGGAGGCACCGCCAGTCCTTGGAGGGTTAATGCCGTCTGCTTTGCCTGACAAGACCAGGCCAGCCGAGGTCCCTGGTGGGACCTACAATATGTCACCTCGTCTCTTGCCAAATGTTGCCTCTCTGGTGCCATCCCTCCCTCCCTGCCCCCTCCCTCCCTCCCTCCCCACCTTCCTTTCTCTTTCTCTTCCCTCCCGAGGCAGAGGATTGCTAGCAGGATCAGGCCCGGCCGCTCCTCCACTAGGACAGCAGATTTAGCTCCAAGGTCTAAAACACCGAGTTGTGCTCTAAAGGCAGATGGCATTGGTGTGAACACAATTGCCACGTGGTCGGCTGCTACACCATTAGGTACACACAGGGCCTCCTCGGAGGGAGAGACACAATGCCCCAAATAGAGAGATTTCCTCCAAATGGAATCGCTCCTGTTCGTGGAAGACCAGCAGGTTGGACTGTACAGCCTCAGATAGGTTTACTCAAAAGCAAGCTGCACTAATGTGTGTGGAAGTGGTACCCCAAGAAGTGTGCAGCAGCACTTAGATTTAGAAATTCATTACCCTTATCCAGAAAACAGGATGGTTTTCCTTGTTGGATGTGTGCGATTAAACTAAAACCAAGCTAGCCAAGCTAGCCTGCGGGCATAGGAGAAAACAGATCCAAAACCCACAGCTGGGCAACACTGTTATTAAGACAAAAATGCCACAGGAGGGTGCACGCATTCTGTGTTTTCCAGAGCAATTAATAAGGCTGGGAGGTAAACAAATAAACAAAGCAATCGTGGAGAAAGTTCTGCAGCTTTTTTGGGGGGTTATAATTTTTATTAAAGATTTGTTTTTAAAAGAAGGTGAAAAACTAATGCAAAGTGAAAAGCACAGCAGAAGAAAGAAATCAGAGAGGAGGCTAAGAGTGCACGGAAGGAAAAGAAAATTGGAAAAGAGAGAAAAAGTACAAAGAAAAAGCTTCTGATCTCCTTTACAGCAGTTATAAGTACAATTAAAGATTTACTGCTTGCTATACGGTTACAACATACATCTCAATTTCTGTCTAATCATATTAAATCGTAAGTTCATATTTTCTGTTTAACGTTAAAAGTCTATGTTTCCAATCAGCAATAAATGTAGATATTGGCTTCTCTCTGATCTAAGGTCAATTTAGCCATCGTCTTCACCAACCCTCTATTGAGGGTCGTGCAAATTCTTTCCATCATCAGGCATATAATAATCTCACTGCAGTTATTCTATGCAAAAAAAAATAATGTTTTGTGGCTTTCACAAGCAAATACAACATGGCTATGGCAAGTTTATATACCTAATTCACCTCTGATCCCAATCTGATAACCCTGGAAATACTGGTGAGTTCGTGAAATGAGCTAAACCCACAATCCAGGTTAACTGTGCAGTTTCGGCATTCAAAGAACACAGAATGCGGCACCAGATCAGCAGCACTCTGGTTTAAGATTATGGCCTAGTTCACCCACAGGAAATCCAACAGTAGAGTTAGAATAAAATAACAGGATTGCTCAAGCAGGGGATCTTATGCCATTCTGGACAAATGGCTGTCCAGTCTCTTCTGGAAAACTTCCCGTGATGAAGCCTCCACAAGGTCTGGAGGGAAGCCGGTCCATTGATGAATTGATTTGGAATCATGGAGCTGGAAGGGACCTTGGAGGTCTTCTAGTCCAACCCCCTGCTCAGGCAGGAGGTGCTATATCATTCTAGACCAACAGCTATCTCTGAAGTGTAAACTGAGGACCCTTCCGCCTTCTAGCTTTGATTGGGTGCTGGGTGAACCGAACCAACAAGTCCCATTTGGCCTCTGAGCAATAGAGAAAGTAGTTGCTTACTTGATGCACAACTTCTGTTCTTCACCTCTAGCAAAAATATACAAGTGCAAACTGTAGCAGCTGATTTTGGGGGGTCCAGACTGCTCTTTAAAATAGAGAAGGGGCTGGAATTCTTTTTTCACAACGGTGTTGGTGACTTTTTTATACATTAAGATGGATGATGCAACAGCAGCCTTCTGCAACCCAGTTAGGCTGCAATTCAGCTTCCAGGTTTACATTCTGGGAATTGAAAATGTCAGTGGATCACCTTGGATCTTCTGGGAATTATGCTTTGATCCTAGTCCTCTGTTTCCTCTGCTGAGCAGCTAACCTGCTTTCTTCTCAGCCAGATTTCTCCTTCTTCTTTCTTCAGTTTCTCCTACTTCTTGGTTTTCTGTGGTTTGTAATCCTTCTGTTTAAAAAATGCACTGATATTTATTTTTAAAATCTATTGCTCAGAACTAACACAATAACACAGAGACACACAGATGCTTAAACATACATTTTTGCAAAAAAGCAGGAAACTCAGCGGACTAAAAAATTGACAAAATCTACCCCTGGCTGTCACAAGGGCAGCGAGAAACAGCAGATGAAAGACGTTTGAGCAGCTAAAGAAACAATTCAGCATCACAGGAGATTTAAGATGGGCCGAGAATTCTGGGTTCTTTTTACTGTATTGTGCCTGTTTCGCAGGTGACGAGGCAGGGAAAGAGCGAGGCAAGATCCACTTATTTATTCTGTTTGCAAAATATCTGATGAAAGTGCTGGACTAGAAGAAGTAGAATGGGAATTGAAATTGCTGGGAGATGCTTCAGCTACCTCAGATGTGAGGACGGCCCCGGTTTTGAGCGCTGGAGGTGAGGGAACCGGTTGAAGGCGAAAGTAATGTGTGGAATAGGAAGGGAAGTAGGTAGGTAGGTAGGTAAACAGACAGATTAGATACCCCCTCCTTTGATGGATGGAAGCAAGCGGGGGCAGGCAGAGCAACAGGCAATGCCACCTCTCAGCGCAAGTCCACGGAGAAGCGGAACCATTTTCAGCCTGCAGATGGGATCAAGGGGTGGAAGGGAGCCACATCTGCCCTTTGGGACGTTTATTGTGGTGTTGTGCTCTTTGCAAGTTGCTCGAGATGAAGAGGAGGAGCAGGGGGAGGAGGGGGAGGACGAGATGTTTGTGGGGAAAACCCCCCAATTGCTCTCCGCAGTCCCCTTCACTTCGGCCGCTTCCTGGGTCGGTCAGCGGGGCAGCCGAGAAGCGATTGAAAGGGGCCGTCCTTGAATGCAGCCGGGCTTCAGGTGCCCCTCAACCCCTCCCTTCGAAGGGGCGTCCAAGCACCCTGGGGGGAGCCACGGGGGTCCCCCTCGGAGGGGCGGCGCTGCTGCGGGCCCTGCCTGCCACGGAGCCCACCGGAGCAGCAGCAGCAGCAGCGTGGGGGTCGGAGGAGCTTCTCTGGGGGCGCGCGCGGCTGGGGGGGGGGAAAGCTCGCTGGAACCTGCCTTCCCCTCCATCGCCCCCCCCGAGAGCGGGCCAGGCAGGCGCGGTGCCCCCCGCATGAAAAATGCATGGGGACCAGCTGTCTCGGCTCCCCGCGGGCCCCCGCCCCGGACCCCTCCCCCGCCAATGGCATCCCGGGCGAGGGCGGCGGGGGGGGTCGCCCGGGCGGCCAATGGGAAGCGCCCCCCCGGCCCCGCGCGCGGCCAGGCGGGCTATAAATCGCGCGCGCCTCCAGGTGCGCCCCCGGTGTCCGCGCAGAGCACCTGCCGGAGGGCGCGGCGGCTGGCGCGATGGAGGCCGCCTCTGGACGGCCCCGGGGCCAAGGTGCCAGCCCGCCGCCCAGCGCTGCAGAAGGGGCGAGCCGGGCGTGAGGAGCGACTGCTTCTGCCCTGCTCCGGATCTACCTCGGAGGAGGAGAGCGGAGCGCGGCGGCGAGCAGGAGGCGGCGGAGGTAAGGCTGGGATTGCTCTTCTCCCCACTGCCCACCACCGCGGTACGGCTTCCTTCCTTCCTTCCTTCCTTCCTTCCTTCCTTCCTTCCTTCCTTCCTTCCTCCCTCCCTCCCTCCCTCCCTTCCACCCCTGGAGGACGCCAGGGGCTTCCCGGCAGGGAAACAGAGGCAGGACGGGCAGCGGAGAGCCGGCGCGCACCGCAACAGGCAGAGCAAGAAGTTTTCTTCTCCGTACTTTTGCGAAGGGAAACCGTCGGAGAAGCCTCGCGCTCTGGTTCGGTAGAACCAAATGGACCAGGAAAAAAACTGTCAGGCAGGCAAAAAAGAAAAGAGAAAAAATCTGAACCGAAACGCCCCGCTTTTTCTCTCTGAGGCGCTCCGAAGGAAGGGGGGAAACCCGGCTTGTCCAGCCCTCCTTTGATCTCAGCGAGGTATCGAGAGGAAGGCGGGGGCTCCGTTAGGATTTCGGTGGGCGGCCAGCTCCTCTCCTTTTCCAGGGGAACCCTGCCCTTTCTGCCCCTCTTTCCCTTCCCTTCCCTTCCCTTCTTCCCCCCCTCCTTCTTTTCCTTCCTCCCTTTTCCTCCTCCTCCTCCTCCTCCCCCCTCCTCCCCCTCCCCTTTCCGCTCCTTCCTTTCCCTTTCTCTGGGGCTGCTAGCGAAAGTGCTCTGCACCCATTAAGAGAAAGCTGATCCGCCGAATGCCTGGCCTGCTCCTTCACTCTTGGGTGTAGACGGAGGGACGGAAAAGGTAAGAAAGGGGAAGTTTTAAGGAGAGGCGGCTCTTTGGTGTATCAGAAATGTCCAGGAGAGCAGCTGGATCAGAAAGCAAAGCCTTTGCTGGGGGAAGACCGGGCAACGGGGGGGAAAGAAGCGGATGGCCAGCTCCCCTTCCTTCAGCAGGTGCAGGAAGGGAAAAGGACCCGGGCTTGACTCTCTGCTGCCTACCCGCTTAGCTCTCATCCTGCAAAGGCAGCCCAGACGAGATAAGCAGAGGATTTATCAGCTTTCCCCCAACGGTCTCCAGAACCCGCCAGACAAGAGTCCCTGCACTTGGGTGCTGCCAAGGGGCTGCCCTTTTTTTGTGCTGAGCTGGGGGACAGCCAGGCGAGGGTGGACAGCTCACTAGCCCTAGAGGTGTCTCCTCACCCTTGAGGATCGGTGGCCTTCAACCCGACTTAGCCTGGAAGGATGTAAGAATACAAAAGTCCACATTTTCTTGCCTGGTTTCAGGAGAAGGTGGAGTTCTAAATTCTGGGGGGTTTAGTCTGGGCTCTTCTTATCCTGTTCAGCCGTTGGGCAGGGCGTTGGTTCTTGGGCGCATTGAGTGAGAGGCCTGGGTCTGCTAGAAAGGAGGGCCCTGAATAAATGTATTTAAGGAGTTGGGGGGGTAGATTTCTCTGTAGAGGAGATGGGTGAGAGCCCCTTTGGGTGCCCAATGCAGATAATGTTAGAATGCCAAGTTGGTATAACCATTCTCCAGAATCTTCCGGGAAACAAAAAGCAGTCAAAGCAGAGCAAATTGTAGTTAGATTTTTAGTTTTGATTCAAAACTCAGAAATTGGATTGGGGAATTAATCTGAAATTCAGTATCTAAGCATTTATTTCCTCTCCTCTCCTCTCCTTTCCTTTCCTTTCTTTTTATGGGTGAACTTTCACACAACTAAAGATCATTTTCAGACCTTTGTGTATTATAAACTAAGTCTTGTGGATACTTCCTTTGGAGAAATTTGTACATTATAAACTGGCATTTTAGCTCTTCTTTTGTGCCTTACGGAGCTTAATTCTGTCCAAGCTCAATGCTGGCCATTCTGTAATGCCCCAAAGGGAATATCTTCAAATCTACGCCACCATAAATGCAAACTTCCCTGCACCCACATTTGAGATCAGAGGATGCACAGTTCTCCCAGCTCTTCACAGAAGTCAAGCACAACTCTACTTGCCATTATTCTAATTCACATTGTAGACCCCTAAACAACCACCTTCCCTGTTTGCAGTCTCTGTTCTGGCTCCTGTTTGATCTGTGGCTTGTGTATTTCCTGCGCTGCCTTGAAAGCCAAGACATGCATTGAACTGAGCTGTTCCAAACAAGTTTACAAGTTTAAGGTGGGAAAGGACTTTGGAGGTCATCTAATCCACCCCTGGCTCTTGTCTTGTCCTTGGGGTGCTGTGGAGAATAAATCCTCTCCCACCCCCCCCACCCCATTCCCTAGGCCAGCCCTTCAAAGACTGAAGATCGCTCTTAGACTTTTCTTCTCAAGGTGGATCATTTTTTTTTATTACGGACAAAGATCAGCATGTTCTTTAGGTTGAAAATACTAAGTTCTCCTGACTGCTCTCTCTAGGATTTATTTATTTATTTATTTATTTTGTAAACTTTTATACCGCCCCTCTCCCGTAGGACTCGGGGCGGTTTACAGCCAAATTAAAACATAACAGTAATAAATATTTAAAACTGAATTAAATTACCTAGGCTGTTACTAAAAACCAAATTAAAATCCCATACTAAAACTCTAACTACTTAATTTAAAATTTACATAAAATTAGCTTCCAAGTGGTTTAGTATCGTTGCTGTTTTTTTTCTGCACTCTACCTAGTTCCTCAGTGTCCTTTTTGTAATGTGGCAACCACACCTGGACTGTAATTGAGGTGCCTGTGTCCATACAGGTGGGTCCATACCTCCGTGATTCAATCCAAATCCCAATTTTGGCAGCTGTCAAATGTTCCTGGTTGACGGTCTACCCTGATCCTCCTTAAAAGTATTACTGCTAAGCTGGTTATTGCCCAAGCTGTACCTGCAGTTTGTTTTTTCCTGCCTAAATTTAGTCAAACTTTACATTTCTTGAAAGCATTTTGTTGGATAGGATCCAAAATTCTGCTTGTCTGTGATTGTGCATGGGATGGAAAATGAGAGAGGGGGAGAGAAAGAGAGAAGAGAGAAGAGAGAAAGAGAAAGAGAGAGGGGGAAAGGAGAGAGAAGAAAGAAACACAGAAAAAAAGAGAAAAAAGAGAGAGGGACAGAGGGAAAGAAAGAGAGAAAAGGAGAGATAGAGAGAGAAAGAGAGGAGAAGAGAGAAAGAAAGAGGGAAAAGAGAAAGAGAGTTAGAGGCAGAAAGAAACAAAGAGAAAAAAGAAAGAGAGAGGGAGAGAAAAGAAAGAAACAAAGAGTGAAAAGAGGGAGAGACAGAGAGAGAGAGAAAAGAGAAAGAGAAAGAGGGAGGGAAGGAGAAAAAAGAGAGAAAGAAAGAGTCAATTCCTGGAGAAAAAAGATGGGAGATGAACTGTGGAGAATAGACTGGAATAGAATAGAATAGACAAAAGGAATAGAATAGAATAGAATAGAATAGAATAGAATAGAATAGAATAGAATTAGAATAGAATAGAATAGAATAGAATTAGAATAGAATAGAATAGAATAGAATAGAATAGAATAGAATAGAATATAGAATAGAATAGAATAGAAAAGAAAATAGAATAGAATAGAATATAGAATAGAATAGAAAATAGAATAGAATAGAATAGAATAGAAAATAGAATAGAATAGAATAGAATAGAATATAGAATAGAATAGAATAGAATAGAAAATAGAATAGAATAGAATAGAATATAGAATAGAATAGAATAGAATAGAAAATAGAATAGAATAGAATAGAATATAGAATAGAATAGAATAGAATAGAATAGAAAATAGAATAGAATAGAATAGAATAGAATAGAATAGAATAGAATAGAATAGAATAGAATAGAATAGAATATAGAATAGAATAGAATAGAATAGAATAGAATAGAATAGAATAGAATAGAATAGAATAGAATAGAATAGAATAGAATAGAATAGAATAAGGGACAGAATAGAATAGAATAGAATAGAATAGAATAGAATAGAATAGAATAGAATAGAATAGAATAGAATAAGGGACAGAATAGAATAGAATAGAATAGAATAGAATAGAATAGAATAGAATAGAATAGAATAGAATAGAATAGAAAAATAGAATAGAATAGAATAGAATAGAATATTTATTGTCATTTTAAATGTACACTAATCAGCATACATTAAGATGCAATTGCTTTGCATTCAGCTCTAAAAAAAACAACCATTATGCACACACACACACACACACACACACACACACACACACACACACACACAGAGGTATAACCCAGAGCAAGGCCCATCTAACCACCTGGACTTTTGAACAAGGTCCTTCCCAAGCTCACACCTGGAGAGGGGGATTTGTCACTGGTGGAGAAAGACCAGACCAGGGGACCCCATTGCCAGCCCCGTCCTTAGCCGGCCTTCTCCCTTCTCCACCCGGTGCACAAACATGCCCTTCTCTTGTCAACATCTCCGCCCACTAGGCAGGGTTCGGTTTCAAGCAACAGATGGGCGCTAACAAGCTATTAAGAGCTCAGCCGCTGCACAGCTCCTCCCAGGAACCGAAGCAGCTGTCAGAAACGGTCCTGACTTCTTACAGGCAGCCCTCAACATACCAGTTCGTTTAGTGACCATTTGAAGTTACAATGGCACTGGAAAAAAAGTGAATTATGACCATTTTTCACACCTAAGACCACTGCAGCAACCCCCTGGTCACGTGATCAAAATTCACTCAGCAGCTGGCACGTCCTTACGGCGGTTGCCGTGTCCCGGGGTCTTTTTGCAGTGACCCTTTTGCAACCCTCCGACAAGCAAAGTCAAAGGGGAAGCCAGATTCACTTAACAACCGCGTCACTAACTGAACTGCAGCGATCCACTTAACAACTGTGGTGAGAAAGGTCGTAAAATGGAGGGGGAAAAAATCATCAAACAACAGTCTGGCTGAGCCGCAGAAACTCAGGGCTCAGCTGTGATAGTAAGTTGAGGGCTACCTGAACTTTCTTCCAATGAGCAGGGATGTCCACCTTGGTCCCCTCCATTGGCAGCTTATGGGTTGCAGCCTCTCCCCATTCTGTCTCAGGGGCTGATTGCCCTCCGTCCTTTATCTCATGTTATCATTAAAATCTGGAGACTCTCATGAACCAGGCAGGGCAGGAATGATGGGCCCTCCTGTGGGTTTTGTTTCCATCAAGGGCTTCTGTGTAGGACAATGTCCAATCAGATCTTCCCCATCCTTGATATTAAGGACAGATTGTGACAGTGTTGGGATTGGGCAAAATGTTAGAGCAGTGTTTCTCAACCGTGACAACTTCAAGCTGTATGGACTTCAGCTTCCAGAATTCTGGGAGTTGGAAGTCCATACTATTTAAATTTGCCAAGGCTGAGATCATTGTGTTAGAGACAGAGATATGGAAGAATAAGTCACCATCACTTGTTCTTGTGCTTGTGTGTCTTCTGAAGAACATTTCAAAGCATCTCAGCAGGTTTGAAATTTGGGACACTCATCTAGCTGACTTTCATCTCAGGGCTGGTGTTATTTTCTTGTTAAGAGATGGATGGCAAGACCCAACTGTTGATGTATTTGAGATTGGTATTATTTACATATGAATAAGCCCTATTCATCTCAAGGGGACTTGTGTGAGCAAACTGGGGACCCTGTGACATTGTTTTCAATAGTATATGTATATTATTGCTGCCATGTTATTTCTCTCATTTTTTCAGACAGCCAAAGCACCCAGATCCATCCAGAATTTCTGCACCATCCAAATATTTCTGGTTGCCTTCCATAATTTCACGAGAACAAATTGTGTAGAAATTTGAGGTGGATTCCGAAGCCCATCCTGCCTGTCCTCCTACAGGGATTATCCAAAGTCCTCCCCTTCCCTTCTCCTCTCTCCTCACCCCACAAACAGGCTGCCCGGTGGTCTTTTCAGCCACTATGCTCAATTCAGACCAGACCGAGATTGACCTCCAGCCCACCCATTCGGAGACAGAGTCGGTCTTCAGTGACTGTGGGGGAGGCCGGGGTGGACCTGTAGAAGATGCTGGTTCCCTCAGTCTATGTGGCCAGTCCCGGGGGGCCGAGTCCACTGATCACATGAAGAAGGACCTTCAGCATCTCAGCCGTGAGGAACGACGGCGTCGACGGCGAGCCACGGCTAAATATCGGACGGCCCACGCCACGCGGGAGAGGATCCGCGTTGAGGCCTTCAACATGGCCTTTGCTGAGCTCCGCAAGCTTTTGCCCACCCTCCCTCCAGATAAGAAGCTGTCCAAAATTGAGATTTTGCGACTGGCCATCTGCTACATCTCGTATCTGAACCACGTCCTGGATGTCTGAGTCTCAGGCGCCGTGGGTACTAGGCCTGCCAGTATGACCCACGTTTTCAAGAATAAATCATGAATGTTCTTTCTGGCTTTTGGTCTACACACAAACATCTAAGAGAATCTGGTTCTGGCTCTCTCTTCGGTCATTTCTTCCTTCCTGCTCCTACTAAATGGAGATTCTTATACATGCTGGAGTGATCCTAACTCAACCATAGACCTTCTCCACCTTCCTTATAATTGAGAAGAAGCTGCCCAGAATTCTCCAGTTCCACCATGAGCTTGAAGGAACAAGGACTTTGATTACCCTTCGCCTCAGAAATCTGTACTCAAGAACCTCACCTTGTCATTCCCCCAAGATGCTTGGTTGGGAAGCATCTCCCGATGGGTCCTACACATTTGGAATTCTGATTGCTTTCCATCTCCAGTGTGTCGAAACGCGGTTTAAATGACCTTCTCTCATTGTGTGCATATCTTTAATACTTGAACATAATAATGTGGAAATTAGCAAGGGGGGGGGGAAGTCCAGAATTCTAAAGAGAAGGTGCCTTCATCTCCAAGATCAACATTTCCCAACCTTGCTCACTTGAAGATGGGTCGACTTCAATTCCTTGAATTCCTAGAATTCTGGGAATTGAAAATTCCCCCATCTTCAAGTAAGCAAGGCTGGGAAACACCGTCCCTAGACGGTGGATTTAGTTATAGAAGCACTGGATTGTTGAAAATAGCTGGCTTGGGGGTCAAAGCAACCTATGTGGCTTTATTCTTGCAGATCTTCTAATCATAGCACAAATCTCTATGTGCAATACGTTGGTTTTTAAGTTGCCACAAGGGGCTTTGGTCTTTTCAACAACGCAACACAAACACACACACACATACTTAGTGCTGCTAGATATTAATCCTGCCTCAGCCTGAGATGACCGCTTTGTTCTTTAGTTCAGGTGGGCTGTTGTAGGGGTCTTGGAGGATAGGGGAGGCTTTCCCAGCCCTGAGAGGCCGAGGGTCTCCTGCACACAAGATCAGGTAGTCCTCAATTTACAACCGTTCACCTAGCAACTGTTTGAACTTACTGAAATAAGCGATTTATGACTGGTCCTCGCACTTACAACCATTAGAGGATTCCCCACAGTCATGTGATGAAGCTTTGGGTGCTTGGCAGTAGGCATGACCTGCTCACCTGACGGAAGTCAGCAGGGGAAGCCTGACTGACTTAATGACCTCGTAATTCACTTAACAACTGCAGGCTAGACGGCCTTTGCAAAGAAGAAGTTGGAGGCAACTCCCTTGTCTCACTGTCTTGCTTAATAGCAGAAAATCTGGCTGCAATTGTGGCTGTAAGTTGAGGTCTAAGAGTGGCCGGTCGGAGAGCTCCGCTTGAAGTTGCAGGTTTCTCCCAGAGACAGTAGGCAGCTTGGGAATAAGAAAGGAATGAAGCTTGGACGAGGACTAAATCTGATTTGGTTTCACGTAAACTTAATTTCTGTTCCAGCAACTAATTGCAGGCAAGGCGCTTCCTCTGTCTCTCTCTGTTTAAAAGCTTCCACCGTTGGTTGCATTAATCGTGGTAGTTCAGGAGCACCAAGGGGGCTGGGGGCACCCCAACTCCCGCACCGAGGGTCATCCTCACAAGCCTGCCCGAGAGACTGCACCCCGATCCTGCAGCCCCCCAAAACAGCCTAGTCTTCATCCCACCACTGAAGTCATGGCGGTCCCACTGTGGAGCTGAATTCGTAGCCGTTCGTAGCGGCGCAACAGAGCCGGCCTGGTTGACATCAAGACCCACCGTTGGGTGCCACCCTCTATTTATGTATTTATTTGATGTATTTATTTTTTTGACATGTTATTTATTTACAGTGTCGATGCACTTTTGTTTGGGGGAGAAGATTTTAGGGGGTGGGAAAAAGAAACGTATCCAGAATGTCCTTCTGTACGTGTGCATTTCCGTGTACATTTCTTGTTCGGTTAGCGGAGAGCAGATTCGATCGCTATTTATTATTTATTTTGTAAGCCGACGGGCAAAATATTAAACTCTTCCATGCAGATCAGCCTAATTTGATCGCCAAAGGGCCGGGCAGCGAGAGACTCCTGTTTTCCCTCCCCTCCTTAAAAGTCCCTCCACCCACTTTATTTGTGGCGCCGGGTGGCAGCTGGTAATTTCGTGAGCAGTAATTGATAGTCACACGCCCGTTACGAGCAGCCTAATCAAATCTTGCACTCCAAAGCGTGAAGAAATCGCAAGAGTGGAAAAATAGGGCTGGAGGGGGCTCCTGCCCCCCCCCCAGCCTCCATCAAGCCAGTGGTGAGCTGCTTCTTTCTCCAGGTGTATCTTGAAATTACCGGGCCAGTTCCATCCTTAAAAAGGATGAGATGCAATTGCAGATGTGAATTTTAACCAAGGTACCACCGAAGGCCATCATTGCACTATTATCCAGAACCAGCTTTGCTGGCTGGGGAATTCTGGGAATTGAAGTTCACGCACCTTAAAGCTGCCAAGGTTGAAAGACATTAGCTCTGGATAATAACAGTGCAATGATGGCCTTTGGTGGTAGCTTGGTTACCTTGAAATATCTTCCTTCTGGCAACAGTATTTAACTTCCATTTGAATCTAGCTCTTGTTTTCCAGGTCCCATAGGGTGACAAAGTCCATAATGCACAGCCAGTCCAAAATTGGGAGGGTACCAGGCTGGGAAAAAGCCACATTGAGATTGTGATTGTTCCCCAAGGCATGAGGTTGACCCTGCTTTAGACAATATGCAAAGCCTTGATTCATCCATCACTGAATCAGCTTTATGGAATGAACTTCAAGAGTTGAAGCCATGATATGCCCTACAGACCATGATTGCTGGTTCATGGAACCTGCTGAGTTCCAGATCACCAAATATTGTGAGGACGCAGCATAGTGAGAGATCGTGTGATAGCTACAGATTTGTCTGATGGAAGTGCACCATCAGAGCCTTGGAGAACATGGCTTTATAGAATGGATCAGAGTTTGGATCTCAAGAATCTTTCCAAACAAACTTACCCCCCTTTTCTCACAGCTCTTGAGTGCACAGTGAGAATTCTCTTCTATTTGTTGCTGCCATTCACACATAAAGCTCTTTTCTTTCCAGGTTGTTGGACACATATTTCTACGGGTCGCCTGGTGCTCTTTGAGAGCACCAAGACCCTACAGTCCCTTTCTTCCTCTTCTCTGCAAACCCCACTTCCTTCTAGCACTGATTATGTTACATAGTTGGGTAATGCAATCCTTGCAAGAAAACAACCAAGCTCAGAGAGTACCAGGACCCTACAGTCCTCCTCCTCCTCCTCCTCCTCCTCCTCCCCACGAACCCCATTCCCTTCTAGCACTGACCTACTTTGATCATGAAAGGTCTGCAAGAAAACCACCAATCTCAGAAGCATCAAGGACCACACAGTGCTCCTCTTCCGTTCCACAAACCCCACTCCCTTCAAGCACTGATGATATTACCCAGTGAATAGAATAGAATAGAATAGAATAGAATAGAATAGAATAGAATAGAATAGAATAGAATAGAATAGAATAGAATAGAATAGAATAGAATAGAATAGAATAGAATAGAATAATGGAATGAAGAATAGAACAGAACAGAACAGAATAGAAACTTTATTGTCACTTTAAATGTACACTAATCAGCATACATTAAAATGAAATTTCGTTGCATTCAGCTCTCAAAAAAATACCATTATACATATACCCACACACACACACATATATGACACAGGGAAGCATCACAGTCTAGTTTGAATACATGGCAAAAAAAGAGAATCCTGCGAATTTACAAGATGGATGGCATAAGGAACAAAGCTGTGGCAGAATCTAGTAGTTCTGCTATAAATACTTCGAAACCTCCTCCCAGAGGGGAGCAACAAGAACAGATTGTGAACATATTGTGGGTGTGTGGGGTCTCTAACAATGCTCCAAGCTCTAAGCACATGTAAGTGCTTGTAATCAGTATCCTGAATCATGGGAAGCGAGCTTCCTATAATCTTTTCAGTTGTCCTTACCACTCTCTGTATGGACCTTCTATCTGAGGCTCTGCTATCACCAAACCAGACAGTGATGCAGTTTGTTAAGATGCTCTCCATCATGCCTCTGTAAAAAGTGGCCAGGACAGAAGGAGAGAGACGTGCTCTCCTCATCCAATGCAGGAAATGCAGATGATGGTTTGCACGCTTCACTAAAGATAATGTATGAAGAG
Organism: Bothrops alternatus; assembly: GCA_034064705.1. NCBI lineage: Eukaryota > Metazoa > Chordata > Lepidosauria > Squamata > Viperidae > Bothrops > Bothrops alternatus. Next base: position 2,772,638 of record JARGCV010000988.1, read on the forward strand.
ACCAAGTCAGATTGTTAGTTATCTGCACCACCCAGGTATTTAATACTATTGACCACCTCCACAGCTGCAGCCTTGATACAAAGTGGAGTATGACTATGCCGGCTCTTTCTAAAATCAACAATGATCTCCTTTGTTTTATTAAACAAAATTGGGCAATGAAACGTCTTCAAGAAAACAACCAGGCTCAGAGAGCACCAAGGAGCCCACAGGCAGAATCTTGCCAGACTACACCTTTACTTTTCTCACCCTTACAGACCTGTACCTGGGAGGTTCTAGGTAGTGTCTGTCCCAACTTTCTTCCTTTGTCTTTGATTCAGCTCTAGACTATGCTGCCTCTTGTCTCAGCCTCCCCCCAATGTGCTCCCTAGTCCATCATGAACACACACACAACCCCCTCTGTGGGCACCATCTCTCACAGTTTCGTTCCACCAGAGGCCATAAGAATTGGGCTTCAGCCCCAAGACCCACCCAGGACATTGCTTTTTTCCTGCCCCAAACCCCACCGCTAAAGGCAGGAGGGGGTTGGCAGGGTTGTGGGTCAGCTACCACTCCTTGGCCAAGCTGGGAAACTCTTGTGAGGAACGGCTGTCTTTCCAGCATCGTCTTGTCCTTTTGTATCTAAACCTGTTTGATCCATTTATGAATTTGTTTCCACTACGAAACAATTATCAGTGCAGGCAGTCCTCGACTTACAACAGTTCATCTAGTGACAGTTCAAAGTTACAACGACACTGAAAAAACCTGACTTATTACCAGTTTTCACACTTACGACTATTGCAGGATCCCTCATGGTCACATGATCAAGATTCAGACGCTCGGCAACTGACTCATATTTATGACGGTTGCAGGGTCCCGGGGTCATGTGATCCCCTTTTGTGACCTGACCAGCAAAGTCAAGGGGGAAGCCAGATTCACTTAAGGACCGTGTTAACTTAACAATTGCAGTGATTTGCTTAACAACTGTGGCAAGAAAGGCCTCTTAATAACTGTCTCGCTTAGCATCAGGAATTATGGGCTCAGTTGTGTCATAAATCGAGGACTGCCCGTGGTGCATTCAAAAGCACTTGAGAATAATTGCTATATTCTTTAAAAGTGAGAGGAGGGCCCATCATTCGAAGTGGTGTTTTTCAAATTTGTCCACTTGAAGATGAGTGGAGTGTCAAGCGCCAGAGAAGTCAGGAGATCCGGGCAGGTCAAAGGAACATAAAGGTTGACCACAAGCTCACGCTCTCTACCAGAATCTGCCCAACTAACGGTCAACGCAAACTGGCGGCAGCTAAGAGTCAACGAAACTCGAGGTGGGCTGGACTTAGCTCTCTTGTGGGCGCGAAGGGACTCATGGCTGATGGCCTGCTTGGCCCTCCCCTCCCCCCCTCGGACCCAGCCTGGTCATCCCCTACAAGAGGACTTCAATGCCTAGAATTCCCCAACCATAAGATGGCTGGGCTTCAACTCCCAGAATTCCCCCGCCAGCCTGCTTTCAGATGTATAGCCTTCAACACCATGCTGACGGGGGAATTCTGGGAATTGAAGTCCACCCATCTTCAAGTGGCCACGTTTGAAAAACACTGGTGTCAACCCATTGGGCCCAGCACGAAAGGAGATCAAAAGCGAGGCTTAACCCAGGAATGTGCCAGGAAGAGCCACAGCACATTCTTACCCCTTGGGGTAAGAGACGAGGCCATTTTGTGCAGGCGCCCCAGAGAAGCCTTCGCCATGAGCTGTGTTGCATGCTGTCTCTGCTGCACGCTGCTTCCTTGCTGGAGAAGCTCGGCAACAGGGCGCTCTGAAGGACGGAGTCCCAATTAAAAGACTCTCTGGAAGGCTGTGCATTTTGCGTGTGCTTTGTCCCCCCCCCAGCTATTCCTTTGCCCCCCAGGAGCCCCGTCCTCTTCCACAGCCCCCTCCTGGCAGCCTCCACCATCGCAAAGGGTCAAAGGCGGCCACGCTTTTGAGTCTCGGCCATGGCAACAGCTGCGCCCTTGTTTTTGACGGATGGGGATGGTAGTTCTGGGAGGGGGGGTGGAGGGGGGCCCAGGGGGACATGCCTGGACACGCTTTAATGAAAGGGAGGGACCCGGCCTTCCTCCTGGCTGCTCCTGAGCTGAACGCGCACGAGTCGGACGGAGGCTGCCTGTCCCGTCTGTTGGTGGAGCCTGCCAAAACCGGGCGGGGGGGGGCACCGGGCGGCTGGGAGAGTTAGGTACTGGGCCTCCTCTGTTTATTTATTTATTTATCAATTCAACTTGTATGCCGCTCCTCTCCGGAGACTCGGAGCGGCTTACAGCATATACAAAACATCAAAGAATCTAAGTCCAATCAAAATATTAAAAATAGACACCCAACACACGTACAACTTTCGAACAACCCACAATCATCCCCAGGCCTCCCGGCAAAGATAGGTTTTCAGGTTCTTTCGGAAGGCCAGGAGAGTTGGAGAAGCGCGGACTTCAGGGGGCAGTTGGTTCCAGAGGGCGGGTGCCACAACAGAGAAGGCCCTTCCCCTAGGGGCCGCCAAATGACATTGTTTCGCTGACGGGACCCGGAGGAGGCTGACCCTGTGCGCTCTCACCGGTCGTAGGGAAGTATGTGGCAGAAGACGGTCCCGTAAGTATCCTGGTCCAGAGCCATATATAGTTATGACCACAACTGAATCCAACATTTCTGTTGCTGAGACAATTGTTAAGTGGGTTTCATCCCATTTTGCAACTTTTCTTGCTCCAGCTGTTAAGTGAAGCCCTGCAGTTGTTAAATCGGAAACCCGGTCATTAAGTGAACCCGGGTTCCCCGTTGGCTTCGCTTGTCAGAAGGTCCCCAAAGGGGAATCACCTGACCACGGGACACGGCAACCCTCACAAGTACTGTTGTAAGCCGAGGACTGCCTGCCTTCCTCCCCCCGTGGGTCTGTGGATTTCAAGGCCCTTTGCAACGGGGCAAAAGCAATTCCTGTAAAAATGGACTGGAAAGTGCAGTGACCAGAATACAGAAGAGCAGAATTGGAAGGGACCTTGAAGATCTTCTAGTCCAACCCCCTGTCTGGGCACCAACTGTACAATACAATTAGACAGCCCGACCCGGCTGCTAATATTTTCATTTATTCAGTATTTTAAAAAGAAGAACTAGTGAAAACTGCTTTCAAGTTCTGGCTGATGGTGATTTAAAAAAAAATTTTTTTAATTAAAGAAAGGTTTTCTTTCCCCCAAAGTACAAGTCATACACATCTAAAGAAAAACAGAGGAAGAAGGAAATGATAAGTAAATATGAAAGAAGTGAAGGAAGAAAGGAAAAAAAACATATAAAGGAGGGCTTCTAGTCACCTTCTAGCAGTTAGAAAAGCATTTAGATTTTATCCGGGCTCTCAACGGTTCAGTCCTGAGAGACCGTCTTAAGAGAATCATGCCTGGGTACTTCAGAGATTTTGCGGGAGAATAAGTTATTTATAGAAATAATAAAGGTGGGATAACAATAAAGAAGCAAACAAATAATTAAAATGAAAAAACAGAAAGAAAGATGAAAACTCCAAGAAATGTATCCAGGTTGCCTGAAAAATCTTCCTCTTTGCTCTACTATGAAAACAGAACAAGACTCAACTGTTGATCGCAGCAGGCAAATTCTGTGTCCTTCTAAGCTGCTGCGCCAATGCGCGGAGCGCCGGTCTATGCTCAAAGCGTCCCCAGCTCTCCGCATGTTGCTGGATCCCCTTTTATGCCAGGTGCTGCTAAATCCCTGGGCATCTTCCAGAGGCCAGCAGGACATGCAGCTCATGCGCGTTTATCAGGTTGTGTGAATGAGACAGTGAGGTCTCGCACTCCCCTGGTGAACAGCGGTGGCAAATGTGGAAATATTTTAACCGCAAGATGGAGATGATGAATTTGCCTCTTTGCGGGATCCTTGAAAATGTGGGAAGCAAAGGTGTGTGGAGCATTTTAAGCACTCTCAAGTGCAATAGACAAGCTACCAGTGGAAACAGAAATAGAAAATTATAAATATAAATATTTTTAAAAGTTGAGCATTATTTGTTAGTCAGCAAGAAGGAAAGGGTTCCACTGGAATTGCTCTGTTGCACACAGTTCAAAAGAGGTGAAGAAACTTCACAAAGTAAAGCCTTTTCCTTTCATTTTTGCCAATAACTCTCTCTTAAATCACCATTATTATTATGGTTTATTGCACTGTCAGCCAGATGTTTAGACCGTGTTTGGCACTTTTGTTCACTTTTCGAGACCTTCCCAAGGATCTGGAATAGACAGATGTTGTTGTTCAGTGGTGTTAAAGGCACCATCACAGGACGTAAGATTATTATCATTATCATCATTTTCTGTCAATCAGCCAGATGTTCAGACTGGATTTGGTGTTTTTGTCCACCCATCGAGTCCTTTCCAAGGAGCTGGGATAGGCAAATGGGGATCTTTGATGGTGTTAAAGTTATTTGGAAGCTGTTCCAAATAAAGCTGCCTTTTGCAATTGACCGACAGCGATTTTGTCAATGTTGATGGTGTTCAAGTGGTGCTCCAGATGTGTTGGGATTGCACCCAGTGCACCTCTTATTGCTGGTGCTACCTTTGCTTTCTTTTGCCACAGTCGTTCTATTTCTGCTAGGAGGACTTTGTATTTATTATTCATATGCTAGGATAATGTGACACTTTGCAGAAAACCGGTCCGGTTTACCAGTTGGGCGGCTGTGTCAATGGACCGAGTAACCAAAGACACAAACTGGCTGTTCTCCAGATCAGCGGGATTTAAAAACCTTGAAAGTCGGGATTGTTCTACCCCTAATTAATCCAATGCCCAGCGGGTTGACATCAGTGGGGTGGTTGGAATTTCAGATTTTTACCAGGGACAATGTGGTGAAGCTGGGCTGCCCAATCGATCCAGCTGGCTGCTCCTGAGACCCTGCCATTGCTTTGCTGGACAAAAGAGGTTTTCTGGGAAGAGGGGGGACCTGCTAGTCTGTATCTGCACTCCTAAAAACACCCCACCCTTTCCTAGAAAGCCCCCCCCCAGTCCTGCTGCTGCTGGAAAATCCAGGACCACTTTGTGGCTCTCTGTTTGGACAACCTCCCGGGGATGCAGCAGATCGATCCTCATTCATCCTCCACCCCTGTGGAAAGGGCTCCCGGGACCCACCAGAAGGCCAGTTCAAGGCCGCGGCAGCCTCCCCTTCTGCTGCTCGGTGTCCCTCACTGTCCCCCCCTTCTCGACGGGGGCTCAGGCCGTCTGTGTTTGCAAGGAGGGAGCAGACGGATTAATCAGGGGGAAGAAGTGTGAACATGCTGTCGCTTTCCCCAGTCCGTCTGCGGTGCCCATTGTGGTGGGGCTGTCCATCGTCCCAGAACATATGGAGGGCATTGTGATCCTGCCCGGTGGCAGCCCACTTCCTGGGAGGCGACAGCTTGGGCGCCTCCCTCTCATCCAGCCTGGCTCCTTTGTGCTTAAGTGGCCTTCACAGACGGACACAGCAAGCTGCTCTGGGCAAGAGACAGCCCCACGATCTCTGTTGCGACAGTTTGTGTTAACTTTGCGCTCCTCTAAGAGGGCAGCTGCCTCACCTGGATGTGACAGGGAAGCTAGAGGTTGGTGGGGTCAAACATCAGGGAAACAGGCTGGGGCAGAGGGCGGATTTCAAGGTTTCTGGGGTCAGAATAAGTCAAGCTCACCAATTGTACTGCCCACAGGCATTGTCTACCTGTTGCATGACCCTTACTGAAAGCACTAGAGGAAGGGCTGCGGGGAACAAAGTGATTCTCTACTTCCTCCATCTTGAGGATGGCAGGCAAGGAAATTCCTCCAAGTTTGGGGGACAGCCCCCCGTTTGCCATGACACCCTGGGTCTCCAAGACGCCGAAGTGATGTCTGACTCCGACACCGGACAGTTTGCTACTTAAGTCTGTGTTTTTCAAGTTGGGCAAATTTCAAGCGGGTGGCCTTCAACTCCCAGAATTCCCCAGCCACCGTGGAAACTGGCTGGGGAATCCTGGGAGTTGAAGTCTACCTGCCTTAAAGGTTGTGGTGGTTAGAAAACCCCTGCTCCACAAGAACGGTCTTTCTAGCCATCGTCTTTACTAGTGAAAGAGATTCAAGAAAAGAAAGTCGCCTTTTCTGTCTTCTGGTTCAAGCCTCTGATTCTTCTCAAGGGGTGGGTGGGGATGGGTGGGGGGGGCTGCTGCTCAGCGTTTCCTTTCTTTGCTGGTCGGGGCCTTCCGGCTGCTGCGGGAACTCTTGGGCACTTTCGGGTTGCTCCCAGACAAGGAGCCCATGAAGGAGGAGAGTTTCCTGGATGCCTGGCTCACACCTGGAGAGAGAGGGAAGACCGACACAAGAGGCGGTTTGTAGCTCAGGGCTGAATGGTGGGGTGGAGGGAGGGGGGAGGAGGAGGAGGAGGACTGTGGGGTCCTGGGTGCTCCTTCCTGAGCAGGGCCGTTTTCCTGCAGACCTTTCATGACCCAACTAGGTAATATCATCAGTGCTAGAAGGGGAGGGGTTGCAGGGAGGAGGAGGAGGAGGAGGAGGTCTGTGGGATCCTTGGCATTCTCTGAGCTTGTTTCCTTGCAGATGGTTTATGACCCAACTAGCAAGCAACGTCAGTGCTAGAAGGGAGGGGTTTGTTCTCTTTTATGTACAGTGGCTTTCCTGCACCCAGTTGCTTCTTCTTGGTGGTTCCTTGATTGGTGTAGTAGGGTCTCCTCTTTGAGCAGAGGGCTGGACTAGAAGGCCTCCAAGGCCCCTTCCAACTCTGTTATTTTATCATTAAGGGTGATTCTGAGTCCAGTGGCCTTGCTTACCTCTCTTGGATGAATGGCTTCGGCGAGATCGGCTCGACTTGCTTCTTGTTTTGCTTTTTCTGCAAGAGGAAGAGTTTCAATCAGAACTCTGGCCCTTTACTTTACTTTACTTTACTTTACTTTGACTTATATGCCGCCCTTCTCCTCAGACTCAGGGCGGCTCACCCTTCTCGAGTGACCGTTCCTGTGCTGGCCCACGCCACCAGTTGGCCCTTTGCTGCCGCTGGACATCCAGCGAGGCTGCACACTGAAGCCTTTTGCCCTTCATCGTGTCATTGAGAAACACACGGATGCAAAAAAAAGGGTGGCTGCTCATTTGTGGAGCTAGAAAAAACTCAGGATAATAGCAATAGCCCTTAGACTTATATACCGCTTCACAGTGCTTGGCAGCCGTGGACGGAAGGCGGAGTCAGCCTTGAGCTGGTCAGGATCGAACTGCCAAACTGCCGGCAGCCGGCAGCCAGCAGAAGTAGCCTGCAGTGCTGCATTCTAACCCCTGCGCCACCATAATGGATGGTGGAACGCTTTGCCAACATAGGAAAGGTTGAGGGTTTGAATTCTGAGTTGAAAGCTGATTCCCGGAGGGGGAAAGAGCAGGATGCAAGGGAAACAAAGCCTGCATGAGAATAAACAGAATGTAAAGCAAACGATTCGATTTTGATCAGGAAGATTAGAGGCCCTGCGCCATGTCGGCCATGGCGGTTCAGTGCCGTGATGAATAAACACACAGTGTAAGGCAGTCTCGCTCAACTTCAGCAACAAGGCAGGTGGACGTCAAGGCCCAGAGTTCTCCAGCTAAGTAACATCATCAGTGCTAGAAGCAAGTGGGGTATCCAGAGTGAAGGAAGAGGAAAAAGGAAAGAAGAGTAGGAGGACTGTGGGGTCCTTGGTGCTCTCTGGTTGTTTCCTTGCAGACGTTTCATTACCCAAGTAGGTAACATCATCAGTGCTATTGAGTGTGGGATTTGCTGCCTTTTTATGCACAGTAGCTTGCCCTGCCAGTGTTGGGTGTGTGTTTTTTTTTCCTTGGTGGTGCCTTGATTGGCGTATTGTTTTCTGTCTGGTGTTAATCCCTGCTTGCCCATTGAAGGTGATGTTTTCTGGTCTGATGTTGCTACCTAGCTGGGTTACAAAATGTCCGCAGGAAAACAGCCAAGCTCAGAGTGCCCCAAGGACCCCCCCACTTGCCCCTCCTCTGGCAGTTTCCATGAGGTACCTTTGACCTCCTGCCCCATGGGCCACCTCCTGGGTCTCCTTCTGAGCAACTCGGGTCTCGTATCTGCTGGTGGGCAACGGCTCCATCGGGCTCTCCTTCTTCCTCTCCTGGGGGACCCTCCAGGGCTCCTCCATGGAGCTCTGGGCCTCCAGCAGGAAAGGGCCCTCCAGCCTCTCTTGGATGGCCACCAAGGTTGGGCTGGGGCTTGTGGAGATGCTGGGAGTGTCCAGGAAGTCCATGGTGTTCCTGGGGCTGTCTGGGATCTCCTCCTGCAGGGTGCTCAGCACTTCTGCGATGGAGATCTCTCTCTCCTCCGAGGCCTGGGTGGCAGAGCTCTGCGGGGGCAGAAGAGAAGTGATGCGGGGGAGGGGGCAAGGGCAACCCTCTCCCCAAGAACCGCCTTCTCCAAGCAGCCCCCCTCTAGATCTCCCCAACCACCCCCCAACCAGCTTGCCAACTCACAACCGTTGCGTGGGGAGCCAAATCTCCAGACTTCCATGGGTCTTGGCGCCACTTATCCTGGTTAATGTCTGAGGGGGGGCGAAGAAGATGGACCACCTTGACCCACAAGTCAAAGTTGTCCTTCTGGTTGTCTGCTGGGGGACAAAGCTGGAGGTAGAAGGTGCGGCCGGTCACCATCTTGAATCGCAGCTGCTTCTTCTCCTGGTCATGGATGGTGATCTTGACGAAGCACAACGGAAGGAGCCTAAGGGGGGGGGAGGAAGACTGTGGGGAGGGCCGTGCAGCTAGCTCATGCAACTGGAGGGGGGGACTGTTGCCCTGGGCCACCTCCCTCCATCCTGTCTATCTCGTTGATTTATTTGCTGGGGTTTGTATGCTGCTGTACAGGTGATCCTCTTAGAAGAGAATCTTCATAGTTCAGGTTTGGACTCTGGGGTCCTGGGTGCTCTCTGAGCCTGCTGGTTTTCTTACAGACGTTTCATGACCCAACTAGGGAACATCATCAGTGCTAGAAGGGAGGGGGTTGTGAAGAGGAAGAGGAGGATTGTGGGGTTCTTGATGTTCCCTGAACTGGGTGGTTTTCTTGCAGACATTTCATTATCCAACTAGGGAACATCATCAGTATTAGAAAGGAGGGGGCTTTGTGGAAACAGGAGGAGGGAGGGAAGGAGGAGGCAACTGTGGGGTCCTGGGTGCTCTCTGAACCTGCTGGTTTTCTTGCAGACGTTTCATGACCCAACTAGGGAACATCATCAGTGCTGGAAGGGAGGGATGTTTACTCTTTTTTTTTACCCCAAGTAAGGAACTACCAACTCAGATGGAGGAACCACTGAGAAGAAGCAACTGGGTGGCCCGCCAACACTGTATATAAACAGAGAACAAACCCCTCTCCCTTCTAGCACTGATGATGTTCGTTAGTTGGGTCATAAAATGCCTGCAAGAAAACAGCCAAGCTCAGAGACCCCAGAGTCCTCCTCCTCCTCCTCCTCCTCCTCCTCCTCCTCCTCCTCCTCCTCCTCCTCCCCCCAAACCCCCTTCTCTTCTTGCACTGATGAAGTTACCTACTTTGGTAATGAAATGTCTGCAAGAAAGCCACCAGCCTCAGAGGACCCCACAGCTAGTCCTCAGCGTAGAAACCGTTTGGGCAGGGACCGTTCCAAAGGGCAGCCTCTCTCTGCTCTCCTGCAGCGCCTACAGGGAGCGAGTCCACCGGCATTCGAACCGCCGCTCTTAACAACGTCCAGGAGTTCCAGCTTTCGCAAAGCTGGTTGAAGCGTTTTCTTGCCAGGTGCGGTGAGCGCCTCTTCCCAAAGCCGATCCGGATTGCTTCAGAGTACAATTAAGGAGTGGCCAAGGGAGGGACCCCAAAAACGCAGTCCGGCCGTGGGGGGGGGTGGGGGTGGACGTGGCTGCTGAGCCTTACCTGGTGAGTTCGAACTTCCTGTTCCGAGCCCGGGGGCGATACCTGTGCTGCAGGTTTGGTTGCAGCTGTTGAGGGAGGAGGACCGGCCGGGCCAGCAGGAGCACATCGGGCACCGGAAGACCCGGGCTGGTGGCGGCGATGGCGACGCGCACCTGCTGCACCTGGTTGTGCACGTCGAGGATGCCACCTTGCTTGCTGACCTGGAAGACACGGGCGCAGCTGGCTAGCTTGTGAACCTGCAAACCCTGGTTCGAATCACGCCCTTGTTCTGCCTTCGTAAGTGGGAGGTGGAGTCCACCCGGAACAACCTCGCCGAGGCTGAGAAACGGCACAGGCAGCCCCTCACTCCACAGCCAGCCCTGAATAAAGTGACCCAGGACTGTTTTTTCAGTCATTGCCGCACCCCCCTCCCCCATGGCCACCTGATCAGAATTTGGGCAGTTGGCAACTGGCGGGTGCATGGACGGTCGCAGCACCCCGGTGTTGGCCCTGCGAGGGGCATTGGTAGCCTTCCCATCCGGCTTCCGACAAGCAGAGTCCATGGAGAAAGCCAGACTCACTTAAGGACTGTAGTTTTGCTTAACAACTGTGGCAAAATGGTTATAAAATGGGGCAAAACTCACTGAACAACCACCAGAAATTTCGTGCTCATTTGTGGCTGTAAGTTGAGGACCACCTCTCCTGTATTCCATTAAAAGGAGACAAAAGTCAGGCTGAAAACCCTCCGAACTTTCCACGTAGCACAAAATGCCACGAGAGAGTTTGAAAACACGGAAAGTCTGGGGTCCCCTAGCTCAGGGGTCCAGGGCAAACAAGCGCCCCTCTCCCCAAAGGCATTCTGACCCTCTCCCATCCGGGAAGCAAGTAAACCTCCTTGAAAACCACCCCAGCTGATACCAGCCTCATATCCAGTGGCAATCTGTTCCACAGCCCAACTTATTCTAGTGTAAAAAAAAATCCTCCTTGGATCAGTCCCGAATTGTCCTGCATTCCCTGCCAACAGGTAAACCCCAGTGGCGACCTCGGCATGGCCAGATTCAGCCGTCTCGCTGCCCACCCTTGCCAAGCAGTGTGCCAAGGCCGCGTGGCGTCATCGGCCTCCCTCCCACCTCTTTCCTTCGGGCATCCTTCGCTGCCGCTGTCCTCGGGAGAGCTGCTCTGCCTTGGCAGTCAACCCCTTGGGATCCCTTTCCTCCAGGTCGGGCAGCCTAACAGATCACCTGGGAGACGACATGGAGGATCCCTGCTCTCTGAAGATATCCGGCTGGGGGGGGGAGGACAGGGATGGGATCTCGGAGTGGCTGATGGGCCGGGGAACTGTGGCTTATAACCACAGCTGGAACCTGTCATTGAGCCGTGAAATTGTGAAGTGAGTCATCAGGTGACCACACCCAATTTTGTGACTTTTTTTTTACCAAGGGAATCATGCCATTGTTTAGTGAATCCACCTTCTCCACTGACTTTGCTCATTGGAAACCAGCTGGGAAGATTGCAAATGGTGATCATGTGATCCCAGGATGCTAGGATGTCATAAATCCATGCCAGTTGCCAACTGCCAGAATCGTGCTCATGTGAGAATTCAGAGAAGAGCAACTAAAATGACCCAAGGCCTGGAGACTAAAACATACGAAGAACGGCTGCAGGACTTGGGTCTGTCCAGTCTAAAGAAAAGAGGAAACAGGGGAGACAGGATAGCAGCGTTCCAGTATTTGAGGAGGCTGCCACAAGGAAGAGGGGGTCAAGCACCTGATGGCAGGTCAAGAAACCAAAAGAGAAAAACAACCTGGAATTGAGGAGAAACTTCCTGACAGTGAGGACACTCAACCAGTGGAATGGCTTGCCTCCAGAAATGGTGGGTGCTCCATCACTGGAGATTTTTAAGAAGGGATTAGATAGTCACTTGTCTGAGATGGCATAGGTCCTCCTCGAGCAGGGGGCTGGACTAGAAGACCTCCAAGGTCCCTTCCAGCTCCTATTCTATTCTGACTGTGGGTACACTGCAATGAACAGAATAACAAGAGTTGGAAGGGACCCTGGTGGTCTTCTAGTCCAGCCCCTTGTTCAAGCAGGAGACCCTCAACCATCCTGCACAAATGGCTGCCCAGTGATTGAGCACCCACACCTTCTGAAGGCAAGCCTCCAGCCGCTGCTTCTTGTCCTGCCTTCGGGTGCTTTGGAGAAGAGATCAACCCCCCCTCTTTGTGGCAGCCCCTCAAATATTGGAAGGCTGCAACAGTTGTAAGTGGCAGAACTGGCTGACCGTCACTTTTTTCAGCACCGTCCTAACTGTGAAAGGTTGCTAAACGACGATGCTCCTAAGTCAAGGACTGCCTGTATTGCTGAACATGGTTGCTTCCTGGTGTGTGTGTGTGTGTGTGAGGGACTGGATGGGGCCCCGGCCACCTCCCTGGGTGCCTCTGCCTTCTGCCCCCGGCCCTCTCACCTGGACGAAATCGCTTTCAAACATGGCAGCGCACTTGAGCAGGTTGTACTCGCCCAGGCGGAGCTGGCGCTGCAGAGGTCCCATGTCGGTGTTGAAGAGGCCTCGGCTGCCGGTAGGGTTCTTGGGGGCCTTGGATGCTTCCATTGCCTTGGCTCCTTCCAGGCCTGCCTGGGAAGAGGGGGCAGCGATTGGAAGGGGGCTGGGACCAGGCCTGGGCCCAGAACGACGTAGGACACAATTGACAGACTCTTGCCGGACTAAATAGCAATATCATTGTAAGCTTATATATCGCCCCATAGGCAGCTTACAATGTCAACACTTTATTTGAATCTTGCCTCCAACAATCTGGGTCCTCATTTCATGGACCTTGGAAGGATGGAAGGCTGAGTCAACCTTCAGCCTGGTGAAATTCGAACTCCAGACTCTGCCATGTGGGCAGAGTTTGCCTTGTGCTTTAACTGCTCTAAGATACACCCTGGGAGATTCTAGGCTGGGAGTGGCTATCCTAAGCCAGTTCCTCTTCACCTCCGGACTGCGCTGCCTCTCGTCTTGCCCTCCTCCTTGGCACCTGCTCCCTCCTCCGTGGGAAACTGTTGCCTCGTTGTAATCCATTACAACCCTCCACCTTCCTAGGCACCATCCTTCCCAGCAGGGCTCTCCAAACGTGGCATCTTTAAGACGTGTGGACTTCAACTCCCAGAACTGGAGTGGGGAATTATATGGCCACCAACTATGCTGGCTGAGGAATTCTGGGAGCTGAACTCCACTCGTCTTACAGTTGCCACGTTTGGAGATCCCCGCTCCGGAGCAAGGCATAGCTAGCAAGGCTGAAAAGGAGCATCTTTGCCCAGGGAGCCCCATTCTGCTCTCTCTGCCCAACGGGCTGCTGTTTGGCAGGGGAGCATGGGAACCTGGATTCTTTATGGTGCTTTCTGTGGCTCGGGTGTCCCAGATCTCCAGGGATGTGGGCACGGGTGAAGGAGGATCTTCACTAAGGGCATACTGAACCCTGGTGGCGCAGTGCTTAGAATGCAGGATCGCAGGCAGACTCTGTCCACTGCCAGCAGTTCGATCCTGACCGGCTCCAGGTTGAGTCAGCCTTCCACCTTTCCATGGTCGGTAAAATGAGGGCCCAGATTGTTGGGGGCAAATACGCTGACTCTGTAAACCACTTAGAGAGGGCCGTAAAACACTACGAAGTGGTATATAAGTCCAAGTGCTATGGCTATTGCTATCTTGCTGGAAACTCATGCAGAGAGGCGCCATCTCCCCTCTCCCTGTCTTCCCCCAAGGCTCTTCAGCTGCCCAAGGGCAGGTTTCTAGAGGGAATGTGGCTGGAAATAATGGGGGAGTTTCAGTTCCGAGAAACATGCACAACAGAGAAAACCTTCTCGCTCCTTTGGAGAAGTTGCAAAGCCAGAGTCGTCCTGCTTGCCCTTGACAATCCACAGGGGGCCCCTGAGGGTCCCAGCCTCTGCTCCAGATGTCTGAGACTTTGCCCCCCCCCAGTCCTGGGCTGTTAGCCTGCCTGCTACTGGGGCTGGGCAAGCTGGTGCCAACCTCCCCAAGGGGCCATGGCGCCCCCTGCCCCATGAGCGCTGACCTGGGGTCTTCTGTGGGCCGGCCTGCTTGCTCCGGGCCATTTCTCTCCCCCTGGCCATGGCTGATGGTGCTTGTGGGGCGGGGGGGGCATGTCACGCTCTCTCCTCTGTGACCTCTGCTTTCATTGCCATGGAGACCCCTGCGGAACTCAGGCACGAAGGCTCTCCCACCTGGTCAGGAGCGCTGGGGGTCTCGGCAGAGAGCAGGCGAGGCTGGGCCATCCGGTCTGCACCTCCCAAGCTTGCCTCCAGCAACCAGGAGGGTTGAGCATCTGGCTGGGGTGTTGCTGAGCTCAACTCTCCCCTGGGCTGCCCCAGACTGTTTCTTCCCTGCAGACAATGCTTCGGCTAGCCTTGGAGAGCTTGCTTGGGGATGTCTTCAGTTCTCTCTTGAACCAAGGGGGCTGCTTCCTTCTGCCCCCTGGCTGATCCTTTCTGGCTATGACACCTTCTTTTCAAAAAAAAAATCCTCCTCCCCCCCTGTAAGGAAATAGTTCCTGATGCCTTCCTTTAGCACAGGAGAAGCTGCGGGTGGGGGGGCTGGAAACGGAGGGAGAGGGCTGGGCATAAAAGGCTCCCTTCGCTGGGGACCCCCTTGAGCCCAAAATGGCCAACAGCAAAGGGAGAGAAAGATGCCTTAAGCCAGGGGTGTCAAACTATCGGCCTACGGGCCGGATGTATCATAGCAAAACCGCGCCTACCCCATTGCCAGCAATAGCAAAAAAGTCGTGATACATCACAAAATGTCACAAATTTGACACCCCTACCTTAAACCTTTTTCGTCATCACCATATGAAAAAGATGTTGAGGCTCTAGAAAGAGTGCAGAAAAGACCAACAAAGATGACCAGATTAGGGGCCTGGAGGCTAAAATATGTGAAGAACTGTCCCAGGAATTGGGTATGTTTACTTTGATAAAAGAAAAAGAAAAAAAAGTGACATGACAGCAGTCTTCCAATATCTGAGGGGCTGTCACAGAGAACAATAGGGGGTCAACTATTCTCCAAAGCACCTGGATGGAAATTAATCAAGGAGAGAACCAACCTGGAACTAAGAAGAAATTTCCTAAAGGTGAGAACAATTAATTATTGGAATGGCTTCCCCCCAGAAGTGGTGGGGGCGCCATCACTGGAGATTTTAAAGAAGAGACTGGACAACCATTTGTCTGGAATGGTATAGGATCTCCTGCTTGAGCAGGGGGTTGGACTAGATGACCTCCAATTATGTTATTCTGTGATTTCTTAAAAACCTCCAGTGATGGAGCCCCCACAACTTCTGGAGGGAAGCTGTTCCACTAATTGTTGTCAGGAAATTCCTCCTTAGTTCTAGGCTGCTTCTCTCCTTAGTGAGTTTCCCTCCATTGCTCCTTTGTCCTGCTTCTAGTGCTTTGCGGGTATTTATTTATGAATTAAAAATTAGAAACTCTCTAAAGGGGTCTTCCAACTTGGCCCTTTTATGACTTGTGGACTTCAACTCCCAGCATGCCAGGCTGAGGAATTCTGGGAGTTGAAGTCCACAAGTCATAAAAGGGCCAAGTTGGAAGACCCCTGTTCTAAAGCATGGAGGCTGGCGCCACCTAGTGGGAAAAGCAAAACCAGAGAAAGCAAATGTTCTGAGTTTTGTAGGGCAATATTTAGGGATAATTAAACCAAATAGGTTTTACTTACGTAAACGCGAATGCTAAGTCTAGTCTTAACTGAGGCTACAAAAGCCAGATTTTAATATATAACATTTTGGTGCATTCACACAGCATGCTAAATCCTAAATATGGTTAACAAAATAGTGTCTGGAATTACAGCAAGAAGAGACCACCAATTAAATCAGGGGTCTCCAGACCTGCCAACCTTAAGACCTGTGGATTTCAACTCCCAGAGTTGCCCAGCCAGCCTGGGATTCTGGGCACTGAAGTCCACATTTCTTCAAGGGTCCAAGATTAAGAAACGTGGCCATAGACGAAGACCTCCTCTGAGGCTTCTTAGTGAGGACGAAACTGGTCTGTACTGCCTCCTGGTGGTGAACATAACTGAAAACACCACAGTCTGCAGAAATAAAGTCTGGTAAAATTTGGTGCATTTTCATTGCTAAGCAAGGCAGTTTGTTTAAGGAGATGCGCCCAATTTTGTGATCTTTTTTGCCATGTCAGTTAAGCAAATCACTGTTGTTATTAAGTGAATCGTGTGGCTGTTAAGTGAATTTGGCTTCCCCCGTTGACTTTGCTTTTCAGAAGCTGGTTGGGAAGGTCGTACATGGAGATCACCTGACCTGGGATGCCGCAACTTTGATAAATATATGCTGGTTGCCAAGTTTTGATCACGTGACCATGGAGAGGCTGCTATGGCTGTAAGTGCGAGGACCGATCCTAAGTCCCCCGAGTTAAGAAGATCGGGGGGGCTGCTGGCAAAGGCTCCCCCCCTGCCAAACGTCTAACCTGATTTCCAACGTTTTTTGAGGAGCAGGTTGGAGCAGGTCTCCGAGGCTCTCCTGTGGAAACGCTAGGCAAAGATCCAGCTTTTGATGGGCTCCCCCAGGAAAGGGAGGCTGGAAGGACCCGCCACACCGGGGCTGTTAATCCAGAGGCTGCCTGCAAGTGAGCGAGTGGGGCACAGAGCGACCTTTATCCCAGGAGTTGTGAAGTGCAGGGCTCTTTCCCCCTCTGACGTGCAAAGATTTTGTGGGGGGGGGGACAGGGAGAGCCGCAAGTGCCAGAGGCAGAGGAAGGAGGAGGAGGGGGGGCACGTCCTTCCGGCTGCTGGCTGGCACCGGGTTGTGCACAAGTCCCCGTGAAGAGCTACGAATCCCGTCCACTTTCACATGCACACACAACCTTTCTGCTTTCAAGGATATCCCGCTTTTATTATTTTTTTACAAAGAACTCAAAGTGGTGAACTTTCTCTTCCCTTCTTCAGTTTTCCCCACAACAACCCTGTGAGGTGGGTTGGGCTGAGAGGGAGGGATCGGCCCAAAGCCACCCGGTTGGCTTTCGTGCCTAAGGCAGGACTAGAACTCACGCTCTCTTTGTGATTGCCCCAACGTCACACTTTTGCATGCTTGGGGAGATTCTCTTCTATTTAGGTTGTTTCTTATGTTGTTACAAGATCAGGACACCCCCCGGTCTGAGTCACTTAGAGCTGGGTGGCATCAAACTGAATTTTTTGAAAATGTCAGATCTACTCTACTCTATTTGCTAAAGCATGCCGAAGAAGTTTGGGGTGGGAGCTGATTTCACGCAGAATCCAACACAAGAATCCAACCTCACATTTGCAAGACTCATCCAACTAAGCCCAACGGACAGGACCAGAATGTCCCCCCCCCGGATCCTGCTCTCTGCTAAGCGCAGAGAAAGGAGGCAGCGGGCAGGGCTGTCATGCCCAGACTTGCAGGCTGGGCTGGCAGGAATTTTCCTACCTGATTACTGTTTTCATGACTGTGTCAAGAGTCTGCTCGAACACAGGACGTCAAGGCTGCACTCCGGGCCTGCTCAAAGGAGGCGTGCTTCACAAATTCAGCCAGGGAGTAACTTCTCATCCGCCAGGAAAGGTTGGCACCTCTCCTGTGGGCAGGGAGAAGCTGGCAGCAGGAGGCAACAGATCCCGCCTTTTTTTTTTCTCATTCCAGCCAATGGGTAGATAAGAGGATGGATGGCACGTCCCTTGCAGTGAGGGTCCTGCTGGGGCTCAGGGCTTCATGGGGGATGTAGTTTTTTTCTTCTTCTAGACTAGAGCAGTGTTTCTCACCCATAGCCACCTGAAGAGTGGTGGACTCCAACTCCCAGAATTCCCCAGCCAGACATAAAGTCTTAACTCATGCTGGCTGGGGAATTCTGGGAGCTAAAGTCCACCCATCGCCCAGATTGGAAAACTCTGTTCTAAATTTAAATTTGACAAAGGTTTCACAGAACGTGGCAGAAATGCCGACCAGAAAGGCGGAGGAAGCGAGGCCGCAAAGGCCCCGCGCGGATGAAGCCGCTGGGAGCCGCTGGCCGGCCCGCAACACTAGGCGGGGAGCAGCGACTTCGCCCCACGGCTGCCCCGCCGCCCGCCTGGTGAGCCGGTGAGAGCCACGCGCGGCCGCGCTGCTCCGCGAAGGCAGGAGCCCGGCGGAGGGCCCGAGGCCATCTGGACGGGCCCCCTTCGGGCGGGGCGCGGCCAGCCCAGCGCCCCTCTTCTCGCGTGCACCGGAGCCCCGCTTGGCCGGCTTCCCGCGCCACCTGCGGCCGGCATCCAGCGGTCCCTCCGGGCTCCCGCGGGCCGGGCCTGCCCAGGGCGCCGAGCCCCCGCCGCCCCCCGGAGCGGAAAGCCGCTTGGCAAACTATGAACGGCGCCTGGGCCGCCGCGGGATTGGCCAGTTTGAGGAAGCCACGCCCCTTTCGTCTTTTATCAATGGCTCTCTCGGGCCGCGGACCGGCTGGCTGAGGGGGCGTGGCGAGGTAATGATCTCATAGATTGTAGAATCCTAGGGCTGGAAGGAACCTTGGGAGGTCATCTAGTCCAGCTCCCTGTTATTCCACCCAGACAAGGGGCTGCCCAGTCTACTCTTGAACACCTCCGGTGATGGGAGCACCCACAACCCCAGGAGGCAAGTTGTTCCGTTGACTGGCGCCCCTGAAGTCCCCTGGACCCTCCTTCCAGGCAAGGGGTGCCCGGATGGGTTTCCCACGCCTGGGGTGGCCCCCTCCCCACCAAAGAGCAGATAAAGCCATCTGCAAGCTGCAGCAACAGCGCGAAGTTTGACTCTAAAGCAGAAAACCCTGGATAGAAGAGAAAATGCAGGGGGGATGGGGAGGCTGGGTTGTTTGCAGGGCATTTTTCTGGATTGCAGCCACTTCGTGGGTTGTGAAAATGGATAACGCAATACACCTGAGTGTTTGGAGCCCAGTTTCTCAACCTTGGCAACTTTAAGACGGGTGGAATTCAACTCAACTCCCAGAATTCTCTAGCTTGCACGTACTGTACAGGTGGTGGTCCTCAACTTATAACCATTTGTTTATTGACTGTTTGAAGTTAGGCAAGCCCTGACTGATCCTCACCCTTACTACTGTCACAGCATCCCACATATGTGATCAAAGTTTGTGCAGTTGGTAACCAGCAGCATGCATTTACGAGAGTTGCAGCCTCCCAGGGTGACATGATCACCATTTGTGACTTTCTTGGCCAGTTTCTGGCATGCAAAGTCCACGGGGAAAACAGGATTTGACCATGTGATTCACCTAACGACTGCTGTGGTTTGCTTAACCTCTGTGGCTACAAAGGTTGTAAAATTGGGCACGATTCCCTTAACAACAACCTCACTCAGCAACAGAAATTCTGGTCCCAATTGTGGCTGTAAGTGGAGGGCTACCTGTCTGCACAGCCGGTTTGTCAGTTGCAGCTTCCAAGAAATTTACCCTGAGCAAATATCCAGAGATCAGCTCTCAGGCATTTTTTACCTGGAAAAACATTTTGCGGCCAAAAAAGATGACTCACGGGGATAGAAATGTGGGACAGATGTGCAAATGAACAGAGCAGGAAACAAACGGTTCTCTGTTCATTGTGTAGCCTTGAATTGTGGGAAGGAGCACAAAGGACACCCAGCAGGCATTAAATGGTCAGGGGACTGAATCCCCAAAGCTCCCCTCATTCACACCCAAAAAGTATTATTTCTTTTTTTTTTTTTTGCGTAATATGTCTTTTTGTGTATGGAAGACGGTGAACGATTCATAGAGTTGTGGACTGAGACGGTCGGTTATAGAAACCGAATGAATAAATAAAGCCATACTTACATCTGTGTCAGGAAAAAATCTGTTGGAATTGAAACATTTTATTAATTTTTTATTGAAATAATATTCAGCCATTTACATAGTCCTCGGCTTATAATCTTTCTTTTGAAGAGTGTTTCAAGTTATGGCCTTGAAAAAAGTGACTTATGACTGGTCATAATAAGGATTTGGGTTTGACCAGTCTAGACAAAAGAAGGACCGGGGGGGGGGGGACATGATGGCAGGATTCCAGTATCTGAGGGGCTGCCACAAAGAAGAGAGGGGGTCACGTTATTCTCCAAGGCACCAGAGGGCAGGACGAGAAACAACAGATGGAAACTAGTCAAGGAGAGAAGCAACCTGGCATTAAGGAGAATCTTCTTAACAAACAGGACAAATAACCAGGGGAACAGCTTGCCACCAGAAATCGTGGGCATTCCATCACTGGAGATTTTTAAGAAGAGTCTGGACGGAGATGGTATAGGTTCTGCTTGAGCGGGGGGCTGGTCTAGAAGACCTCCAAGGTCCCTTCCAGCTCTATTTTGACTGCTTAGTCCTTACACTTATGACCATTATGACAGTCACATGATCCAAATGCAGGTGCTGGGCAACTGGCACATGTTTACAATGGTTACAGCATCCTGGGGTCTTGTGATCACCAGGTCTGACCTTATGCTGCCCCCCCCCTTTGACAAGTAAAGTCAATGGGGAAACTTGAGCTCACTTAATAACCACGTGATTCACTTAACAGCTGCAGAGATTTACTTAACAATTGTGACAAAAAGGTGAAATTGGGAGCAACTCAGAGTGCACAGGGTCGGCCTCCTCCGGGTCCCTTCAGCGAAACAATGTCGTCTGGCGGGTCCTAGGGGGAGGGCCTTCTCTGTTGTGGCGCCCACCCTCTGGAACCAACTGCCTCCTGAAGTCCGCGTTTCTCCCACTCTCCCGGCCTTCCAAAAGAATCTTAAAACCTATCTTTGCCGGCAGGCCTGGGGATGATTGTGGGTTGTGGTTCGAAAGTTGTACGTATGTTGGGTGTCTATTTTTAATATTTTGATTGGACTTAGATTCTTTGATGTTTTGTATATGTTGTAAGCCGCTCCGAGTCTCCGGAGAGGAGCGGCATACAAGTCGAATTAATAAATAATAAATAAATAAATAAACTCACTTAATAACCGGCTTGCTTAGCAAAAGAAACTGTTCCCCAATTGTGGCCAGAAGTGGAGGACCCCCTGCTTTCCAACTCTCAACACAGCTTGCAAAGCCAAAAAGTAGGGAGGGGAAAAGAAGGCTAGAAGTGCTGCCATTCCACTCTGCATTCCAGAGCCTGGCATCTCCCTGGCAGAAGAGTCACCTGTCCCCCTTCAGGGCGTGGGCGCACCTTCGGAAGGGCATCTCCTGAAGGCAGGTGGGGCTAGGAAGCATCAGCCGTCTGAATTGTGTCCGTTGGCCGTTGGCAGCCTGGGCAGATCTTTCAGGAGAGCATCATGGGCGGCAGCTGTGTGGCAGCTGCATTTGGCATCAGAATGCAGAATCACAGAGTTGTAGGGGACCTCGGAGGTCTTCTAGTCCAACCCTCTGTTCAAGGAGGGCCTACACCATTCCAGGCAAATGGCTGTCCTGTCTCTTCTTGAAAACCTCCAGCGATGGAGCAGCCACCACCTCTGGATGGAAGCAGTTCCACTGGTTAAAATCCTCCTCAGCTCCAGATTGGATTCTCTCTTTAATGACCTTCCACCCTTTGGTTCTTGTCCTGCCCTCGGGCGCTTTGGAGAAGAGTTCAGCAGCTCCAATTTCTGGAGACGTTTCCAGCTGCCCTTCCAACGGAGCAGGTTGTAGGAGTAATAATAATAAAGTTGGAAGGGATCTTGGAGGTCATCTAGTCCAACCCCCTGCTCAGGGTGGAAACCCGTTGCAAATGAGATGTGGATAGACCTTGTGTCGGAATCAGCTTGGGGAGCTGAAGGCCACCAGTGACTTCCGCCAGCACCTTCGCGCAGGCGTTAAGCAGCCTCGGGACAGGAAAGGCCCGGTGGGACAGTCCCTCGTTCTCTCGCGGGTACACCTTGATCCGAAAGGCTGCCTCACCGCACAACCTAGCAAGGAACCAGGCTCTATCCAGCATTTTTCAAACTTGGCAACTTGAAGACGGCTGTGTTTCAACTCCCAGAATTCCCCAGCCAGACACGGGGAATTTGCAGTGATTAGGCAAACACCTTGGTCATTAAGTGAACAGTGTGGTCGTTAAGCAAACATCATGGTCGTTAAACAGGTCCATTTCCCCCAATGGGCATTTTTTATTGGAAACCAGAAGGAATTGCTAGAAACTGGCAAAAAACAGAAAATCACATGACTGTCACGTGACTGTGGGATGGTGCAAATGATCATAAATGCACTCACATAACCATGTGTGTGTGTGTGTGTGTGCGCGCACGCATGGCTGGCCATGGCCAAACGGGTGCGCCGGTCTTACAGCCGCCTGGACGTCTCCTTGTCCCACAGCTTCACCGAAAAGCAGGTGTTTCCTAGCTTCAGCCTCGCTGGCACCTCCACGCCCGCCGGTGGTCCCGGCAAGCGGCAAACCCTCTTTGGTTTTGAAAAGCTTCTGCTCCCAGGGGAGCTGCTTGAGCCCCCTGCTTTGCAAAAAAGCAGCACCCCAAAGACGTCGGCTGCAGAAAGTGGGGCCTTCGGGAATCCGGACACCGACCTCCCCGATGTTATAGACTAGAAACTGTGGATAGACTATAGAAAAGAGAAACACTAATCAAATAAATTGTAACAGGCGTATAGTTGAGGCTTGATGTGAGGAGTGAAAAATGCTTACCAAACCAGACGTTTATAAAGATTAACACTTAGTGATGTATACCAGGTGCTATGATGATTGATGCATACTATGATTTTATGTTCAAGGCTGATTGTATGAATGTAGATAGACCATATACAAGAGCTGTATTTTCAGGTCCTATGAGGACAGCTTATTAATATGAGCCCAGACTTAATGTTGATTGCTTTAATATTGGAAAAGCGTACTGAAGTTCTACCTCAGGATCTTTTGTTAGGGATCATAGAGCTTGATGTGAGGAATGAGGAATGTTAACTAAACCAGACGTTCACAAAAACTGATCCTTAGAATTGTATTGCAGGATATATGATGATTGTTTTTTAATATGAACTTATGTTTAATGTTGATGGTTTTAATAAAATAATTTTAAAAAAAAACTTCCAAAACAGGTCAAGTAACTGGGGAGGTTCTGTCATAAATTCGCACAGTTCCTAAGCAACAGGCCATTAAGCGAGGACCGCCTGTGTTTTGTTTGCCCTGAGGGTTCGGAGCCCCATGGCGCCCTGTTTCCTCCCACCCTCAGAGGCCTCTTTGGCTCCTGGTTCTCATTCTCTGAATTCCCACCCTCGGATCAGCTTCCTCAGCGCCTCCCCTCCCTTCCCTGCCCTCGAGAAAGCCTCACGAAACAGGAAACCTCCTGCGATATATTTACACAACACATTGTCATAGCTCAGAGGCAATAGCGGGAGATGTTTGGGCTCTTTCCCGCAGCCCCCCACGGCCCGCTGAAGGTTCAGCCTGGCTTAGAGCCGGCACCGGTGCAGGTGAAGGTGGGGCCGGGCCTGGCACTACAGTCCCCATGTGGAGCTTGGGCCTGTATTGTTTGCATGATGGTTTTAAAAAGGCAGGCTAAGTCAGCTCCGGAAATCTGGACTAGATGGTCCTATAAGCCGAGTGGAAGTAGTTCTCGACTTATGACCATTCGCTTAGCCACTGTTCAGAGCTACAATAGGACTGAAAAAAAGTGACTTAGGACTGGTCCTCACACTTAACGACCGTTGCAGCATCTCCATGGTCAGGTGACCAAAATTCAAATTGCACTTGGCACCTGGTTCATATTTATGATGGGCTGCAGCCTCCCGGGGTCCGGACGTCCTCCCTTGCGACCGTCCCAAAGAAGCAAAGTCAGTGACAGAAGCTGGATTCACTTAACAACTGCAGCTGTGTCAAAACAGGTTGTTAAGCGACTCGCTTAACAACCACCTTGCTTAGCATTGGAAATTCTGGTCCCAGTCGTGATCTTAAGTTAGGACCACCTGCAGATAAATTCACTGGTCACAAATTCTGCAAATTGGGAGGGGAGGGAAGGTGGGCTCTCCGCCTGTCTTCAAGATTTATATTGATTTACCTGCCAGGGAGGCTGGGCTGAGAGGGAGGGACTGGCCCAGAGTCACCCAGCCAGCTTTCATAGCTCAGGTGGGACTAGAACTCACCTCTCCTTCTTTCTACTCTTTGCCCCTTAGCAAGTTTCCTTAACCAGACAATGAGGTAGTTTCCTCCCAAAAGGAGGCTTAAGAAAATATAGCGTAAGAAAAGACGGCTCTTTTCTACCACTCCCCGCTCCACAGACCTACCAGCTGCATTTTAGCCTCAGGGGTTGTGCAAATAAACCGCCTGTGTTTGGTTTGTGGATCGCAGTGTTGTCCCAAACCAGAAAATCTGGCTAATCCCTGAGACTGTGATTAGGTGAAACATGGATAAATATGTTCTTTATGAACCCAGCCAATAAATTGCATCTTAAATTGCATGGCCCCCACCCGAGTGTAGTTAAAGAACTTTAGATTCTTAATTGGTTTCACCCTACCAAGGATAGGAAGCTGTGGTACACTCTGTGGTGCCCTTGTTAATGTGTCTGTTGCTTCCTAGATATTGCTATTACGGTAAGTGAGGGTGTCTATTGCTTCCTAAACACTCACCCACTAACGCAGCGTTTCTCAACCTTGGTGACTTTAAGATGGGTGGACTGGGGAAAAGCTGGCTGGGGAATTCTGGGAGTTGAAGTCAACCTATCTTAAAGTCACCAAGGTTGAGAAAGGCTGCATTAATGGGATAAACTGAACCAGGGGTAGTCAACCTTGGCTCTTTTATGATTCGTGGACTTCAATTCCCAGAATTCCTGACCCAGCTTAGCTGGCTCAGGAATTCTGGGAGTTGAAGTCCTCGAGTCATAAAAGAGCCAAGGTTGACTACCTCTGAACTGAACAAACAATTCCTCCTTGTCAGCCAACCTCAGTCACAATGTCACAAAATGGGGAGAGGGCGGTTTAAGTTCTCCAGGGCAGCCTGTCAACCTTGACAAATGGGAGTTTTCGGGAAAAGTGCATCACAACAAATCATCTCCTGATCCCATCCCAGGATTGGGAGAATCAAGACTTCTGATCAGACCTTGAGAAGATCCATTAGCTGACCCCTGCAGGGAAATCTGGGTCACACCCCAGTAATACAGTATTTACTGCCTCTTTTCTCAACCCCCCCCCATAATCCGGATTTCTTGGTATTGTGAAATGTAGTGAAGCCCACCCAAAACGGCCAGACAGGCAATAGCAGGATTTGCAAAACAAATCAGACTAAGGGAGTTGGAAGGGACCTTGGAGGTCTTCTAGTTCAACCTCTGGGCTCAAGCAGGAGACCCTATATAGATAACCCCCAATTTACAACCATGGTTGAGCCCAAAATTTATGTTGCTAAGTGAGACAGTTGTCAAGTGAATTTTGCTCTAATTTACGACCTTTCTTGCCACAGTTGTTAAGTGAATCATTGCAGCTGTTAACTTAGGAACCCGGTTGTTAAGTGAATCTGGCTCCCCCGTTGACGTGGCTTGTCAGAAGGTTGCAAAAGAGGATCCCATGACCCTGGGACACTGCGACCGTCATAAGTACATGCCAGTTGCCAAGCCTCTGAATTCTGGCCAGGGAGATGCAGCAGAGATTGTGGGTGTGAAAAACTGTCATAAGTCACTTTTTTCAATGCCATTGTAACTTCGAACCGTCACTTAATGAATGATTGTAAATTGAGGACTATCTGTAACTGTGGATCAGGATAAAATATCTACCCTGGGGTGGGTGATTTGGGACCCTGGGGTTGGGGGAAGTCCCTCCTTGGTTTGGTAGATGTGGCAAACAATCATGGTATTTGTGAGCCGCCCTGAGTTCTCCGGAATAGGGCGGCATAGAAATCGAATAAATAATAATTTCTCCGAAACTCGCTTGTCATCTAGTTTAGGATAGAGTTAGGATTAAAAAAAACACTGCAGAGGTGAGAAAGAATGCCTTGCTGCGCCTTTCGCTCCTGACTAACTTATCTCTGATTTATTTCCTTCTGTGTCCTTTTTTAAAAAATCCTTAAAAAGAGATGGGGATTAAGATCCCTTGCATTGTACAAAGAGGGCAAAGTTTTTTTTTCTCCCGCCCGCCCGGCCGCCCACTCCGCTTTCCCGAACGAGCGAACCATAAAACTAACCGGCCGCCAGGCAGGAGGAGGAGGAGGAGGGGGCGGGAGAGGGTGAGGGAAGAGCGGGCGCTGGGAACTTCGCGGCGGAGACAATGGAAGCGCCGGAGGGAGGCGCGCGGAGCCCTGGGAACAGCCGCGCCGAGTCCGCAGGTTCGAATCCTCCCCGTTCACACGCCGGATCAGCGGGAGGGGGAGAGAGCCCGGAGCGTGGGCGGGGGCCCCCCCTGCGGCGCTGCTTTTGCGCCGGATTCTGCCCCTTCCAAGGCCAGGAGCAGCCCGGCTCCGCTTCGCCCCGCGCGGGTCCCCTTTCCAGCGCCTGAATCGGATCCCCCCCCCCGCCCTTCCTTTTTGCAATTGCACGGAAAGCGGAAGGAGCCGCCCGAGAGGGAGAACGCGGGGATTCGGCGGCCGGGCAGGGACAAAAGCCGGAGACGGGGGAACCGGAGCACGCCGGCCGGAGCCGCCGCTCTCGCCCCGAGGGTAATTCGGATCGAGCGCGCCCGCCTTTTGTTCCGGCGCCTTCCACCGCCGCGGCTCCCGTTGCAAGCGGGGCTGCCCGGGCGGGCTCCCCCCGGGGGTTGGGGGGCCGGGCAGGCGGGGTTGCGAGGTCGGGCGGCCGCGCCGAGGGGCCGATCGAGGCTCTCCCCGGACGGGGCGCCGTGCGCGGGGAGGGAGACGGGCCCCTGGCTGGGCGCCGGGCAGCGGGGAAGGGGAGGGCCGGGCCGGGCGGGAGGGAGGGAGCCGTCCGGTCCCGGGCGCTGCTCCGAGGGGCGAGACTCGCCCCGTCTTGGCCTGGAGGGGACGTGGCCGACTCAGAAGCCCAGCCCAGTTGGTGTGGGAAGCGGCCGCGAGGCCGGATGGGTGTCCCTGCCCAGCGGAGCCCCCGTGCCCCGCCCCCCGTCTCTGCCCGGAGCCCGGCCCTGTCCGGAGCCCGGCAACTGCGGCTTCCTTGGCTGGCCGTTTGCCCTCCGCCTGCCCGGCCTGGCCTCTGAAGCGGGCGGAGGTCTTGCCCCTTTGGGCCTGGAGTGGTGGGTTCCTTTGCCAGTTGGCATCAGGGCCATGTTGCAAAGGGTGCGTGCGTGCGTGTGTGTGTGTGTCCTGCCCGGTCTTAGCAGGGGTGGGTCGGGGGTTGCACGTGTGAACCGACTGCAATGCAACCTTGGTGGCTTGCAACTGGCCCGGGTTAGCAGCCGCTCCGGGCAGGCCTTGGGGTGACGTCAGGGAGACTCGCCTGGCTTCACATACCTGTTGCTGCCTCTCTGTCCTGCGTGGGCTCCTCCACGCTCTCCCGCGACAACAAGGCACGCTTGGCTTTACCCACCCGGGGACCACCCGGGTCTCTCCTCCGGCTAAGCTGGGCCCCCCGCCAGGCGCTGAAAGGGCCGCGGTGGCGCCAGGCTGGAGTCGCCCAAACTTGGTGCAATGCGCGAGCTCAGGGGTTGCGCGGCACTTCGGGGTTTGGGTCGGTCCCTCCTGGGCCCGGGGAGTCGCAGCCCGCCCGCTCGCTCGCCCAGGCCGGCTCTTTGGCGGCTTAGGAAAGCGGGGGGGAGCGGCTGGGACCCCCCAGGGCTGAAATTACAAGCGGGAACTGGGAGGTGGGAGCCGGCCCTGTAGGGAGGGCGAGGGGGATGCGTGGGCCCGTTGGAGTGAGGGGGGAACCCCACTTCTGGTCTGAACAGGTTGTGAAATTGTGCGAGCCCAGTTTGGGGGAGAAGAACCCCTGAATCTGGGCCTTCCCCCACCCCCACCCCGTCTCCTCCCCGCCCTGGCCTGGTGAAGATGAGAACTGGGGCAGACAGACGCAGCGTTGGGGGGACTGTTAGCCTTGGATCGTGCAACCCTCCTCACCCCAAACCCCGAAGTGCCATTCTGGCTTAGTGCAAAGTGTGAATGCAGGGCAGGGTCTGGCTCCTCTGCCCCCAGTACATTAACAACCTGAAGATTACAACCTGTGGTTCAGTATGCGGGGGTGTAAAACCTCCCCTCCTTATCAGATCTGTTTGGGGGGGTGGGAGGAACTTGTGTCTTGACTGTGAATGGGGGAATCCTTTTTTCTGGGCACAGAGCTCCCCCGCCCAGCTTTTGTGTGTGTGTATATGTGTCTGTTTGGCTCTTTTTGCACTTCTCCACCCTCTGCAAGAATGGGGAGGGTGCAGTTTAGGGGTGTGTGTGTGTGTGTGTGTGTCCTCTGGCTGCGAGAAATCCCCCCTTGGCTTGGAAAGATGGATGGGTCTGGGTGTGAAGCGTGCCAGGGGGGTGTAACCCATCTGTTTCTCCAGCCGGATGTGTGTAAGGCCTTTTGGGGTGGGGTCTTTTTCTCCCCAGTTGGAGGGTCTGGAGAGAGTGAGGATCTGAGTTAGATCTATTGCAATGGGTGGGGGGAGGGGGCTGCAGCTAAGCGCAAGGGGGGGGGTAACTGGTTGCAGCAAATTCCATCTGCTTCGCAAAAATGCTCTTTTTTTTGTTTCTGAAATGGAGATAGATGATGGTTGTCTGAAACCTGGAATATGGCCTGGGTCAAGGCAGGGGCCAGAAGACCCCTCCATTTCTGGGGTGATTGGCACTTCTGGGGCTCACCAAGCTGTTCCCTCCGGTTGGTGCAGATTCAGCCTTTTTTGTGTGACTTGCCACACAGTGCTCGAGTTCCTAAGGTGAAGGACTTAATTTTTATTTAAGTGGAAACATTTGTAGAGTCCATTTTGTGACTCGGCCTTCTGTCCTGTTCCAGTTCTTTCAAGCAGGCTCTGGGCCTCGAAGTCGGTTTAACTCTGGTGTGTTGAAATAAACCATAGTTGGCTAGGTTCACGCAGCAGGCTGAGCTAAAATAAACCGCATTTTGGCTTCAGCGTGTCAGGCATGTTTTTGCTGTGGGAAATTCATACCGCTATTCTTCTGAAAATGACCGCAAATATAAAATTATTTTCCTTTTTGTTTTTGCAACCGATTGCTAGGCTACAGCTCCCTCCTGCCTCAAGGCCAGGCTGGGGCTGAATGCTGGGAGGGAGAGCTGAATACAGAATTTCTCATGCTTTAAAATGAAGCTTTTCATTGTTGAAAAAATGTAAATGTTGTTTGGGGGGAGGGAGAAGCTGGAAAAGCACAGTTGCAATCAGACAAGCCTTCATTTCTGACTTCAGCCCCTTTGCAAGAAATGGGGAGAATATTGAGGTACGGGATGGGGTTCCTCCGTGTGGCTGGAGGCATTGGCCTCGGTTGTTGCTTAGAAGGTGCTGGGTTTGGAGGTGTATGGGCCAGGTGTTGGGGAGTAGCTTTGCAGCAGGGAAAAAGAAAAGCTCTGCATGACGGGCTTCCTTTGGGGGGCGTTTGTCACCCCATTTCCCAGCCTTTTCTACCCACCCTAATCCTTTGAACTTGGCAGTCTGGAGCAAGGGTGCCAGCAGGATTTCTTTTAAAAAACAACAAAAATCATCATAAATCATTTTTAAGCTGAATTATTTTTTACCTATTTATTGACAAGTAGTACATAAAGCTACAGATGGTCCTCAGCTTACGACCACAGTTAGGACCAGAATTTCGGTCACTAAGTGATGCAGCAAAGTGAGATGTTGCATATACCTACAACATAATGTACAGATAATTCTTGATGGCAGAATTTCTGTTGCTGAATATCTTCTCTCGTACTTAGTGGGTAGTGCCTGATACCGCCGGCTGTGTTGCCATGATGGTTAAGAGACTCGTGTGGCTGTTAAGCGAATCTGGCTTCCCGCCTTGGCTTGGCTTGCCGGAAAGGGGGTGACCTCCTGACTCCAGGGATGCTGCAGCCGCCATCCGTATGTGCCGGTGGCCAAGCGCCCGAACTTTGATCGCGCGATCTTGCGTTGGCTGCCGTGATGGTCGGAAGTGCAAGGACTGGTCCCAGGTCACTTTTTTCAGTGTTGTCGTAACTTTGAGCAGTTGCTAAACAGATGTAAGCCCGGGCGACTCGCTGTATAGAAAAACGTAAGATTTCATGAAATTTTAAAATGGACAACCTAGAACCCCAAAGTTCGAAAAACTCAGATCAGGGTGTAAAAACGCTGCACTGAGAACCCCCATCTGGAGGGCACCCCAGTTGGAGGGCTTGGACACGAATCCTTATCCTGGTCACCAGGAAGTGTAAGATGAGCCGGGTCGACAGGAAGTTGCTTCTTGGTTTCAGTCATTAAGCGGAAGCAGATTCTGGAAGGGGCTGCGTGGAAGGCATTCCTGCCTGCTTTCTGTCATCATTTTACAGGTGTGAGAGGGTCAGAAAAGGCTGGACTTTTCGTTAGAGTCCCTCTCCCAAAGACTGAAGGAATGGAGGAAGTCCTCAACTTAACGACAATCATTGGGATTGGAAAATTCGTTGCTAAGTGTGACATCACGTGACAAAGAGTTGTGACCTCCTCTGCTGGCGTCCCCGTTGGTTTTGCTTGTCGGAAGACGGCTGGGAAGCTCGCAAGTGTCAGTTGTGTTACTATGGGACACTGTGACCATTGTAAATGCGAGCAGGTTGCCAGCTGCCCAGATCGCAATCGTGTGGCCATGGGAATACTGGCACGGTCATAAGTGCAAGGACTTGTCGCAAGGCACTTTCCCCAGTGCTGTCATAGCTTAGAACGCTTGCTAAAGGAATGGCTGTAAGTCGAAAACTGCACCTAAACGTTGGTATTGAGCTGCCAAGGAAACGCCCTGGACGTCTCCTTGAGGTCACCAGGAATCCACTTCCATGGGAGGGCAGGGGGTCTTCGCCTGACGCCCTTAAATGAGCCTTGCAATTACGCTGGGTGGTTGTAAAGGCAGCCGTGAGACGTCAGAACTTCCAAAACAGGTCGTAGGTCCCTTTTTGAGGCGTCTGCCATAACTTTGTCAGTAAGCAATCAGTCATAAAGTGAGGAGTGCCTGTAGCTCAGCCTGGGGCTCTCAGTTGCGGTGGGACTGTTCTTGGCTCTGCCAGCTGGGGACGATGGAAGTTCACAGCCGGGGGGGGGGACGTGTGGTGTTGGGGTCCTGCAGAAGGGGGTGGCATGGTCTCCTTGGACACTGAGGGACTGGGAGTGCTGCCTCCCTGCCCCCCCCAATCTGGCCTCTCAGTTGGTGGAAGCAGCCCTGTCTGGAGGGAGGGGATGGCACCCTTTGCCCAGAGCTCGGCAGATGCGCCTGGGTGTCGCATAAAGACCAAGGGAGCTTTGATTGCACCGTCAAAACTCCCATCTCGGCTACACCCGCAGACAAACTGGCAACCTGGGTTTCATCTCTGTTGCCCAACAGCTGGGCCGCTCCCTTCCCCGGTGATAATAAATGGGTATCAAGCTCATCAAAGTCACAGAATCCCAGGGCTGCAAGGGACCTCGGAGTCCTTCTGGTCCAACCCCCCTTCCCCCCCCCCCCCGCCCAAGCCCTTGCCTTGACAGGAGGAGCCTTACCCTCTAGATTGGATGAGGCCACCGCTCCCAGAATCCTCAGCCTCGTTTAAGGGAATTCTGGGAGTGGTAGGCTCAACATCTGCAGGGGCCACCTTGGAAAATATGGTTTTTTTGCGTATTTTCTGTGCAGCTTTCTTAGGACAGCTGGGTGGCCATCGTAGTCATTGCCATGTTAATTATGACCATGCTTGTTTGCTGGCATAAGGTCTGATTGGGCCAGAGTCCACTTACACGGTTGTGTCCAGTTCTGGACAATGCATTTCAGGAATTTCAGGAATTTACAAAGCGGTGCAGGTCCAAAGGAGAGCAACTAAGATGAACTGGGACCCGGAAGGAAAAAAACTTCGTGGTTATTTTGCTTTCAGAGGAAAATAAAAACTGTGTCTCAGGTTAGTTGGCTTCAAATAGAGGCAGTCCTCGATTTACAACAGTTTGTTGAGCAACCAAAGTTACAACAGTACTGGAAAAAGTGACTTATGACCGTTGCAGCATCCCCAGGGTCACGTGGTCAGAATTAAGATGCTTGGCAACTGGCTCATATTTACGACGGTTGCCGTGTCCCGGGGTCACGTGATCCTCTTTCGCGACTGTCTGACAAGCAAAGTCAATGGGGAAGAAGCCGGATTCACTTAAGAACCGTGTGACTGACTTAATGACTGCAGTGATTCTCTTAACAGTTGTGGCAAGGAAGGTCGTAGAATGGGGCAAAATTCACTTAAAACCAACTTGTTCAGCAATGAAAATTTTGGGCTCTGTTGTGGTCATAAGTCAAGGACTACGTGTATGAGAAGGATTTGTGTAGAAGGGAAGGCAGAGTTGTTCAGAAGAACAATGGGTATAAATTACGAGGAAGCAAATTTTGATGGGACCTCAAGAAAAACTTCCTAGGGCAAACACTGTTCAAAAGGAACAGATGTGCTTTGGAAAATGGTGGACTCCCCTTGGCTGGAGGGATTTAATTATGGTGAGGCTTAATTATGGTGATCCATAACTGTTGCTGACTGTGACATGCAATGTAATTAGAGCTTCATCTGAACGCTGTTAATGGATAAAGGGATTCTGGCTAAACAAAACAACCTGCAAAATAATGCTTTGTGTTAATCTTTATTGAAAATGGTGCACTAATAGTCGCTGTCTTTGTGGGTGAAAACATGGGCTTTCTGATAACTCTTACGAGGGTAAATCAGCGAACCAGTTCTCAGGGAGAGGGCAATTGGATGGATGTTTGAGAGACCTTCCCTATAGAAAAACCTACCTTGTTTGATTGCCATGATTGGAGTCTATCCTTCAAGTTTATGGCTGGACCATTGCCAAAGACAGCCTCTATTAATCCATGGCCATTAATCCATTGTTAGTCTTCCCATTAATGTGCACCCAAAAACAGGAAATGCAATACTCCATGGAGGTCTCAACCTCAGCAGAAGATCTGCAGAGCAGTTTTGTATGGTCTAATTTCAGAATCCATCAGCATGAGGTAAAAAGTGTCCATGGGAGGACATCAAGGAGGACAGTCTTCTGCAGAAAGCACATTGCTTTCATCTCGAGGTTGCCAAAGAACATTGGATGACTTAGCAGCAGTTGGAACCATGCTCTGTGGACAGATGAGCCATTGGAGAACTTTCCGGCTTTGCTGAGAAATGATATACCTGGAGAAGTCCATTCATTTATTTCAACAGAAGAAGCTCTCCTTCCTGTCATAAAGCAGACGGTGTGAGCATCTAACTTGAGGTTGCTTTGCAGCTTCAGAATCTGGATGGTCTTCACCCTTGGGGGAATAGTAGATTCTGGATTTTACCAGAATATTTTATCAGAGAATGTCAAGGTGTCTGTCCATAAGTTGAAACTTAACGTGGCAGCAATCCTGAATGCACGAATACATTTACCACAGAAGGGTTGAAGCCAAAGAAATTTTGCATTTGAAAATGGCTGAATTGACCACTTGATCTTAACCCAACTGAAACAGGGTGGCATGAGCTGAAGAGACCAGTTTGGTCAAGATGGTCCCCCAATATCCATGAATTAAAGCTGTTTTGAAAAGAAGGAGGGGCCAAAATATTTCCCGGGGGATGCGTATGATGCACGAGGACAGAAACCTTTGGTTGAAGTCCCACCTCCGAAAGGAGAAGCCATCACCTCACTTGCTAGAAGTCCTGCCTACTTTTCCTGACAAATGCAACAAAGCCTTGGCACCGTACACAAGTTGTGTATTGTTTGTTTAACTAGGATATCTTTATCTATTAATACAGCGGTTCTCAACCTTTTTTAGGTTGCAACCCCTGATCTGTCAAGCACTGCGGTGCTACCTCCTGCGCGGCGCATGCGCGGTGCTGCCCCCTGCGCCAGCCGAGGCGTAGGCCGCCGGCCATTCGGGTGGCAGGCAGGCCCAGGTGCTCCTGGGCGGCAGCGACAGCGCAGGGCGACCACGGGCTGGGCCACCAGCTGGCCCAGCCCAAGTGAGGTAAGCCACCCTCCGGGCCCCACGCGCGCCAAAAACTCTCATTGCGCCCACCGCTGCCCCGCTAGCCTTACTTTCGCTGCCGCCCGTTTGGGGTGGCGGCAGGCAGGCCCAGGCACTCCTGGGCAGCCGCGGCAAGCAGCAGCAACAGCGCAGGGTGACCACCAGCTGGCCCAGCCCAAGGGAGGTAAGGCACCTGCCGGGCCCCACGCGCACCAGTTGCCCTCCCTGCGCCCGCCGGCCTCCCACCTCCCACCGCTGGCCCTCTTTTACTTACATTTTTAGTAGTTGCTCAGCAGGGAGGGGTGGAAACTTCCAGACCGCTCGCCTTCGCTGCAGACAACTTGCAGCACCGTTTGCAGACTTTTGGCGGGCTCAGCAGGGCAGAGACAGCCTGGACAATTCCTATTGGCTTTTGAAAGCCAATGGAATTAGACTCTATTCAAGAGAGTCTATTCTATTGGCTTTCAAAAGCCAATAGAATAAGAAGGAGTAGCACAGCTAAGGAAAAGGGGGAAAAATGGCGGACTGCGTTGTTTGGCGACCCCCGTGAAATGGTTGTTCGACCCCAAATGGGGTCGCGGCCCACAGGTTGAGAACCGCTGGGTTAATAGGACTTGGATAAAGCTCTGCTCACAGAACAGATTGTAGAAGTCACATTGTGGCTAGACTATAGGTAGAACTTCCAAAGGCCTTGCAGGCCTCACGGAAGAGCTGCAAGTGATTTCCAAAGCGGACACGTGTCGGGAGAAAAACCCACACAGGTTTGTGGTCTCTTTTTCTCTTCTGTGATTCTGATAATTGATGGATAGACACTTGTTTGCTGAACTTCAAGAATTTGTGGGTAGTTATCAACTTACAATCATTCATTCCATATAGACTATTCTTTATTGACCAAGTGTGATTGGACACACAAGGAATTTGTCTCCGGCACAGAAGCTCTCAGTGTACATACAAACAACAAAGTGATAAATCATAATCATAAATCAGAAAAATAGCCATAAAACATAAGATACCAATAAAGTGATAACCCATAAGATACTAATAGGAGAAGTTGATAGGAAAGAGGAGAAGGATAACAGCAATACAGCCCTACATTCAAAATTACGACACTGAAAAAAGTGACTTACGACCAACCCTCACACTTAACGTCCATCATAGTATTTCCACAGTTATTTGGTCAGAAAGCCTGGCCAAATTAGAACTAGCCAAGTTTAGCATTGTGCAAACATGGCTATTCAGCACCAGAATCATACTCAGCCATGTAGGGTGGAATTAACCCAAGGTGGCTTATAACAAATCATGATCAAATATGGCTCAGTGCAGAGAATGGGTCTGAACAGGTTGAGGTCTTGTGCAACCCATTCCTGGTTGCGTTCCAGAATTATTAGGTGAAAAAGGTTTATTACCTTGGAAAAGGTGTGACCCTAACTGGAGAGGCAGGAAAGTCTTGGGGAGGGGTCGGTGGGACTTCCATTGGTCTGGAAGACCTCAGCCTCTATTCTAGACTGACTTGCAGATAGATCTAGAAAAGAGAATAGCCCTGATCCTGGGTCTTGTGTTCATGGTCTGCAGTCATGGGGAGAAATGACTGAAAGCCCCTCCCCCCTTCTCCAGCTTCCCTGGCTGACCCCATATTCAGGGACAATCTTCATTAGGTCCATAAAAAGTTTTAAAAGGGTTTCAAATGTCTTGAACCTTTGTGGAGGGCTCGAAAAAAGTGGATGGGAATTTGAAGCTTTGGGTCTGGGGACGAAGGGGAGGCATCCGTTGGGTTTTACTGGCTGTAGAGACCCCATAATGTTTATAAACCCATAAAACTGCGGGATATAAATTCCAGCTGTTTGGGCTGAGAGGTGCCTCCCTAATGGCCACGAGGGGGGGGGGCTGAGAAGACCCAGGTGCTTCTTGATTTTGACAGCAGAGCCCTGGACTTTGAAGGGGCTTATGGGGTCTCTGGGGAGCTGGGAGGCAGACACCGAAGGAAGCCAGACCTTTTACTCAGTCCTCCCCAGAGAGAGAGAGAGTCCGGGAGATGCAACTGTGTCCCCTTCTTGTCTTCTTCAAAGGACCCAAAACTCGCCCAGCTGGTCCCTCAGTCTCCCGTTGCCCAACTGCCAATCGGCCTCCTTGTGCTGGGCTGAACCTTTTTTGAAATGATCTCTCCAGAACTGGACGTGGTAGCTGAGAACAAAATGGTCTGGTTATTTTTGTTCTTTTGGGAACTGCCAAACAATGTTGGGGTTGCAATGCCAGTCTTTGACTTACGTCCACAAGTAAATTCTGGGACCAGAATTGCTGTTGCTAATCAGGCAGGGCTGATTTTATGATCTTCTTTGCCATGGTTTCCTTCGTGTTCCTTCCTTCCTTCCTTCCTTCCTTCCTTCCTTCCTTCCTTCCTTCCTTCCTTCCTTCCTTCCTTCCTTCCTTCCTTCCTTCCTTCCTCCCCTCCTCCCTTCCTCCCCTCCCCTCCCCTCCCCGACTTACAACCACAATTGAGATCAGAGTTTCTGTTGTTAAACAAGGCAGTTAAGTGAGTTGTGCATGTTAAAACTTCTCAACCCATTAAATCTTGACGTAATTTGTTAATTCTGTTCTTGCTGGGACATGCAGCATCTTCCACCTTTGTCCCTCTGGGGGCCCTGAAGTGCTGGAGCCAGCCTTGAGGTGCCGCCTCCCACAGTTTGATTCTGGGCATCTTTACCAACTGGTCAAAACATGGCCAGAGTCTCTTCGTCCTTCCGGGTAGGATAAAAGGTCCTTCGAGGTAGCTTCTCCTTTACTTCCTCCAACCGTTCAAGATACTTTTGGGGCGTTACACCCAATCCTTGCTTTATGTGGCCCAAAGCTAAAATAAGGAATCATAACAGCAACCAAACCTACTTGCATATATCTCATACTTGGTCTTGGTTCTTTCTGCAGCTCACTTTTGGACCTTGGACCACATGGTAGCCCTTCTGGATGCTGAGATCCAGGATTTGCCACGCTAACCGGGACAGGAGGGAGCGTCCGGCCCAGCGGCTGAGCTCTTCAGCGGCCCGGCTATGCGCAGCTGCTGGCGGGGCTGAGTGGGCAGGCAAGAGACGGTTCTTCAGCACCCTTTGGGTTGGTGAGTGTTGCTTTCATTGGGGAGGCCTGCCTGGAAGATGGACTTTCAACTGGGGGGGGCTGTTTGTTTCCCACTTTATTTTAACCTGTTGTTGTCCGAGAAAAGAATTCACTTTTTGGATTCAGGTGGAGCTATAAAATCTCATGGATATGTCTTCTTTTAAGTTGTGACAACTGGCCAGCGTAGTTGTGCATGCTCTCCTACTGGTTGTGATTCCTGAGGCTTAGTTGAAGCTGCTTTTAATCAGTGATGGAGTGGGGTTCCGATCAAGAATCGTGATTTTGTCTCTGTACTTGTCTTGAGTCCAGCACTTTGAGCTGTGTGTATAGAGCAGGGGTTCTCAACCTTGGCAACTTTAAGACTTGTGGACTTCAATTCCCAGAAGCTGGGAATTCACTTCAATTCCCTCAGCAAAGCTGGCTGAGGAATTCTGGGAGTTGAAGTCCACAAGTCTTAAAGTTGCCAAGGTTGAGAACCCCTGGAATAGAGATATATTGAATAATAATGGGTGAGTTGTTCTTTTTAAGTCTTAACAAAGTCCTGGGTGTGTTAACCGAGATGAGGAAAAAGTCTCAACCTTGGCCGCTTTAAGCTGCAAGCACTTCAGCTCCCAGAATTCCCTAGCTAGCATGTGAGCCATCCTCCTCTGACTGAGAGATTCAAGGTCAGGAAGCTGGACCCCCACCATTCCGGGATGTTGGGGCCCCCCCTCTTTGTTGGGCAGGCGGCTGCCTTCTCCAGCGGGTGCATCCAGCTCCAAATTGCCCCCTTCCCACTGACTGGAGCTGCTGAGAACAAGTGGGGCGTTTGCATCTGGGGCTGCCTGGAAAGAAACCCTGGTGTGGGGCAAAGACCTTTCTTCTGCAAGGGATGGCATGTCGCTCCCAATGGGCCTGTTGCAAAGGGTCCCTCCCCGTGGGGGTGGGGGCTCAGCCCTGAGGACTGGGGGTGACAGAGGTGGCCCTCTGTGTTTTCCCTCACCCAAAGGCCAGACTGAATAAAGCTCGGTCCAGGACAGCCTTCCCACCCCCTTCTATTCAAAGGACCCCCCCCCCCAACCGAAATGTTTGCCCCCAGCTGCCCGCACTGCCTTGTTTCCCGAGAAACCCTTGTTTTTTTCCAGCAAACAAAGCTCAAGGGGGGTGGGGGCTAATGGGGGCAGCTTCCCCCTCTTTTGGCACCCCTTCCCCATCTCCCCACCCCACTTCATCTGGCTTCTTTGGATGCTGGTCTGCACGCTCCCTGGCCCTGTTGCCATCGCCTAGGTAACCGGGGGCGCGCCTTCGCAGGCCGGCTTTGTTTCCCTGGCCATGATAAATGTGCAGAACTCCCCAGGGGCTTTGCACAAAAGGCTGGCCCCTCTCTTGCCTTTTGTGCATCGTGGGGAGGGGGGCAGAGTATTTATCAACAGATCCCCCCACCCAAGTGATATGAGCCTAATTTGCAGCAGCCTCCCCCTCTTTGTGAGGGTCCCAACCCTCCCCCCATTTCAGCCCACCTTCTCTGTATTGGGGGGGAGTGGGAGTCATGGAGAAGTAAATTTCGCCTTGCCTTGGAGAAAAGGGCAAGAGGGGTCATAAAACAGGGCAAAATGTACTTAACAAATATCTCACCTGGCAACAGAAATTTTGGGCTCAGTTGTCGTAAGTTGAGGACTACCTGTATTGGCAGGTTCAGTGTCCAGAATGGTAAAGGGTCCCTTCCAACCCTATTTTTCTATATTATATTCTCAATCTCTGCAACTTTGAGAGGGTGGACTTCAATTCCCAGAATTCCCCAGCCCCTCTTAAAGTTGCAGAGATTGACAAACCCTGAGCCAGGGGTCTGCCACCTTGACAACTTTAAGACTTGCGGACTTCATCTCCCAGAATTCCTAGCTGGCTGAGGAATTATGGGAGCTGAAGTCCACAAGTCCGCTGCCCTGGGCTAAACCAGTTAAATTAAAGGGCAGATGTTTTAAAAGGTGAAGGATTTGTAAATTTCTTTTTAAGACAGTGCTTAGGAAAAAACCCCCAATTCTGCTCTTCATAAGGACATTCTACTTTCTTACTCAAGGTTCAGGGCTGGCCAGAGGCCTTTCTTAAACAATGGCCTTCATTTGCAGA
The DNA here is from genome assembly GCA_034064705.1 of Bothrops alternatus. Classification (NCBI taxonomy): domain Eukaryota; kingdom Metazoa; phylum Chordata; class Lepidosauria; order Squamata; family Viperidae; genus Bothrops; species Bothrops alternatus. Next base: position 2,811,661 of record JARGCV010000988.1, read on the forward strand.
TGTATTAGTTTCTATCTGCATGCATAATAAAAGGGCACTTGAGGCTGAATAAAACAGTGTCAACTACATGTGGTTTACAAATGCCTCAGGAACTTAGGAGGGTGGGTGCTCCATAGCTGGAGGTTTTCAAGAAGAGACTGGACAGCCATTGGTCTAGAATGGTGTAGGGCAGCTTTGCTGGCTGTGGAATTCTGGGAGTTGAAGTCCACATGCCTTAAAATTGTCAAGGTTGAGAAACACTGGTGTAGGGTCTCCTGCTTGAGCAGGGGGCTGGACTAGAAGACCTCTAAGGCCCCTTCCAACTCTGTTATTCTATGTTCTAAATTGACACCAGGGAGTTTTGGGGTTAAGAGGAAGAGGCTTCAAAAATCCAAGATCAGCACCAGCATTATGGTGGATCTCTTGATACCTCAGACCCTTTTGTAGCAGTTCCTGGTTGAGTGTTTTGCACAGATTCATCCTTCGGTTTCTCCAGGATGGAGAAGATCAGCAGATGTTCTTGGTGGCCTGCACATCAATGGACAGGGATGGTTACAAGGGGAGCTTCAACCAAGATGAAGAATATGTCTCTGTGGCACCGAGACCTTTGAACATCTCAAACACTTCCCTCGGTTAATTTTCTCCATTGCATTTCTCTGCTGCACATCTCTCACTCTTTGCCTGGGATCAGGCAGGAGAAAAGAATCTGGTGTGAAAAGGGAGCTCAGAAATAGAGGACTTCCAAATCTCTGGATGTTTCTCAGCTATGGTCACTTTAAGAGAGGTGGACTTCGGAACTACCAGATTTCCCCAGCTGGCTATGCTGGCTGGGAAATTCTGGGAGTTGGTCCACTCCTTTTAAACTGGACAAGGTTGAGAAATATTGATGTAATAGGTTAATTTCAACTTGAACAAACATATGGTCCTCTTCAACGGATGCGATTCAGAATGGTAGAATCGCTTGCAGTACCTTTGAATGTGGGTTTTAGTGAATTTTGCCCTTGAGGGAAATGCCTGAGATCCTTTAATTAACCATCCTCCAAGGAAACTAGGAACCTGAGGGTCCTCAAGTTTGGGGCTATAGCTGGTGTAATGGACCAGGAAGGCCAAAACATCTGGAGAAGGACACAGGTGGCCATAGGGCAAATTCATAATGCTGGGTTCTTCCCCCTTCTTTGGGGTGTCACCTCATTCTCATCAGCAAGACTATTGTGTTGTTTTTATCATTTTTATAAATTGTGGTGTCCTTTTAAAAGCCTCTGCTGGATTCAGGATTTCATTCATAGCCCCTTGGAAGCTACGTGACATTGGTGAACCCCACATTTATGGCTGCTTCTAGTAGTTATGGTGTTGGGTTATTATTATTATTATTATTTATTATTTATTATTATTTATTTAGTTATTTAATTTCTATGCCGCCCTATTCCGGAGAATTTCTATGCCGCCCTATTCCGGGTTCCATGCGGAGAAGGCCCTCGGCCAAGGGTCACCAACCTTTCTGGGAAAGGGAGGGGCAGGCACCTTTATGCACGTATGCGCACACACGCAAATGTGGCCACGTATGCATGTGTGCAAACAGGGCCGTGAGCATGCGTGCTCCGCAAATGGGGCTGCTAGTGCCAGTGAGAGGCTCGCAGCTCAGCTAGTGCCAGCTCACAGCTCATGGCTTGGCTTGCACCGGTGAGAGGCTCAACGACTTGTAGCTCGGCTTGCGTCAGCACGACACTCACAGCTCAGCTGGCACTGGCACAAGGGCAGGGGGCATGTGTGCGCGTGCACTGGCCAGCCACTCACATGGCCTGGTGGTTGGGGACCTCTGCCCTAGGCCAGGGGTAGGCAACCTTGGCTCTTTTATGACTGGTGGACTTCAACTCCCAGAATTCCTGAGCCAGCCACGCTGAGGGGAAAGGGAGAGGTTTCCAAGCTGAGCCATGCTGGCTCAGGAATTCTGGGAGTTGAAGTCCACCAGTCATAAAAGAGCCAAGGTTGCCTACCCCTGGCCTAGGCCATCATCTACCATCTACAGCCTTCTCCTGGGTATAAAACCTGGGCTTCCTACATGCCACACCGCAGCTTTAAGGCCTAGCCGATTTCTCCTCTTGCTAGCTGGCCTTCAACCCAACACAATCATGGCCATCTCTGTGGAGATTCTCAATTATCCAGGACAGGTCACAGTTGTCCCAAAGATGCTTTTCCAAAAAAGATAGTTGGACTTTTCTTAGTTTTTTTCTTTGAAAACCTTTCACTTGTCATCCAGGAGGCATCTTCAATTCTAATGTTTGTGTAAAATATTTTTTAGAGAAAAAAACCCACAAAAGCCCAGTTGCCTTTTGGAAAAGCCCCTTAGGGACACGGTCTCCTCTGTTCTGAGCCTCAGTGTTGACCTCCCATGGAGGACACTAGGTTGCCTTCTGTTCTCCTTTTCTTCTAGACCCCTCCCCTGTCTCCAGTCTTCCATAAACCTCCTTCTCCGAAAACAGAATGGCCCAAGAGGGAGAGAGCCTCGGTGTCTTCTCACAGGCATTGTCCTCTCGCTTACAGGCTTAGTTCCTTTCTTGCAAAAGGGGGGGGTCTAAGGGGGAAGGGGCCGGGAGACACTGGGTTTGAGGGAAGAAAGCTGTGATGGACAACAATAGGTGTTAAAATTGTTGGGTGAGCAAAACCAGCAAATTAACCTTTGATTTGTTGTGATTTGACCAGTTGGGTCATACTTCTGGGTGGAGAAACTGGCCAAGAACTGAAGCCATAGGCTAGGACAGTGTTTCTCAACAGTGCTTCCAAACTACTCTTCTTGGTAGATTGTAGCTTCATCCTGTTGTAATTGTATGCTCCCTGCATTGTGTGAAGGTGTGGTGCTTCAACGCTGCAAATGAGGTCCTCCTTCAAACGCTGATTTGGGATGTCCTCGTTCTGCAGGCAGGCCAAGCCAAGCCAGAGGTCCAATCTTTGAAGTCCCACCCTCCGAAATGGTTGTCACTTCTGGGCATGTCCAAAGCATTGAAATAGTTTTTGAGCTGGTGGCCACAGGGAAAGGCTGGTGATGGCTGTGAAATTGTCCTGACAGTGCAGGGTGTGGTGAGGATCCGGCTCCGGAGTTTCGGAGAGCAGAGGGCTCTGCAGCCAGGTGTATACAGAGAGGGTGTCTGGGGCTGTCCTTTGGGGCCTGGCCTGCAGGTGGGGGGAGGAGGAAGCTGAGCAGTTCCCACCTTGCCCAGGTAGGCGTCTGCGCTCAGAATACCTGGAGGCCTGGCAGATGTTAATAAGCAGCAGTTGGGTACCATCCGTGTGTAGCTAGCAGAGCTGCCACCTGGATGGCAGCTTGACTGCATGACCCAGTTGGCATAGTGCACTGGCCTGTCTCTAGGACTGCTTCACAAATACAGGTAGTCCTTGATGTATGACAGTAATTTGGACCAGAACTTCCATTGCTAAGCAGTGCAGTTTTGCTCTCTCTCTATCCCATGCCCCTTCTCCTGAGCTTATGGATGAACATCTGGTTGTACTAGAAGATCTCCAAGGTCCCTTGCAGCCCTGTGATTCTATGATTCTGTGACTTGGGGCTTACTAGAAAACCTGTATGGTCCCTTCCAGCCAGTTGTTCTATGACTCTATGAGCTGGGGCAGGGAGTTGGACTAGAAGACCTCCAAGATCCCTTCCAGCCCTGAGATTCTATGACTTTGGCCAGGGAGCTGGACTAGAAGCCTTCCGAGGGTCCCTTCCAGCCCTGCACTTCTATGATCTTGGGCAGGAGGTTGGACTAGAAGACCTCCAAGGTCCCTTCCAGAGCTAGGGTTCCATGATTGTATAAGCCGCACCCTGCTGGATCAGACCCCTGGCCCTTGTCTTCTTCCCCGTGGCCAGCCAGCTGCACCAGGAAGCCTGCTAGACTCCCAGCCTTCGCAGGCAGGCGCGCCACTGCTGAGGCTAATCGCTTAATAACAGGGTTCCCACAAGTCAGTCCAGCCCTTTTTTGAAGCCAGCCAAGTTGGTAGCCGCATCGCATCTGGTAGCAGATTCCAAGTGGAATTTACACACTGAGTAAAAAAAAGTAGTTCCTTTTGTCGGTTCGGACTGTTCCAGGATGCAATTCGGTTGGGTCAGGGGTCTCCAACCGTGGACTTCAGTCTCAGAGTTGGAGTTGGGGGTTGGCACAAGTCTTAAGGGTGGAGACCCCCGAGTTGGGTGACCTCTGGTTCTAGCATTTGGGGAAAGGGGGCAGAGCTTCTCCATGTCCACGTTAGCCATGCCCGGCTTCTACTTTGCTTCCCTTGATTTTCCTGTGGCTTCTCGTCCTTCGCCAACTGTTCCTCGCAGTTCTTGGGGCTTGGCCAAACACTAGCAGATAGGCGGGTGTCTGTAGTCTGCAAGCGGTGCAGGCAGTCCTCAACTTGCCATCACTCATTTAGCAACCGCTAATGAATTCAGAAGGAGGTTCGGGTGTTTGGAGAAAGGGGCGAGTCTTCCTCCTCCAGAGTCAAACGATGGGGTGATTCAGCCAAGCAGCACCAGGATCCCCTTCTCTGAACTGAAGTCCGAAGGCACCTTCTCCGGCCGTCAGTACAGGTGGTCCCTCACCTACGACCACAGCTGAGCTTAGAGTTTCTGTGGCTAAGTGAGACAGTTGTTAAGTGAATTTTGTCCCATTTTACGACCTTTCTTGCCACAGTTGTTAAGAAAATCACTGCAACTGTTCAGTTAGTCACAGTTGTTAAGTGAATCCGGCTTCCCCATTAACTTTGTTTCTCAGGAAGTGGCAAAGGGGGGGGTCACGTGACCCCAAGAGAGCCGGCGACCGTCACGAGTCAGTTGCCAAGCTTCTGAATTTGGATCACGTGATCCTGGGGATGCGGCGGTGGTCCTAAGTGTGAAGAATGGTCACAGGTCACTTTTTTCAGTACCGTTGTAACTTGGGATGGTCACTAAACAAACTGTTGTAAGTCTGTAGATGTGGACCAGGATAAAATATATATCCTTGTGTCTTCTTTAAAGGATGTCTGAGCTCATTTTTACTCTTGTAAGTCTGCAAAAATGTGGCCCCCAATGCTGGAACTGACTTCCACTAAGCTTTCTCCCTGCCGGCCTGTATCCTGGCTCCTCTGTTTGTTCTAGCCACCTTGGCTGGTTCTTTCGTAGAGGAGGAGCTGAACTCCCCCAGCGCCATGTGGCTTCTGAATGCGCCAACCGCTGTCTAGACCCCAGGAGATGTTTCAGCGGAGGAGGAATGGGGACGCTGCAGGATCTTCGCTTGGCAATCTGGGAACCACCTTCATCCGGGACTTGGTGGTGCCAAGATTTGGCCTGCCCCTCAACTCCAGTCCTCTCCCCCAGGAGAACCGGATCTGGGACTTTTCTTTGGGGAGGATCGGAGTTTTGCCGAGTCAGTGGTTGTGCCCAACTTGTTCTGGCAGACTCCTGACGCCCTGCAGCAGAGCAAACTCCAGCCTCGCAGGAGGAGGAGAAGGAGGAGCCATCTGCCAGTTGGCTTCTCCCTCTCTCGCTCTGAGGTGCTGAACATGGAGGAGACCGGATCCTTAATGAGCTCATCAATGGGGCTTGGTGTTCTACTGCTGGAGACCTCCAGGAGGGTGCAATGCCGTGCAGTTCTGGGTGAAATTTTGGCACCCTGCTTGGGCTGACTTTCTCCTGGCTAGATCTGGCCAGGATATTTTCTGCCTCTTGCTTGGTCCACTCCTTGTCCTCTTCCACCACCAAGACCCAGCCCAGGTCCTCTCTTCCACTAGGAATGTGGCTGGTTGGTCCTTGTGGCTGGAGAAAGCTTGCCCTGAGTCTCTGAGGATAACACTTCTCTAATAGGATAAACAAGAATTAATATGTGCAGGGGATTTTTTTTACGGTCTGCATTAATGTGCTGTTCCTGTTATTATAACAGCAGCAACATAGGACCTCTTGCTTGAGTAGAGGGTTGCACTAGGAGACCTCCAAGATCCCTTAATTTTATTATTATTTTATTTTGGAATAAGGTTCCCACATTGGACAATTGGAGAAGTCACTTTAGAAAGTTAGTTGCCAAATGAAGAGGCTTTGGGTGGAATTCTCCAAGGTGGAGTGTGAAATTCTTTGCACTTCCATAGTTATAAATCTACAGTTAAGTTTTGACACACATGTGTGACCAGGCAGCTAAGGGATACGGTCCCAGGGAAGATAGACACGTGGGGCTGATCTGGATCCCTGCCCTGGAAACCTGCTAGAGAAGTTCTCCCTCCCCTGAAGGGATCCCGAGCGATCCCTCGCCCAGTTTCTCCCTGCCCAAAACAGGCAGAGACGCTCAGAAGGTGCTTAATTGTCTGCCTATGAAATGTGCTTTTTCCAAAAGGCACCTGGACTTTCTTGGGGTTTTTTCCCCTTGAAAACGTTTCACTTCCCATCCGAGAAGCTTCTTCAGTTCTGAAGTGAAGCTGAAGAAAAAGAATTGAAGAAGCTTCCCGGATGAGAAGTGAAAAGGGAAAAAAAACAAGGGGAAAAAAAAAACAGCTTGGGGACAACCACTGTGACGCGGAAGAGTTGAGCATCCCCACAGTCTTCTGTTTCTAGGGAACTGCAGGCGTCCTGGGAAGAGGGGAATTCTGGGAAAAGCTCCCTTTTTCCTTCTGAAAAGTGAGGGGGGGGGATTAGGAAGGGGAAACCAAAGAGGGTAGAGTCGACCATCTGAAGCTCACAGGGCTGTTTTTGGAGAGATGAACTAGCATCACACAGGTAAAGATTGCCTTGGCCTTATGACCACATTTGAGACCAAAATTTCTGTTGTTCTGTGAAGCAGTTGTTAAGTTAGCCATGCCCAATTTTACGACCTTTTTGCCATGTTTGTTAAGCAATTCCCTGCAGTCATTAAGTGAATCACACAGTCGTTAAGCGAATCCGGCTGCCTGCCATTGACTTGTCGGAAGGCCGCAAATGGGGATCACGTGACTCCCTGGGCTCTGCAGCCGTTGTAAATGCAGGCCAGTTGCCAGTCACCCCAATTTTGATCACGTGACCCTGGGGGTGTTCAGCAGTTGTGAGTGCGAGGACTGATCGTAAGTCACTTTTTCAGTACTGTTGTCACTTTGAATGGTTGCGAAATGAATGGGTTGTGAGCCGAGGACTAGCCGTATTCTCCAGAAAGTGTGCGTGTGAAGTTATAATGTGCCCCAAAGGTGCATTAGAAATCCCCGCGTGCAGAGCTAAATAGGTTAACTAAAAGATTAAAAAAGCAGGAAGACACAGAATTTTATTTGATATGGAACAAATTTTATAGATGGAGGGGAAAAAAATAGAGGTCACAAATAAAGAGATAAAATAAAAAATAGAGATTAGAAATGTATAGTATGTATATAGATAAGTTGTATGTAAATAATGTATAATATGCACTGAGATGTCTGTCAAAGACGATTTACCATGTTCAATGTTTTTAATCCTTTTCTTTTTTTGTATTCAATAAAAAAAACTTTAAAAAAAAGAAAGAAAGAAATCCCTGCATGCAGAAAGCTAGTGTGCCAGGACAGAAGGCTGCAGCCTCACTTTCTTGCGGTGCTGCTGTTCTACTTGCAGCCCCACAGTCAGTCTGACTCCTGGTCCCTCAGCTCCTTCTCCTTTCTTGGGTGGTCCTCTCTGGCGGGTTGGGTGACAGGGGCTAACCCCTTCTGCCTTCCGCCCATACAGGTGCGCCTCTTTCCTTCTAGCTTGTGCCCAGCCAGCCAATCAAAATAGAGTCCTTCAAGGTGAAAGTTGACTTTCTGAAGGTGCCCCTCGGCCTAAAGAAGCCGACTCTGAAGGAGGCCGCGGCTGCCTTGGTGGCTGTCCCGGGGCCGGCCAGATCCAAATCCAGCAGCGGGAATCGCTACAAGGCTCGGCATTCAGACAACATGGACAACGAATCGCAATATTCAGGGTATTCCTACAAGTCGGGGCACTCGCGCAGCTCCAGGAAGCCCAGGTGAGCTGGCCAGCCGGGCTGTGTTTGGGGCAGGGGGAGGAGGAGGAGGAGGAGGAGGTGCCCCGCGGGTGGACTGGAAAGATCTGGAGAACCTTGGTAGAGGTTCAGCAAGGATATCAGTCGGAGGCCTTACCTTGAGAAGTCGCTCCATCTCTGGAGGTTTTTAAGAAGAACCTGGACAGTCACTTGTCTGAAATGGTATCGGGTCTCCTGATTGACAGGGGGGTTGGACTAGAAGACCTCCTGTGATTCTGTGAGATAAATAAGATACATTGGTAGGTAGGTAGGTAGATGATAGATAGATAGATAGATAGATAGATAGATAGATAGATAGATAGATAGATAGATAGATAGATAGATAGATAGATCAGCTTTCCTCCCAGAGTTGTGGGTGCTGCATCTCTGGAGACGGGGGTCCCCAACCCCTTGTCCGTGGATCAGCTTTCCTCCCAGAGTTGTGGGTGCTGCATCTCTGGAGACGGGGGTCCCCAACCCCTTGTCCGTGGATCAGCTTTCCTCCCAGAGTTGTGGGTGCTGCATCTCTGGAGACGGGGGTCCCCAACCCCTTGTCCGTGGACCAGCACCAGGCCACGGCATGCCAGAAACTGGTCTATGCAAACAAGCAAAGCCCCATCTGCGGGATGCAGGCAGTACATGAAACCAGGCCCCCTCCGGTCCGCAGAAAAACCTCTCTCCACGGAACCCGTCCCTGGTGCTCAAGAGGTTGGGGACTTCCGGCATAGGGCCTCCTGCTTGAGCAGGGAGTTGGATTAGAAGACCTCTGAGATCCCTTCCAACTCTGGTAGTCTTTTATTCTGTTCAGTATTGTTTGCGGCAAGGGGTCCTTGGTGCTCTCTGAGCTTGGTGGTTTTCTTGCAGATTAGGTAACATCATCAGTACTAATCAGTGTTGCCTAGTTTGGTCATGAAACGTCTGCAGGAAGACCACCAACTTCAGAGAGCACCAAAGGCCTCTCCTTTCAATCCAGAGGCACAAATATTCCCCTTTATGGCCGTTGTTTGCTAACGCTAGAATGGAAAGAAAGAGCTTCACAGGCGCTGGGAACACCCGTCTGGCTCAAAATTTGAATGCCAGAGAACCGGAAGTCTTTGCTGCCACCTAGTGATGGTCTGGAACGCTGCGGTTTGGACTTGGTGGCCTCCTTCTCAGTCCGGCTTGGAGATTTTCCCCTTTCCCCGGGGGCCGCCCGGAGACCCTCCAACAGTTACTTCATTCTGGAGGGCAAAAGGAAGAAGCCTAAAATTTAAACTCAGCAAATTTCTCAGTCGTATCTCTCAGTCTCAGCAACTTCCTTCCGTTCCCAGAATTCCCCCGCCTGCTGCTCCATATTTGAAATCCACACATCTTAAAAGTTGCTGAGATTGAGAGCAGAGATTTGTTTGAAGGTTGTGAATTCTTTGCGCTGTACCGAACAATGGATTGTCGCATTGGAGGCTTCGTTCTTGTTTGCAATAATGAAGTTGCAACACTTTCGGGAGTCAGAAAGCTGAATTGAGGACCTGCGCTATATGGCTGAATCTGGTCTGAAACTCGACTGACTGATTGCCAGTCCCTCGGCTCTGAAGTTGGGAGACCCCCTGGGCGTAGTGTGACGAGTAATCCCGGCTGTCCTGGATTCGAATTCTTTGGCCTACGACTCTATCCAAGGAATACCCCAAGTCCCCTTTTTGTGACTCTCGGAGCCACCCCTGTGCTTGTGGATTGTGTAAGGAAGGGTTTTTGCTGTTTGGTGGCAGAGAAGAGAAAAAAAACCTGTGACAGAGGCTGCCAAAGAGGATGATGGGCAGTCCTCGACTTACGAGCACAACTGAGCCCCAAATTTCCATTTCTAAGCGAGACATTTGTTAAGCGAGTTTTGCCCCATTTTACCCCCTTCTTTTGAAACTGTTGTTAAGTGAATCACTGCAGCTATGAGGTTGGTAGCCCAGCTGTGAAGCGGGTCTGGCTTCCCCGTGACTCTGCTTGTCAGAAGGGCACAAAATGTGACCACGTGAGGCTGCCACCGTCATAACTGTGAACCGAGTGTCCTCATTTTGATCACGTGACCGTGGGGGAGGCTGCAGCACTTGTTAACTGTGAAAAATGATCAAAGGTCACTTTCTTCGACCAGTCACTAAACAGACTGTTGTAAGTCGAGGACTGCCCAAGATCCTTAACTTCGTCTTTCTTCCACGAGCAGCAGCTGGAGGGGGGACCCCGCCTCCCCATCCCCATGGAGCAGCTGGTTAGGGAGAAGGTGGGTACTGCAGTGCTTGCCGACTAAGCAGCCCCCCTAACTCCCGGGACCCCCCCTCTCGCCCCGCAGAGACCGCCGAGAGCGGCACCGCTCCAAGAGTCGAGACGGGAGCCGAGGGGACAAGTCGGTCACCATCCAGGCCCCCGGAGAGCCCCTGCTGGACAACGAGTCGACGCGAGGCGACGAAAGGGTGAGCGAGCAGACGGGCCGGGACCCTGCTTGGCCCTCCCTCTGGCCTCCAGGTCCGCTCCGGAGGGGGGTGGCAGCTTTCCCCCGGGATGGAGTGAAAGGGTCCCTCGGTGGAGTTTGGGGAGGCTTCCTGTGCGGATGTCTTTCCGGCCTGGGCTTGAGGAGGAGGCGGGAAGGGCAGGTGGCCTCACCTCTGGCGCCTGTGTGGCGGGGTTGAATTCTGCTCCTGTTCTTCCTTTGCCTGCCTGCCCTCCATCCATTTATCTTTCATCTCTCTTATCTCTAACACAGGGCTGTCAGACTCAATTTCACTGAGGGCCGCCTCAGCACTGCGGTTGCCCTTGGGGTGGGTGGGTGGGGGTGGCCAGGGTGGGTGCAGCCTACTGGGTGGGCGTGGAGGGAGTGGGTGTGGCCTATTGGGTGGGCGTGGCCAGCTCTACACCGTTCGCGTCAAGGGTGCCTGTGGGGGCCTGGGCAGGAGTGGGACAGATCTGAGGGTCTCTGGCCGAAGGGGGGGGGGACCGGGGCAAGTGCCAAGGCATGGAGGAGCCTCACTGTTCCTCTCAGGCCATGCAGGGGGGCTGGATGGTGGTGCGGGCTGCCCGGAGCCCTGGGCAGCAGAGGTCAAACGCCCAGGCTGGTCCTCGAGCACCCACAGCACTAAGCCCAGCCCCACTTCCCCAAGGGGGCGCCCAGCTGCACTTGCCTCCTCCTCAAGGCTGCTGTGCTTGCTCTCCTTAGCCAGGTTTCTCATGATGGGTACGAGGGCAGAGTCAGAGGGAGCCCATTCCCTCTCTGTGGGAGGAGACCCGGCTTTGTATCCAAAGCTTCCTTAGCGATAGGATGGGAGACCCCCAGGATAGGCCAGGAGGAGGGGGCAAGGGGACGGTGAAAGGGCAGCAGGGCAGGACTAAGGCGGGACTTCCCTCAGACCCTCCCTCTCCTTTCCTTCCTTCCTTCCTTCCTTCCTTCCTTCCTTCCTTCCTTCCTTCCTTCCTTCCTTCCTTCCTTCCTTCCTTCCTTCCTTCCTTCCTTCCTTCCTTCCTTCCTTCCTTCCTTCCTTCCTTCCTTCCTTCCCACAGAGTGGTGGGAAAATATTTGAGATGAGGGAGGGGAAAAAACAGCTGGGGAGGTGGGGAGGGGTCACCCTTTGTGAGGAATGAAGAAATGCACCATTGCCTGGAAGTGGCCAGTGATGGCCCTCACCTACTTCACATATCTGGCTTGGTGGGCTCTGGGGGAGAGGATGCCATGAGCAGCGTGAGAGTCAATGTTACCTGCGCAATGCCTGGCTGCTTTCGGTACACAGCAGGGCGCTCTCCTCTCAGCGCCAAGAGGCTGAACCGGGCGGCTGAAATCCAAAAAGAAGCGCGATGCTGCGCAGCCCCCAGCCTGTCCGGTTTCAGCAGGCAGCAGGGCGCTCTCCTCGCAGCACTGAGAGGTTGAGCCAGGCGATACGAAGCTTACTAGCTTCGCATCTTGCTGCCTGCTGAAACTGGGCAGGCTGGGGGCTGGGCAGCATTGCACTTCTCATCAGATTCGCGCCACCCGGCTCAGCCCTTGGCACTGTGAGGAGAGCGCCCCGCTGCCTGCCGAAACCCCTCCCCGGAGCCCATCAAGCCGGATATGTGAAGTGGGTGAGGGCCATTTGCTGGCCACTTCCAGGCGATGGTCCATTTCTTCATTCCTCACAAAGGGTGACACCTCCCCAGCATGCATCCAGGGGGTGCATCCAGGGGGTGGGGCCACCACAAAATTGTACATTGGCTCCCAGCCGGGCTGGGCCAGGGCCAAGGCAGCGGGGGCCGTTCCCTCACTGTTTCCAGGATGGCTTCGCGGGCCACATGAAACCACTTTGCGGGCCGCCTCCGGCCCCCGGGCCTTGGGTTTGACATGTCTGCTCTAACACCTGTCATTTCTCTGTCTCCATCCATGCAGCCCTCTATCTCCCCCCTCCTCCTTTTCTCTCTCTCTCTCTCTCCCTCCCTCCCTCATCATCCTCATCATCATCATCATCCAGCAGGGGGAGAGCCTGAATGTGTGTGTGGGAGGGTTTCCACAGTTCTGCTTTCTGTCTATTTGGGATCCTTGCATGACACCTTCAACCCAGGGGTCCTTTCCAGAACCTTTGCGACTGGAGGGGACAGTTCCCCCCCCTTGACCCTTCCCCCCGTGGCCTTTGTTTCCCGGCAGGATGACAACTGGGGCGAGACGACCACTGTGGTGACCGGCACGTCCGAGCACAGCATTTCGCACGATGACATCACACGCATCACCAAGGACATGGAGGACAGCGCCCACCTGGACTGCTCCCGCCACCTGGGGGTCTCGCTGGCGGGGGCCCTGGCCCTCCTCTCCTTCCTGACCCCCATCGCCTTTATGCTGCTGCCCCAGCTGCTGTGGGGGGAGCAGCTGAGCCCCTGCGGGACCCCTTGCGAGGGCCTCTTCATCTCGGTGGCCTTCAAGCTGCTGATCCTGCTGCTGGGCAGCTGGGCGCTCTTCTTCCGCCGCCCCAAGGCCTTCCTCCCGCGGGTCTTCGTCTTCCGCGCCCTGCTGATGGTGCTGGTCTTCCTCCTGGTGGCCTCCTACTGGCTCTTCTACGGTGTCCGCATCCTGGACTCCCGCGACACCAACTACCAGGGCATCGTCCAGTACGCCGTCTCGCTGGTGGACGCCCTGCTCTTCGTCCACTACCTGGCCGTGGTGCTGCTGGAGCTGCGCCAGCTGCAGCCCCACTTCACCCTCAAGGTGGTACGCTCCACCGACGGGGCCAGCCGCTTCTACAACGTGGGACACCTCAGGTAAGCGGGTGGGACGGGGTGCCTTGGTGCAGTCGGAGATGGGCAGAGGCTGTGGTTGGATGCTGTTAAAGGTTGAGGTTCGTCCTCTAAGCTCGTGGGGGGCTTCCCGAGGTGACCCCTTGAGTGGCCTTCAGGGGATGTCGGCGTTCTTCGGGCTTCAGTGTTGAAGGTCTCGTCCCAGGGTGGAGGCTGCCTTTAACAATCGAAAACACTCCGGGTGTTTTGGGATTGCACCCCAGGGGGCGCGTGGCCACCTTTGCCCGCTTCTGCCACAGTCGTTCCATTTCTACAGGTAGTCCTCAACTTACAACAGTTCATTTAGTGGCTGTTGTAACAAGTTCGGACGCCACCGAAAAAAGCGACTTTTGGCCATTTTTCACACTTAGGACCGTCGCAGCATCCCCAGGGTCACGTGGTCAAAATTCAGACACTCGGCAACTGACTCACAGTCATGATGGGTCGCAGCGTCCCGGTGGGGGGGGGCGTCACACGATCCCCTTTTGTGACCACCTGCCAAGCGAAGTCAGTGGGGAAGCCAGATTCACTTAAGCGTCGTGTTACTAATTTAAGAACTGCACTGATTCGCTTAACAAAGGTGGCAAGAAAAGTCGTAAAATGGGGCAAAACTCACTGAACAAATTTCTCACTTAGCAACATAAATCTTGGGCTCACTTGTGGTCGCAAGTTGAGGACTATCTATATTTGCAGGTCTTTGTATTTTGCCACTTTTCTCCAGTTCTTCCCTGGTCTCCAGTATTACAGAGTCCATTATCCAGAATTTTGTGGTTATCGTTATTGTTTGCATTGCGTTTGTGGAAGAAGCCAGAGTGGCCTCCCTCGTGCCCAGCCTTCAGCCATAAAAAAGGGACACTAAAGCCCATCATGCTGAAAGCAAACAAGCCACATTCTGCCTTATTGTGCTGTGTAACTGGATCTCTCGGTGATCGCGCCGGTTACCTTGTTGTGTCCAACTAAAGCTGCATCTGGCGTTTCCTTCTCCGCAGCATCCAGAGAGTCGCTGTGTGGATCCTGGAGAATTATTACCACGATTTCCCCGTCTACAACCCGGCCCTGCTCAACCTGCCCAAGTCCGTTCTCTCCAAGAAGATGTCTGGCTTCAAGGTCTACTCCCTTGGGGAGGGTAAGCGTTGGCAGCCCCTTCCCACGCTGTGGGGTTCAGTCCTCAGCCCTCCGCCCAGAGGCCAGAACCTCCTTTCCTCCAGCTCTCGGGCTTAGCTTCCAGGATGCTTCAACCAGCTCTCCTGGAGATCTAGCTCGATTGCCGGGTTCTTCTCGGTCCTGGGCGAGTGTGATCTGGGTCACGATCATGTGAAGCGTTAGTACCACTTTATAATGCCCTGATAAGGTCACACTTGGGGTACTGCATCCACTTTTCATTGCCATGATATGAAACAGACATTGAGAGTTTAGAACGAGTGCAGAGAAGAACAACAGAGGGGATCGGGGGTCTAGAGGCTAAACAACAGTTGTCTGGTCTAGTGAAAAGAAGGACCAGGGGTGACACGAGAGCAGTCTTCCGGTATTTGAGGGGCTGCCACAAAGAAGGGGGGAGGGTTCAACCCATTTTCCAAAGCACCAGAAGGCAGGAAAGAAGCAACGGATGGAAACTAACCAAAGAGAGAAGCAACCTGGAATTAAGGAGAAACTTCCTAACAGTGAGGACAATTAACCAGTGGAACAGCTGGCCCTCAGACGTTGTGGGTGCTCCATCACTGGAGGTTTTTAAGATTAGACAGCCATTTGTCTGAAATAGTATAGGGTTTCCTGCCTTAGCAGGGGGTTGGACTAGAAGACCTCCGAGTGTCCCTTCCAACTCTGTTAACTCTTATTTTGCTGGCATTCCGGGCCTGGTGCCCTCCAGATGTCTTACCATGCGAATTCTGGAGTTCCCAGCTGCCGGCAGAGCAGTCCCAGCTTGTCTAGGGGCTGCCAGGCTGTGGGAAGGGGGTGCTGATGTCTGTGCCAGCCCAGCAAAGGGTGCTGCGTTCTTCCTTCTCTTGTGAACGGTAGATTAGATGGGCAGCTGATCACCCCAGCTGGACAGAAATGTTGATTGCTTTAAACCAGTCGATCTCAGCCGTGGCTGCTTGAAGATGTGTGGACTTCAACTCCCAGAATTCCCCAGCCACCATGTCCTCTCCCCCCGAGATCAAACATGGACTGGCTGTTTGGAGGTCCACTTGGGAATTTATCCACTCGCTGTGGGATTAAAGTCTCGACGTGTGACTGTTCAACAATGCTTCGGAGATATAACAGCCACGGACAAAGCAACTTAGGACTCATCCTCCAATTTATGACGGTTACACCATCCCTGCAATCATGATCACAATTCAGGCACTTGGCAAACCAGCTCGCATTTATATCTGTGTGAGCGCGATTTTTGATCTTCCTGGCTGGTTTCCTACAAGCTGAGTCAATGGGGGAAGCCAAATTCACTTCGCAATTGTGGTAAAAATGGTTGTAAAATTGACTCTGGTCACATGGTGACTTGATTTATGACTGCATTGTTTAACAACCAAAATTCTGGTCTCAACTGTGATCATAAGTTGGGGAATTCTGGGAGCTGAAGTCCGAAAATCTCCAAGCTGCTAAGGTTGAAAAAGGCTGACGTAGAGCATGAAACAGAGAATTTGGCAGCCCAGTTTTTGAGGGTTGTTTGTATTTTTCAGCAACGCACATTATTCTCCACCTTCCTTTAGAATCCTAGGGCTGTAAGGGACCTTAGAGGTCTTCTAGTCCAACCCCTTGCTGGAATGATGGTGCTTATGATCCTCCACTTTGAGGACATCAGGTTTTAGAGGCGTCTCAATAACTCCCTTGAATCTTCCCTCTCTCCTCCGTCCAGAGAACACAACCAACAACTCAACCAGTCAATCGCGAGCTGTTATTGCTGCAGCTGCCCGGAGGCGGGACAACAGCCACAACGAGTACTACTACGAGGAAGCTGAACATGAGCGCCGGGTGCGCAAACGGCGAGCAAGGTGTGTCCCATCAAAAGGACCTCTGTGTGTGTGTAGGACTGACGAGTCTTTCCTAACTGAGAAAGGAAACAAGCTCAGGTTCCCGCAGAGGGAAGATTCCTGACAGCTGACATTGGACCCTTGTAGGTGTGTGAATTCTTGAGTTGGTTTGGGAGAAATATCCTCGGATCAACCCCACTTCCAAGCAATAGCCGACTTGGTTTTGGAGGTGTCCCATTTATGAAATTTATTTGCTGCCTATCCTGTATCCAATGACCCCCAAATGTTAATTGGCTTCAGCTTTGGAATTTGATTTGGAAAACTGGGATCCTGGTTGCTCTCTGAGCTTGGTTGTTTTCTTTCAGATGTTTCCTTACCTGGCTAGCTACTAGTTGCTGCTAGCACTGATGGAGTTACCTAGTTGGGTCGTGAAATGTCTGCAAGAAAACAGCCAAGCTCAGAGAGCAGCAAGGACCCCACAGTCGTCTTTCTCCTCCTCCTCCTCCTCCTCCTCCTCTTCCTCCTCCTCCTCCTCCTCCTGTTTCCACAAACCCCCCTCCCTTCTAATATTGATGATGTTCCCTAGTTGGATCATGAAACGTCTGCAAGAAAACCAGCAGGCTTAGAGAGCACCCAGGACCCCACAGTCCTCCTCCTCCTCCTCCCAATCCCAGTCCCTTCTAACACTGATGATGTTACCTAACTGGGTAATGAAAAAACTGCAAAAAACCCACCAATCTCTGGGACCAGCAAGGCCCTTACAGTTCGAAGCCAAGCTGAAAATATTCTCTTCTGTCAGTTTGGAAAACAGATTCAGTCCTGACGGAAGCGGCTTCTGCCCCTCCGAGCGTCATGCAGGCTGCCGTCCTCAGTAATAGGATTAATGTCGAGCTTAGGAGAGTGTAATGTGCTTTCCACATCACAGTTGCAAGTACCCGGTAAGCAGATTAGAGTGCAGAAAGACAAATTGCACCGTCAAAATGCTGGAAATCCTGGCGGGGTCCAAACTGGAGGGTGAAGTGAGTGCAGGTAATCTGTTAGAGAAGTTAGGGTGTAGATGGCCCTCCCCCAGGATCCCCCCCTTCTTTCTTCCGTTCCTCTTGTTTGGGAGCCCTTTTTAGGGTCCTTTACCTCTTCCCCTGTGCTGGCAAAACCTCAAATGAGAGTTTGTGAATGTGTGGGCCCTGGTGGGCAGCTTAGTCTGTGCTGAAGATGGATCTCCGTCCTCTTCTCCATCCTGGTTGGTCCAGGGGGAGGGGGAGGGGACGCTCTGGAGACCGTGGCTTGCTGTGACGAGGCCTCCGTCTCTGCAGGTTGGTGGTGGCTGTGGAAGAGGCCTTCACGCACATCAAACGGCTCCAGGAGGAGGACCAGAAGAACCCGCGGGAGATCATGGATCCCCGGGAGGCCGCCCAGGCCATCTTCGCCTCCATGGCCCGGGCCATGCAGAAGTACCTGCGCACCACCAAGCAGCAGCCGTACCACACGATGGAGAGCATCCTTCAGCACCTGGAGTTCTGCATCACCCATGACATGACGCCCAAGGTAACCGGGCGAGGAGGGGGTGCGGGTGGGAGGGAACCATGGCTGCAGGCAGATGGTGGTTTCCATCGTAGGTCCTCTGGTTCAGTTGAATTATTCTGCAGAAAGAATGTCAGCCTTACCAGGTAGGCCAGCCAGAAAACTCAGCCAAATAAGGCTACATTAACAGAATCTTGCAAGTCTGAAAGGACGAATCTCCCCGTGTCTCCTTTACAGTCTGAGAAACTGTTTCATGATCTTGGGGATTGCTCTTTGGAGTTTTCTTCCAAAGGAGAAGAGAATTTTGACAGGATCTGGGTGCTCCTTGCTTCTTTAATGACAGGGTAGCTTGGACGGGTGGTGGGTGTGAGTCACCTCTGGCCCCCCACCTTCCAGTCGGTGCTGCCAGTGAGGCCCAGGCCGTGGTGCGCAGGGTTCAGCACGATGGGGAAATGCAGTCACACCAGTGAAGCCGCCTAGGCAGGGAGGATATTCGGGAAGAAGCTGCAGGGCAGATTTTCAAATCAGCTCGGCTGCTGCTGATGTCATCTGATAGTCAGAGGTAGAATGCTTTTGAACATGGAGGTTCAAATGCAATAGAGCAGGATAGTGAACAGTCCTGAATTTGGAACTGTTGTGGAGTCAGAATTATTGGCTTCTTAGTTTCGGTTTAAGATTTTTCCCCCTGCTGGTGCAGATAGTCCGTAACGTACGACCAGTCCTCTCACAACAGTTGCGGTGTCCCCTCGCTCGCACAACAGCCATTTGGACCTCCCTGGGGTTCTTCCGACAAGCAACATTAATGGGGGGGGGGGAGAAGCTGAATTCGCTTAATGACTGTGGCGAGGGGATTGTAAAATTGGGTGCGGTCATATGATGACTCTTTATTGATTTATTTATTATTTAATTTAATTTATATGCCGCCCCTCTCACAAGACTCGGGGCGGCTCACAACAACAACACAATTAAAAAACAATTAATTTAAAAATTTAAAAATTAATATCATTCACACAACATACAAACACATTCAACTCACAATTGTTGATGGCGGGACACTCTTAGGGCCGAGGGGCAGAGCACAGCTCATATGCCCCAAGCCTGTCGGCATAGATGTGTCTTTAGTGCTTTCAGGAAGGCCAGGAGGGAGGAAGCTGTACGAACCTCTGAGGGAAGCTGGTTCCAGAGGGCTGGGGCAGCAACAGAGAAGGCCCTAACCGTAGGCCCTGCCAGATGACACTGTCTAACAGACGGGACCCGTAGGAGGCCAACCCAATGTGCCCTAACCGGTCGCTGGGATTCATGAGGCAGGAGACGGTCCCGCAAGTATCCTGGTCCATTGCCATAAAGGTCATAACCAACACTTTGAATTGTGTTCGGAGACCAATTGGTAGCCAGTGCAGCTCACGGAGAGCTGGAGTGATACGAGCATGTCTTGGGAGACCCAAGACGGCTCGCGCGGCCGCATTCTGGACTACTTGCAGTCTCCGGACATTCTTCAAAGGCTGCCCCATGTAGAGAGCATTACAGTAGTCGAATCTCGAGGTGACAAGGGCATGGGTGACTGTGAGGAGTGATTCCCGGTCCAAATAGGGCCGCAACTGACCGCATCGCTTAGCAGCGGAAATTCCTGCCCCAATTGTGTTGTGAGTTGAGGACTGCCCGTGTTTCCTTTTGGCCAGTTTCTGAATTCTGCCACTCCAAACGGGGGCACGGACGCCCCGGGTCCTGGGCAGGAATGAAGATCAGTGCCGCTGCGCTCAGCTTAGGCTTGACTTTATCAGACAGCCGGGGGATTTCAGCTGAAGATTTAATGCAGGGGTTCTCAACCTTGGCAACTTTAAGACTTGTGGAATTCTGGGAGTTGAAGTCCACAAGTCTTAAAGTTGCCAAGGTTGAGAACCCCTGATTTAACGTATTTACTGCGACTGGGCACCAGGGGAGCCACAGCGCCACCAGGGGGCGCCCAAGGACCTAATCAAAAAGAGGGTGAAATGGGATCTTTAGGCTCCTTTTAAATATTATTGTTGGTGTTAACTATTTCAGGTAGTCCTCAACTTACAACTGTTCATTTACTGACCGTTCAAAGTTAAAACGGCATTGAAAAAGTGACTTATGACCGTTTCTCACACTTCCGACCCTTGCAGCCGCCCCAGGGTCAAGTGATCAAAATTCGGACGCTGGGCAACAGACTCCTATTTATGACGGTCGCAGCGTCTCCCGGGGTCACGTGATCCCCTTTTGCGACCTCCTGACAAGCAGAGTCAAACGGGAAGCCGGACTCACTTAACGACCGGGTTACTAAATTAACAGCTGCAGGGATTCCCTTAAGAACCAGGGCAAGAAAGGTTGTAAAATGGGGCAAAATTCATTTAACTGTCTCGCTTAGCAACAGAAATTTTGGGCTCAAATTGTCGTAAGTCGAGGACTCCCTGTAACTCAAAATGTTTGCTGAGCTACAACTTTTGGGGATGTGGGCCCTGGAAATAATAGACTTTGGTTTAGTGCAGGGGTTCTCAACCTTGGCAACTTTAAGACTTGTGGACTTCAACTCCCAGCTGGCTGAGGAATTCTGGGAGTTGAAGTCCACAAGTCTTAAAGTTGCCAAGGTTGAGAGCCCCTGGTTTAGTGTTACCGCTCTGAATTGCAAACGTTTCTGGAAAGCCCGGGTGGTCTTGTTTGATGCGCCTCTGCTCTCCTTGCCTCTTTGCAGGCCTTCCTGGAGCGCTACCTGACCGCAGGCCCCACCATCCAATACCACAAGGACCGCTGGCTGGCCAAGCAGTGGACTCTGGTCAGCGAGGAGCCTGTGACCGACGGGCTGAAGGACGGGGTGGTCTTCGTCCTGAAACGCCAGGATTTCAGCCTCGTGGTCAGCACCAAAAAGATCCCCTTTTTTAAGCTCTCGGAGCAGTTTGTGGACCCCAAATCGCACAAGTTTGTCATGCGGCTGCAGTCGGAGACCTCAGTGTGACCCACGGCGCAGCTGAGGGGCTTGGAGGCCAGGGAAGGAGGCGCCCCGCCAGGATGGGGGGGGACAACGGCCTGGTGCCAGCCTGCATCTCTCCGGTTTGAGAGGGTTCCTGGGCTCGGTGGGAGACCCTCCAGGGCGCCTCTGGATGCCAGAGCTTCCCCCTCCTTCTCCCCCTCTCCTTTGTGACCCCAACTGAGGGGAAGGGCAGGGGACTTCCTTCCTTCCTTCCTTCCTTCCTTCCTTCCTTCCTTCCTTCCTTCCTCCCTCCCTCCCTCCCTCCCTCCCTCCCTCCCTTTGTAACAAAGCCCGCCCCAGGAACTGAGGAGGTGTGTGGGTGACAAGGACCCCTCCCTCCCTCTCTCCCTCCTTGAGGAATTGCTGGAAGTTACCTGTGCCAAATTCTAAGGGCTAACTCTGTTGGCACTCTTCACCAGCATCTGCAAACATAGTTGGGCTAAAGAACTTTTGTGAATGTCGTTTTCTACAAAACTACACGCCGGCACGTGCACCGCCAGACCCAAGCCCACGTCTCCCTGGGTCTCTGAGGTCCAACTGCACAAGGTTTGGGGGATCCCCCAGGAAGATCTGGTGGTCCAAGGGAAGAGAGCCAACCACTGCCCTGGAGCCATCGATTCAGCCTCTCGAGGTGTTGAGCTGGAAGTTCAACAGGTCAATCACACAACGTACTTAAAGGCTGGATGGGGAGGAGGGTGGGAGATTTCTTAAGAGGAGGATGGCTTTTTTGTTAAAAGATCTCTGTGCTTTTTAGAGAAGTCCTGTGTGTTGTAAATACTTTTCCTCTGAGTCACTCGCTCCGTCATTGGTCTGTGGTTTGAGCAAGCTTTGGTGTGAGGTGGGGGTGGGGGTGGCACATGAGGGGTGAGGTGAGAAAGGGACTTTTTTTTTTTTTGCACTTTTGCATGTGCAGAAACTCGATCCGGCTCTTCCTTTTGGGAAGATTCCTGTGGGAAGGTCTGCATTCTGACTTACCTGTCCCTAAATTTCAGATCCCCCCCCACACACAAAGCAGCATGCAGAGGGTTTTCCTGTCCCACCCACCAAATTACTGATTGGCTGAGGACCAATCACTCACCAGTAGAGTGATGACATCACTCTGAGGCCACTGTCCTCAATCTTAGCCATTTTTAAGATGGGTGGACTTCAACTCCCAGAATCCCCTAGCCGGCGACATGGCTGGCTGGGGAATTCTGGGAGTTGGTCCACCCATCTTAAAAGTGGCTAAGGTTGAGAAACACTACTTTAAGGTGACTTTGAGGTCCTAAAAAGACACTTTTTTTGCTGTTCATTTTTCAGGATTTTTTTTTTTAATGTCACCAGAATATCCCAGTTTTTATGTTGGGGTTTGGTTGACAAAACCTTTTAATCTAATGTGGGGTTTTTGTTGTTATTGTTTAAATGACTTTCTGAATGAAAATCTGGTAGGGGTTGCAAATAGGGTGCTCAGCTGGTGTTGGGGCTGCTGTCCCAGTTGGGGGTCTTGCATCGAAGGGGGGGGAGGCCTCCTGGTATATCACTGTGATTCGCCTTTTTAAAATAATTGTAATTCCTGGGAAAGGACCCAGCCACCGTAAGCGACCTATTGAAATTGCAGTGGTGGTTTTGCCTTGAACAAATGGTCTTAAAGCCTTTATCTCAATCATGGCCTTGGCTTTGGAGGGTGATGCCTTTTAAAAACAAATCAGTGCTGACATTGGAGCTTGCGTTGTATTTATATATTTATACGTTTTCTTCATTCCTCCCGTAACATTCCCTGAAGTGAGCGACTGATGGAGACCAGCCTGAGCTCCTCCGAGGAGAGCTTTCTGCTACAGATAGTCCTCGGCTTACTTCTGCTTAGTGACAGTTTGAAGTTACAGCGGCACTGAAAAAGTGGCTTATCTCCGGCTTGTACACAACCGTTGCAGCATCCTCATGGTCCCATAATCAGAATGGGGCGCTCGGCAACTGGCATGTACTTAACGTCGGTTACATTGTCCTGAGGTCACATGATCACCACCTGCCCAGCTGGCATCCGACAAGCAAAATCAATGGAGGAAGCCAGATTCGCTTAATGACCACATGATTTACTAAACAACTGCGGTGGCTTAATAGCTGTGGCAAAAATGTTGTAAAATGAGGCACAACTGTCTTAGCTCCACCAGTGATCCACTCTTGATTTTGAGGGTGGTGTCTTGGTTTAGAGCTGTGCTGGCTGGGGAATGCTGGGAGTTGAAGTCCACAAGTCTTCCGAAGTCGCCAAGCTTGGACCCCCCCCTCCCGCAATTTGGAGGAATTTTTGGGTGGCCATTAGAGGATAAAAGTTGATAACAGAACAAGAGTTCCCCCAATCAGTTGCACTTGGGAAAATCCAAGCAAGGTAGTCCTTGACTTACAACCACAATTGGGGAAATTCGTTGTTAAGTGAGGCATCAAGTGACCACACCTGATTTTCATGACATTTCTTGCCATGGCCATTAATAGAATCGCCTTTATTAAGGGAGGCGTCACAGGACGGGCAAAATTGCAACCTTCCCTGGCGGCTTCCCCATCAACTTTGCTTGTCAGAAGCTGGCTGGGACGGTCGCAACTGGGAATCACGCGACTTTAGGACTCTGCCATCTCTTGCACACGCAAATTGGTTGCCAAGAAGCGGGATTGTGACTCCCTCAGACACGGGACCCTGCAGTGGTGTTAAGTGCAAGGGCCG